>JAWMAG010000005.1:16260000-16970000 GCA_037013455.1 Ceratitis rosa
CAAGTTGCCAACTGATTGAAAGTGTTGAATCATTTAAATTGATATCAAAAATATGAAAAATAAAATTTCGAATTGTAGATATTAAATCTTATACAATTTTGATGGGTCTGCCCACTGTATCAAAAGTGTATGTGAAAGCGACCCTCAAAAGTAATATCTCCAAAGCAGCCAGTATGAGGAAACTAAACCAAAGTTGTAAACTAATAGTCTAGAATTATAAAGCTGCAGAAGCGAGAGAAGTGCCCATTAGGGTGCGCACATAATATTATTGTGGTGTCCTGTTAAGCGCACGCTTAATCAAAGGTAATTGTACACACATGTCAACACAACCTTTTTGTTGCTGCTCGCTTACTGCAGCAGTTATAAAGCGGCGCCTACTATTATTATTTAGTTGTGTAATCATATATTAAATATTCAAACTTAATTGTCGTGACCGTCAAAGGTATGAACTTCTTCTTCTTCGCACCTCTCGCGTTTAAAGAACATATCCACAAAGTTAGATTAACTTTCTCTTGTTATGGCCCTAAATAAATTTTGCATACCAAATAAATAATCCTATAACTGAGATCTAGCGTAGCCGGTACGCTGGCTAGGTCATGTAGTCCGAATGGATGAAAACACTCCAGCTTTGAAAGTATTCGATGCAGCATCCGCTGGTGGAAGCAGAGGAAGAGGAAGACCTCCACTCAATTGGAAGAGAATTAGGTGGAGAGTGACCTGGTCTCACTTGGTATTTCCAACTGGCGCCAGACAGAGAAAAGAAGAGAGAAATGGCGCACTATAATTGATTCGGCTATAATCGCGTAAGCGGTGCCAATGCCAAAAAAGAAGAAGAAGAAATCAGATATAATTGTATGACTGATGCCATATTGATCTCATGCTGACAGACGACCATGTGAAAGATTTATTATACCTAATATGCATATGTATGTATGTATGTACATATATGCCTCTTAACACGACTGCTTAGAGCGGTAAAGTCATGGCTTCGATATCTGTATAGAACAACATTTAAAAAATGTTATTGGTAAGATTGGAAAATTTCAATATCTCCAGGTGAGTTTCCGAAATGAAAAAAAAAAACTTTTTATAAAAATCCATTTCCTATTCAAAGTCGGCATAAGACTGTATGCCATTTGTGAATTAAGATGTGCAAAACAAAGCTCTGCCAGCGGTTACAAAGATATGTACATATGCATGTATATTGTACATGCGTGTATCGAATTGGCGCTTTATAGACCCTGAAGCGATTTTTGACCGAGCTCCTCCTCCTATATGTTGTGCTTGTTTTGACGTTTTACCAACCAAATGGAGGGACCTACAGTGTTTTTTCCATAGTTTTAACCAAATAATTTTGTAATTAGCTGAAGAAGACTAGTAGAATAGTTCGCCACGTACTATTATTACACAACTACATATAAACGGTTTTGAACCCAGACAAATAATGGTGATTCTCTGATAATATATGATGTAAACATGAATCTACACCCTGATCGATTCTGGTTTTAGATATAGATTTTTGTTGTTATTCAAAAGGTTCGAGGTTAAAATATTTAAATATCGATTCAAGTTTTTGAATATCAATATTAACTTTTTAGTAGCATTCAAGAAACATAGAAATTAACAAATACTCCTACATACCTACATGTGTATATTCTTCGCACCTGCATATGAACGTATGTATGTATATACATATGTATGTAGATATGAGTATTTATTTATGCATTACAAATTACAAATTATTTTTAAATAAACCTTACATTTATTTCCAGTTGGCCTATTTTAACAGTGATTACAAAATAAAAAAAGCATTAAATCCGCACACATTGATAAGTACACATACATACAAATGTATACTGTATGCATACATATGCATATCTAAGATATTTTTATACTCCTTAGCTGCTTTACAACCAAGTCATTAGGTCAAGTTTTGAAACCAAACTAGCTCACATCCCAAATTCAGAAATATCTCACAGAAAAGGTACAAGCACACATATACACATATACATATATACGCAAGCTTTATTATATATGTATGTATATGTATACTTATCCACATAAGCAATGGTACATACAGACAATCAGTTAGCCCACATGCACCACATGCTATTAACTATAACTATGAGTGTACTCAGACGAATAGACACGAGAGAAGAGCATTCATACATACGTACATACATATGTATGTACCTATGCACAAGTTCCCATATGTACATACTCGTATACAATATTTTATTTTCTTCTTTTTCTTTGCTTAACCACTTCGAAGTTATTCATGTCAGTATGTCAGTGACATATCTGCTTTACATTTTTTATGTTGGATTATGCCGCACAAAAGTCGGGCGAGTAACAACAACGAGCCAACCTACCAGGAAAATGTGTTTATGTTATATTAACACATATATACGAATACGTATGTACATATGCGTTAGTGCTAGATATTATACCGAAAGTGGATGACCTACACAAATACACACATAAATAGGTACAAATATACATATACGTGTATGTATGTACATAAATAAAGCTACACACATATGTGATAGTAGATACATACGAGTATGTATGTATAAGGTCACTAAAATGTTTAGTAATTCGTTTTATATTATTTAAAACTGCTTTACTGAAGTAACTTTCTGGTAACTCGAGCGATAGTTGAGATATCTTCATAAAAAAGCGGTAGAAGTGGACACTTCCTAATTGTAATATAAATTCATCTATTTCAATAAACACCACATCTAACACATAAATGGACAACACCGAAAAATAAAAAAAACTAATATAACCGTTATAGCTGTCAAATTCAAAGTTCAATGAAGGATTAGAAAATATATTATAGTTTCACTCCCTGTATAACTCGTATCTTTACTCATTATACTTCATAAAAAAAATTCTAAATTTCGAAGTAAAAAAGTCTCCTGTAATTCCTTCATACAGATGTGATAAAGATGAACGTAAAATAAACTATAATATTTTCAGATATTTCAATGGAATCCCTTGACAAAAAGTACAATAAAAAATATGGTAACCTTTTGTCGGAACCTACAGATCCAAAACCATAAAATATTTACTAAGTACAATAGATAGTAGTAGTAGGTAGATAGATCAGTTCATAAGTAAATAATACTGAACTGTGCCTTTCTTGTGTTTCTTTTTAAATATTTTATCGTTCAACATTTAAACTAATTAAAGACGAAGTGATTAGCAATGCATATTACCATACGGAAGATTCGAATCTAGACCAAATTTTAAATATTATTTTTCTACTTGCGGACCAACATCTAAATTATAGAAAATAATTTGTTCTAATTGTGGACGCCACTGTATAGGTAATGTCAAGCCATCAAATTGTATTTCTGACATAAAATAAAAGCTCGTAATAAAAATCTTTCGGCCGCTCGAATTTGTCTTAGAGTAAACTATGGGCCCTCTATTAGCTGGAAAAACATTACGATGCAAGCCACACATTGAGTTTATATATGTATACTATAAAAAGTAAGCTCTACAAGTCGCTAATCATTCCCGTCCTTCAGCGCGGACGATGTCGACATTGAGATGAGTCGGCACGAGTTATACTCGGCATTGACATAGTTCAGCGAATACAAAAAAACCAGTGGCTACGCCGGGTAGGCCATGGATGAAAGCGCTCCAGCTTTAAAAATATTCGGTGTGGTACCTCTTTGTGAAAGCGGAGGAAGACAAAGGCCTTCACAGCGAAAAGAAGAAACGAATGACGCGCTATAGTGGCATTGTACACTTTTCGAATTTTCAAATATTACTCATAGAACACTATGGACTTCTTTTATATTTTAGGACTTTGCTATAATAATTAATGAATTTCACATAAATTTTTTCCCGCCTTTCAACAATGGCTAAATATTTTCTTAATTATATTTTGTGTAAGCTATGAAAATTTTCTATGGTGACTCGATTGCCAAGGTGACTGGTCAAACTATCAACAAGAGGTTAAAATGCTTGCGTGTCGCTTTCCAGAAGCTCATTAATCTGCCTACACTCCATAGTTGTAGAAAGATGCTTGGAGCTTTAACTTTACCATCCCTTTAAGATCATCTAGTCACTTTAGGCCCCTTTCATTGGGCTCATGTAAAACAAACTTTGAAATGCACGACCCTTTTAGATCTTAGTGTAACGATTTTAATACACATTTCCCCAACATTGATTCCTCTATACCAGAACCTACTTACTGAGTGCTTTAAATAATTAAATAAATTCTCTCTCCTTATCCCCATGCAATTTTATAGCAGCTGATGAACAAATCTGTAGCTGTTTAGTGTAAGGGGCAAGTGTAACCGCGACCTTCAGCGGTCGGTTTCGGTTTCAGGGCAGACCGGACTGTTACTGGTTTTCGGTCACCGGTCTGTTGGATTTTTGAATTTCCCTCAGATTGGTTGGGAGTGGGCTGAGTAACGCTGAGTTCGTTGTTATTGCATTTAATCAAGAATTAAAAAAAGGTAATTAGAAACCTACAATAAGAACTTTTATTTAAATATTTACAAAATAAATAGAAAAGATCACGTGCAAGTAAAACACAATTCTCATACCGCATACATACATACATACATACGTATGTATATATCTATATGTGTACTACACACGTATGTACGTATGTATATTTATGTTCTACTGTGATATTAACGGAACTTGACATAAATTCTAACCGTTATATTTGCCAAAGTGGGTGACATTGTTCCTGTTACTCATTCACAGCTTGCAACACAATCCCATTTCTCCGCGACCGTACACCACTTCAATGCGGCTCAGCGCATTAAAAAAACGAACTGGATTTTGACTTTTAATTTTTTCCCGTGAAAAGAACAAAAATAATACAACAATGCGCATAGAAATGCGAATGAATGGTGAATGAAAATCAATTTTAACCATACATACACGTATATACATAGGTACATATGTATGTACATACATGCATATCTGTATGTGCTGTGCGCTGTGCATTTCGCGCCATACTCCCAAGTTAGAAAGTGGAACAGGAATTTCCCTCATTAAGGTAAAGCAGCGTAAAACGGAGCACAGCAAACAGTGAAATGAGTACGATCGGCAGTGAGTGTCAGTTAGGCCGAAAGCGTAATGTGGCGCTCGGCTATGTAAACTTAGAGGGAGATCTGTGTTTGCATGGCCATACACGTATGTGTGCATGTGAGCTCAATGTGTTGCTGTTTTGCTGTTGCCCCGAATGCGATGCGATGCGATGATTTCATTTAGTATGTAGGTGCTGCAACAGCGCATTGCGAAACACTTGTCATGGCCAACGGCAAGAGCAAGTGGAGCAAAAATAGTTCACCATACTACACATGTGGGACACTGGCACAACGATGGCATTAACAACAGTAACAACAATGCCAACCGCAGAAGCTATCGGTAGACGGCAGACGACAGTCGATGGCCTAAAACAAGCCAAACAACTAGATATGTACATATGTACATACATATGTTTGTTTGTATGTACCTACATATATACCGGGTATGTTAATCAAACAGTCCAGTGGGTAAATCGTGTAACAACGTGCAAATACAAATGTACTAGGTATGTACATTAGGGTGATTAGGGTGAAGTTAATTACCAAGTTTATGTTTCTTCCGCAGCGTCGCCTAATTTTTAAGCTTATTGCCTCAAAGAAAATATTTAATAATTATATTAAACTTTGATTTCATAGATTTTTTGATACGAGTAAATGCACTCTTTCAAAAGTATTAATTTACTTACAAGTGGTCTTTGTTAGGTTAAGCAGCAAAAAGCTCTTTGTATGTACAATATATGTACATATGTATGTATGTATAACATTGACAGAGCGATTTTATAAAAGGGAATATCGACCTTTTTTTGCAGGGCGTTTAATATTATACAATAAGAAGTACTTTTCATAGTTGTACGTTTAAAAAAAAATTTATAAGTGAAAAAAACCCTTTTAATTTGCATTGAAAATGTATCATCTGATATAAAAGGTCTAAAATGAATATTTAGAGCTGATTAGGCTATAAACTTGAAGGGCGTTGCATGAAAAATATCAACTTAAATAATGGACACCCTAATGTACATACACTTGACCAATGTACATACATACATATTTGCTGGCTTTAAATTTGTTGTTATTTTTGTTATTATATCTCCCACTATCATTCGCAACTCTTCACTTCTGCACATTTAGTTCAGCACAGTACACTACGCTTCATTCTCATCACCCAAAAATGCTTACTCAGAGCAAGTAGTGTTTTTATGCCTTACTTTTTTGTGATATTATAGTTTGAGTCGCTGGCATTCTCTTTGATCGAATGGGGCTAAACATCTTTTGTGATTGTTGTTAAATTTTAAACATTTTTCATCACTATTTTTGAAGCGGCTTTTGTCAATTTTTCTATTGGTTTCATTTGAACTCGCTGGTATTCGAAAGAAAGCAGAACTTCAATTCACTGAACTGTTTTTACGTTTACTACAGCACGAAGTTGATAACAGTGTACACCCTGAATTTTTTTTGTAGAATTGTTCACTTTTATTTTGTTATTATTAGTTGTAATTCAGGGTGTAATATCTTATTTTTAGTAAGAAAATATCTAGTTTATGCCTTTGAAATTGATTCATGCACCTTTCAGTTTCCGCTTTTTAAGTACGTACGTACATACATATGTATATTTGTTTCGCTCTTTTAGAGGACACAATTTTTGTAGAATTTGAAGCGAAATTTCCACACCGACGCGTGTGCTCATTCTCGTCAACTCTCTGTAATATCTACTCTGCCAGCGGCGAAACGTGCTTTGTCAACGAGGCCGATTGTCAGCCGCCTCTCGTCGTCAGCGCCACCAGCTAGCTCCACAGCAGATGTTGGTGTTTGTGCTCGAAAGCAGAGCGCGTTGTTTTGTTGACCTAATTTCCCTCTCGGTTGCTTGTTACAGTCGTGTGCCTACTTTGTCTTATTATTATCTTTTTATTTTGCATTTTCGTCATTTTTACTCATTTCTTTAAGTTTTCTTTGTAGTGTTCTCGCGCCGTGGTAACTATTACATAGACCATGTATGTACATATGAACATACCTACATAAGAGTATATGGTGGACTGACGAATTGACCAGCCGTCTGTACGATCGTTGGCCGTCTTGTTAGTCCACCGTTCGACCAAACCACTGGCATAACGGCGGTCCGTTGTGCTCATATTTCGTCAGCATTCAGCTGTGTCGAAGTAGTGGAGCGACTACGTAGTCAGTGTTGGTGGACGGCCGTGATGCTTTGTAGATATGAACTAGAAAACCAGCTGCAGCGGCATTAAAAACAACTACAACGCGTTACAAAGCAATGCACTTGTATGAATATGAATAGGTAAGCATGAATACATGTACATATGTGTGTGTATAAACATAGATACACTCACTTAAGTAAGTAACTAAAGAAAACTTTTTTTTTCAACGTTAATCTGCAAGAAGTCGATTTCATTTCCAAATTGAAGTTTTTTAATTGTAATTCACACGAATGCACAACACACAGGCACATAATCGTGTCAAGTATAAATATAATCATTCCTTTTTTGACTGAGTTTATATTTGACGTTGCCGAGTAGTAGGAATACATTGGCTTAGAGCATATTACATCGTCATTACCATCGCTTCCGTGGGGCGACCGGATTCTTGCAATTTCACCTAATGGTGAGAATAGAATTTTCTTCCCACACCCCCGCTTTTTTTTCTTTTGTAATGTTGTCAGCTATTGTATGTCTCAAATTTGTGCAAATAAATGATGTTGTACATAGGTATGTATGTATGTATGTACACACATAAATATGTACATATGTATGTGTTTGTGAGCAGATACTATTTTCTATAGATGTACGAATGTGCGCAGACCATATATTATATTAAACATATACATATGTGTATACATCCAAACATACATATGTATGTATGTACATATGTTTGTTCGTGCACTTGCCAATAAGCCTATGCTCGACGTGCACCCAACCTAGTTTCCATTTTTTATTCCGATTTTCTTTTCAATAAAATGCAACTAGACGTCAATTCACCTCACGAAATACTGATGTCAGGCCGAAAGAAACTTGCGATTTTTCATTACTTTGATGTTACTCGTACTTGTAGTATCTTCAGCGATTCTTTTCATAACTTTATTGCATGTGCTTATACATAGGTATATTTCTTCACGACCGCGTTATTCACAGATGCGCTTAATGCGTGCGCCACACAGGCGAAACGACCAACGATGGAACGATTGCGTTCGAGTAGTGACTACATGCGATGATGATTTCAGTGGACGATGTTACGCGCGTTTCGCGTCTTTAGTTCTAATGTTTTGCTTTTCGGCACAACACAACAAAATAGACTGAATCCAAAGTATCGCACAATGCAATCGCACAGGCGGTAGTGTGTCAGGGAATACCACTTTACACAAAACCTAAACAGCGACGTCAACAGCGCGAGCATCAGTGTCAGCTGTGCCCCAACCGAATTTGCAGTCGTTAGGTCGTCTCCAAAGCAAAATTCGCTCACATATACATACATGTGCAATGCTCAATTTATGTATGTATGTACGAGTATGTATATATATCTCACCACGGTACACCATTGAGCTTATTCCCTTTGCTAGCTTGCTAGTTGACTTCTCTCAGTGTGTTGTAACAGAGAGCGATGCCGACGATGTGCTAATCGCGCGAATACGGTGGAAACAGCAAAGCGTCAATGTTTGGAGCGAGACGACGCACGATTCGAAATTAGGTCAACAGGTTTGCAGTGGGCCTTCTCGTTTGCTGGTTGATTATAATTCCGTGTGCTCCACCGCACCACGCCGCTAGCACACATTCGACACATTTGATGTTTATTTTGTGATTGTGTGGCGCTCATCGCATGAACGGTAAGCAATGAGCGCACCTTCTTACTCGGCTCATGCTCCAAACGCTTTGTAGTACACCTCCTCCGTTTCTTTCCTTCCTTCCTAATCGTTCCGCACTCATTATCTTGCGCGGGCAGCAACAGTAGATATGTAAGTCGAACACACCGCCGACGCAATGCGTTTATTGCACCACCGCTACAGCCAGTTCAGTTAACCAACCGTCGCCGCTCACTCTTTATACTCGTTGCTTAATTGTTGTTCTTAGTTGACTCTTTAGCGCTAACGAACATTACTCGTCGTCGCCGGTATTAGCAATGGAACAACTTTAGCAAAATTCCCATTGCTACTGACTATAAAGTTTTTTAGTGTTGGTGGTTAGCAATTGTGGTAGCAGGTACACACGACTACATGAGAATTGTGGAGCTCGACAGCTCGCTGTTGCAATCGTTACAGCCACTGCTCTAACGCAGCACCCTATCATTTAAGCCGTTTTAACTTGTCGCACTCAATACTACAGCTTAGCAGCGTTGGCGAAAGCCAGTACTAGTAAAATCTTGAGCATAGATGCATAATTCTATAATATGAGCTTGTAATTAGTCACATGTATGTATATATATACATAGATTCAGATGTATGTATAAACCACTGTAATGAAGGTGTCAGAATGCTGCTTGCTTGCTGGTGTGTGCTCCAAATGTGCAGAGAGCGTTTGTAGTGCGGGATAGAATTGGCATGGCATGTGCAATGTCTTAAGTTGAGTTAGAAACCATGAAATATGTGTTACATACATATACTGACATATTGACACATAAAGTAAACACTGGCGGATCCAAAGTTCAAAAGGGAGGTTTATTTTAATCAGAATGTAGATGAAATTTTTAAATTTGTATATTTCAAAAGGACCTTTCAATCGTAAATACGCTAAATTTCACCGTCTATTATTTATTTTAATATGAGACTAATAAGTTCCGGAATCATTTTGTTCATTCGGGGACCTGATCGACAGAAACCGCGTTCGGTGAGACAAAATGCCATCGAGAGAGCGCTATTTTGGCGTTTCGTTACAGAGCAACAGCAAGGAAATTGAGAGAGTTAAATGTTCTACTCTCCCAAAGAGAAAAATTTACTGAATTTACACCGAAAAGGATTCGATAAAAATTAGGTAGCAAGTTGTATAAAAGCTGTCTCTTTTCAAAGTTACATTCGAATCCATTCATTTATACAGTTTTTTTCTTCTGCTTTTTGGCATTTTTAATTTAATAATTGTATTCAAGATTTATTGTTTTTCAGCTATAATGAAATTCTACATGCTTTAAAGCCGTCAAACGACAAAGTTAAAAAAACCATTTTGGTTTTATAGTCCTCTAAAAGAACAAAGATTTATGATTTATTTATTTATAGATTTTCAGTTATCAGTACTTTCATTTGAATGATATACAATTATTATTTTCATTTTAAACCATTTTCGTTTTGTTGACACCGTCAAAATTGCTATCTTTCGTTACTAATTTTACTGCGTTTTCGTCCAAGGACTGTCAATCCCGCTATAATCTCCGAAAACCAATATTTGCGGATACTATGACAACAACAACATTATAATTGTATTCCCTTTCTTTCTGTTTCTTATTATAAATTCTTGAACACAGATGCTTTCTTTTTGGCATATACTCGTAGTACAGTGGTGTTATTCCTTAAGCGGTTCCATTGGTATCACGTAAGTCAACCACAAATTTTCTAAGGATATTTATTTTTAATATTCTATTGATAGTATCTACCATTACATACGAATGTAAGTATGTATTTCGAAACCACTTAGCTTTAGGAGGATATGTATATACATATAAAGGGAAACTCTGAATTTGATTAAATCTGGTGTGCTGATGTCAATTTACAGGATAAGTTCATAGTTTTATTTACTATCTGAACTGTTCCTTTGTCTTTATTTCTATTATTGTCATCTCAATCACATACGGAATGGCATAAAGCACACATTCAGCTATTATTACCACCTGATTACGATGTGTCTACGGATACATAAACAATTAAACATAATTATACAATACATTTGAACATATGTATGTATGTATACAAAAAGGTGTATTTGTGTAAGCGAAAATTAACCGTGTTGGAAAAAAAATTGTGACACATCAAAAGTCTTATTTTACAAACAACTTTTCTTGTTGTGTTTATGGCTCGGAGAAATATTTACCTAAAAGAGGTCACAGTCCTTAACCAACTTAAGGGGTTTTACTTTTCAGATAAAATGATACTTAAAAGTTTAATTGCCGCCCTTAATAAGGTGCAAAAAAAGTGCATATGTCAAATATATATCGGCCTTATGCTGAATATCGTCATCTTCAGTGAAAATGACGATAAGGTAACATTGATATGATGTTGAACGACATCGTCAACAGTATCGACGCTGTTGTGGTATGCTCGTCAGCGTTAACGCCATCGTTTTCTGTCGTTTCTTATCGTCAGTCATTTTACTGACGATCCTTCAACGTAACAGACGATACAGAAATTAGGGCTTCTAACGACAAGCGATCAATTTGAGATTCTTGTGGCAGAATTGGAAAATAAACCACAATTAGCTAGGGTTTTCCAAAAAGGCGTTATCCAACACAATTTAAAAGGCGAATTATTACTACAAAAATTAATGCAGTAGGACCACCTGTGCGGGATGACGATGGATGGTACAAGGCATATTAAAATATGAAACAAATTCGAATGTTTTTTATTTCATCATTTTAGCTACATATTTTAATTTCAAATTTAAAATGAAGAAAAAACTTATGAACCACAAGAAAGAGTCAAGAGTAAGAATCTGTTACAAATTTGATGGGATCCGAATATCAAAAATATACATAATTTCACAAATAAATTTCCTAAAACAGAAAATTTCCCGTGCACAGGGTTTTCGCGTTTTCTCAATTCACATTGTTTCGTCTGCATTGCTTGTTCAGAATACCTAAGCGATGAAAGTGACGATGGAGATTGGCGATCGTCAGCGAAGACGTAGACGATATTCAGACAGAAATTGGCGAAAAGGGAATATATGCAAAATTCTGCATATTCTCAAATTTTGCGCTATTTAGCCACTATTCCGCGTAATGAAAATAGCAAATTATTCAATGTCAAACTGATCAAAGTAATCTTTCTAATTGTTATAAATTTTCCTACTGGGTACAATCGACCAAATATGAACAGCGAACGCACATTGCGCAAACACTTTGGAGCTGCTCATGTACAAATATATGCATGTATGTGGATTTTTGTGTTCAAATGAGACACACACATATCCATATATAGAGGTAAGAATTTTGAAATGACCTATGACAACAATACGAGTATATATATTTTGCCTACGCATTTAATATAGCCACTAACGATTCAATCTAATTTTTTATATAATATACACGTATGTATGTATATCTTTCCTTAAGGTATGCTTGTTAGTTATTAAAAACAAATTGTACGATCGTGAAGTAGAGAAGTATCATATTGAAAAGTTTAAACTTTTCTTGTTTTGAGTTCGTATATATACATACATATGTATGTATGTATTTGAAATGATAATAAGAAGGCTACGAATAACTGAACATAAATATATATGCATGTATTAGTATGTGCATATGTATATGAATTTGTGCTGTATACCATATTATTACAAGGTTGAAACGTGTTGAACTTAAAATAAAAAAGTGAAATGCATAGATCTCTACTCTACATTTCCATTTAATTACGCTAAGTTGTTATGTTTTTATATTGGAAACATGAATTTTTTACAAATTTCTTTTTTGCTTTTTTAAAGTAATAAAATCGCATGTTCATTATTAACACCTGATCTTGGAAACAACGGTTATTCAGGGACTCTTAAAATAGCGCTACATCGTAAAAGCTCTTCCTTACTTGTGCAGTTACATTTTCTGTGTATAAAATGTAAGTAGGTCAGCCTACGATTCTAATTGAACAAGTAAACCCCACATTTTCAGCGCACACATTACAAAATAGTCGAAAATGCAACGACAGGTTTTTGGAGAAGTGCTAAAGCTGCGAACCCTAATAATGCAAAAGCGAGTTTTAACCATTTTTTTTATTAAAATATACAATCTCGCACAAAATTCTATGTACGAATTCACATAAATATGCATGTGTCTACACACCGGAGTGCATTTTTGGCTAAGCATCTGTTTAGGTTGCATTGCTTCCACATTCTATTTCATATAAAGCTGGTAGGTAGGTTAAGTATAACCATTTTTCGCATATGCATACATATAAATATCAAATAAAAACAAGAAAATTTTTAGTAAATTTATATGCCTTTGAAATAATCCATAATCCATTTGACTTGCTGTGTTTTTTATTATTTTCGTTAGTGAATGAGCTTCTGTTTCTATTTGATTGTATTTTACGTTTTATTTCTCTTTGTGGATTTTGTGTTCGTTTCGCAATTTCCATTCAATTTTGTAACATAACAAGGTGCACTCGCGCGCCGCCACACACTTTGCGTACACATAAGCGCTTTCCGCTCCCCGCCCACACCTAGCACAAGCGGCGAAATCGCTGCTCTGCTCTGCAATGCACTGCACTGCACAGTACTGCACCACTACCATTGAATTGAATGTCGTTCGGTTAAATTGGTCGGTCGGTCGGTGGATTGGTCTTAGCTTCTCTTGCTACGCTCTGTGGTTGTTCTACTGGTTGCAAGTTTTTTATATTCATTTTATTTATTTTTTTTGTTTTTCTAACTCTTTATAGTAGTAGGTCGCTGCAATTACCAATCTAAACGTATGATGCAGAAGCTCCAGCCAGGGTTGCGGGCGAAATGATGAAGTCAAGTGGCTGTTCAAGAGAACTTGTAACACGTTTTCCACGTACCCGCGACAAGTTCCACCGCAGTCCGCCGACCGATACGAATGTACAATGCAAATATACAAATCGGAAGTAATAATAGCAAAAGGTAAGGCACAAAGCACAAAACACATACACACGCACACACGATAACAATTGCAATAGCTAATAACAGCAACGACAACACGGCAACAATACGCACATAACAGATGTAAGAAACTAAAGAATCACTTGCTAACGTAGAAGAATAACAAGCGTTGTGAACACAAAAAAAAATAGTACAAAACGAAACGAATGGCCGGACAGAAACAAATAAGTGAGCGACCGAGCGAGCGAGCGAGTTAACGTGCAAAAACGTCCGCATCCGAAAACACACTGGTAGCAAACAGCCAGCGACACCATAGCGGTAGTAGCATGAGCACTGCTGGACTGCTTTGTTTGCTGCAATACGGACGACGACGGTGGCAGCGACGATGGCAAAATGTATTGGCCGCCGCACCACATCGCCTCAACATTCATATCGGCCGCACCACCATCATAGCCCCTTACATAGGTGCTCCCGCACGTCTAGTTCAACGCTCATTACCTTTTCGTACAGCAGCTGCTGCGCGCGCGCTCTTAGTTTCGAGCGATGAACTGAACTGCGAACACTAAAACTCCTCAAGGCCTACATGGATTTAGGCCATAAAAATGCTAAAGTGATTCAAGCCAAATACCATCCGCTAGTAGAGCGAGGCATAATGCACAGCTCAGAGCGTATAGCAACTCAATCAAACAATTGTATATTAACATACATATATATATATACATACATATAATATGTAAGTATGTGCAGCCATACTTAAAGAGTACATCTGCAACCACATACATACATTCATATGTATGTGTGCTTATGAATACATATGTATACATACATACGAGTATATGAAAAGCAAAGTTTCTCAACAGTCTGCTGGAACCGATATTGGGAAACTAAACAGTGACGTCGGCAGCAACGATACAAACCCTCATCAGCGGTAATAACATTGACTTAAGAAACTGCTAGCAGGCGGTCGACAGCTCAGCTGACACTCTCAGTCGGCCCACAACACTACGAAGTCAGTAAAGGGGAGCATTGCCTATGAATGACGACTACAAACATTCGCTTACACTCTTAGCTAAAATGCAAGCGCAATCAAATGTACTCGTACATACAAATATAACAATCATACATACATACATATTTAGATATGTAAGCACCTTAGCATCTTTCAGCATAGAAGCAGCGATTTACTAAGTTCGTCTACTTCGACTTTTACATGTTTTATAATACTCATGTATCTATGTACCTATATATGTATGTATACATATATGCGAACTGCGTTTTGGAACACAGTTCAAACCATTGGTTTTCTGGACTTTATATCATATAATTTTTGAAATTTGAATAATTACACTTTAGCCAAAGACTTTAATCATCTACGAAGAAGCCCTCCAAATGTACTGGATCTAATACATTTTGCCGGCTCACTTTCCCATACATTTTTATTTTCTAGTTACAGGTCACAGATCTAACGATTATGATTAAAGGATGAGTCAAAGTTTTACATGTGCAGTCTCTACGTGTAGCCAATATCGACTCTCACTTGTAATCTGAAGCTTACACACGGCCACTCTTAGCTTGGTGTTCTGGGTTTACACACGAGATCTTTTGTTGCTCGTTATCAACCCTTCACTGGAAAAGAATGTCTGATACAATATTTCTGCGACGAATTTGATCAAACAAAGCGTGTTGATCGACCCGAAGCCGCGTGCCCTTTCCTCTGCAAACTAGTTGCACATAAGTTTCCTGCATACAAGAAAGAATAAAAATCGAAAGCCCGCAACCACAACGAACGGTCATTCGTGGTATTGAGGGGCAGCATTTCAAGATGCATAATACTACCAAAAAAAAAAAGTGGTGTTATGATGAGGATAGTTGCACGGCAGTTGAGAGAAAAACTGTGTACGAGTATCTAGTAAAGATGCGATCGGCCGCAACGCGTGCCATGTCAGATACCGAAAGTTACTATAGGAAGCGAGATGCTTTTAAATTATTAACTAGTGTTCTCAGAGAACAGAAGGGCAAGTCGTGTAAAAATGCGTTGATCGCTGCACAGATCTCCTTGGGTATCTTCATGGCCAAATACGTCTTTGACAACGCGGTGGGTCAGCATTCATAAGCGCGTTCCAAGCGTTCAAAGAGGGTGTCCTTAGTCGTTTCGCCCTACTACTTCAAGGTGGTGTGAGGTAAAAACTTAATTAAATAGGGATTGTGGAATTGGAACATCACATACATATACATAACAGTTTCTTTATACAGCCACTATTTATCCATTTTTCGCGTTGTATAAGTCCGATTCCTATTAAAAAAAGATTTTCTGATTGTTTTGTGATTGGGTCGCTAATAATATTATATATTTCGCTGTCCATTCATGCTTGTTCTTGAAGATGCTTTTGTTTTGCATTTTCATTTGAAAAGTTTTTACATTGAGGGTTCCACCGAGCGCATAATCTCACTACATGAGAGTTCTTATGTTGGTTACGAAAAAAGATAGAGGCCGAAATGCTTGAGTACGAAGAGCTTGAGAAGCTGATCTACAAGCGTAACTCTCGAAAATTTTATAAAAAAATGTAGAGATCGTGTGACCGATGATCAGAGCATACTTTGTATATGGAGGGAACACTTCTCCAACCTGCTGAATTTCAGTGAAAATTCAACAATTGGAGATGGCGAACCTGAAAACCCAATCGGTGATGATGGAAAAGACGTTCCATTACCCGACTATGACGAGGTTTGAATAGCAATTGCTTAAAGAACAAGAAAACGGCTGGAGCCGACGGCTTACCGGCTGAGCTATTTAAAAATGGCGGTGAAGAGCTGACAAGGTGCATACATCAGCTTCTTTGAGAAATATCTTTTTTTTTAACATTAATATTTATTTATTGAATCTGCTTCGACGTAATAAAATCTTAAACTAAACTAAAACATTAGTAGGAATGGGCTGCTGGCTTGACGTTGCTCTTTAGAAGGCTGCTTTGTCTCTTATCCACAGACGGGTTTGACTTGTTGCATGGGCCAAGGTGTTAGCCACAGGGTTCGGATGGTTACGATGTTTTGTTAAGTATTTTCTCAATGGATTTTTCATACATCCATGTCGGTTTCATTGTTGCATTATATAAGAGGACTTAGTTGCTAAGGCTAAGTCCAGGCTTCTTGTTTAAAAGCCATTATACGTGTAAGCTAGCAGATTTGAGTTTAAGCTGCAGCTTTTTAGCAGCAATGTGTCGTATCCAGGTTAAGCGCCTGTCCAAGTGAATTCCGAGGTATGTAACTTCGTCAGCTTGTGGAATCGATCCATTGATGAGCTTAGCAGTAGGGCATATTTTTTACTTTTTTTTTTCATTAACTTTAATGCATTTTGCTAGCCTAGCTTTAAAAAGGCACTGAAAAGCTTTGCAAGAAAGACGAGAGCAATGCTTGGCAAATATTTTAGAATTTTTGGTGAGATAGGATCATCTCCTAGATATTTTTATGGATTTAAGACGGTAATAATGTCGGTGGCTTAAGCTTTTTGCTAGCTTTCCGAAGCAATTTTTTAGTAGAAGCGTTGAGAGGCAAAGACTTTAAAACATTTTTTTTATTGATTAGAAAGTTAATTTCCTTGAGTCTGTAGGCCAGTAAGTTGACCTATTTCCTATTTAGGGAGCACATAACCATGTTATACACCTGGCGACCTTTTGCATTTATTAGTCGAGAGCCGCAGTGAGTGTGCATCGCAATTGTAATCTCCTCCAGCTAAAAATCTGTCTCCAAGTGTTATGAAAAAGTCACTAAACTGCTTCTCTGTTATTACGAATCGTGGCGGACAATATATCGCGGCCAAGCTAACTTCAACCAACTTAATTAAATTATGATCGGATGGAAGCATTCCCGGCGGTTGGAACAATGCCAATGTCGTCGTTTAACTAGTACACCTCATCGTTCCATCATCTGCGATATTTGCCGTTGCCAACTCGAAGAGGACCATAATTCTTACGCAAAACTTTTTCTCGAAAACTCCTAACTCCGACTGATCAGATGTTGTCATCGTACATGCTTCCGCACCATATAGCAGGACGGGAACGATGAGAGACTTGTAGAGTTTGGTTTTCGTTCGCCGAGAGAGGGCTTTACTTTTCAATTGACTACTTAACCCAAGGAGCACCTGTTGGTAAGAGTGATTCTGCACTGGATTTCAAGGCTGATATTATTATTGGTGTTGATGCTGGTTCCTAGATAGACGAAATTATCTACGATCTCGAAGTTATGACTGTCAACAGTGACATGGGAGCCAAGTCGCGAATGCGATGACTGTTTGTGTGATGACAGCAGCTCTCGGCACATGTTGTGGTCGATCACAACGTTGGGAGGTAGGCAGTCTGTTTTCTCTCCACTGCGACATGGTCTTCATCGTACCAGCTGTTTTTGCGACCTTTACGAAATCCAATAGTTTCGTTTGCAGCTATACGTAGGGTGCTTGAAATGCCGTCCCACAGTCCCGTGTACCGAGTTGCTGATGAGTGCTCTCAGAGGGCAGGAGTGTAAGTCGAGTAGAAAATCGTTCGGCAGTCTTTTGGGATTGCAGCTTTTCGACGTCGAACTTTCCTTGTGTTTGTTGTCATGTACATCTCTTAGCTCCTTTTTCCGGATACCAATAGTTTGTCTGCGGTTTTTGTGGGTATTTTCTTCCTGATGCTCGTTCTTTCTTGGATAGTGGAAGAATCATGACTAAAACCAAGGAGGGTATACACACCCTTTCCTTTATGAACTTTGGCATTTCCAGGATCTCTTCCATCTGAACTTTCGTCTACCTCAAATTTCGCTTTGTAGGCTGGTCTAAGTAAGAGTGTCGTCGCCTCACGTGTATAGGATACGCATAAGACAGCGGATTTTTCCATCTACTCCAGTTATTTGCCTGAAAATGTAGTGTACCTTCCAAGGATAGTGTTTTTTTACCCAACTTGCTGATTTTGATTTCAATTAGCTCCTTTATTTTTTCTTGACGTTCTTCGAGCTCTGCACAGTCTTAGCCAAAATTATCTTGAAACTGTATGAGCTGCAATGAAATACGGGTTACCCAGCATTTTCTCCAATTTTCGTTTGTGGCTGCTCCAAATGCTCTTTCTCTACATCCTTCGTGGATGACTTTTCGTCCTCACTGCGGAATTCGTATTGGCTCAAGTCAATACTTTCAGCATCCATAACTTCCCGCAGCTGGGATCTTAGTTCCGCCTTATTTCCGGTTGTAGATAATCTTTGGTTTGATTCCTTTTTCAGGAGTTGTATCGTTAAATCCTGAATCTTAACAATTTTTAGCGATTAGATTGTGATTATTGGGACGGTTGTGAATATTTGATTTCTTACAAAAATAGAAATAATGCAACCATGCTGTTAGCTGAATACAGTTTCTACACGCGGCATCTATCTGTGAGAATTGTTGGAGATGTTGCTTTTTGGCTGGTATATTAATTTTTGAATTGTGTTCGTACGTGTAATTAACTAATACGTCTTTTAAGTAATAATAATGAAGAAGAGGTTGAAAATGGAGAAATGTTTTACGAAATTCGCATAAATTTTTATGAAAACTTTATGTTGCTGAATCGGTCGCTTTATTGCTGAATTTGCCTCGTCACCCGAAGCAAGGAAAAACGATTACGAAGAGTTCTGAATCCAAATAGCAATTTCAAGATGGCGTCAATGATTTTTGGTGGAATTTTAGTGTCTGTTTAGGAAATTTTGCGCGGTATTTGTACTGCTTAAAATTTAATAATAGTGAATATAAAATAAAATAAACGTGAGATGTGCTATCGATAAAATTAATATATAAATCCGAGCAGACGTGCCTTTGAATTTCTCGCTTAGTGATAATTCGTGCAAATATGGCGCATGCTACTACAAGAGCGATATAACTTTCTTTTTTTGACAAGCTTTCAGTTTATAATAAAAAGCATTACAACGTTATTTAAAGAAAATGTCTATATGCGTTGTTCTTTTATAAAAATTCGAGCTCATTATTGTAGTGTGTGACAAGTGCAAGTGGTACAGTCGGAGTTGGACGCGACATACGTTGCTTATTGCCAGCGTGGGAATGTACGATTAATATATATTTACTAGCGTTTTGTGTTAATTATTGAAAAAAGTTTAAGTACGTCGCTTCGAACAATTGTAAATATAACTTATTTGAAAGTAAAAAAAGGCGGGTAAATCTAGCTACTATAATCGCCAAAATGTGTGCAGCCCATAGTAACCCTCAGCAGGGCTTCGGCTATACTTGGGGCTTTGCCGATAATACCCGTACAGAGTCTGTATTGGAAATTCCAACAAATATAAATTACACAGTCAGCAGTGAAACCGTAAGTGAAAAGATCTAAATATAATAGTAAAACTTTATTTTGTTATTCGCTTAAGTCTGCATCCAATGTATTGTTTTCAGAGTCCCATTGTATCAATTGGTGTCTGTGTACGGAAACACCTTAACTCCCCCTTCATATCGGTTTTTTATATTCTTGTATACTCGTTCACACGTAGTGCGTGTACTTTATGATAGAAGTGCATATACATATGTATGAACTATGTATGTATGATGCACATGTATGTTCACTTTACTTAAGCGTAGAGATGAATGTGTGTGACTATACGTATACGAAGATTTATGTAACGCCACTATAGTCGTTATCGGCTACGGTCACACTATGTCACATGCAAGAGTGGTGGGCAACATGGACAATGGCAATTGTTTTGTATACAATATGAAGAAAAATGTTTCAATTGATAAAGGGCCAGTAAATCGGTAAATCGAAAATAATGAAAATGTGGTTAAATCATATATATATATGTTGAATCGTGTAGCAATTTTAAAATGGCGACTATACCAATTCGCCCCAAGTTTGGCTAATAGGAACAGAGGCGAACATTTGATAAACAGGGCTGCATTTTTACGGAGTAAATTTGCTACATATCAATGAACTGATTGTTGTGTCTGTATACACTTGTACTGAATTTCATTCAATCTACGGTACACACACCATTGCATCTATTGTGCTGAATATATACAATTAAAAGCATGGTTAAATGTGTTGTATATTTTGTATTGTCGAGTTTTTGGCGCAAAATTATACTGTCAAAAGTCCAACTGTAGAAAAGATGCGCGCTCTCTACCTTAGCTTTGTGTGTGTAAAAGGAGATTTGTGTTTGTTTGTTTACATTTTTCTGCTGTAAGTCGTTATAATTGGTATGTTTAGCTTGTAATCTGTTGCTTTGATAGAGGGGGTGGGTTTCGTGGCAGCAGGTTAATTATGAAAAGGATAGTGTAATATAGGAATGAAAGTTATAAGATGCAATAAAAAATACCCAAGTAGTTTTATGCATAATATTTTGTATAGTTAAGAAGCAAAGTAAAGAAAGTCAATTCTTTTATATTTAAAGGCGAAAAATTATTGAAAAGAATGTGGGTTGTAGATCATCTCCTATCAAATTTACCCTCTAATCTTCTTTGTTAGAACTTTAATTTGATATTTTACTCTCTAGCAGTAGTCGTATTTGAAAAGAGGAATCTTCTAAAAGCAAAAATTATTAAAAATTTATTCTAAATATTAAACATTTGAATTTTTAAAAAAATTGTATGGACCTATTTAGCTATTATATTTATTTTTATTATTTTATTCGTCCAATCATCATAAATTTAACAACATTGTTTTCGCTTTACAGATGCCATATTTACTATCTACAGATGGATCGCTAACTGTTCAGAAGGATGTTAAAGGAGGTCTAGCAGCCCAGAAAGGAGGTGTTGTTCGACGTATGTTTGTAGTCAACGAACCTTTTGCGCCAGGAGCACAACGGTAATTTTTTAATTGAAAACTTTATGTTCAAAGCAAAAACAAAAAAGAAATAATGAGTTGGATTTCCTGAAAACATATGAAAGTGAATTTCTTATTATAAGTTCCCATTTTCGCTTAATCCACTCGTTATTGCTGTCGTTATATAAAAACTGCCATTTTTAAATCTAAATTTTCCTTTCTATTTCAGGGTCATTACTGCAGGTACTACTACACCATCGGTGGTGAAGAAACAAGACCAACAAGTGCTCAGTATTAACTGCGACAAAAATTGTAAGCATCCAAGTCCATGCACACCAATCGAGTATATTTAATAGTGTTTCAAAACAAAACAAATTATTTGCTTTTGATTTAGACCTACTTGTAGATCAATCAGATCAGTCACACTCTCTGACTAATGATATCGTCGATACGAAGTCACAAACTATTCTAACAACAGCAACAGGCGCTAAAACGCATTTTAGTCCCATCGGGCCGATTCATCTCACTGCAGAGGAATGCAACGAGATTTTAATGAAGCGCGCGCTTGCCGCATCGCAACAGACTCACACGATCACTACTCCAGACGGACATGGGACGACAAGTAAGACTGAACAAATTTCAAAGAAAATCTAAGCTCCCTCGTCCGTGCCTTTAAACATCGTGTGACGATCTACTACTATTTCTACTAATGTTTACCCCATTAAAAAATCATATAAAGAGAAAACAATACAAATGCTAACATATGTCCCACTGATAGTTCAGTTGTTCAGTACAAAAGGATTGTTCGAGTTGTATTTTCGAAAACTCGTTTTTTCGTGAAAATGTGTTAACAATATCATAAGAGATTTTTACATTGTTCTCGAATTTTCATGATGGAAGTTCTTTTAAGGAAATTCGCGCATTTTCAAAATTTCCAAGCCTAATTTCTCTATAGTTGAAAAAACTATATATATTGTAAGTTTCACAACTTCCATTAAACTTCTTATTTTGCTGATTTTCGATATCTGAAAATCGTTGAGTTTGGTTTTAGGTTTAAAAATTTTCAAATGCTATATTTTATCCTTCGGAATAAAAAATAAAAATGTAGTATTATATCATATCAAATGCTTGTATATTTGTAATGATTTCACAATTATTACTGAAGACCTTAAGTCTTGATCCATTAGGAAAATCGAATTAACATACATATGTTGGTGTTAATGAGGCTTGGTGTTGGTGCATAAGGTTTTTGTGTGCTTAAAATATCATTTATATATATTTTTCGTTCTTAGTAAATGCACTTATTTATTTTATTCATATACATATATATATTAATTTTTGTTTTGTGATCGTGTATAATGTACATACCTTTATATATTTAATTTTCACGTTCAAATTTAGCAATTCTAAAACCGTTTCTATTTAAAAAGCCGATAATATTCGACATATTTTTGATAAAAATCTTTATAGATTCTTTAATTCAAGGAGCATAACATGCAGTTGCGGCTTATGACTCTCTTATTAAAAATATTATATAGCTTAATGTGCCGTCAGACGGTCTGAATTTAAATTACGTATCAAAATGACACATTTCGAATTTGATTTTTCACAATCAAAGATCTTTTCTATGATTAGATATCTTTTGCTAGGAATTTCAAGAGAAATCGAACTTGCTAGTGGAGCATGAGTAATTGGAAATTCAATAATTAGATAATTAAAATTTATAATTCTACAATAGTAGTCACACGTAGAAATTAAAAATTGTTTGACTACGAAATGTGTGAAGAAAATAAAAATTGCCTAAGTCATCTTCACTCATTAGAAAGGAAAAATTAGTTTGATCGAACTTAACAATTTTTAGAGTAAAAACTCTTTTATCTTTGATCATCGATTATATATTTCTTCTGAAAATATAGTCATTACTAAAAATTATGTTTAAGAAAATAGTTTGTAAAATAAGTTTCTCACAGATACATAAAATACTTTTAACAACATTTTCTTCTTTAATCATACCTCAAATGCTGTTTTGGTTTTACACGGACATTTATGTATCGAAATTTCGCTTTAATAGATACACGTATACGATTATGTATAAAATACAGTTACTAAATATATACATATATATGTAGATATATTTAAATTAATTATTAACTGAAAGTATACTTCTTTCTGCTTATGACATTTCTTACTATGAGTCTTACACTTTTCAATACCTTATTTACTCAACTCGTGTAAGTTCGCTCAAATATATTATGTCTGGGATATGCATGAAATCTTCATGCATTGCACTTTTTTCTCTCTGTGCATTAGCACAACATCAAAACAAGTGAAAAGTTCTATGAAAGGAAAAGTATCCCACGAATGACCCATATTTAGTAGGAAATTCTGGTATGCATGTACATATATTCAAGATACATATGTGCATATATAAAAATCGGCTTTTAGAAAGAAATAACTATAAACTTTACTAACTAACTTCAGAAAAATTTGTACATCATTCTGTCTTTACTTTTTTATGTTAATTATATTCTATTCTCATAACAGTTTTAGTGTATTAAATATATGTATATTTTTTTAGATATTCATTTTCGTATGTCAACATCATAAAGATTCACTAAAATGTATTCGATCAGTTAAAAACTGGACTTTTAATAGCAAAAATGCGAACAACCGAGTCGGTTTTTGTACTTGGGTTACTACTGAGCCATCCAACATGATACTAAGACTAACAAATATAAAATCATGACATTAATTTTTATGTTTGAATGAAAATCCTAACACTCAATTCAATAAATAAAAAAATATCTGCATTTACTGATCCATACTTTCTTATTTTCTTTGATCTCTATTTCGAATTTAATGCATTTACCCTCAGGTGACATTTTGCCTGGAATATCAGTTCAGGTACAAAAAGTAATTCAAGGTTTAGAGGAGACAGAAGATTCACAAGGCGATGCGCCTCTAAAGTTAGAGCCTGGTACTTTAGAGCTTTCTCCAAAAACAGAGTTACAAGATAACATGAATTACAATGAAGTAAGAAGAAATTTAATTGCTTTTATATTATAGAACTGATTTCTTATGTATTATAATATAGAATGACGCCACAGTTAAGAAAGAGCGACCATACAGCTGCGATGAGTGCGGAAAATCGTTTCTGCTAAAGCATCATTTAACAACGCATGCGCGAGTACATACAGGTAGAAATAGATATTCTTGTTAATATGCATTGTGTGTTCTTAAAAGTAATTAAATAATAATAATAATTAAATAAATTATGCAAAATTCTTACAGGAGAACGGCCGCATGTATGCGTGCATTGCAGTAAAAGCTTTGCTCATAAGCACTGTCTAAACACACATCTTTTGTTGCATTCAACTGATCGACCCTTTCAATGCACCGAATGCAAAAAGAGTTTCACTTTGAAACACCACCTGTTGACTCATTCACGTGTTCATAGTCGTGATCGGCCATTTGTTTGTCCTGAATGTGGACGTACGTTCCCATTGAAACGGCATTTAGTAACACACAGTAAATTTCACGCTGGAGAACGACCATATGTATGTGAAGAATGCGGCGAAAGCTTTGCTCAGGAGAATCACTTAATAATGCATTCACGGTATACTACAAAAGTTAAATTATTTATAATTTATTTGTTTTCAACTTCTCCTTATGTAATTTCAGTTTTCATGGATCCTTAAATCCATTTGTATGCCCAGATTGTGGAGCTACGTTTCCACGCAAATTTCAGTTAGTAAACCATGGCCGTATACACGGTAAAGTGCCACACTCCTGCACCTTGTGTGGTAAAGAGTTTTTGCAGAAGCGTACGCTTGTTTCTCACATGAGGTAAATAAAAACATCTGCTTAATATTAAGGAAAATATTTAAATATATTTCATTTCAGAATACACACTGGTGACCAGCCATATCCTTGCATTAGTTGTGGAGAAGGATTTATGTCGAAGGCTGAATTAAATCAACATGTGCGTAATACACACGGAGGCGTCAATCCAAACTCGTCAAATGCCACGGTAAGGGGAAAACTTTTGCAAATATATTATTAACTTCATTAAAAAGTGATACCGTTATATCCGAAGAGTTTTTTTGAAAGAAATCATTTAGTAAAAATCTAATGCTTTCGGGAACTTTTTAATGTTAGTGGAGTTTTAGGAATTTCGAATGGATTTTTTTTTTGTATTTTGTGTTGTTTTATTGCAAGGTCATCGACATTCTTTTTGATGATTCCTTTTATTTTTTTTTTTTTTAAATTAATTTGTTTTTATCAGATTAATTCTAATCAGCAACACCATTCGCAGCAGCAACAACAACAGCAACAGGCGCAGTCGTCACATCCACAAACCATTACTGTTGTCAGTAATCCAGCGAATCCGGCATTATTAACTGTAGCAGGAAATGATGCGTCACGTCCCCAATTTGGTTGTCGGTATGTATAATATATGTAATATGTTTAATAAACAAAAAATGACTGAAATACTAGAAACCAAAGCATTTTCTCAATCTACCTATTATTTTTACAGCGAATGTGGAAGTGCCTTCAACAGTAGAGAAGCGCTAGCGCTTCATTTGCGATTACATACAGGTGACAAGAGCCTTATGACTGACTTGTGCGCTTTGACTGCAGCATTGCCGGGTCACTTCCTCAATACTGGTCTTAATCCAGGGGCCACAGTAGTTGCCACAAATCCCAATATAGTGGCACAGAATACAGTGCCAGTGCAAATTATTTCATCAACCGGTCAAGTCATGACACAAACCACATTAGTGCAGGCCGCCGCAGCAACACATCCACAGGCTGTTGTTACCAACGTCCCTGGCGTAATGCATCATCAGCAGCCGCAGCAGCAACTTACCAATACGGCGCCACAACAGCATCACGCTCAACACCAGCAAGTTACGCCGCCCAAACCAAAGTCACACTTTTGCGCTAGTTGCGGTAAAGGTTTTGCTGCTAAGCATGGCCTCATGCAACATAATCGCAGACATCCCAATGGTGGTTGTACTGTTCGTACACATGTTTGCGAGTGCGGCAAGGCATTCTTCCAAAAGAATCATTTAATGCTGCATCAGCGTCAACACTTGGAAACTAAACCGACATTGACTGCTCAACAGCAGCAGCAACAACAACAACAACAGCAGCAGCAGCAACAACAACAACAGGTGCGTTGATTGCATTGCTAAGTAAATTAAATATAAAAAAACAAGCTGCGCACGCTGTGCAACCCGCAAAAATAGCAACACATGCAAGTCGGCTTAGCAACGCTTCCATTATAATTTTACACACCAGCTCGGTAACGTTATGCTGAGATATATAACCAACGCTTAACATCAAGTCAGAATCCTCATATCAAGCAACCACGAAATAAAACGGCATACGCAAAATACTAACATAATGGTAAGAAATATATCAGAAATATATGCTTGCTTGTTAAGATATAAATTATATTAAAAAACTAATAACTTTTTAATAATCTTAGTATACATAGTATATATATATTGTTGTAAAAAAAAAGGACGCACAAAAAATTTTTCAAAGCTTTGCCTTTATGAAATGCCGCAACATTCCGGTTAATGATAAAATACTACTTTATTAATGCTAAATTCTTTCATTTCCAGTTGAAGACTCACCATTTTGGAAATGGGTTTTCAATACTTCCAAATTTTTTCAACCGTAAACCATGAACTGAATATTTGACACACCATGCATAAACCAGCCTTTTTATTTTTTAGACTCGCATTAATTTATATATGCTAATCACGAGAAAACTATAACTAAGTTTACCTATTGACCCAAACATAGTTATGCCGCCGAAAAAGTGTCAGTGTTTGGCCGGATAAAATCCAGGTTAACTTCGGTGCTGAGTGTAACAGGATGACAGTCTTTATACCGGAACGGATAACGGATACTGTCATTCCCGCAGCATACTCTAAAAGCAAAAATATTTGTGCGGCTACAACAACAACATATTGTAGTCTATTTAACTCATACTTCTTCAGACCACGACACACCCAACCACCTCAATTCCATACCTTTGTATTAAATCCAGAGTGATAATAAAACATAGATAGATCAAATCTTAATGTGAATTATTTGAATGGACTCGAAATCAGTAGAAAGGCATATAGTGGTAGTAGCCGAGTTAGTTAGTTTTTCGACACTAGAATACACAACAAAGACGGGTTTTCAACACGCGAACAGGCACCGTAGACTGACCGTGAAAACTTCACTTTTTTTTCTTATGCCCCATCTAATATAACGCATAATAAATAATCCTCTTTTAAAATTAACTGAGTCGTTTCAGGAAAGAAAAGTTCAAGCAAACCGAACCATACATACAACCAGCTCGAACCATTTTCTTCACGTTCATCTGAACAATAAGCTATCAATCCATTAAATTTCAAGTGAATCGAATCATAGGAATAGGATTTTTTTTTCGTAAAAATCGGTTAAAAACGTTTTTAAGTTATATCAAAACTTAAATATTTTTGGAATGTGTCAGACTCTGCTCCATTTCCCAAGGGCGAATATAGATGTTGACCAATTCTCATCCCCGACATGAACACGAAATCACATAAAAATCAGTCCAGACGTTTCGGAAAAGTTTGGTTGCGCTGACACGAGAATTTTATATATTTTATTAAATAATATTTACTATTTACCAAAGTTTATTAAAGGGACCCTACCCTGATATTTGTGGGAGAATAGAAAGGCCGTACGCCTTCCGCTTTTGACTATTAAATTTGTTTATTATTTGAGACTTTAAAACGGCAAAAAGATAGTTGAAATTCAAAATGACGGCTACAAAATGGCACTTTCCGTCGACCTCTGCGCGAAAAACATGGCCCAACAACTTCAAGACTACAGCCTCTTTTAGTAAACTGTTATCCAAAATGGTTGTCATTACTTGAAAATTATGAGATTTTCTACTACGTCCTGAACCTCAATTGAAACAATTTTAACGATAAATCTATTGCATAATGCTCATTGCAATTATAAAATTAAATTTGTTTGCTATTTTTTTCACTTCAATTACGTTAAAAAAAAATATAAATAATTAATTATTAATGCTAATCTTAGGTTCAAGACGTACAAAAAACTATATACAGTTTTTAGATAAAAGAAATCGGACGGATAGATCAAGCCCGGTTCTTGAAGTTAGATCGGAATTTATGGTTTCGAGAAAAACGTGTTCAAAGTTTTTTGAAAATCTCGCAGCGTGCGTGAGACAGGTGTGTTCGAGAAACTCCCAAACCCTTTAAACACATACTCTACAAATATATGGTTGGTTTTCATTTTTTGCGTAAAAAAATCGAAGTTGTGATCCAAAACCAGGGGAGGGCGTCCCCTTAATAATTAATAAAATATTTATTTTAGTAAATTTGTTGAGTTGAGAAAAAGCAATAAATACGATCATTAGTGAGCAGTGCTTTTGTTGTTATTACATAAATAAATATATATTTTCGTTATATAATTGAATTTAAAGTAGAAACAGTTTTACTTTTTTCCATTTAGGATTTAACCCAGCAACAGCACAGTCGCATGAGAAAACAGCAGCAACAACCAACGGCTATGTTGATTGGAAATCATCATGCGGTTCATCTGCAGGTATTACATGGCACTAATGCAGCTCAAGTTATCAAGTACGAAATTAATATACCACAGGATAATCAAAGTGGTTGAATACAGATTATAAATGGTGTCAAATTATAAATCGTTAAAATATTTCAATGGAGACGACAAACAAAGTAAAAGAATAAGATCATATGTTGCGAATAAACGGCGACTGGATGGAATCTGGGTTCAGTTGTAGTATGGTACTCTTTGCAGTACTTGTTTTCATTTGTTTAAGTTTATAATCTTTATAGCGTTTAAGTTTTATTGTTTCGCTCCGTTTTATGTGCACACATTTTGCAGTTGCAGTAGGATTTACTTATTGTTTCTATATGTGTAAATAATATGTTCGCTTTAACTTAACTATATAAATTGTATTTTTAAGTTCTCAACAAGACAAACAAAACAAAACAAAACAAAACAAATTAAATTAATAAATTCCGTTTTTTTTTTAAGCGAATTTAGAGCAGCGGTACAATTAGTATATGGTTTTAAAATGTGAGGCAATCTATCGGTTACGGTAAATCAAGTTGTAAACGATCATTATTGTTAAATAAACAATAATTCTTGCACAAGCAAATTGGATCTTTGATTTGCTTTAATCATGTTCCGAATTCTCTTATTCCTCACATTTAAACTTTCATATACATAAATATATATATGTAAATGAATACCACAGATATATGTACATATATATGTACGCATATATATACCGATAAGAGTGTTTAGATTGTAAATCAGAAAGAATTTCACCTTCATGCCGACATTTTATTATAAATTAAAATGTCTAATTAATACTTAGTATATACAGTAGATATATATGTAAAAGTACATATGATTACATGCAAAGTAAAACAAAAAATAATAACAAACTAATAAACAAACATACATAATCATGTGCTAGCATGACAAAACTTAGTTGTATAATATTAGACTTAGTCGTGTAAGAAGTGAATGAATAGAAATAACTAAATATATATATATATATATTTTACTATATTAAGCATAAAAATAATGAAAAATAAGAATAAAATAAAAACGTAAAAATATTAAAAGCATTTCTTTCAGAAATTTACTATATTCTTTCCCCCTATCAAATGAATTCTCTCCAAAACTGTTCCAATCTACTAGGGCTTTAAATAACAATAATTAAAAGAAATAGTGTTAAACAACGATATTGCAGAACCTTTCTTAGAGAAATCGAATGTCCGCTTCGAATGCTAAAAAATTGATCTCCGGAACCGAGCTCAACCGAAAGAAAAGAAATATTTTTAAAACAAAGATTTATAATAATATAAAAGTTGTCGTCGTTGTGGCGACCAAAATTGAAATTTACTCGAAACTGCTGCACCGAATTAAATCGGGTTTTGATTTTTAAAGCCAATATTTACAGCTTTTAAATTTTGTAATATATATAATTATTGATTTATATATTTTAGTAATGTTATTTGTGTGATCCCGACAAGATAACAATTCGGGCGAAGTTATCTAAGTTGTGTTTTAATAATTAACAAAAGATATATATTAAAAATACTCCGAATAACTTTTGTTTTATTATTCATCCGATCACACTATCACCGTTGCGGAAAACATATTTTCCGAGGTTACATTTATAAAAAACAAAAGGCTTAAGTGCAGAATAGAGACCGTTAAAGTAGAAAAAAATGAATAATGATCGTGATCCGCTCTGTTTTTCGGACTTTAATGATATAAGTACTATTATTTAAAAAAATTTATATTATATAACACTAACTACTTTTGTTTTTGTAACACAATGCGCCGGCGCACAAGAGCTTCGCATTTATGGCTAAAATCTTTACGGTGGATGCGGAAGGAATTAGCGGCCTAAGTCATCGATTTTAGCCATGGATGCCAAACAAAACGTCAACAACAATCAACTGTCAAAACAAATCTAAGGGCAGTACGCACGGAAATTTGGCATGTTTGCCTAAATATGAACGCACTACAAGGTACTATAATCTTTTTACAGTAGCAGCGCATTCTGGCGGTGAAGGAGGTTACTTTTCACCCCAATTAGTATGTGTATAACATAAAAGAGTGGGCTTTTAAGTAGCAACGATTTTCTTCTTTACATTCAGATTATATAAAAATGGATACAAAATTTAATAATTTTTGTACAGCTTTTTACTACAAGACTGAAGGAGAAAGGGGGTGAATTAATTCAACCATATGAGATTCTTACTTTTGTATGCTTTTTTTTGTAATGCTATTGTATTTCAATGTACAAAATTTTCAAAATGTGAAGTGAACGCCTTTTTGTGGTGTTAAAAAATCTGGTAATTTTGCAATGGTTTAGGTAGGTATTTTGAGTCTTAAAGATTTTTTTTGACTGGCTGCACTGGTTTAGCGGTTCAAAAACAGCTATCCCTACAAGAACGCTTTCGATCATTTGAGCTATCAAATATTAGGGAGGGCTGTAGTTAATATGCAAAAGCTCAAGAAACAACTTTCCCGTCAGTTTCTTAAGGCCGAAATGACAAAGCTGATGTTTACATTTGTATACGTGCAAGACATTGTCTCCTCGTTCTCTTGTAAATGCACAATGTTATTGTTGTCGGACAAAAAGTATTGAAACCAAAGTAATTCATTATTAAATTAACAACTCTCAACGACAGCCGGTTCTACGTACCGGAGTTGACCAGGATTTTATCCGGCCAAGGGCTGTCACCCTTTCGGCGACCTAACCCCGTTTAGGTCAACAGGTATAATTAGTTTAAGTGCGCCATCGGAGCAATACCTCGCAGCTGGGTTGCTTCAAATCCTTCTAATCAGGGCTGGTGTAGAAACCAACCCTGGTCCGACGGACTATTTCTGCTGCGTGTGCACCAAAAGACTCCACCACTCCTCCATCTCGGTTAGGTGCAACCAGTGCAATGGTTGGAGTCATCTTAAGGTCTGCTCAGGCCTTAAGACACATAGGGAGTGGACCACACGTTATGTGGCCCCATGTTGCCAGCGCCCAAGTGCGCCCCCAGCCTCCACGGCAGTGCCTTCAGCACACTTACCCACTTTGGGTAACCCGCAGACCTCCACGGTCTCCCGGAGCTCCCCGCAACATGACTCCCACCAACCCTCCCCCCCTTCCCCCCCCCACAACCACCTCCTCATCCTCCTCCCGTGCGAGGGCTACCCAGCAGCTCTTAGTCCCCCGCACAGTCTGTTCCGTGTGTCAGGCCTTAGTACGTCGGAATGTGACCTCAGTCAGATGCAATTCTTGCTCCGGCTGGTGTCATTTTCGGACGTGCTCGGGCCTGCGCACCACCCGTGAGTGGAGTGATGCGTACGTTGCACCTTGCTGTAGGAGTCTGCCCCCTCCTGTTAATACGACAACACCGCCAATCAACACCAACGTGCGGAACCAACCTCAGCGGGTATTACAGCAGCAACACACGTCATCCACGCACCACTCCCTCACCCCCCGTATCACGAACGTTCCCCCGAGACGGACCCGACTCCTTCAATTCAACTGAAACGGACTCCAGGGGAAGATTGACGAGATAGTCGACTACATGAGCCGGGAGCATCTGTTAATTGCTGCGATCCAGGAAACTAAGCTGACCGCCCGCTCGGATCTTCTGAGTCGGGCCGGATACAACATAATCCGCAAGGATCGCGAGCGAGACCACGGAGGGGGTTTGGCGTTCATCCTGCACAACACCGTGCAGTATCGTCTCATCGACGGCGGCATCGACCGCAGGGATACTACCCTAGAATGTCAGGGCATAGCTATCCGGTCAGGCGATGCCGAGCTCGAAATATTTAATATATACATTCCTCCCGTTACAAGTTGCCCAGTTGGATATAGCCCTGATATAGGTGCGCTACTCAGAGGCGAAAACCGTTTGGTTTTGGGCGACTTTAACGCGCACCACGATCTTTGGCATTCTAGCCTGTCAAGTGACCGTAGAGGAATGGAGCTGGCGGAACAGATAGACGATTCGACATTCTGCACAATGAACGACAACACCCCCACCAGAGTTGTGGGTAATTGCCAAAGCTCGCCTGACATAACAATTGCGAGTGCTGGTCTGATAAACAGTATAGGTTGGCGACCTGTACTGACACTAGCATCGGACCACTTACCCATACACATCTCGATTGACAGACCTCCCGACTTTGTTTCCGCGGACCACCGGACCTTCGTTAACTTCAAAAAAGCTAATTGGACCGGCTTCACGGAATTCACTGAGAACGCCTTCAGTGCTCTCTCCACTCCAACAGACGTCACCTCTGGTGAACGATCATTCCGCAGGATAGTTGTGACCGCTGCCGCCCGCTTCATCCCGGCAGGCCGAATTGCGGAAATCCGCCCTAACTTCCCGTCCGAAGCGGCGGCTTTAGCAGCAAGGCGCGACATCCTCCGTAACTCCGATCCCGGGAATCCCTTAATCAGAGATTTAAATGCGGAGATTCGGACTGTTGTAAACAATCACAAGCGGAAAAAGTGGGAGGAGCACCTAAGGTCCTGCAATCTCTCCTCTGGGGCAACCAGGCTCTGGGCTACAGTCAAGTCGCTGTCTAACCCGACGAGACGCGATGACCGGGTGGAAATTTCATTCGGTGATCGCGCCTCGTCGGACCCGAAGAGATGCGCGAGCTATTTTAGCCGGCTTTTTACACTGCATCCTTCGGTAGACAAAGCGAAAAGACGTGTAACCCGTCGTATGCGCAAACTGCCAAACACAAGCGCGGCGCTTGATTTCTCCAGAGAAGAGGTTCAGGGGGTTATCGGGAAGGCGAAAGCCTCCAAATCCATCGGCCCTGACGGAATAAGCATGCTGATGCTAAAACATCTCGGACCAGCGGGAGCAGAATACCTCACTAAGGTCCTCAATTTGTCTTTGACCACCCTAATCATACCAGATTTGTGGAAGACCGGTAGGGTGGTCCCGCTACTCAAACCGGGGAAACCAGCCAACAAAGGAGAGTCTTATCGGCCGATAACTCTCCTCTCCCCAGTAGCGAAGACGCTTGAGGCCTTACTGCTCCCGAGTTTTACTCACCATCTGCGTCCAGCAGCACATCAGCATGGCTTCCGAAAAGTGCACAGTACCACAACAGCACTTAACGCCATAAACACCCAGGTGATCAATGGCCTGAACCAAAACCGACCCTGTGCGAGAACTGTCCTGGTAGCACTGGACTTGTCAAAAGCTTTTGACACTGTCAATCATTCAGTGCTACTCAGTGACATTGAGGAATCCTCATTACCGCCGGGGTTGCAGAGGTGGGTCATGGGCTACCTGAGTGGTCGTCAATCATCGGTCATATTCCGAGGTGAAACATCTAAATTGAGGAAAATTAAACAGGGGGTTCCGCAGGGTGGTGTCCTCTCCCCGCTACTGTTTAATTTTTACATTTCGAAGCTCCCTCCTCCACCGGAAGGAGTCTCACTAACCTCGTATGCCGATGATTGTTCGATATTGGCGTCCGGCCAGGATATTGATAGCCTATGTTCGAAAGTGAACGGTTACCTCGCTGATCTCTCCCGTTTCTTCACTGCACGACAATTAAAAATCCAACCGACGAAATCCTCGGCTACCCTCTTCACCAGCTGGACGAAGGAGTACCGGCTAGAACTCGATGTGAAAGTTGATGACGTAAAAATTCCAACTGTAAACAACCCTAAGATTTTAGGGGTCACATTCGATAGCCTGTACTCCTTCACTCCGCATACGACCGCAATTGCCGCAAAACTCCAGGGCCGCAACAAAATACTCAAAGCGCTAGCCGGCAGCACATGGGGTAAAGATAAAGAAACCTTGCTGGCAACCTACAAAGCAATTGGCCGGCCGGTCGTAAACTACGCTGCACCGATTTGGGCGCCGGGGACGAACGAGACGCAGTGGAGGAAACTACAAGCCTGCCAGAATACCGCCCTTAGTACTGCGACAGGAAACCTCCTGATGTCACCTGAACACCACTTGCACAGCGAAGCATCTATGCTACGAGTTAAGGAGCATAATGCTTTGCTGTGCAAGCAGTTCCTGTTGGGATGCCACCGCGCGGAGCACCCCAGCAGGCACCTCCTAGAAGCGGAGCCTCCGCCTAGGCACATCAGGAAGGGAGTACTTGACTACGACAGCACTATACAGCACCATGTTCAACAACCGCTAGACAGGACGGCTTACCGACAGGCACTGAACGCCATTCACCAGGAGTCAGTTAACACCTTCCTAGACTCCCTCCCAGTGAATGGCGTACTCGGATCCAAACCACCACCCATCGCAGACAGTGAGCTCGAGCTGCCTCGAGAGACCCGCGTGACTCTGGCACAACTCAGATCTGGATACTGTAGCAGGTTAAACTCCTACATATCCAGACTCGACCCCAGCATACCCAACGTATGCCCTGCATGTGGAGAGTCCCCGCACGATACTAACCACCTCTTCACATGCCCCCTTAAACCGACCCATCTAACCCCCCTCTCCCTTTGGTCCAACCCTGTCGAAACAGCACGTTTCCTGGACCTCCCGTTAGATGACCCCGGCGACTTAGACTGATTACACCTGCCCTAAGCGGGGTTAGCGAACCGCTACAACAACAACAACAACAACATTATTAAATTAATATACGTTCTTTGCTATTAGTGAGGTCGGTGTTGACTTAGCGATTTCAACTCAAACTGGTTGAGTTAACGCAAGTTGCTTATTTTGTGATGTTGTTTTCCTGTTATTCGATAACCTAGCTTACGTTTTTGGCAAGTCGGGTACAAAGTGAAACGACCATTATCAAAATTCAGTCTTTATTCAAATATATTTAACATAGAACAGGAACATAATTTCTATAGCATATAAAAACAGCAAAAAATTAGTTTTTGTAAATTCAGCAAAATATTTTAAATAAAATCGTCTAGGCAGATATCTTTAAATTTTGATTGTATTTTTTTTTGTGCTATCTGGTAAACGCCTCCTTTATATTCCTGGTATCCTTGATGTTGAAGTCCGCCTAAATAAAATAATAATTGGACGTTCGAATCAGAATGTTATTACTATCTCGCAAATTTTGTTTGAATATTTTTAAATTTTTTAATGCCTGCTTCTCACTTCGTCCCCCACCCCCCGTCAACCTGTTCAATTAGCTGGTCACTGAATTTTCCATACAATTTGGGGAGCGTTCTCCAATATTACCTACTTCTTTTCTATTTCCAACGAAGGGGAGATCTTCTTCCATCGGCGAGCACTGTCTAGAAAGCTTTTAAAGCTGCAGTATTCTTATCCTTCCGGACCACATGACCCAGTCAGCATAGCAGCAGCCTCTTGGTTCGTTGAACCATGACGTATAACCCATACAGCTCATCGTTCCATCGTATGTGTGACTTGTAAAGTTTTGACTTTGTTCGTCGATAGAGAATTTTACTTTTCAATTGCCTACTCGTTCAAAAGTAGCATATGTTGGCAAGAACGATTCTGCGTTGGATTTCAAGGCTGACATTGTTGTTGACAAACATGATTCTAAGATAGACGAAAATCATTCACTACTAGACTCATACGCTTCGTTTCCTTATTCAGTCTGAAGAAAGCAGAAGTCACGGAGCGGTTGTTGAAACCAATGATGCCAATATCATCGGCTTACACCGGCACCCAAGCAGTCACCTACTCTGAAGCCTCGTTTGGTATCGAACTGCTCGTAGAAGTTCTTACCTATTCTGACGTTGCCTTTGGTGTTGCTTAAAATCAGTTAACACAGCCGTGTAAGTTTTGGGAAGATACTAAATTCAGACATAGGAGGCTGGTCCTTTTCGTGCTGTCAAAGGCTGCTATAAAAACTTGACTTCAACGCATTCAGGGTTGAATAGATAGTGAAAATTGAAGAGGGAAGCGAGACGCATTTGTAGACAAAAAAAGAGAAGCCAAAATCATATTCTTTTAGGAACCAAGGTGGTAATCGGATCCGATATCCAGAGCATACTTAGTGCCTTCTGAATGGCAGATAAAGTACAATACATGAAACCCCAATCGATGATGATGGAAAAGACGTACCATTACACGACCATGAAAAAGCCCGTATAGCAATTACAATAACAAAAACTACTGGAACCGATGTATTACCGGCAGATCTATTCAAACATGGCAGCGAAGAACTCTCAAAGTGCATGCAACAGCTCCTTTACAGAGTATGGTCGAACGAAAGCATGTCTAATCCATAAAAAGAGGAATGCCACAGACTACCGTGAGGTAAGCCTCCTCAATATCGCATGTAAAGTCTTATCTACCCACCGTCAAAGAACTATTTGGACTCTATAAGTATGACTTTGGACCTGGTAAATCACCCTTTGGAAATGATTAGTGGGAAAGGAATCGATTTGTACCACATTTTCATCGATTTTAAAGCGGCCTTTGATGAAACGAAAAGAAATTGGACCTATGCTGCTATGTCTGAGTTGTATACCCTCGCAAAATGTGAACGACTATATAAACTGACACTGGACAAAACCAGAAGAGCAGACGAAATTGGGAAGGGCGCCTTCGACACGTTCGTTGCTAAACCAGGTTTTTCTCCTTATCAATCCAACACTAATGATGGATGATGCTAACTGGTAGCAATCTAAAAAAATGCACTTGGGAATTGAATTCAGAAGACGGTCTATCGACCGTTGTGAAGCCCTTAATCTACACGTATTTACATACGAGTATGTTCTAATTATATGAAACTATTTTTGTATTTACATTTTTCCACTAATAAATGCTAAAGCTGTATGAAATCGGGTTTCAGAAGAAGTCAAATTCTTATTGAATACCAGATTGAAGTTGAATTGATGCTTAAAATTTAGAACACATACGAGTATATGTATGTTGTATGCATATGTTCTGAAAACTTTTACCACTCAGTGTATGAACTTAAACTTTGTAAGAGTATATCTTTAAGATTTTCAAAACTGCTTCACGTCTAATCAAATATAATTGAATAAATTGCTTTATATGAATTTATACTCATTCTACAAGTGATCGTACATATTTGTACAAAAGCATATGTATGTATGTACAATAGAATCCAAGTTCCTAATGAAATTCGACTGTCCGCACGACGTCACTTTTTATGCAGTGTGTACGTAAAAATGTAGAAAATTAAACTTAAATGGCTAAGGCCGGTTGCTCTGCTCTTAATTATAATATGTAGATATACTTACATGCATACATGCATATGTATATCAATTATATGAATGTATTTGTCGCAAAGTCAAACTTTAAATATGATTTCAAGGTTATATTTGTTTGTTTTTCACACCATGCCTTACATATACTCACACATACATATATGAAATTTTCATGCTTTTTTGAACTTATGTATAAACACATATGTATGTACAAACAATATGCGATTGCTCTGTCATGTAGTAATAAATAAAAAAATAATCATAATAAAATAAAAAGCATTATTAAATCATTGTTTTCGGAGAATTTGATAATGATCCTCCAGCGACATCTTATTAGCCTATTTATTTATTTATTTTTTTTTTGTCTATTGTGCTTAAATAAAAAGTTTGTACGATCAATTAGACCATCTAGTGATTTCTGATTTCATATGTATCATATATGACTCTTTGTCTCTCCAAATGTTTTTTATCGAACAGATGATAGTCAATTGTAGCAAAGAAACTTTTGGCCAAAAAACCTCATGACATCACTGGGTCGCTATGTACTCGTATAATTAAGGAAAAATCTCTTTATGTATCATGCTTTCCAAATCGTAGAAAAAAAATCGAAAACGAATTTACTTTTGACTTCTGCCCCCATTTGATGGTTGGTTTTATGATCATATGACTAAGGCTCAGGGGTGGTGATAAATGAATTTTAGGAAATCGTTCCAAGTGTTCGCAAAAAAATAATATATATAAAATTGGCGCTTTGCTACCGCTGAAGTGATTTTCGGCCGAGCTCCTCCTCCAATTTGTGGTTTTGCGTCTTGATTTTTTTCCAACAAATGGAGGGACCTACAGTTGATTCTAAGCAGCCTCCGAACGGCTGATGGTTATTTTTTTTTTTTGAGAAGCCTTTATTTCATGTCAGATATGCACACGGAGAGGTTGACATTCCCTGCCGAGAGGCGACCGTAATTAGAAAAATTAACTTAATTTTTTGTTTAAATTAATTTTCTTTAACTTTCGAATGTTGATCGTACCAGCATTTGAACCCTTTGAGCCTTCCGAATGGCAGTACGCAATGCTAACCACTCGGCTACCGCGGCCGCGAAATAATATACATACTCGTATGTATGTATGATACATTTTAACAAAAATTTTAATATTTTTTTTAGATGAGGAGGGATTGTTTACAGCAATTAAAATTTATTTATTTTAATTTTTGGATAAAGAAGTTGTCTCACTTTCTGTCAGAACGTAATGTTTATTTTTTTTTTGGCCGTGGTCTCGTTCGGAAGTTTATAAGTTCGAGTATAGGGCAGACAATAATATAAATCTTTTCTTGGCATTAGTTTGGAGGCAGCATAGGCTGTTTCACTTGAAGAAAAATATAAAAAACTTTAAAATAAAAAAATTCTAAAGACTCGTTATTAAGCGATATTAATTCTCATAACTTTCATGTACGAGTACCTGAAATGGTCTACGAAGTTTGGTCCGAAGTAAGTAAGCACTAGAAGGAGCAGAGATGGGCCGATCAAAATGTATACCGATCGGATTGGAAATGACGAATGAGTCTTTTCGTCTATTTCTACTTAGTCCTTCAGTTTTTTTAGATATTTCTATCAAACAGCTTAACTATATGAGCTACATTTCAAAGATCATTTGTCAGAGCCAGCCAGATCGGGCCTTGAATTTGTCGAAATCGTACGACTATAACATATAACTCCCATTCACCGTATTTTTTCAAATACGAAGCTTTGGTTAAAACTCCGTGAGAAAAGCATCTAGTAGTAAGACAAATAAATAAATAAACATTGTCACCGAAATCACCGTCCAAATCGGAGGACTGTATCTTATAGCTCCTACAACCGATTTGTTCAGATGAGAGGTTTTGTGTAAAATTTCATTGTTTTTTTCCTCATTTGGCTACGCTGATATGCGGTAAATTTTATCATATCATAGTCTCCTCCAACTAATTTTTCAAATATGAGATTGAATATTTAATCCTAAAAAGAAACACCATAAATTTGGTATGGTCATGGAAGGTATAAAGACTCCGAAGACAACTCTTCTTTTTTGCTTTCATACATACTTACATTTTATTAATTTTATTATATTTATATTATTTTTTTTTTAATTTTATTTAGTTCTTTAATTATTTATTTATTTATTTATTTTTTTTTTCATTTCAAAAAACATTACAAAATACATATAGGTATGTATGTATATGAGTAACTTCCAATGAAGAGATGTTCGCTTCTCTCTCTTTCTGAAATTTTCATTAAACGCAACCTTTTTGATTACAGGTTCCAATTGTGCGAATCTACAAATCTAAACCATGTTTTGATCAAACATTCATTCTAAATTTTATTTAAATTTCATAGATTTTGGTTTTGAATTTGAGCTTTTTGTTCTCTGGCTTTTGGCTGCTATTCTCTCGGTCAAAGCCTACACATTTACCTACACATAACATAGGGACATATGTATGTACATACGTGTACATATATGTATGTATGGAAGTTTAAATGTTATTCAGCGGAAGGTGTAGCTACCAAAAACTGTTTAACTTAAGCTACAAGAAAGATAAGAGCGAATATTTTATGCATTTGTGTTTATCGATGACAAAATAAATACAATAAATTATTTGAACTTCGTTTGCGAAATTTTGTTAATAAACAGCAAACACATGCGTTTGTATGCATAGCCCATATCAGTAATTACTCAAAAATATTTAATTACTCATCCAATAAAAATTAGCAAATAAATGTTTATATACAAACATATGTTTTGGTTTTCATTAACCAGTATTATTTATGTACATATCATACTTATATATTTACTAGAATGCCATATTTACATATGGTATTTATATGAATATAAATACATTAGGGCTGATCGATGAGTTTTATGGACCGATTATTTTAAGAAAAATAGACACATTTTTAAAAATTTATTGTAGGAATATGGGTAAAGGAATAGAATTTCTATTTAACTATTTCATTGAACATATATTGAAGTATAAAATAATATTCTTTAATTATTATTTTGTTACAAAATAGTGGTGAAAAAGTCCATTATTTAATCCATGTTTTTTTGAAAGGCGTCTACGGGAGGACCGATTTCTTCTAAAAGATGAGACCTAGAACAGAAAAGCAAAAAGTTTTATGATCTAAAAATTATGGTCTTTAGAATAAATAAAAATATAAGTTTCTGAATCTTATCTTATCGACCACGCAGATTCAACAGCTCACCAATATTTGACCAATATCCTAAATAATCGATGTTCATCCTTCAAAGAATATGCTTTATTGATATTTTTCTATTGAGTTTGAGATCTCGCTCGGATATCCTGTCAAACTCTACATAAGGGAGAGTGGATTTTATTCTTAGAATATAAAGTAGAATTAGAATTTTGCGAGAACAATGTTTGGAAAAAAATAGCTCGCCTTAATGTAGTTTACATGCATCCATACGCATCTACTCATTCAGAAGCTCTCCGGTGTTGGTGTTCGTAAGCAAATCTGGTTTGACGTATGGTTTTGTTGCGCTCTATAAGGCAGAGCGTATGCATCATGGCATTAGCAGACATGGCATGAATCATAACAAGTATTTTAACCAAGTTAAGTTCGATACTAACGATTAAGCTCAATACGACTCGGCTTTGTGCAATGATTAACGACACACTTACAATTAAAACTGGTTGTGTTAGGTAAGAAAAACGGATGAAATTTCGTTGCACTCTTTTAATTATATTATATACATATATGTATGTATATATGTACATATATACAAATAAATATATATTTCGGTCGATGTTTTCCCAATAATTGGAGGGACCTACGGTTTACTCATTCTAAGCCGCCTCCGAACGGCTGTTGGTTTTTAAATTCATGTTAGAAATGCTCCCGGAGAGCTTGATATTCCTTGCCGATTGTAATGTTGTCATTAAAAAAAATAAAAAAAATCAAATTCGATGGTTTTTAGTGTGTATATTTTTTTTTCAAATTTACGGGAGTAAAAATCACAGTTGACGCCCTTGATGCTTTTTCGCGGATTTTTTGTATCCAAAACCTTATATCTGAACGATGAAGTTCGGCGTTTCGGAGTTTACTCTAATCCACCTCCGAATGGCCGATGGTCTTTTATGAGTAACTTTGATTTTCATGTCAGAAATACTTTCGAGGGGCGACCGCAATTAGAAAAAATAGTTTTAAATAATTTTGGATGTCAGTCGAACCAGGACTCGAAACCTGATAATCCGAATGTTAGTACCCAATGCTAACCACTCGGCTACTGCGGCCATACTTACTTACTTTACTGGCGTAGACACCGCTGACCCGATTATAGCCGAGTTAACAACATTGCGCCATTCGTTTCTTCTTTTTGCTGTTTGGAAATACCAAATACAGCCAGGTCCTACTTTACCTGGTCTTTCCAACAGAGTGAAGGTCTTCCTCTTAATCTGCTTTCACCGGAGCTAGATTATTCGTATCCATCCGGACCACAACACCTAACCAGCGTAGCCACTGCTTCTTGATTCGCTTAACTATGTCAATGTCGCCGTATAACTCGTACAGCTCATCATTCCATCGTCTGCGATATTCGCCGTTGCCAATGCTCAAAATACCATAAATCTTACGCAAAACCTTTCTCTCGAAAACTCCTAACGCCGACTTATCAGTCGGCTTGCTGAAAATGGGTGTAAGCGTTAACTTCAACGGTAGTTTAGATGCAATTGAAGGTATATGTACATATATGATGGCTGTTGAAGTCAACAATAGTTGAGTGATATTATAAGCAAGCAACTCATATACGCAAATATACCATATTTATGTCAAAACTGCAAAATACAACTTAATTGCTTTTTAATGAATGGAATTTGATAACATTCGATAGCATAATTCTTATCGCCTTCTGATTTATACACATATCTGCTGGAGCTTTTGCTGGAAGCGATTACGGTTTTACTTTTATAAATATTATTATACACCTAAAGAGAAACATACATATGTATGTATGTACGTGTGTACATGCCCATAATTAGTGACACCACCTACGTTTAATGTGTGACATTTTAAAGGTAACAAAACTTTCTCTTTGAATATTGAAAAAATGCATGTTATAATCTTAAGGACTCTTCAAGTGCATACATATGTTATATACAAATGTAAGATAATTTATAAGATTTCCATATATGTTTTTATATTGAGGAAATAATAAATGTGATAATAATAAATACAACTAATTACCTTCCGGGTTCGAGAGAATCGCCAGAAATAAAACACATAAAAAATAAAATTCTTTCTTAGAGGTATATTATGTACACGTAAGAGGTTTTTATCGATATTCGGTTTATATGTAAATGGAGAAACCTACGTTTTGATAATCGCGACAAAGGACTGATTAAGTTTAATATTTTTTTTTCTTATAAAACTCTTAACTCCCACTCCGAAAGCCAATTAGCTTACTTCCTGGTTTAGGTAATGTTCTATTGAAGTGGTTGTGAATATCAGCTCAATGGGTCGCTCAAAAGGGGCCTAGAATGGAGCTATCGACTTATCTTTATAAGCGCATTTTTGCTCAAGTCTGTCAAGGTTGTCGACCCTAGAAATTTAAACGTACTCAAATTCACAAAGGAAGTGCGTTAAGGCTTCAGGCTCTTCCTGCTGCCCAACAAAAGAAGGGATTATTAAGATATCTCCAGTTAAAATGTATATGGTACGAACGCTGAGAATTGGCTCGCTATTGTTTTTCAATTTTTTTCCCTCTCTCAAATCATTTTTAATTTCATTTCATCATTTCCTTGAGTAGTTAGTTAGATAAAAATATTTAAAAATGCTTTTAACTTCGCTGTGACCACGTTTCGTGTTTTAAAAAATAGATTTGGTGCATTTTAAAGAAAAAGAATGCGTCTATCCCAAGAGCTGGGACTTTCTAACGGCACATTATGGCGTCGAAACTAACCTCAAACTGATCAAAATTCACGAGGCGGTCATTTCAATGATGTACTGTTTCATCTATAATGCCAAGACTCAAACTTTATAATAAAAAGGAAATTTCATGAAAAAATTGTTTTAAATGCATTTCATTTGCGTATATTTTCGGAACCACGAAGTGGATAACCATGTATTTCGAACAAATTGAGCTTAGTTCCAAAAATTTAATCAGACTGTACCATAAATTTGTATATTTTTTTTAAAAAGATCAGTCCATTTCCCACCAAAAAAGAATTTCAAGTAAGAAGAACTATAAAAACTAATTTTTCGAATAGGTAGGTCTCTGATCCAGTTGCCGGAGAGAAGTAGTCTTTCAGCTACTTTAATTAAAAAGTCACATATGCTCTGAATTTCAAGTAAATCGAATTATAAATACGATTTTTTTCGAATGGGACAGTCAGGTACCATAGAAACAAACTAGCAAATTTGCAATATAATTCGGAAATCACTGGAAACAAACATACAAACAAACATTTTTTTTATATACCTATATCTATGTATATATACCATAAATTCTTGAATATTTACTTGAGGATCCTGTTTTATCGGTCTTGTATATATCAAGGATGTTGGGATTTGGCATATACGAATGTATCAAATATGGAATTATTGTTATTTATATTTTTGCTTTCCACGAAAACTTATTTAAGTGAAAAATGTCGTCATGGACACCCACATATGTAGGTTCCCTGAAAATATTGAAAAAATTATTGCAATTGTGTAAATATGTTTACTCATTTCAGCCGGTTTTGGAATATTCGTGGGTAGATGAGCGACACATCGCAGACATATGTATGTACATTACAGTTTAATCACCGTCTCTGAATAATGTCTGTTTCAATGTCTGCAATGGGCTTTACCCTATAATCGGCATTGTAATTTATTGTATAACACTACCGTACATATGTATATACATAAGACCATGTTCAATTGTTCGCCGGCAAACGTGGCCACTTAAGGTTGTACAGTTATTTAGAAATTATTGCGTAGGTTTAGCCAGCAAACTACAATATAGGTGTGTATGTATGTTTTGGTTTAGTATTTAACGTTTTGTGACATTTTCCAAACTTTTGGGAACTTAAAACTTTATTTATTATGTACTTTTACTATTGTGGATATTTAATCGGTCCCCTATATATGTATGTTGCGTGTTCATTTGCGACACTATTTGTTTAAACAAATTCCACTTCCGAAAAAATAACTGGTTTTAAGAAATATAAAACTAGTTTAGCTTATTTTTGTAACAGCCTGATCGGAATTGAAAGCTTTGGCATACAAATGGTTTTGAAAGGAATGAAACAAAACATAATCAGATGATATTAAGTCAACAGGTTAGATGTGATATCAGTTTATAATTGAACTATGTGAATATTTGACAGGTTATCAAAGAACACATCAGCGTCGTTATCAAGATTGTACATCACGTCTTCATTTTCATTCACTTCAATATTTTCCGATTGGACCATGATCGCTTTCGATCTACCATACCTCGAGTTGGAAAATGCCGGTTAGTTTCGATTGACGCTTTACTTTGTTGTCAGCAAGACAACAGTGGGGAAACCAATGTTAGCATTGGTGTTCAGTAAGTCAGTCACCACCTAAACTTCATATAATAATAAACAATGAAAAATAGCGGAAGTGCTCTCAATTCCAAACAACTTAGGCTAAAAACCCACACAATCACTGCTACTTTAAAAAAAAAGTCATGTAAATGATCATATAATTTCATGCTTTCTTGTAAATTGTGCTGAGTATATTTACAAGCCTTTCACTAATTTATCAAAAGAAGGAATTTTTCCTTCTGTATAGAGAGAAATTTTTATTATACTTCTTCGTTTAATGGTAGTAAATCTTTGTTAGAGAATTCTCTGAAATTGAAAAATTATTTGAATTCCTTATTATAAATCATTTGAGTCATTCAATCTTCTCTATTATATCACAGTGCCAACATGGCTTTGATAAAGGAAAATCTATTAATTTACTTGACTTCACTTCTCTGGGTATCACCATAGACACTAAACTGAACGTCAGCCTTCACATTGGTGATTGGTCAGCTATCAAAGCTAAGGCATATTTGCATTTGGAAAACGGTGGTCAAAGGAATTCAAACACTCTTATGCTACTAAAACGTTGTTCACATCATTAGTAAGACTAATTCTGGAATATTGCTCTATAATTGGAATTAAATCTACTCTGATCGGATAAAATCCGCTCAAAAACGTCTTTACACTATCAGTCTGAAGCTATTTAACATCCCCACTTTTGCCAATCCCAGGAAAATGCTTGGTGTAATTTTCATAATTTAAAAAAAAAGACAGGCTCAGCTTCTAGACCACTTCTTGTAAACTTGTAAAAAACAATTTTGAGTTTCACGACCTCACATTTGGCATTTCTAACACGCTGCTTCAATTTGTGGTTTTGTGTTTTGATGTTCTTCCAACAAATACCTGCAGGTTATACTAAGCCGCTTCCGAATGGCTAATGGTTTTTTATGAGAAACCTATATTTCATATCAGAAATACAATCGTAGGTGTTGATATTCCCTGCCGACTGGCGACCGCAATTCGAATTATTAATAGTTTTATAAATATTTGACTCAAGTTGCATACTAAAAATCAGCTGATGAATTTTTGTTCTGTAGCTGGCCGGGAGGAGAAAAGCCGTTGGGAATAATAATAATAATAACAACATATTATATAAATTGCAATCGAAGGTACTGAGACTTGGAAAACAATGAAATTGGAATACTGGTTATAGAAGTTTGTTTCTATATATTTGAATAAAAACTTTTATATTTAATTTTTTTATATAAAATTTATTTAACAAGAAGTATAAAGTTTGAAAATGAAAATTATAATAATTCAGAAAATGAGAATATGTGAATTTAAAAATTCAGTAACATAAAAATTGAAAAATTCTAAATTGTAAGTGAAAAATGTTAAAATAGATTCCTACACTAGTAAATCAATATTTTTTACACAAATTTTTCTTTTTTGAAAATATATTGCAAAAAATAAAAAAACTAATTCAAGTTGGTATTAGAACTAGTTGTGGGCAAGTGGTATAGTTTTAATAGCGCAAATGCCAATTATTTCTAATAATTTCCCTCTCTTTAGTAAAATGTGAAATTTTATTCAAAAGCAGATGTTAAGTTGAGGGCATTTTTCCCATAAATAGAAATATTTTTTATTAAATTTATACATTTAAGGTAAGACGATAGTGAAATGAGATGCATCTAAAGAACATTTCCGACCAACAACTCGCTCAGTAACAGATTACTCATATGTAGAACTTTTCCAAATGAAATAATTGAAAACTCCAGGATGCAATATACACGTATTATTCCTATGACTTGCCTAACTATTTATTTTTAAATCAAATTACATTTATTGACATACATACATACATATTTTATGTTGTTTTAATATGCGCTAGTGTTAATTAATGATAGGGAAATGGGATCGGCTTCAGAGTGTAAAGATTTTGATGTAGGTGATGCAAAACATTGCTTACTATAAGCTTAAATTTTTATGAACATACATACACGTATAAATGTATATATTTTCATGTGCAGCACTTAAAAATTACCATAATCGAGAATGCCTTGCAAAAAGCATCGGACTCGGTATTAAGTTTGTTTTTAGATATTCAACAATAAGCTGAGATGTGTAGGTAAAGCTCTAAAATGCGCACAGACATTCAGACATAAATTGCTTTATGTATTTCAAGTGTATATACACACATACATACATACAATGTATACAATACAATAAAATCAAGTTGTGCTGCTACCTACACTTGTTGGTTCTTACCTAAATATCTGTTTGTACATGTGCATGTACCCACATACATACATACCTACCTACCTATATAATAACATATGCATGTGGTGAGGCATAATGATCGTGCTTTCAGACTGGTATGATGTGTTTTGGTAAGGAAAAAACAAAAAACAGCGAACGTTGGGGTAAGAAGGGGACAGCTTTGAAGCCCACTCTGCTTTCTAAACGCAGCGCTTTGTGTTGGCTGAATTGTCGGAGCCAAAAGTTGTTCCAGCCACCAAATGAACGATCAGTTCGCTTTGGGCATTGCTACGCGTTGGACGCGATCTTCGGAAAACCAATTGTGATTTTTAAACGATAAACGAAACGACTGATACACAACTACACAACACCAAGGCATTGGCAAGCAACGACTAAATAAAAAATAGCCACATAAAAAGTGAAGCAAAAAGGAAAAAAGAAAAGCTAAAAAATAGTGTTTTTTTATACCGATACTTTCGGATTCTGTGCTTGTGTATTATGTTAATAAAAATTTTTGCTTGACACGATAATATTCATACTTAATTCTTTAAAATTCGTTACATATTCGTAAGATTATTTTTTGTTTTTGTATTAACTACATACGAGTATATAGTACATACATTGTGCTTTAACAAAATTGCCCTAATCGTCGTGTAACTTTGTATAAAATTAATAATAACGAATTTAATTGCGTGTGCCCTAGTTACCCGTTAAAACAACTGTGATCTACAAAAGACATACAATTAAAAAAAAAACAATAGTATTTGCAAATTCGTGTGATTTTACATTGAAACATTAATAAAATGGTCTCAAAAGGTGGTAAGAAAAAGCAGCAGCAGCAGCAGCAAGTAAGTGCCAGTAGCAGCAAAAACGCTGCAAGCACAAGCAGCACTACATCAAATTCCTCGACAACCGTGGTGCGAACTGCTACTGGCACGCAAGCAGCATCGACTAGCGTGTCGGCGGTGGAAGTGGAAACGACTCCGACAACGTTGCAGGCGACACAATCGCCTACGTGGACGAAAACTTCACAGAAAATACAAAAATCCGAATCGGCTGCTAGCAGCAAGTCTATGCTAGCTACCACACACTCTGGCACGCAGTCGCAATCGCAAACGCAATCGCAGTTCCAGTTGTTCAAGAGCAGTAGTAACAGTAGCAGCCATATTGAGTCGGGGCTAGAACAGCATCAGGGACTGCAAAAAATTGAACAGCAACAACAACACTTTGAAATCGACAGCCACACCGGCGGCATCAGCGGCGATACAGCGCCAGTGGTTTCCATAATGAGTGATACAGTAAAATCGACGAAAGCATCATCCTCCTCATCCTCATTTCAACAGAAATCGGAATACTATGAAGAGATCTCGAATGATTTTTCCAATGCGTCCAATGCGAAAATTATATCATCCATCGATCTGCTCGAAAGCGATAAAAAGGAACCGGTTTTTTCAGTGCCGATCGATGTCATTGAAATGGTTGGTGGCAGTAGCTCCAACATTGGCAGCAGTTATGCAAATACCTACACATCCTCTTCTCAGTCACAAAGCGGTGCAATGACTAGCATGAGCAGCTCCAATTTCGCACAAATCGAATCTACAAGCAGTAGCAGTAAGGTTATTGATGGTGGAATTACGATCATCGATATGTCCACTGAAAATTCAAAGTCTACCTTGTCTACATCGAAAACAGCAAAGTCGGGCAAAGTCACATCTACGAATGTTGAAATGACATCATCGTCAAACAAGTTTTTAGCGAATGACGTGAACAACAGTAGCGCTGAAATAAACAGCTCTACATCGTATACGACGATTGATGGCCAAGCCATTAATGGTGGTACAACACCAGCAATAGCGCCGATAATTACATCGCCTACAACACCAACAAATCAAACCTCGACGGCATTTACAAAAAGTATACAGAGAGCAATTGATGACGACATTGTCTCCACCACAAGCTATAACTACTCAATTCAAGGTGATAACGATACAAGACTAAGTAAAACAGCGAAAAACTTAAAGAGTGACGTGAGTAGTAGCAAACAATTGGCTTCAAGTAAGACGAACAAATCGTCAAAATCGTCATCTATAATAGAGCAAAATATCTCTGAGCAAACAATCGAGGAAAGCTCAGTGAAGAAAAGCAAGTCCACCTCAAAGAAAGAGGTGTATGATGTAAAAACCAAAAGATGGACAGAACTGAATGAAAAGACCGGCAATGGTGTTACAAACAAAAAGCAACCGACCTTCGAGCGTTACGTTAGCCGCGAATCCGATGGGACATACAAAATTACATATAAGAAAAAAATATTCGACCAGCGTGCGAACAAGTGGAAAATCATAGAAGAGAAGACAGTGGATAGTACTCATGACACTCATTACCCCGAAATAGTTGATGATGTCATCAATACAACAACTACAACATATACAACCAAAGTATATGATACGAAGACGGGAGAGTGGAAAGTTGTTGAAGAGAAATCGTTTGTAGATGCAAAAGCTTTCGTGCCAAACGACATTGTTCGTGAAATCGAAAAAGACAACACTGATGTGGCGAACATAACAACAACCACCGAAGTCACAAAGGTAATTAATTAATCTATACTCGTATGTACATAAACACATATGTATACAAATATATATGTGTTTACATACATACATATACACACACATATGTATGTATGTATGTGTGTATTGTTAAATATTGTTTTTGTACCTTAGTCTATTAAATGTATTCAACATTGTTTTCGAATTCGCGCTTTTGTCTGAACAAGGTTGTGTTGTGTTCTTATCACTATTACGGTATTTCATTTCAAAATTCAAAATTCGAAAAGCATTTTTTTATTATGAATGCGGTGATCATTGGTTGGTTTTTAAAATTTTCAAACAAATTCAAAAGTTAACTGATAATACAGAAAAATCTATAAAAGCATTGCACTTTTTTTACCGGTCTCTGCTTGGTGCAACCCAATCGGAATACAAAACACTTTATTCAGATTGTGACAGTCTCAAAACATAAAATTTGAGTTTTCTTGCATGAGTACTCCAGATATGTATATGGGTACATTAAATATTCGAATATTATGCGATTGAGATTGTTCCATATGTTAAAATTATTAAAATAATTACGAATAATCCTGCTTTGCTCGTGAAATTATGCTAGTAATTACTGTAATTATTGGCAGCTGTTCAGAACTCTTGAAGGAATAGTCTGTTTGTATTTAGCTCATTTAATATTATATATTATATATTAAATGAGCTAAACATTCCATATTATTTACATATCTCAAATTAAGTTGAGTACTTCGAAAGATAGTAACCAAAATTGTGCTATTAAATTATATAAAAAGTGCTTGATAACAAAGGATCAAAATTTATATGAATGAATTAAAGAAATCACATCAAGAACTAATATCACATCCTCTTATCTTACGTGCAGCTGGAAGTATTCTCATGGGTTATTTGAGATATCACCAATTTCTAATTAAAACTAGACGCTGTGGAGTTGGTTATAATGATTAAAAATGTTTTTTTTTTTTATCAAAATTTTAGCTATTTTTTAAATGAAAAGTATCAACAAATATGTTGACAAAATAGATAACACTAATGAGCCTAAATTATTATATACATATAAAATTAGTAATCGCTGAAGCGATTTTCGGCCGAGCTCCTCCTCCAATTTGTGGTGGACGCAATCTTGATGTTTTCCGAACAAATTAAGGGACCTACAGTTTATACTAAACCGTCTCCGAACGGCTGATGGTTTTTTTACGAGGAACCTTTATTTCATGTCAGAAATACACTCGGAGGGGTTGACATTCCCTGCCGAGAGGCGAGCGCAATTAGAAAATTTAGCTTAATTTTTTATTGAAATTAATTTTCTATAACTTTTTGGATGTTAATACGACACAAGGATTCGCAACCCGCTCCTTTCGAATGGTAGTACGCAATGCTAACCACTCGGCTACCGCCAAGTTCTTAATTACTTTTATTAGGTTAGGTTCAATTCACTGTGAAAATGCGTTTAAATAACGAATTTCATTGCATTAATGACTTATTTTTTGTTTACACAAATAAACACACCCTAAAGTCCCTAAACGCACATTATTATTCCCATACAATGATTAGAAAACAATGTCTTACTACTTAGCAGCTTTTATGTGAATTTTTAATGCCTGTTTGTCGTGAGCAGAAGAGAGCAAATTTTGTGTTATCATCCAAAACGAAAAAGTGCATGAAAAGAGCGGCAGTATAATTTTGAGCGTGTGTAGCCTACCTAACAGATATAGTACATATCTTTCATGTATATATGTTTGTACATATGTATGTAAATTTCCATCGTTACAATGAAAAATGAATCAAGTCATTTTGGTATATTTTCAAAATTTCGCTTTTCAAAACAAGTTCATAATTAATTAAAAACAAAAAATCAATAACAAAGATTGAAACAGTTACCGTAAAATAAGGGTAAAGGAATAGCAAATAAATACAAATATTAGCGAAATAAATGAAGCGCAGATCGATTTTCTTATGCAGACGGGACAGTGTATTGCAGGATATAGGCAAAACTAAATTTATTTGAAACTTTAATAATATAACTAATACATAATTAAATAAATAAATATGTATAATTGAATTGTTTTCACTACTATTCTTATTAATATAAAAAAAATTAAACCCTAAAAAATAAAATTAAATTTGTAACTTAAAATAATTAAAGGAGTGAAAAAATTAAAATCAAAAATTATTATTTAAAATATTTTTTTTGTCAATATTTTTATAATGATATTCGCGTGCCTTTTTTTCTAAGTGATGAGTTTCTTCACGCCGCTACAATGCCCATGCGAAACCTCCCATTGACGTTAACGATACGTGACATTTCCCTATTTAATATTTTTATACTCAATTCGACTTAGGTTCCTACGTATATATGTACCTTGCGGCAAGAGATACGACTAATGCCGTTTAAATATTTATGCATTCCATCGCGTGTTGAAACTTCTAAAATAGGTACATAACATACATATGCATTGTAAATGTTTAAGAGCGTATTAGAGAAACTGAGACATGAGCGTTTAAGCTTTTGCGTGTTTTTTCTTCATTTTTGTGTTCATACACACATATGTACACAGTTGAGTCAGAATATCAATTATTGACTTTCAGTCATATAAATAACAACCATACATATATTAATGAATAATAAATGTTTTTTTTTTTTCTAATTTAAGCGGTATTTCTGTCTGTGTCATATGTTTACCAATATTTTTTTTTTAGAAATTCGGCCAATTTGTAGGTAGATGCAAGGAAACTGATTAAAACTACTTAAATTAAACGATAAATTAAAATAAATTAATTTAATAAATATTTAAACATACGTTTATAAAAGCTCTTCAAATGTACGTACATATGTATGTGCGTATGCAAGTACATATGTATACATATATACATACATATGCACATGAAGATATAGAATTTCAGCAGCACCAAATAGTACCGATGGCTACTGTTCTCACGTTCACCTGTAGTGCACTAAAAGAGTATACGTATAAGAGAGACGTGTCACTTTCAATGCAAACCGATTTTAGTGTTGGTAAAAGTACAGAAATCAAAATTTGTATCCTGATAACCAGTTTCTTAATTTTCATGTTTATTATTTCACTTCATTTTGGAAGGTAATTGAATGAATTTCGTATGATAATCACCAACAAGGCTTCACTATTTTCTTTTTCTTACAGTCTGCTGGATATGTATGGTATATAAATTGATTTCAATAAACCCTATACAATTTCTCAAATAATAAAATCCGAATGATTTTTTATTTTTACATCCCTTGCAATAAATGATGGTTAGTTTTTGAAGGCTGTGGTGGGTGTATTATTCATATTAGGGTTTTCAAATTTTATTGTACATGTACACACATATGTATGTATATTGAAAGAAGCGATGCTATTCAACGTCATACATGAAATTTCGAATATGATATTTTGAATAATGAAATTGTCGCAGTCATCCACGCAACCGCTATAGCTACGATAGAACTTTCAAAAATATCTGCGATTCTCGTTTACCATTGAAATATTGGAACTTTTGCATTTTAGCTTCACTTTCGAAAATCTCACACTTTGCCGAGATGTGTGTCAGTAATTTCAGAGGCAAATGAGCTAGTAATTCGAATATTCGATGTAAAGAAAAAACTAAAAAGTTGGTGAAATAGAATCCAGCCGATCTTACACTGGTTTACCATTCATTAAATTAAAAAACATTCATTTCGAAAACTCATCGAATATTATCATTCGCAATACAAATACGCACAATGGGAAAACGATCTTACTGGTAAATTGCTCATTTAGTACTAAGTTAGTAGCTGTTGGGGAAAAGTGTTGCCGGGTTGTGTTTAAAGCAATAATTTGAATGATGATTTAAAGATTGATTTTACTTTTAAAATCATTGATAGATTATGTAAGAAGAAACAACCTTCTTGTCATGCATCTGGAGCTCGAATTGTCTGAAATTTATTTTATCTTGCACCTCGATGGCTTCAAGTAAAAAGTCAGTTTTTTGTCGATTTATTTATATAATTAAAGACAGCTAACCACCTTTATACTGTGCACCCAATATAGTTCTACATTTAATATTTGCTTATTTTAAAATTTCAGATTTTTGATGCTAGCTTGAACGATTGGCGTGTGTTGGATGAAAAAACTCACACCGATGTGATTGAGAGAATTGTTGAAACGCCCAAAAAGACAATTTACGTTGATGAATATGTCGAAATCGAAAAAAATTTGGAGATCACAGAAGATAGTGAAAACATAACTAATGAACGTACTAACATATCAAAACGGAAGGATATTAGCACAAATATATACGATGAAGTTGACGAGGTTAGGAAAGAAAAGCTGACTTCTAATGACTCAAGAATCGTAAGTTGCACTAGAATATGTACATATGTATACTAGAATATGTACATATGTATTTGGTAGTTAATTAATTATAAAAAATTTATTTTAGCGTGGAGTCGAAAAAAGGGATGCGTTTAAATCAAGCCACACTGATATGTGTATTTGCGAAATTTGCACTTGTGGGTAAGAAAAGAGCCATGATCTTTCCATTTTACATCTCCATACCATTTAATATGTATAGGAATGTTGAAAAACTATAATTTTCCATTTCAGTCGTCATCATTGCACTTCAAGTGCAAAGCAGACGGACACTGTTATAGAGACTATAGGTAATAAGGATATAAACATTTAAACTAGACTAATGTACGAGTAAATGAATTACGTTATTTTTTCATTATTTACAGATTTGATAGATGAATCTCAATCGCGGATACGATCTAATACTTGGTCTAAAAAAGACATAGAAGAATCTCGCTTGAAGTTATTATATGACCTTAACGAGAAAGTAACTGTAATAAAACCTGTGGATAATTTAAAACCAGAGGGTGAATTCGTGCTTCCCGATAAAACTCCTTTCCAACCGGCAGAGAAAACAGAGCGAATTGTTAGAAAAGACAATCTGCGAACTGAGGGTGAAATGACATTTACCGAGAAAGAAGAATACCAGTATGTAACACGACCTCAGCAAGTTATACCAACTGATAATCTGAAACCTGAAGGCGAGTTCTATTTACCAGAAAAGTCAGAATATAAGCCAGCTGAAAAACCCACGCAGATAAAACATGAGGACAATTTGAAGCCAGAAGGAGAATTTTATGCTCCTGAGAAACCTAGCTATAAGCCAACCGAGAGACCAATACAAAAAAAGCCAGAGGACAACTTAAAACCAGAGGGTGAATTTATAGTACCCGAGAAGACACCATATGAACCAGCAGAACGGCCAACACGCATAATAAGAAAAGATAATCTTCGTACAGAAGGGGAAATGACATTTGAGACTAAAGAAGAGTACCAGTATATAATAAGGCCGGAGCAAGTAAAACCTACCGACAACCTAAAGCCTGAGGGAGAGTTTTACGTACCAGAGAAACCGAAATATCAAATTGCTGAACGTCCAGTCCAGATCAAAAGGGACGATAATCTCAAGCCTGAGGGTGAGTTTTATACTCCTGAAAAACCTGGATATAGACCAGCAGAACGTCCTACCCAAAAGATACCTGAAGACAATCTTCGACCGGAAGGTGAGTTCTACACTCCAGAAAAACCTAAGTTCCGGCCAGGTGAGCGACCCCTTCAAGTAAAACCGGAAGACAACCTGCGGCCAGAGGGTGAGTTTTACACTCCGGAGAAGCCAGGTTACAGGCCAGCTGAGCGTCCTTCTCAGAAGAAACCGGAAGATAACTTACGGCCGGAAGGTGAATTCTATACCCCCGAAAAACCTGGATTCAGGCCGGCAGAACGTCCAACACAAAAGAAACCGGAAGATAATCTAAGACCGGAAGGGGAGTTTTACACACCTGAAAAACCTGGATATAGGCCAGCAGAACGTCCAACACAAAAGATACCTGAAGATAACTTACGACCGGAAGGTGAATTTTATACTCCTGAAAAACCTGGTTTCAAGCCGGCAGAACGACCAACTCAGAAAAAGCCAAATGACAATTTGAGGCCGGAAGGTGAATTCTATGCTCCAGAGAGGCCAGAGTTCCAACCAGGCGAGCGTCCGTCACAAGTGAGACATGCAGACAACCTACGACCGGAAGGTGAATTCTATACCCCCGAAAAACCTGGATACAGACCGGCAGAACGTCCAACACAAAAGAAACCCGAAGATAATCTAAGACCGGAAGGCGAGTTTTACACACCTGAAAAACCGGGATTTAGGCCTGCAGAACGTCCAACACAAAAGAAGCCTGAAGATAACTTACGACCGGAAGGTGAATTTTACACTCCTGAAAAACCGGGATTTAGGCCTGCAGAACGTCCAACACAAAAGAAGCCTGAAGATAACTTACGACCGGAAGGTGAATTCTATGCTCCAGAGAGGCCAGAGTTCCAACCAGGCGAGCGTCCGTCACAAGTGAGACATGCAGACAACCTACGACCGGAAGGTGAATTCTATACCCCCGAAAAACCAGGATACAGACCGGCAGAACGTCCAACACAAAAGAAACCCGAAGATAATCTAAGACCAGAAGGCGAGTTTTACACACCTGAAAAACCTGGATTTAGGCCTGCAGAACGTCCAACACAAAAGAAGCCTGAAGATAACTTACGACCGGAAGGTGAATTTTACACTCCTGAAAAGCCTGGATTCAGGCCGGCAGAACGACCGACTCAGAAAAAGCCAAATGACAATTTGAGGCCGGAAGGTGAATTCTATGCTCCAGAAAGGCCAGAGTTCCAACCAGGCGAGCGTCCGTCACAAGTGAGACATGCAGACAACTTACGACCGGAAGGTGAATTCTATACCCCCGAAAAACCTGGATACAGACCGGCAGAACGTCCAACACAAAAGAAACCCGAAGATAATCTAAGACCGGAAGGCGAGTTTTACACACCTGAAAAACCTGGATTTAGGCCGGCAGAACGACCGACTCAGAAAAAGCCAAATGACAATTTGAGGCCGGAAGGTGAATTCTATGCTCCAGAGAGGCCAGAGTTCCAACCAGGCGAGCGTCCGTCACAAGTGAGACATGCTGACAACTTACGACCGGAAGGTGAATTCTATACCCCCGAAAAACCTGGATACAGACCGGCAGAACGTCCAACACAAAAGAAACCGGAAGATAATCTAAGACCGGAAGGCGAGTTTTACACACCTGAAAAACCTGGATACAGACCGGCAGAACGTCCAACACAAAAGAAGCCTGAAGATAACTTACGACCGGAAGGTGAATTTTACACTCCTGAAAAACCTGGATTCAGGCCGGCAGAACGACCAACTCAGAAAAAGCCAAATGACAATTTGAGGCCGGAAGGTGAATTCTATGCTCCAGAGAGGCCAGAGTTCCAACCAGGCGAGCGTCCGTCACAAGTGCGACATGCTGACAACTTACGACCGGAAGGTGAATTCTATACCCCTGAAAAACCTGGATACAGACCGGCAGAACGTCCAACACAAAAGAAACCGGAAGATAATCTAAGACCGGAAGGCGAGTTTTACACACCTGAAAAACCTGGATTTAGGCCCGCAGAACGTCCAACACAAAAGAAGCCTGAAGATAACTTACGACCGGAAGGTGAATTTTACACTCCTGAAAAACCTGGATTCAGGCCGGCAGAACGACCAACTCAGAAAAAGCCAAATGACAATTTGAGGCCGGAAGGTGAATTCTATGCTCCAGAGAGGCCAGAGTTCCAACCAGGCGAGCGTCCGTCACAAGTGAGACATGCAGACAACCTACGACCGGAAGGTGAATTCTATACCCCCGAAAAACCTGGATACAGACCGGCAGAACGTCCAACACAAAAGAAACCGGAAGATAATCTAAGACCGGAAGGCGAGTTTTACACACCTGAAAAACCGGGATTTAGGCCTGCAGAACGTCCAACACAAAAGAAGCCGGAAGACAACTTACGACCGGAAGGTGAATTTTATACCCCCGAAAAACCTGGATTTAGGCCTGCAGAACGTCCAACACAAAAGAAGCCTGAAGATAACTTACGACCGGAAGGTGAATTTTACACTCCCGAGAAGCCTGCGTTCCGCCCAGGTGAGCGACCAACTCAAGTAAAACCAGAAGACAACCTCCGACCAGAGGGTGAATTTTATACTCCGGAGAAGCCTAAGTTCCGCCCAGGTGAGCGACCAACTCAAGTAAAACCAGAAGACAACCTGCGACCAGAAGGCGAGTTTTATACTCCGGAGAAACCAGGTTATAGACCAGCTGAACGTCCCTCTCAGAAGAAACCAGAGGATAACCTCCGACCAGAGGGTGAATTTTATACTCCGGAAAAACCAGAATATCGACCGGCAGAACGCCCTACACAAAAGAAACACGAAGACAATTTGAGGCCGGAGGGAGAGTTCTACACTCCCGAAAAACCTATATTCAGGCCAGGTGAGCGACCAGCTCAAGTAAAACCAGAAGACAACCTGCGACCAGAAGGCGAATTTTACACCCCCCAAAAACCTGGATACAGACCGGCAGAACGTCCAACACAAAAGAAACCGGAAGATAATCTAAGACCGGAAGGTGAGTTTTACACACCTGAAAAACCTGGATTTAGGCCTGCAGAACGTCCAACACAAAAGAAGCCGGAAGACAACTTACGACCGGAAGGTGAATTTTATACCCCCGAAAAACCTGGATTTAGGCCTGCAGAACGTCCAACACAAAAGAAGCCTGAAGATAACTTACGACCGGAAGGTGAATTTTACACTCCCGAGAAGCCTGCGTTCCGCCCAGGTGAGCGACCAACTCAAGTAAAACCAGAAGACAACCTCCGACCAGAGGGTGAATTTTATACCCCGGAGAAGCCAGGTTATAGGCCAGCTGAACGTCCTATTCAGAAGAAACCTGAAGATAATCTGCGGCCAGAGGGCGAGTTTTATTCTCCAGAGAAACCCATGTACCGCCCAGGTGAGCGACCAAATCAAGTGAGACCGGAAGACAATTTGCGGCCGGAAGGTGAATTCTATACTCCTGAGAAGCCAGGTTATAGGCCGGCAGAGCGCCCTACCCAGACGAAACCAGTTGACAACTTGAAACCCGAAGGCGAATTCTATTCTCCAGAGAAACCGAAATTCCAACCAGGAGAGCGTCCATCTCAAGTAAGACACGCAGACAATTTGCGTCCTGAGGGTGAATTTTACACCCCTGAAAAACCTGGTTACAAGCCAGCGGAACGTCCTACGCAGAAGCGTCCCGAAGACAATTTGAAACCCGAAGGCGAATTCTATTCTCCAGAGAAACCGAAATTCCAACCAGGAGAGCGTCCAACTGCAGTAAAACCGGAGGATAATCTCAGACCTGAGGGTGAATTCTATAAACCTGAAAAGCTCGTTTACCAACCAGGTGAACGTCCAATCCAAAAAAGACCTGAAGATAATTTAAGACCAGAAGGAGAGTTTACAGTACCCGAGAGGGAATATTTCCAACCAGCTGAGAAAAGAGAGCGCATTTTGAGAAAAGACAACTTACGTTCTGAAGGTGAAATGATATTCCAAACGAAGGAAGAATATCAATTTGTTAAAAGGCCTGAACAAGTTAAGCCTACCGATAACCTCAAGCCTGAAGGAGACTTTTACGTTCCAGAGAAAATCTTGTTTCAACCCGCTGAGAAACCATCACAAATCCGACATGAGGACAATCTAAAACCAGAAGGCGAATTCTATATTCCTGAGAAGTTAGGTTTCAAACCGGCAGACCGTCCAACGCAAAAGAAACCACAGGACAACCTGAAGCCGGAGGGAGAGTTTTACGCTCCAGATAAACCAGACTATGTACCAGCTGAGCGGCCTATTCAGAAGAAACCTGAAGATAATTTAAGACCGGAGGGTGAAATCATAGTTCCGGAGAAAATACCTTACAAAGCGGCAGAAAGAACCGCACGTGTTATACAGAAGGATAATTTGCGCACAGAGGGTGAAATGACCTTTGAAGCGAAGGAGGAATATCAGTTTGTGATCAGACCTGAACAAATTAAACCCTCCGATAATCTAAAGCCGGAGGGCGAATTTTACAAACCCGAAAAACTTGTATACCGACCGGCTGAAAGACCAACTGCGAAAAAACCGGAAGATAATCTTCGTTCAGAGGGAGAATTCACCGTACCAGAAAAAATACAATACACTCCGGCCGAAAAAACAGAACGCATAATTAGAAAAGATAACTTGCGCACAGAGGGTGAAATGATATTTGAATCGAAAGAGGAATATCAATTTGTCACCAGACCAGAGCAAGTGAAACCTACTGACAACTTGAAACAGGAGGGTGAGTTTTATACACCTGAAAAACCCAAGTTCCAATCAGTAGAGCGTCCAAAACAAGTTAAACCAGAAGATAACTTACGACCAGAAGGTAAATTTTATACTCCCGATAAACCAGAATACAAACCTGCTGAGCGTCCAACTCAGAAGAAACCTGAAGACAATTTAAAACCCGAGGGTGAGTTCACGGTACCGGAGAAAATTCCATATAAACCGGCCGACAAAACTCAACGTATAATTAGAAAAGACAATTTGCGTTCAGAAGGAGAAATGACGTTTGAATCGAAAGAGGAGTATAGGTTCGTGATAAGACCAGATCAAATTAAGCCTACTGATAATCTAAAGCCGGAAGGTGAGTTTTACACTCCAAGCAAACCTAAGTATGAAGTAGCGGAACGTCCATCTCAAATAAAACCTGTAGATAACTTGAAACCTGAAGGAGAATTTACAAAATTAGAAAAGGTAGCATATAAGCCAGCTGAGAAAGTCGAACAAATTATAAGAAGGGACAACCTACGGTCAGAAGGTGAAATGACATTTGAAACAAAGGAAGAATATCAGTTTGTGGTTAGACCACAGCAAGTTAAGCCAACAGACAACTTGAAGCCGGAGGGTGAATTTTACACCCCCGAAAAGCCTGGTTATAAGCCAGCGGAACGTCCTACGCAGAAGCGTCCCGAAGACAACTTGAAACCCGAAGGCGAATTCTATTCTCCTGAGAAACCAAAATTCCAACCAGGAGAGCGTCCAACTCAAGTAAAACATGCAGACAATTTGCGTCCTGAGGGTGAATTTTACACTCCGGAAAAACCTGGTTACAAGCCAGCAGAACGTCCTACGCAGAAACGTCCCGAAGACAACTTGAAACCCGAAGGCGAGTTTTATTCTCCAGAAAAACCGAAATTCCAACCAGGAGAACGTCCATCTCAAGTAAAACACGCAGACAATTTGCGTCCTGAGGGTGAATTTTACACTCCTGAAAAACCTGGTTATAAGCCAGCAGAACGTCCTACGCAGAAACGTCCCGAAGACAACTTGAAACCCGAAGGCGAATTCTATTCTCCAGAGAAACCGAAATTCCAACCAGGAGAGCGTCCAACTCAAGTAAAACATGCGGACAATTTGCGTCCTGAGGGTGAATTTTATACTCCTGAAAAACCTGGTTATAAGCCAGCAGAACGTCCTACGCAGAAACGTCCCGAAGACAACTTGAAACCCGAAGGCGAATTCTATTCTCCAGAGAAACCGAAATTCCAACCAGGAGAGCGTCCATCTCAAGTAAAACACGCAGACAATTTGCGTCCTGAGGGTGAATTTTACACTCCTGAAAAACCTGGTTATAAGCCAGCAGAACGTCCTACGCAGAAACGTCCCGAAGACAACTTGAAACCCGAAGGCGAATTCTATTCTCCAGAGAAACCGAGATTCCAACCAGGAGAGCGTCCAATTCAAGTAAAACACGCAGACAATTTGCGTCCTGAGGGTGAATTTTACACTCCGGAAAAACCTGGTTATAAGCCAGCAGAACGTCCTACGCAGAAACGTCCCGAAGACAACTTGAAACCCGAAGGCGAATTCTATTCTCCAGAGAAACCGAGATTCCAACCAGGAGAGCGTCCAACTCAAGTAAAACACGCAGACAATTTGCGTCCTGAGGGTGAATTTTACACTCCGGAAAGACCTGGTTATAAGCCAGCAGAACGTCCTACGCAGAAACGTCCCAAAGACAACTTGAAATCCGAAGGCGAGTTCTATTCTCCAGAAAAACCGAAATTCCAACCAGGAGAACGTCCATCTCAAGTAAAACACGCAGATAATTTGCATCCTGAGGGTGAGTTCACTGTACCAGAGAAGGCTGTCTTTAGGCCCGCTGAAAAGACTGAACGCATTATAAGAAAAGACAATCTTCGTTCCGAAGGTGAAATTATGTTTAATGAGAAGTCGCAGTATGTGTTTGTTAAAAAGCCGGATCAGATAAAACCAACAGATAACCTTAAACCAGAAGGAGAATTTTATAAAACTGAAAAACCTTCTTACAAGCCAGGTGAGCGGCCTTTAGTCAAAAAACCTAAGGATAATTTAAAAGTTGAAGGTGCGTTTACTGTACCCGAAAAGACCTCGTTTAAGCCGGCCGAAAAAACTCAACGAATTTTAAGAAAAGACAATTTGCGTATGGAAGGTGAAATGACCTTTTCAGAAAATAAAAAATATCAGTATGTAAATAGGCCCGAGCAAGTTAAGCCATCTGATAATTTGAAACCGGAGGGTGATTTTTACACACCCGATAAGCCGGGATATAAGCCGGCTGAAACTGTCAGACGCGTCATTCATAAAGATAATCTGCGAATGGAGGGAGAGATGACTTTCACAGAAAAGGAAAAACATGTCAATGTTAAAAGGCCAGAGAAAATTGTGCCGCAAAATAACCTTAAAACTGAAGGAGAATTCTACACTAAGGAAAAAACACAATATCAACCAGCAGAACGGCCGAAGCAAAAAAGACCTGAAGATAATCTCAAACCAGAAGGCCAAATGTATATGTCGTCCACAGACAAAACGGATTCCAAACATATAAAAACCACCACCGAAAAAGTAGTTGTGAAACGTCCAGTGGATAACCTTAAACTTGAAGGTACTCTTCAGGTTTCAAGAAGAGACGATTACAGTGAAAAACAAAGCACAATAGCTGACACAACTACTACTAAAGCTATGCAAAAAACTTCAAGAACAAAGTATACACACAACAAGTCTTCCATATCTCTTGGTGAGGATAGCGCTATTCTGAAGACAACTAATCAAATGAGTTTTGTATCTGGAAAACAAGCTATTCCAGTTGCTAACTTGAGTTCTGAAAAACCTGTAGATGGCTTAGTGGTAGTGTCCACGAAAAAAGTAACCACTGTTATAGGAGGTCGCACCAAAAAAGAACCTGAAACCGAATATGTTAAGAGACAAGAGAGGGTGAATGTTATTGAAAATATTGCGAAATCCAATAATGTGAAAAATGTTATCAACATCGAAAACAAGCATGACGAAGCAATTACTCTCAAGGAAAATCGGTTCATAACAGAGAAGAAAACAAAGGATTCACGAATGAATATATCAGATAGCGCGTCCTCTTCTGTTATGCAATGCAGAGCCAATAATATCACTGGACAAGCACATTCCACTCAGTGTAAACTTGGTGGAGTAGATATTACATCAACAAAAATGAATACAGTCTCATCGGCAAGAAATATTTCAGACCAAACACATTCCATACAGAGTAAATCGACTGCAACTGAAAGTGCGTTAACAAAGACATCATCCAGTTCTTCTGCTGCAACCATGTCAAAACATTTTCATCATCGAAGAAGCGACTTCACTGCCGACACAAACGTGACGAACTCAGTATTTCATCGCAAAACCATTTCAAACGATTCCAATCAAATAGGTAGTCTTACTTCAAATGGAAAAATCCATCGAAAGAGTATTTTGAATTTGCACGAAGAGCCATCAAGTACAGTTTTCCCAAGCGAACGTCAAAGCTACAGTAGTTTACATAGACAAAGTAGGGAACAAGACAACAGTTCATTTTTGGTGAGTGAACGGCGCAACTACAATGCCGTTAATCAATCGCAAAGCAGAGATCAGGCCGCCAAATCGTGCAGTGTACACAAAGTATCCTCCTCCAGTGGTATCGATTTCCCCTCATACAGCAAACATTCCGAAAGAACTGTATCCCGTAGAAATGTGAACCAGTCATCAATTTCATTAGGCATGGATGGAGTTACGTCTACAAGTCAATATCGTAGTGAATATAAAACCGTTCCCTCGACAACTTGTGCTATACATAAAATAAAAGAAGGTGCATTCCAACATACAAGAAACACGAATGAACATAAATTTTTTAAAACCGTCAAAAATTAACAAATTCACATAATTTAAGTGCTGACATAAATAACTACATACTCGTACTATATCTCTAATATTATACTTGTACATATACCATAAATGTGTATGCAAGTAATAAGCATGCGAATTTGCCACATGTAATTAATAAATTTTATAGCAATAAAATATATTTAATAAATAATATTCACATAACATATACTCGTATGTTATTTTAATTCTCTTCTTCTTCTTCTTGATTGACGTAATCACCTCTTAATCGATTACAGCCCAGTCAGCTGTTTCTTCTTTAGGCAGTTCGGTCCCAATAAGAGATAAAAATTGAGGGCAGGTCCGGTCTTTTAATTCACTGATCTATGTCAATATCTTCAAATGTCTCTTACAGCTCATCTTAGTGTCATCTATGGTATTCACCGTTGTCCATTCACAGCAGTCCATAAATCTCCCGCAATACTTTTATATCGAAGAGTTCAAAAGCCGACACTTCGAATGCTATCATCGCCACAAAGAAGGACGGGAATGGTGAGTGACTTGAATGGCTTGGTCTTTGTTTGTCGAAAGAGGACTTTACTTTACTCAATACCTAGTCCAAAGTAAGTCTTCCTGTCCAGAGTGATTCTTCGTTTGGATTTCCAGGTTGACGTTGATGAAATCGGCTACATCTTCAAAGTTATGACTGCTATGAATTTTTGTTTGGTGACGGAGGATGTTTCTTCTTGTCCTTACTCTCCATCAGACCCGTTCGCGTCGCTTCCTTATATAGTCAGGGGAAAGCAAAACTTACGGGGTGGTTGTTGAGGCCGATGAAATCAATATCATCTGAATACGACAGCGCACAGTAAGCTCTTTGTAAGATTGAATGTTCTCTACTGACTTCTGAAGTTCTTATTATTTTCTCAGTAAATTAAAATGGTCACACGATAAGGAGTCATCTTGTCTGAAACCTAGCTTAAAATGAAACGACTGAAAGAAGTTCTACCCAATTCTGACCAAGTTTCTGGTGTTGCCTAGCATCAATTTACATATTCGCTTGAATAGCTCAGTCAGTAGACCATCAGTTCTTGCCATTTGGCCATGCTTCAAACTGGCAATCGGTATTGAACTTCATAATCATCGATTAGGATGAGTACAGCTTTTCGTCGTCGAGCTTTTTCAGAGTTTGTAGACTCGTGTTCCTGGCTGCAATTTGTGGTTTTGCGTCATGATGTTTTTTCCAACAAATGAAGTTACCAACAGTTTATACTAAACCGCCTCCGAACGGCTGATGGTTTTTATGAGGAGCTTTGATTTCATCTAAGAAATACACCCGGAGGGGTTGTGACATTCCCTGCCGAGGGGCGACCGAAATTAGAAAATGTAACTTAATTAATATTACGTAGCATTATAATGGGCACACAGATTATCAAATTTAATATATGCGGTGGGAACCCCGCTAAGTCCATCTGCTTCAACAACGGTGTCTATTGACTTAAAAGTGACGCATTCGCTTTCAATGTTGAACTGAATAGCTAGATGTGAGCTTAGACCTTTTAGTTTGTTACAACGAGGCTGAGGGAGCGATCTATTCTCAGCCACCCATGATCCCGATAATTGATTTGGATGTTTTGGATTACTCAGTGAATCAATTCTTCTTTTGTCGTCATTAAATTACAGAAGTTATTGGGCAATGTATTCCGTACAAAAGTCCAGTTCAATGGATATGTAAACAAGCAAAATTGCCACATTTAGGGCGAAGCGCTACCTGAAGAGATTCAAGAGCTGCCATTTCAGCCAGAAAAACCAACGGCTTGATGTGATTTGGGGGCCGGTGGAACCTTTTTTCCTGTCGGAATATGTAGAGTCCAAAGTCTAAACGGACAATTCCGCTTCGATCCAAGCTTTGGAGAAAAACATCAGGTGTGACATTCGACACCCGAGTATTGTGGATCTCTGTTCGGGCGACTTAAAAATTAAAAATAAAAACGAAACAGAAAAACAAAAAGAGACCGGCACTCTTAAGAAAAAGCCGGAAGTGCAGAAGCACATAAACTTGGGAACTAATGTGAAGCAGGGTACTCCCTTAGATAGCAGCCGGGCCCGTCGCAACCCAAAAATGCAAATATCGGTGGGGGGAAGAGAGGGGATCCTTTGCGAAAATTCCAGGCACTGGCGTAGTTGGGCCAGGAATACAGATTGCTGCCTTGAGTAGCAGAAAAAGCAGTGTGCAGGACCCACGTGGACCTCTTTCACAAAATCCGAGAATCGTGAAGACACCAAAACGGCAAGATACAAATGTAAAAGGCTCTCCAGGAGGATCCTAAAAAGATCCGATTTAATGAGTGACCTGAAAAGAAAGCATCCTCCTGGGAGTAGTCGACGACAATCACGGGGATGGTCAAGCGTTTAGAGCTCAATGGAAATGGGTTAAGCCAGAATTGGCGGGAATAACCCTGGAACACCGTCATCCTGTAGGAACGCGGGCTGGTTCCCTGCAAAGCCGGAAGAACCGGGCAACATTTTAAAAATGATTAGGCTTTTCAATCCGGAACTGCCCACTATCGATTGGAAAGTGATAAAGTTGGAGCCTAGCTCCAACGTGATGTGTCAAGCAGTGCTAATGCTAAATAAAGAGTCTTTCCGAGCACTGGAAAGAACAGGGGGTGGTATTAAGTTTGGATTTGATACGACAACGGTCAAACCTACTGGCTGATGTAAAGTCGGAAGTAAATGACGTTGAGGATGAAGTCGAGAAGGAGAGCGAGAGGACGCCTTTGGACGATCGTATGTATACCATGGATGGCTTCATCTACTTCGTCCTTACGACCTTACGTTCAGATAATATACGGAGGAAGAGCTAATGCAGTAAACTCCACTATGATGGAGATATAGGGAAGTAGGTGCTTTGATGGTAGGGCAAATAAATCGGCCCCATGTTAAACCAGCAGCTGCTGCTCCAAATGTCATCGGGGGCTCCACCACGCAGCTTGGAGAAGCACAAACACCAATGAAAGGAGTGAGTCACTTTTAACTTCATTTTAAATTCGAGGCTCATTATAAGCAATAAAGGACAAATTGAAACCGCGATGGTAAGGCTCGAATCTATGCAGCTTTTGTATCCTCTGAGAAGAAGCAATGGGAGAAATACCTATAAACAAATCTAAAAGGACAATAAGAAAGCCCTAAGAAAGGTAAAACGAAGGTCTTGGGGAAACTTTTGCAGTAATGTGGGGACAGCGTCAGAATGGAATAGGTTCGGGGAAGTACTCTCATGTGCCGGGTTGCTTGCAGAAGCCCGACGGAACGTGGACGGTGTCAGCGTAGGAAATCTTCGACCTTCTTATAAATAGTCACTGAAAAACCTCATAAAAGACCTTCAAATCCATAAACCTGACATCCTTCCTGTTTAAGGCAGCGGAACTATTGATGGAGATTCAAATTATTATAGGTCTACTGTGGATCACAATCTCTCGAAGAACCAACACGCCTATATGAAAAGCAGGTCAGCGGAGACAGCGTTACACAAGGTGGTATCACAAAGAGATCTATCTCGGTCAAAGAATACAAGTTAGTGGCTTTTATGGATATTGAGGCTATCAGAGAGGTTGCTAATGTTGTTGGCATATCGTTCGGCTCATGTGAAGCAATTTTTACGGATGTTTTAGTCATGAAACGTGCGGCAGCAAAGATTGCTCCAAAACTGCTAATTAACAAAAACAACGTCGCATGGACATCGTCAACAACGATCCAGATTACCTCAAAAAGGTCATAACTGGTGACGAATCATGAGTGTATGGCTATGACATTGAAACCAAAGCCCAATCATCCCGATGGAAGCGTCCAGAAGAGCCAAGACCAGAAAGGCACGTTTGCGCGAAGCAATTCGTCAGAAACGCACAGAATTGTGGACAAAAACAATAATGGATTTTGCAGCATGATAAAGCACGAGCTCACACATCGATGCTTGTGCGTGAGTTCTTGGCCAAACACAAAACGGTTATCATGCCTCAATCACCGTATTCACCGGACTTGGCCCCGCTGACTTTTTCCCCTTCCTAAAACTGAAGACACCGATGAAAGGAGAGCGTTTTGCTACGATTGAGGAGATAAAAGAAAACTCGAAACAGGAGCTATTGCGATACCAAAAAAACGCGTGTCAGAAGTGTTTCGAGGATTGGAATAAATGCTGGCATAAGTGTATTATATCTAAGGGAGATTACCTTGAAGGGGACAATATAGTTATTGATAAATAAATAAGTAGTTTTTGAAAAAAAAAAAAAAAAAAAACGGTGATTTTCTGATCACACCTCGTATGTGTCACATTGGACCTTAAACTAGATTTTAGAAGTCATATATGTAAGTCCTAGGGTTAATAAGGCAAAAGGCGTATTAGCTTTCGTTAAACATTGGGCTAATGAGTTCAATGACCCATACATTACCAAATTACTCTTTACATCACTTCACTTGCCGGTTTTGAAATATGGCTCAGTTGTTTAGATTTTGTACTATCAATTGTGTAGTAACAAATTGGAATCTGTACAAAATCAATTCCTACTATTCGCGTTAAGAAATTTAAACTGTGATGCGAATACGAACCTACTTTCTTTCAAGAGGCGCTTACGGCTGATCAATCATGCTTGGAGCGTAAATTTTAACAAAATTTTTACTTACCATCCCTATATGATAATCTAGACACTTTGGACCCCTTTCATTGTATTCATGCAGAAAAAAATTTGAAATGCACGACCCTTATAGATGTTTATGCAACGCTTATAATACCCATCCCGCCAGTATTGAATCCTCTGACTCGGTTTTCAGTATCAAAACCTACTTACTGAGTGCTTTAAATAATTAAGTAAATTCCCTCTCCTTTTTCCCATACAATTTTATAGCAGCTGATGAACAAATCTGTAGTGAAAGATACAAGTGTAACCACGACCTTCGGCGATTGCTTTCGGGCTCAGGGCAGTCCGGACAGTCACTGGATTTCGGGTACCGGTCTGTTAGATTTCTCAATTATCCTGCGCGCCCCTCGGTCGGGTATGTGGGATCTTTAGTAATGCTGGGTTCGTCGTCAGAGAAGAAAAAAGTAACGCAAATAGTTTAATATTTTAACTTTTTTAATTTCGCTAAATCTTTGTCCATACTTGTATTTGCTCGAGCATCACAAACAAAAAGAAATTGTACTAATTATTATATATATTTATTGAATTCAGTTTAAAATAAAACAAATAATTTTTATTAAGGCTATATTTTCTAATGCATTTGAACATTAAAAAAAATTATCCATATAATATAATACATATACTTGTATGTATATATAAGATCTATCTATAATATGTGATATAATTATTTTGGAAGACATGTTTCAACTTTTATCTTAAATTAAACACATACATATATTAAATACCTATTTATCTAAACATAGATAAGTTCCTTTGTATTATCTTGCTACATATATTTTTACATATAAGTAAGAATTATTTTTATATAATTATTATATGTTATTTGTTAGTATATTTAAACCGTTTTGGAAGACATTTTTAACGTTAGTTTCAGTATCTTATCTTAGTAAATAAAATATTTTATTTTTATTTTCACACACATTGTTTTGGAAGACATCGTTTTCGTTTCTTATTGTTATTTGTATGTAAATATTAATGTACTATAACATTCATTAGTTTATTTTTCCTTATAATTTAATTCAGAATAAATTATATTTCCTTAAATACAAACAAATAAATAAAATTTCTGAAGCAGTCAAAATTTATACCAATTGCATAAGCTACTCCATGCCTTGTTTATTTCGTCTACTTATCGATTGACTTTCTCGTGTATATGTATTGTAGAATACATTCGTTTATTCGAACAATTTGAGCTTAAAATGGCAAACCCAACTCAAAGGCATTAATTAATGCATTACCCGAGTCGTAAATACCTATTACTCCAAATAAGACTCCGAGAGCGATGATGAGGTAGTCCTTAGCAATTTCTTTCTGATCCAATAAGTGGCCCTTGATTTTGATATGGAAATAACAAGGCCATATAAAACTCAACATAGTGCCCGTAAAACTGCCAATAAAACCCATTAAAATTGAGAAATGTGGAATAAAAATTGCCATCATAATCGTGGACAGAATAACGCCTACCCGGAATCCCAAGCCCCAAACTTTTAGTTCGCCATCCAAATGCCATATTGTGGGAAATTTCGTTTTTGGCGGTCCTCTGAAGAAGTTCTTTTCCAGCAGCTCGCATGCAGCATAGTAGGGCAATGGATAACTGAGTAAGGCTTTAATAACCAAAAAGAAATTAACCAATCCTTTGAAGCCTTGTGAGTGAAGATTATTTGTAATAACCTGTTGTGTATCATCTTGAAAAGTTAGAAAGCAAATATAGCCAAAACCGGCTTTAAAAATCGCAGCTGCTATATGCGACCAATCCAACATCCAATTGAACTTCGAACGATCGATCATGCTCCCTTCTAACGAGGGTAAAAATATTTGTGATGTGTATGAGAAAACAATGACGCCCAATGAAATGGGAAAGTTTTCCATATCAATGCTCCATCGTACTTTGGACCAACCCCATTCCCCAATTTGTAATATGCAATAACCCAAAATAATTGCATTAATAACAATGTGAGACATTGTACACCAGAAAGACAGAGTTGATACCATCTTTAGAGATTTCAAAAAACCCATTGGCAACAAAAATATACCCACGAACATCATCCAAGATCGTGAATCAAACGATCCTTGGGGATAAGTACCTGCCAATAAATCGCCGCACACCACTACATACAGTATACAGGTCATTAGCAACTCTATCAATTGGGCAATACTAACAGCACGAGCGCCCAGTTTAGGTCCAAAACAAACTTTTGCAATCGCAACATAACTATCTCGTACCCGAATCATTTGACCGGTGTTGGGATCAGCTTCGTATAAACATTGCACCAATACCTTTCCCGTATAGCAGCAGATATAGGCAATGCCAACCATTGCTATGATGGCCCAATATCCTCCATGTAGCACAGCAAATGGCAAGGAGACGATGAACATGCCTTGAATGGCGTTGGTGACATTCCACGCGGCCTGATACTCGTCAATATTGGTGCCACCGCCACCTTCACCTTCACACACAAACGAGCTGCCCTCCGATGCAACGCTTCCCTGCCTGCAAATATAAAAAAAAAAAAATAATATTAGTTAGCAGAAAAAAATTCATATATTTATTATAGGTATATGGCAACCATCACAAAGTGTTGGTGGTTGAGGAAAGGTCATACCTACAAACATGCATATACTATACTCGTATATGACATATGCCCTTTAAATTTACCTAAATCCATCCGTTTGTTGATATCTTCCGTCGTATTCATTTGTGGTGAACGAAGTATTTTGATATTCTGTGCTCTTATACTCGCCATTATTATCTGCATCCGTCCAACCATTAGGATTGCGAAAAGGATTCAATTCAGTCGGTCTTTCAGCGATTTGCGCTAAAATGTAAAAATACCGTATTAGAAATTTAATATTATAACAAACGTGTAAACCTAAAATTAACTCTGAGAATGAAAGCAGTTTTGGACGATAGAAGTTATAGGTGCTATTTCGGAAACCACCACGTTCTGTCATCGGACTTATTTTTCCAGGCAGCTTTGTTCGAATTGGATTCGAACTTGGGATGACCACAGCACGTAATTTTCAATTTGCCACTTTAAGGGCCATTTTTTCGAATGTCTGTTAATGTGAGGATCGCGAAACTGGCAGTTAAAATTAACGATACGTTAAATTCGTTTTCATTTTCTCGACCTCCTGTTAAATGTTTATTTAATATTAGATACAGCTGGCAGCAGTTCTAAACGTAAACAAAGTAAAAAAAGAAATTTCTCTTAACAATATGGCGCCCAAAGGCTTTTTCAAACTTTCCTCAAGCTCGTGAATATAAAATACCCGTCTATTTTCCATTATCTAAAAAAAAAAACAAATTCTCGTGTCACAAAGTTAGATACGATACTCCTCCGAAACGTCTTGACCGATTTTAATGAAATTTTATGTGCATATTCAGTAGGTCTGAGAATAACATAACATCAATTTTTCACACCGGGAAGAGTACTGATCTATTCGAAAAATTTGAATTTATATTCGATTTGATATTTGAAATTTGATACTTTGCTTAGTTACATTAGGAACATTACATTTGTTTCCAGGAATAGTACCTAGGACCGATGTATTCGAAAAATTTAGTTTCTATGGTTTAGATTAATATATAAAAATTGTCGGAAGTGGACCAAGGGCCACCGAGTAGATATTTGATTGGCTTGGTCCATTCCATAACCCGATAAATGGCATCATTCATTGACTTAAACTGAAGTCTGTTGGATGGCACGCCAGTGCGTAAACAGGATCCCTTTCCTTGCATTTACGTGCGTAAAAGCCGATCAATTCCATAGCGTGCGATATGACAATTGTCATTTCAATGAATTATACAGAATAAATACGTGTATATTGTATCCAAGTGAGAGAAAATATAACACTCCGAAAGAGACATGTGGTTAATTTTTAGCACATATGCGATCTCGCTCAATGAGAAACCCTTATGCTAAAAATAATTCATAGTTTTTCATGAATCGATAACGGCTGGACCGAAATAAATTCAACTTTATTAAGAGAATCTCGGGAACCGATTCATGCGAGATAATCTTAGTTACGATTCGATTCACTTGAAATTTAATTTGTTGGTAGCTTATCGTTTAGATTTAGAATATGCACAAACTGGTTCTTAATAATCTAATTTATGGTTCAATTTGCTTGAATTTTTTTTATTTTCGTTTGTATAGGCAGCTTGAACTTGTCTTATCTGAAACCGCTTAGCTTAATTTAAGTAATTTTTTGTGAACTGCCCACGTTCGCGTGTAGACAAACCATCTGAACTATCTTCATATATTTTATTATCACTCGTGATGTAATATAAAGGCATGTAATTAAGGCGAGGTAAAGTTCGCTGAGCCCGCTGGTATATTATTCTAAAAGAATATAAGTAAATTTGTAAATTAGCTGTTTTCTGTTTGCAAACCGAACATATGTCGCAGTCGAAAAAAAATTATTAACCAGTGCTTTGACCACCTGTGAAATTCATATCGTTAAATTTAAATGGCTGTTTCGTAATCCTCACGTTAACAGGCACTCGAAGAAACGGTCCTTAGTGTTATTAATATATATGTGTATACATATCTACATGTATAAAAGTACATTTTCATGTTTATCGATCAGTACGAAAGCAAAAACTAAAGCATTGCAGATAAATCTTAGATAAAAAGTTACGATAAAACTAAAAACAAAGCAGCCTTGAGCCATGCCAGTCTTTTTTTCTGTCATGATATAATATTTTTATCTTATTTATATTAATTTAGCTATTTAAAGTGTATTCTTCATCTGATTAGTTCTATTTGGCAATTATGTATTATAGTCATCCATTCTAATTCTAATATTCATATTGGTACGAATATGCACATATGACAATCAGCTGTATGTCAGGTATATGATCTAGTTGTTCTATCTGATAGTTCCGACAAAATTACTAGTAAATTGGAAATCTAAAAATGCATACCAAGCGTTTACACTCGGAGAATTTTCGAAAAAACGCCCTGAACTGGCTAATAACTTGTACTATATAGTCCCACTGAACACGCTTAAAATAACATTTGATTTTGGTTTCCATCTTTCGAGATATTATGAATGGTAAAACTTCCGATACAAATGTGTTGCATCTAAAAACAAGTTTTCTACCACCACAAGGGGGTGCTCTATTATGAGCTATTGAAATCGGGTCAGACGATCAATGGGGACCTCTACCGAAAACAATTGATTCGTTTGAAAAAGGCCATCGCTGAAAAACGACCAGAATATGCGACCAGACACGAATCAATAATTTTTCATCAAGACAACGCTCAGCCACTTGCAACATGTGGCCAGTTAAAAACTATTTTGTAAACTGTGGGTGGGAAGTTCTACCACACCTGCCTTATAGCCCAGACATAGCACCTTCCGAGTACCACTTGTTCAGATCAATGCAGAATGCCCTCACCGGAGTACGCTTCACTTCAAAACAGGGTATCAGAAATTGGCTCGATTCTTTCTTGACCTCCAAGCCAGAGAAGTTCTTTTGGGGTGGGATCCACAAACTGTCTGAAAGATGGGAAAACATCGTAGCTTCCGATGGGCAATACTTTGAACATTAAATGTATAACAATTTTTTCATAATAAAGTCCGCAATTAATGCATACACCTAATATATACTAAAGGCCAAAATTAATGCATATGCGTAAGTTTGAAGAGTTCCAAGACCTTAATTGATCCTTCATGGTTTATTGCTTTAAACAGTGTTTGAAGGCGCTGAGAAAAGTCTAAGGCAGTGGATGGTGACAGCCTCGGCAGCAGCACCTTTTACATCATGTGACCTGGGACCCGAATAACATTTACTCTGAGTTCTCACACTTGGACTTTGCTTTGCCTCACTTAATTGCCACACGACTGTCTACCAAAAATCTGATAAATTTTCCCATTGCAGCGGTTGCCCATTTGGAACTTTCTGTAATGTCCACAATGTCTGCTGGGAATACACAGTTGTAGTCATTATGTTTCAAGCTACTTTAGTTATTGGGGTGGTCACAGAAGAGCACTCACCTGGAGATACTCAACAGAGTTTGAAATTATTGTTACCTCCTTGTTTATCTCGTAAAGGAGCAGATCTCAGATTTTTCCCGGTTTACTGAGAGTCCTCATTTTCTCTTAGCCCTATAAGCCGCTTTATCAAATGATCTCTCTGTTGCCCGATAGTTGTACGTACCTACTTTATTATAAATATTAAGTCTTATGGAAACAGATGTAAAAATTTAAAAAAAAAAATCTTTATTTCCAGAGCTAAAATATTTTCTACCGTAGAGTGTGCTAGAATATTATAACTCATCACCCACTAACTTCAATTTTTTAAAAAATCTACTTTCCATCCTTTTGTGTTTCCTCGAGCGTCCTCTTTTTCACTTACCTTGATATTGGCCTTCGCCAGTCCCTGCATTCAACATTCCTTGCTGATGTGAATTTAAATTTTGCTGCGCTGTTGCTGTTCCTGTTGTATTTCCTGGCTGCTCGTAGTCCTTCTTCTCGGGTATATGCTGACGGGCTGTTTGCATGGCAACATTTATAATATTTTTAATTGGCGGCAATGGTGTTGACTTCAACTTATTAATAAATGACATTTTGGCGAATTGATACTGAGATTATAATGGCGGCAGTCGCTGCTGATGGTGAGGGTGACGGCGACGGTGACGGTGGCGGTGGCGGTGGCGAAAATGTCAAAATACAATTACACTATGTGAAATGATGTGCTTGGATTATCGATTTTGTTTGGCAGACGGATAACACTGCAATTTTTTCACTCTCTCCAATATTAGTAATTCATTAAGATGACCGGAGACAACTATTCCCCTTGAAGAATTTGACGTACTGATTTCCAGTTAGAAAAAAATTTATGTAATCAGCTCCAATGTTCATCGCGTAGATGCATTCAAGGGTGCATAGATGCGATCTTTATTTTATTTATCAAAAATGCAACAAAAAAAAAAAAAACGAAAAATAATGGAAAATTTTGAGAAATACAATATACTATATGGTATTATGTCTTCAATGAATTAGCAGATACGCATTTTTTTACACAAATACTATGAGCCATACAAATGCAGCATGATGCTTTTTATTTGTTAGACTTTATTAACATTCATACATATATACGAGTATATGTTTTATATGCACATTAGAATTTATATATAATTTACTTGCAATGCTCTCACGTAGTACAAACAACTGCCTATTTTCAGAATGAAATTAAAATAAAATCACTACGAATTTATGTAACACAAATATTTTTACGATAACTAACTGTAGTACGGTTCAAAGCGAAATAATGATTTATCCTTCGCACTACTAGAAATTTATATTTGCGCTTGCGTCAGAAATTGTATGTATTTGCCAGGACGTCTGACAAGCTCCTGTGTGGATGCTGTCAGTATCGCCTTTATGTCCTTTTTGACACGAAAATTGTACAATATTTCATTACATGGGTTTTGAATAAATTACCTTTGGAAACAACTAAAAAATTAGAGTCTGCGGTAAAAGTATAAATAAATATAAATATTTATTTCTGAAAGAGTACTTTGTAATTAAAATCAGTAGAGTAAATTTGACCTCACAAAAAGGAAACTAAGGTACACTTCATATTTACATAGTACTTTTCACTTTTTACGTACTAAATTAGCTTAGACACCTCTTAAATGTAACGAAATCATCATTCAAATTTTTGTCAAAAATATTATTGTTTTTAATCTCTGAATCTATTCTCTATGATCGATTTTTTCTGTCACGTAGAGATTTTCCACTTTTGTTCAAAACTTTGACTAAATACTACTTCTCTCATGAGTGTTTTCTTTTAACAGCCCTGTTTTGGAGCAAGTTTTGTTCAATTAGTATTTAAAATACTTCGGTTAGCAGCGTCGCCAGCAGCACCAACTATTTGATATGGAAAATCGTTCGAAAACAGTTGAATTCAATTGAGCGAGTGAGCTACAATAAATCTCTCTCTCTCTCTCTTCATCAAAAGAGCAAGGCGGTTGGCGAATTCTGAACGAAGATGACTTTCTCAATTCTGACAGAGTCTTTGGTGTTAGTCAGAGTCAGTTTGCCCAGCCATGTACATTTTTCAGAGATACCTAATTCTGACATATCGGCATAAAGGCAGCCGAAGGCATTCTTCATTCTTCAAAATCGGCAAAGAGGTGGTGTATGTGGATCCTTTTCTCACCAGTATTTTCCAGAATTTGACACTGATAAGGTCCAGTCAGTTTGATTGAAGCCCACATCTCACACACAGGATGCGATATTGAGGAGTTTCATACAGCAGAGCACTCTGGGCTTCCGATTCTTCGGGCATACTTGCTTCCTACTATATACTGTAATTATGCTGATGATTGCAAATTATCAGTTCTTCGCCACAATGCGTGAATAGCTCAGTAAGAAGGCCATGGGCTTCCGCTGCTTTGTTTTTCTTTAAACGGGCAATCGCTATTTGAACATCATCATAATCGGGTGATGTAGCGTCATCTATTAGGGTTTCGGACTCGACATCTCCGGGTGTTTCACTTTCACTGCAGTTAAGCAGGCGGGGACGTACTCCCTCCATAAGAAGAAGCCGCTTTTAAACCTTATATATTTCTCCACATTTCTCCTGTTTACCGTTTCCTAAAATTCTTTATACTCACACATTTCAGACTTTTGCTTCCTCTGCATCTTACTATTCCGTTCGCGTTGCGGTCGACAGTCTGTTTTCTCTCCACCGCAGTACGACAATCCTCATCGTACCAGCTATTGCGTTGACTTGTCTGTAAACCAGAACCGTACCACAGTTCTCTTATACCGAGCTGAGTGTTCTCAAAGAAGTGCAAGTCGAGTAGAAAACTGTAAATCTGTCTGTTGTGATTGCAGTTTTTCGACGTTGAACCTCCCTGGGTTTGTTGACGCGCGTTCTTGGCTGCGTATGTTGTCTGCAACAGGATGTGGTCCGATTTTATATTAGGACCCTGCAGAGTACGCACATCTAACATACTCTAGAGGTGTCTCCGGTCTATCACAACATGGTCGATCTGGTTTTGAGCCTTTCGATCCGGTAACGGCCAAGTCGCTTGATAGATTGATAGATGACCATATAACGATCCCCGGCGAAGTCGATCAGCCGGAGTTCTTTTGGGGATGTTTCTTTGTAGAGGCTAAAGTTTGCGACTGTTGTACAGAAGATATCTTCTTTACCCACCCTGGTAAAATTGCTAAAACTATTTTGATACCACGAGGGGGCAGCGCTCATAAGTGTGTTCTAGTCACTCGGAGAAAACATCTTTAGTCACAACGGCCTTATCTGTGGGTAACCGCAACTTCCCAACTATGAGACAGGATATTCTAGGTGCATATCTTTAAATCATACTAATTAATATGTTTACGGTGGTGGTCGTTAGAAGTGGGTCTCTCATCCGAAACAGTTTTTTGTTTTTCATTGGAGCGGGATTCTGCCAGCTAAGCCTCTGGTGAAGAGACGCTGCAGATAGATTTCCGAGAACCCTTGTACCAAATATTTTGGAGTGGCCCCACAGAACCTACGTCTCTTTTAGCCCTTTCACAGCCCACATTGGGTTAGTTACTACATCTTGTACAAGGGTTGCTCACGTTTCTAGAGCATGGGACCGCGAAGTTTGAGTATAGCCCTGCGACGGAACCCAGAAGCATAACTATACCCCATTACACCCTGTCGAAAACAATCACTTGTTTTAAAAAGTAAGTACTCTTGTATGCAGGAAACCAGCGCAGCCGCAATTTCTTGATTCGCTGAACTATGCCTCTGTGGAATGATGAGGGACTTGTAAAGTTTGTATTTTATTGGTCGAGAGAACACTTGTTGGCAAAAGTGATGAGTCATCTACGACTACAGTGACGTGAAAGCCGAGTCGGGAATGCGATGACTAAAATCGACGAAGTAGTATTGTGACCCATGCTTATTTTTGTCAGTAGATTCCAACACAATTCTGGAAACAAATCGAGACTTTTGTTAAAAGTGGTTTTCGTGTTTTTTTTCTTTCAATTTTTTCAATTAATTTTTTAGTTTTCGCATAGCAGGGCAGACTGATTATCCCAAAAAGCCGGAGGTTCAAAAGGCATCGTAGTTATTTATCGAGTTCTTTTCGCTTCGATAATTAACGCAAATAAAACAATTTTTTTTTCGTGAAGCTCATATTCATATTTATATTAAGTTGGAACCTCGGCATTAAAGGAGAAACAGTACATCATTCAAATAACCACCTTGCAAACTTCGAACCGTTTGAGATAGTTCTCGATCACTTTTTGGATACATTGAACGGCATCTCAGCCATAACTAAAGGTTTATCCGTATAAACAGGATCGCGTAGCCCCATTCATTTTCCACATATTGTTCAAGTTTTGTTCTTAAATTGTATGCCAAAAAAAGTCGGCTATCAACGGCCATAATGCTCCTAATTGACAGTGACAGTCTCGTCGTTATCGTTTTCAAAGGAGTAAGGTCCAATCACACGCCAAAGAGCGGACAAGAGATTATGTTCTTTTGGGTTCTTGAAGCCGCAAATGCGATAATTAGCTATGCTTATTTCCGTATACCCCAAGTGAGACAGAAAAGTTCTATTTTGAATTTTTACTGAATTTTGAAGTTTGACTGAATTTTAACAACAGTTTGACGTTAAGTGAGAATTCTCCTTGAGGTTTTTACTTTGCAGCATTATTAGTCAGTCGATTTAAGTGATTTCAACTCTAACCGGTTAAATTATCTCAAGTTGCTTACTTTGTATTGTTGTTTTTCGTGTTATTCGATAACCTACTTACGTTCTTTTGCAGGTCGGGTACAAAAAGCAAACGCCTTATTATACCTACATTTCATAGGTTTTTAAGTTTCATAAAATAAAAACGAACTGCATTCTTCAATAATACTTCGTCAGATTTTTCGGATCGGAATTTTCCGATTAATCGAAGTACAGTAGTGGGATTCACGAACTTTTCGGAATTTGGCTAAAGGGTTATCTACAAATCATTTGGTCATATAGGCATAAGTATGAAATGAATTGATAACGGTTATAAAAAAAAAGAATTAAAATATTAAGAAAATGCTAAAAATCCACTTTGAGCAAAAAACGAGGTACTTTTCTCAGATTCTTATATGAGCTAAGAATGCAAAACGAAAGATGCAGAAATTCAAGAATCGTCGTCTACATTCAACTTCGTATCACGAAGGTCTTTTCGGAAATTTAGTGTGGCATAGTGTAGGTAATCAGACACGAGCATATGTTAAATTCCGATTAATTAAATACGAAAGGATACCAAGCAATATTATGTAACTATGTTCGGATTCAATACCGATTCCAAGCAAAGTAGAAGTGGAGGTGGAAGGTGGAGAGTAAAAAAGACAAGAGCGCCGCAAATGAAAGAAAAAAAAACATGCTAGGCAATAGCTTGCACTCGGCAACCGAAAAAACAGATTCTGATTTATACTCCTGAAAATGAATCAGCAGTATGTTTAATACCTTAGATCCACAGCTTTTATTTGAGCATATTGAGATCATTCCGAAATTGATATGTATTAATGTTATTTCTCTATATGTATATTTGGTCAAGATTATCGATAGATATTTATAAAAGCTACTGAAAATTATGTATCCATTCTGAAGGATTTTTAAGCTTACGAAGTTGTCTAACTTCCATCTGATATAAAACGACCCTTCTATTGAATATGGTTTTGCGGATATGGCATTACCGGCAAGGAAGACCTTTAACAGTTTTTATTTAATATTTGCACATAGAATAAAATAAATTTTCATACATAAAATATTCAAACTGCACTGGATGGTTTCGGGATTTGTTAATTACTATAGCAGGTTTTCCTCACTCCAGCCAATATATTACTAATCTCGTCATCTTTACGCGCATCGAATATTCGTTCGATATTTCCAACGGTGACAGCACTTCCAGTGCCATTACGTGCGTACGCTGTGATCGGCAACTCTTGCATTGGTGTGGTCATTATGCCGATGGCACTATTCTGTGCACTGTTGGACGTCAATGGTGGGCTGGTGGGAACAATGGCGCCCGTTGTGCTTGTGGCGGCAATAAAATGGTTATATGGTGGATAACCGTTATGTAATTGTTGACTATGTACTTGTTGGTGTGGATGCGGATGATGCGAGTGTTGATGATGGTGGTGGTGATGATGATGCGGATGAGTATACACTGAAGATGTTGGCTGCTGTAAAGGTAAAGCTAGTTGAAGAGGAAATGCTAGCGATGTTGGTGGAGTACACGCATTTGAGGCAGCTAGCGTATAAGGCAACTGAGTATAATAATTGGAGCTGGCCGCCGAAACAACCAAAGGATTATTGTACGCTTCAAAGTCATCGTAATTATGATTCGTATCCGGATACTTGGCGAATTTCATGCCTACATCACTTTTGTCCTGTTCTAAGCCATTGTCACATATTACAGGCGAAAAGTCCGTTTCGATACCACTCGAGTACCTTCCGAATTCATCGAATTGCACACTAGGCGCATAAGTGCTGGACGGTGTTGCAAAGCTGTCTGTCGTATTGGCAATTGTGTGGTGAATAACGCCAGAGCTCGGAATTACGGTCTCTTGTGAATATATCGACTGATAGGTAGGCTCGCAGTTAGCACTGAGGGTGCTTCCGGTTGAGGTGGTGGTATATGTGGATGCCACATCACAATTTGATAGAGATTGGTTCGAGTGCGTATTGCGTATTGAAGGGCTGTCCGAAGCGGAGACCGGTGGATAAAATGTGCCTTTTACAGAATAGCCGTGATCTAATAGTCCCCGACTGTTGCACGTCACATACATGCCACGGGTTGTTATGACGGCCTTTGGCGTCGATGTCAATGGATACGCTGCAAAAGAGCTCTGCTGAGTTTTTGACTCCATTTTGCCGTATCTAGGTACTTTCATTGCATCTTTATCGGAATTTTGGGAATTAGACGATTGATTCCGATTTGATTTCGTTCCTTTGGCGCTCACCGAATGACTACTGCCCTTAGAGCTCGATTTCTGTGCATCTATTGTTGCAGATTCATTATTGAGCAGGGAGGGTTGACAATTGGTGTTGTCCAAATGCTCGATTGTATCAGAATTGCTGCAACAATCGACGGTAGTCGATGGAGAATAGTTGGATCGCAAAGCTTGCTCATAAATACTTTGATTTGTGGAATTAGTTGATTGTGTTTGAAAACGAGTTGTTTGACTTTCTTCCGCTAATTGATTGAATGATTGCCCTATGACTGGGGAATTTCTATGCTTCTGAACTACAGTGTTGGACTTATTGGCGGTGGGAGTTTGATTAGCGGAAGTACTTTGGTCCTTATTAGTTGGTTGTACAGCCCGTACTTTCGATTGTTTCTTACGTCGGGGCCGGTATTTATAGTTGGGGTATTCGGTCATGTGTATGACTCGCAGTCGCTCTGCTTCCTCGACATAGGGCCGTCTGTCCTGAGGAGTTAGGGAGCGCCACTTTTTACCTGCAAAATAAAAAATTCCTTTCTTTGAAGTCACACATTTATCACAAATTTTAAAGTGAAAAAAAATTGTCATCACTATTTAAGCGCTATGCACATATACGGGTACATATGCTGCCAACTTAAATATTCAGGCGAACAATGGGTATTTATATTATAATCAATTAATTACCTAACATCTTGCTAAGATCCGCATTGTGTAGGTCCGGATTTTCGTCGGCCAACTTTTTTCGCTCTATCTTCGCCCACACCATAAATGCGTTCATTGGTCTTCGTATTCTAGTCTCTTTGGCACATTTTGTAGCATTGACGCCGGTGCGATATTTTGCTTCATTCACTTTCTGCTGATGCTGCTGCTGCTGCTGCTGTCGATCCAAGTATGAACAATTTATTCCGCAAATGTCGTCCTTGTAGTCGCTATAGTTCCATACTGGAGTTTCTGCTCCAGTTGTGCAATTTTCCGCTTCGTGCACTGGTACATTTACGGCCACCATATTAGGATGGCTAAGAAATTTATTTATCATAACTTGATTATTGGTGAGTAGTGGAAGATTGGTGTTCAATAGAGATGATGTAGCGGCCAGAAAAGGTGTGGGGTAAACTGTGTTTGCCTCGCTTTGCTGTAAAGTTCTATCAATGACTTCTGTCTCGTAGGTGGACTGATGTACGGCCGGTGAATGCAGACTGGGTGAAGAGTGTTCACTATCATGTCTGACACTGTACGAATCACTACCTGCGATGACCATATTTTGCTCCTGCAATTCATGTGCGAGACTGTATTCGGTTATTCGTGACATGAATGGCTGATATTTTTTATGACTGAAAGAAATAAATATGTTTAATCGCATATTATTACAAATAAGTTAATATGAAGAGAAGATGAATTATGTTAGCTTAAAATTTTTAAGATTTTTTGGTCATACATACATACATACATACGTATCTTACGGTTGTGTCACATGGTAATATGATTCTCACATTTTTGGCTTTTGGTCAGTTTTTTCTTTTTATAATTTTAAGAGGACTTTTTCTATAACTATCAGAGTTTTCCGTAGAAAAGAGCCTTGGTAAACATGTGGCGAAATAGTTGGATAAAGAAACTCGCAGCTAAAACGTATTTGCAAAAGGAATAAAAAATATATTCTTCAAAGAAAGTCATCAGAAAAAAGTAAATCAAGTAAAGATTAACCCAAATATTGTTATTGTCATAATTATATTTGTATGCATATATAAAGTTCGGGCAAAAAGTTCGCTCGGTTTTTATCTAAGTCATGGCGTTATTGCCCATAGTACTAGTGTTACGTGTCGCATCATGTCATACTATACGGCACTGAAAACGTGTTTATTCGCGCTAAAAGTTTGTCTTTGACAGTTTTTCGATTGATTGACTCATTATGTTGTGAGCGCTCGTCAAAGATGGATACCAGCAAAGAGAAAATTCGCTATATTTTACAATTTTTCTTCGATCAAGGCGAAAAAGCAGCCAAAGCGGCTGAAAAAATTAATTTAGTTTATGGGCCCGATACTGTTAACGAACGTGTAGCACAAAAGTGGTTTGCTAGGTTCCGTTCCGGTAATTTCGATTTCAAAGATGCACCACGCGTCGGGAGGCCTGTCGTCGAAAATTGCGATAAAATCATGGAAATAGTGGAAACAGGCCGTCACGTGAGAACTTATTTAATTGTTGAAGAACTAAAGATAAGCCAGAAAACCGTTTGGAACAATTTGCATAACCTTGGATTCAAAAAGAAGCTCGATGTTTGGGTGCCACACGAACTAACGCAAAAAAACATGATGAACCGAATTTTCATCTGCGAATCGCTGCTGAATCGCAACAAAATTGACCCATTTCTGAAGCGTTTGGTGACTGGCGATGAAAAGTGGATCACTTACGACAGCGTCAAGCGAAATCGGTCATAGTAGAAACGCGGTAAGCCGGCGGAAACGGTGGTCAAGCCAGGATTGACAGCCAGGAAGGTTTTGCTGTGTGTTTGGTGGGATTGGCAAGGAATCATCTACTATGAGCTGCTCCCCTATGGCCAAACACTCAATACGGCCCTCTACTGCCAACAACTGGACCGCTTGAAGGCAGCACTCATCCAGAAGAGGCCATCTTTGATCAACAGAGGCCAAATTGTGTTCCATCAGGACAACGCCAGGCCACACAGGTCTTAGGTGACGCGCCAGAAGCTCATAATGCACCCACCTTATAGTCCAGACCTGGCACCAAGAGATTACCATCTTTTCTTGTCCATGGTGAACGCGCTTAATGGTGAGAAGTTGGCCTCGTAGAAATTGTCAAAATTTCTTTTTAATTTATTTATTTAATTGCGTTAATTGGATTTTCATTTGTATGCATGATTCAATAATTAAAGGTTGGATAAGTAGTGACAAGGGAGTTTTGACACTCCCTTACAAATGGTTGCATTTTTGAAGGTAGTAGAAAGGGGGAGCAAATATGTTCCATTAAAAAAAAAACAGGGAAAAGGTAGCAAAAAAGGAGTTAAAAAGTAAAAGAATTAGTAGGTAATTTACATGGTATATTTTATTAATTTTAAACACGAATTAAATACCTTTGCAACAATGATATAAAAATCTATACTGTGAGAATTAATGGATATGCTAAATAATAAAAATATAAATAATAAAATTACTTTTACCATAATTGTAAAATTAGAAAAATGTGCATATGTAGGAAAAAAATTTATTTCCGTAATTTAAGCCGTTAACCAGCTGGTTCATGTCCTAATAAAATTAAAGGCTGACGTCAACGTCGTCCAAGAAGGTGGGTCCTTGTGAAATATACTACAACAGCCATATAAAGGAGCGCAAATCTGATATCGGATTTGTGGTACGAGAGAGGCTCAGTTGCATCAAATCGAAATTTTTCAACACAACACTGACTTGCGTTCACGCCACGACATAAAAGAAGGACGATGTGACGAAGGATACCTTTAATAAGCACCTTTAGCGTACTCACCGCTACACTGTGCTTTGCGACTTGAACGTCTGGGTAGGCAAGGACGATATCTTTGGAATAGACGGAAGACTTGTCTCCAGTGTTCTTCACGTGCGTACACTCCGAGGACCCAATATCGGCTCGGACCACCATCTTGTGGCAGCAGAGACAAGCACTCAAAATTTCAATCGATGACGATGAAAAAGAAGTTACACTACCCGACTATGTTGAGGTTCGTATAGAGATTGCGCGCTTGAAGAACAACAACGCAGCTGGAGCTGATGTCCTACCGCCAGAGCTATTCAAACATGGCGGTAAAGAAATCGATTTATCAGCAAAAGTCGTTTTAAATCACAATTAATTGCCAACTTCAACGTGTGTTCGATTCTCCGATTCCACAATAATAAAAAATAAATAATTAAATAGTTGTCAAAATATTGAATCAACCAATCAGAAAAGAGTATGTGATGTCTACCAAATGTTTTCATAAAAAAAATAAAGTATTAACCTACTTTTTCAAAATTTGTTCTAAAAAAATGCTTTTTGTTACAAAGAAGCATCATGGTTTTTCAGTAAGGGAGCCTTTTTGTCAAGAGGGAGCGAGAAAGCTGTTTACTTATCCAACCTTTAATTATTGAATCATGATTTGTATGTATACATGAGAAACGCCACAATGTTGATTTTGTGATTTTGGGTTTCGCAAAAAAAAGAATGGAACAGAGAGTTTGCATATTTCTAAAAGCCAATGTATTTTCAATGATTTTGGCAATCTCTACGCAGAACCAAGCATAAAATACACGGTAATGGTTGTAATTGTTCTTCAGCTTTCACCTTCATGAATTCGCCTTAACATATTGGAACAAGAAAGAAGAGCTGTCTTTGGTCATCCCGAATCCCTTTTACATTGATGATCATATCAAATTTGTGGTACTTCGTTTAAGGATTAAATATTAATACTCATATTTGAAAAAATTGGTTGAAGAAGATTATCGATTTAGGTAATTTTTGGTATCATTGTTTCGTTGTATAAACGTGTGTAGAATGTTTATACAAAGAAGCAATGGAAATGAAATGAAATGGCAAAAAAATTGCCCAAAAATCTCATATCTGATCAAATCGGTTGTAAGGGGATTTTCGGTGATAATGTTTATTCGCAGATACGAATGTATCCGGCATGTGATGGAAATCTCCCGATTCCGTTTTGGTACCGAAATTGTAAATCGTATGAATTGGATTGAAGTGTGGTGAAGTTCATTCGATTTTATTCACGTTCGAAACAGCTGATAGTCAAACAACTGTTATTTTAATAACATATTTGTGTAAAATATTTTTGTGACTATGAGCATTTTAACTATTTCAGCTTCTTTAATTGAGACAGTTGCCCGACGCATTTTAAGAGATCGCTCCAATCCTTTAGATATTTCAGATGCGGAGTAAGTGCATTTAAATGTGTATTAGGTTAACGTACGGTTTTTGTATTTTTCGCTTGCCTCAAAAAGTAAGCGTTTACTATATACATACATATATTATATTTAACAAAAAAAAATCAGAAAGTCTACATTTTTCTAAATTTTGCACTAACAAATCTCAAATTCTCGTGCCTGAAGACGGTCGATGGGGATCACGGTTTCTGTTTATGGGCGCTGTATGTTGTAGTCGCCCGATTTCGATAATTTTCAGCTCCAAAATGTTATTCATCATACGTGTATGTGCGCACAATACCACGCTCTTAGAAGCTTTTTAGTTAAATTTATGACACAAAATCCCAAATCAAAAAAATCGGTCGTATATATGCTATAGTGGTCCGATCTGGCCGGTTCTGAAAACTGAGAGACTAATTTGCGTAGAAACTGACGTACGGATGAACAGACGGAAGCACAATGTGAACAAAGATGCCTTTTATGAACGACTGGAGCGTAGTCATGAGCGCTGCCAGTGCCCCGGTGTTAAAATCGTGCTTGACTATTTCAACGCCAGGTGGACAAATAAAGTATCTTCGGCATAACTGTCAGGAAATTCAGCTTTCACAACGAAACATCCCAAAATGGGTTGAGGCTGATCGACTTCGCTGAGGCTCGAAATATGATTGTCTATAGCACTAGATTCCAGCACAAAAAAAATTATTTATCAAGCTACATGGCTGTCTCCAGATCAAAAAACACAAAACCCACCTCTGTGCAGCAAACAACGCCCGTCAACAAACACAAAGAAAGTTCGACGTCGAAGAGCTGCAATCACAACAAACATCCGAACAGTTTTCTATTCGACTTGCACTCTTCCTCTCTGAAAGCACTAATCAGCAACTCGATATAAAGGAGCTGTGGGACAAAATTTCAAGCTGCCTCCATACAGCTGTAAATGATCTAAATATCGGACGGTCTATCTTGAAACCAGTATTAACACTAACATTAATGTCAGTCTGGAAGTCCAGCGCAGAATCACTCTTGCCAAAGAGTGCTAATTTGTTCTGAGTAGGCAATTAAGATTCTTTCGACGAACGAAAACCAAACTCTACAAGTCCCTCACCGTTGCCGTCCTGCTACATGGTGCGAAGCCATAGACGTTGACAACATTTGTGTAAGATTTATAGTATTCTACGAGTTAGGAACGGCGAATACTGCAGCCGATGGATTGATGAGCTGTATGACATATACAGCGTCATTGACATAGTTCAGCGAATCAAGAAAAAACGGCTGCGCTGGCTAGGTCATGTGGTCCGAATGGAAAGAAAGATGAAAGTTTTCAATGGAATATTCGCCGGTGGAAGCAGAAGAAGAGGAACACCTCCACTCTGTTGGAAGGACCAGGTAGAGAAGGACCAGGCTGTACTTGGTATTTCCAATTGGTGCCAAACTACGGAATGAAGAAGTTAAAGAACAAGATGTATGTACGTATATAAATTTATAATTTGTTTACACTTATTTTGGTATGATATACAAGACCAATGAAGTACTTTTAAACATTGTTGTATTTACTCATTTACCGTTTTGGTCAATAACTTTTTGCCAATTTTGAAGGTAATGTCACTACGTATATGCCTCACTCATAGAAAACCTTGTACCTATTAGCAAAAAATTGGTACTATCAATTCTTTACCAGCCAAATCAATGGTAATAGACAGGAACTGATTGTAATCACTTGGTGCGAGGTCCGGACTATAAGGTGGATGCATAAAAGCCTTCCAACCATACTCTCGAAGCTTCTGGCGAGCTACTAGCGATGTGTGTGGCCAAAACTCCGCGGAAACGGTTGTGAGTCGATTAAGGAGATTCGACAAGAATTGAAAAACCGTTTGTATACTCAAGTGTGAATTGCATCGGGGTGATGAATTGGTTTTTAAAAAACAAAGCCATATATCAAATGTTTGAGTAAGAGTCATTTTAGAAAAATTAAGCACTCAAAAATGGACACAATTAAAAAAAAAATGGTTTTAACAAGGTGAATTTCAAACGTTGAAGTTACTACGGCAGTGAATTCAAGTTTTTTCATTTAATGAATGCAAATTTTGAGAACTGTGAGTTTGTAATTGTGGCTTGCGCGAAAAAATAATAGATAATACGAGTTCATGCCAATTAATTTTCCATGTTCTGACAACTGCTACCCATTCGCTGTGTTTGTTCTCCATTTTTATTTATTTTATGAATTGGCCTTTTGTTATAACTTTTTTAATATGACGTACGAAATTAACAAATTTCACCATACTCATAATTTAATTGAAAATTACATGAGGAATACAAAAATAAATTTCATAAGTGTGCAACAAACGCATTTGTTTCTAGATTTAAGGTAACATGGACTTAAAATATTTTATTTTTGGGATCTTGTGAACCGAAGCAGCTCTCATTGTCTTCTTAGAAGTTACAAATCTCACCTGAAACACATCAGTCACTTTGCATAGCTCTGAGAAAACAGTTAATTTAGTATTTTTCATTTATTCATAATACGGTAAAAAGTAGAGGATCTGAAACTTGCAGCATCAAAGTATCTTTTTGGTGCCAACATTTCTTGGAGCCGATTTATTACTTTCATCGCTCTTTAGAATTAAATTTTTCTAAAGTTTCTATAATTTTTTTTCTACTTTTTCGTAACATTGAAACAAAAAATACAAATAATCATTGGTAATGTTCGCGAAATTATTTCCATTTAATTTGATAGTTATTATTCTATACGACCGCCGATAGCCGAGGGGTTCGCAGTGCGTACTACCGTGTGGAAAGTCCTGCTTTCGAGTTATGACCTAACCAAATTCAAAAAAAAATTATAAAATATTATATTAAAATTTAATTAAAAAAAAAGAAAAAATATTTTTCTAATTGCAGTCACCCCTAGGCAGGGAATGTCAACCCCTCTGATGGTAGTTCTGACATGAAATGAAAGCTCTTCATAAAAATCTATCAGCCGTTCGAAGGCGTTTTATGTTGGATAAACATCAAGTTGTACCCCACAAATTGGAGAAAGAGCCGAAAATTGCTACAAGAGTTACAAATCGCCAATTATGGTATACGAGAAAAGGTGATTTTTTCATGTTGGTACATTTATGTTGATATTATCATCCAAATCAGAACTGAAAAGGTTAGTCACGTTTTTATGTGCTCTTCGATTTTTGACTTTCGAAATTCAAGTTTTCTTTTAAACAGACCTCATATATATTATGGTATGCATATTTTTCCATGCGCTTAAGTGCTGACAATTAAGAAATTTCTCCGCCTGCATACGATTTGGGTCGATCTGTTGATCTTTGATCACCTTTTCTCGGAAAGAAAATATTTTATATGTTAATCTAAACAAAAATTTACCAACGTACTAAATTTCAAGCAAATTAAAGTTGGTCCCTGATTCATTTCCGGGAAAGAATGGTATTCTATTAGTTTTTCTGAAAAAAATTTTTTTTTTTTTCAAAAAGATCGGTTAGATAGAATGGATGGCATATTTTGTCATTACTATGGGTATGCATATAAAACAACTTTAAATTGGAAGCGCAAGTTAAATCAAGAATCCCTTCTCACAAATTACACAATTCTCCTGCAAGAGAAGTTGGAAGATATATTGTGTCCTAAATTCTCAAGTTCACTAATGAAAAACACTATAGGTAAGGAAAATCATATTTATTTATAGCCCTGGGCGGTGTACATCGTACATCATCTGCGGCATTCGTCGTTCGCAACTCGTAGAGGGCCATAAATCTTACGTAAAATCTTTCTCTAGAAAACTCCTAACGACGACTCTTCAGATGTTATCAACGTCAATGCCTTCGCACCATGTAGCAGGACGGGAACGATGAACAACTTGTAGAGTTTGGTCTTCATTCGTCGAAGGAGGACTTTACTTTACATTGTTGTTGGTGTTAATACTGGTTCCAAGATAGACAAAGTTATCTACGACTTCAAAGTTGTGACTGTCAACAGTGACGTGGGAGCCGAGTCGCGAATGCGATGACTATTTCTTTGATGACAGGAGATATTTCGTGTTGCTCTCATTCAAGTATATGTTTTGCTGGAATACTGGATTCAGACAGCGGCGTAGAGGCAGCTCGTTTAAAATCGACGAAGAGGTGTGTGTCGGTAATCTTTTCACGGGTATTTTCCAAGATTTTGCGCTTGGTGCATATGTGGGCAATGGGTGATTTACTAGGGCAGGTCAGCATTTTCCGCAATACGCTCGACAGGACCTTCATGCGGAGGCTTATTCCACGGTAATTACCGCAGACTGTGGGATCGCCTTTTTTATGGATAGGGCAGAACACACTTAGGTTACAATCGTCGGTCATGCTTTCGTCCGACCATATTATGCAAAGAAGCTGATGTCAGTCCTTCTCCGCTGTATTTGAATAACTCGACCGGCAATCCATCAGCTCCTACCGCTTTGTTGTTTTTCAAGCGAGTAATGAAACATTTGTTCCATCGTCATCGATTGGAGAATCAGGTTCGCCACCTCTTGGTATTACACTTAAACTGCCATTCCCCGTGCTGAAGAAGCAGGAGTCCGCTCCGGTATTGATACTTTCTGTATGTTAACATATTTTTTCGTAGAATTTTCGACCCTTGTCGGCCACCTTTTCAAGCACTTCACACTAATCTCGGCGTTTTTCTTTTTTGTCTGCAAATCCGTCTAGCTTCCCTCTTCAGCTCTCGGTATCTATCACACCCCGCACCTGTTGTGATCGATTCCAAGTTGCACCCTTTTGCAGTTTCTGTGACGTTTTCGAAAATCAATAGTTTCATTTGCAGCTTTTTGACGTCTAACCTTCCATGTGTTTGTTTACGGACGTTGTTTGCTGCACAGAACCGGGTGCATATCTTTGCTACTACCAGATAATGGTAGCTAATGATCTGGATACCAAGTAGCGTGATGAATTTTCTTGTGCTGGAAACTAGCAGTACAGACAACCATATTTCGGTCCCTGGTGAAGTCTATCATTTGGGGATGATTCGTTGTGGAGGCTGAGTTTTCCGACAGTTGCGCCGAATAGACTCTTTGCCCACCCTAACAGTAAAGCGCCAAACACGATTTGCACATCGGGGCGCTGGCATCTTTGGTCACATCGTCCTCCTCTTCCATCGGGGCGTGGACGCAAATATGTTAAAAAATTTCGCTTTGACTTGCAGCGAATTTTCATCAACCAGGGTGAATGCCACTCGACGACGGAGTCTATCTCTCACCAAGAATTCGACACCAAATGTGCGCTCTTGTATCACAAGGACCTACTCGCTTCCGTCCTTACCACGTCTAACACACTGCTTAGACGGCGGTGATTCCAGTATTTGATCCTACAAGGACATCAACCAACTAGGCAGAAGCAACTTACCAAATAAGGTACCAGGCATTCCAGATACATGCTCTCAAATCATGTTTCTTAATTCGATTGCAGTGGTCTCATCCGAGGCATTATTAAACTTATCATTGTATCTGCTTTCTACGTGGCGAGTACAGAACGCAGCGCATAACCTCGCTAGGCGAGTAAGTTTTCAACTTTTTACACATTTATATAGCGAGTCGTTTGCTTCATGATCGACGCCCGCTCGGAGCCGCACATCTGGTGGACAGACGCTGCAATTAGACTTCAGCAAGCCCTTAAACCGAATAAGTCGGATTGGCCCCACTGAAGCTTCCTCTTTTTTAGCTGTGACCGAAGGCTCCCGTGGGTTGATTACCACATCTTGTACCAGGGTTGCTCACGTCTTAAGGAAGCTCGACTTGGTTGCAAGAGTAGGAATTGAGTATAGCCCCGCGACTATAACTGCATACGCAAAAGCTTGACTAAACCCCATTACGCTCCAATTAAATATTAGCCGATTAAAAAGTAAGTTGATGCTGCCATCATCGAGTTTTAGCGAGATAAAGGAAAATCAATTCATTTTTTAATTATATGTTATTTAAGATGGCGGCCGCGGTGGCCGAGTGGTTAACATTGCGTACTGACATTCGGAAGGCTCGGGTTCAAATCCCGGTGCCACCAAGATCCAAAAATTATGGAAAATTATTTAACAAAAAATGATGTTAAATCTTTTAATTGCGGTCGCCCCTCGGCAGTGTATTTCGGACATGAAATAAAGGCTCCTCGTAAAAAAACCATCAGGCCTTCGGAGGCGGCTTAGTATAAACCGTAGGTCCCTCCATTTGTTGGAAAAACATCAAGACGCCAACCCACAAATTGGAGGAGGAGCTCGGCCGAAAATCGTTTCAGCGGTTACAGAACGCCAATTATATATATATATAAGATGGCTGAAAATCTACTTTTTTACTTCAAGACATTTTCCCTCAGACAGATTTAGTCAAACGGAGTATCGCTGCAAGTTGGATTACAGATGGGATATACAGCCTATCTAACTTGTCTTCAATGACATCCAGCACTATTTCAAAGGCTTGTTTGTTAAGACGATATTGGTCTATGAATCGACATACAAATACATACAGATTGCTCCTTACCTTACCTTGAAATTTTGCGCTTAATTTCCTCGCTGCTTTCTTCAAATTCTTCTATTATCAAAAATGCTATCATTAATCATTAATTAAAAATCAAAAATTTGTTAAAGCCAGTAGAAAAATTAAATTTTTGTGTTTTTTGCACAAATTTGTTTCCATCTGATTCGAAAATCGGTTTTGCTTGTCTTCAAAAAAATGCAAAATCAAGTCGGTTTCATAACACCATTTCCATTTTAGAAAAGATTTTTTGGTATTTTGAATGCTGGATTATTATTTAATATTTATTCATACTATTTCACCAAATTTATGTTCTTAACCCACTGTATTTATTGCTCGGCTGGACCAATCTTAAATCCAAGTCACCATTGAACTAAAAAATGTCCACATAAAATGGACACTAGAGGAACAGCAGCAGCAGTGAATATGGGTAAAACGTTCAACAGTGAGCAGCCAACAAGCGACCATCGATTTATAAGTCGGCAAAATATATTCAAAACAGATATGTTGACAGTATCCCTTAAATCTTATAAAGGAGGGAAGAAAAGGAAGAGTCAAAAACGCTACTCGCATAGCTGCTACCACACCACGGCGGCACTGTCGCATTGCCTCCTGTCATGCTTGCCGCTGCTGCGACAATATTACCCCACAAACTTCATGCATATGAGTAGGATAGGAGTACGGCTACGGTTGAGTTTTATGGATACATTGCCGGTTAGTACGAGGTTCCTTGAACGGAGGTGGTGGCGGCTGAGGCGACGGTGGCGCGGCATTCGTTGTGTGGATATCAATGTGGATGTAGCCCATGAATTTCATTCTTCGGTAGACATAAATGTAAATTGGGCGCGTGCAGCTATTGTATTATCAAAGAAGGCCGCGCCGCTGCCCCACTGCATGCCGACGATCGTCAGACAAGCAGACAAGGAGGCCAACAAACAGCAAGCAGCCAGACAACCAACAGCCAAGAGTCGAATGGACAGACAGATGGACGGACACAAAGTTGGAAGCATCGAGCGTATAGCAGCAGTAAAAGCAGCGAACAGTGAGCTACGATATCATAAGCGGCTGAATAGCTACGAAGTCTTTTAGAAGATGCGACATATCGACACATTTCGAAGTAATTCGCCTTCCAAGAATTTGGCAAATAAAATATATTCCACTCCAGTTTGGCAGTTCGGCAGCTCGACAACCAGCAGTAGCCACTTGAATGTGAAACATTGGAACAACAACTGCAATTGCAAATGTGAATGCAGCTCCGTTTAAATTTCACTCACCTTCATACTTGCCGTCTCAGACTACGCGAGCGAGCCCGTAGACGTTGGGGGGAAAATGTTCTGCTCTATTTATCGTTGTTTGATTTTCCCTTTTCATACAAAAAATAAGTAGGAACATAACAACAAATGCAAAAAAAGAAGCAATGACAATGACATGTATATGAGCTTTATGTGCATATACCTATATACAAATATGTATGTATGTATGGATGTATACATATTTATATGCACGATTACATATACATATATTTGTATAGGCAAATACTTTTGTATGGATATATAATATTTACCTACATACATACACGTACATACGCTGGTTTATTTACTTCTGCACATATCAGGGTCGGCAGAAACACACAAGCTTAGCCATCAATTAGCCTAATTGAATTTTTCACAGCAGCACCGCATTTCGGCCTTCTTCTTTGGGTAACTTAAAATAAATCGCTGAAAGCGGCGAGCTATTCCGCATTCATACCGTCGAACTTTCGGACAGCGTACCCAAGATGCGACATGCGAGGCATTTGCGACACTCGCCGTTCGGAGTATAAGTAGAGACAATTGAGACAGGATAATTTATTGGATTCGACTAGCTAAGGCAACGGTTATTTTGTGATAGCATTATAGAAATACATACACACATGTTTATCTACTCACTTTTGGTCTTTCCAGTAGGATTCCAAAATGAGAATAAACGTCTAAAGATTTACATATATTAAAAATACGTATGTGTACATGTATATATGCTTTTGTAAATATGTATTTGTACATAACCTACAAAATGTTTGAACCATTTAATATATTTCTATTATGTTAGAATACTTACGGTATAATATACTTAACTGCATTGGCGCATGTCTCGATTACAATTTATTGTTAACCAATTATTATTCATGTTTAACGATCAGTTACGAACACATAAACTAAGTTTTGTAAATACGAATATTCAAAAATAGTAAGACATAATTAAGTAAATAAACAATGATATGAATACTTCAAATTAACGCCTAAGGATAGATAAATCATCATGTTGCATATGTGTCCACGGGTTCACTGTACTATTCAAGAAAAATACGAAAAGAATCTGAGTTGAGTTTGGAAAAATCATCGAATTCAATCAAAGTGGGAAGCTCGAAGAAATGGTTCGAATGAATCATGAAATGAAAAAGTTCATAATAATTGGATAAGAAACAAGCTTACATCCCATAGAACAAACGTTGTATTCCGGACCACTCGGTATAATTAATACGGAACACTTAAGGCATGAACAAATGACCCGGCTACAAAATTTGGCTAATTGAAGTCCAAAATTACTATTATAGTATTATGGGATTATCTAACTAATTTTTAACGAAAACAGACAACTGACATTCTCTTTCTATTAAAATGGAGAAAAGTGGCATACTGCTCTACAAAACGTGAGAATAAGTGAAATAAGTCAAAATCTTGAGATTAGGATCATATACATACGTATGTACCTATATACAAAATACATTCAATGAACTTTGTTATCTAACAATTAAAAAACCATAGTGGTTGCCATAGACTTCTTCATGAGCACAATCTATTGCGTCTGTTATGTGGCGGACAAGAGGATCATCTATTAAATATTCAATATCGCTATACAACGACAAATCGCAAGGCGACTAGAACCTTTCAACATTTTAATATTGGTAAAAATTATAAAACACTTCAAATACGTCTTGCTTCATATCTACTCGGGCTTATTCTACTCGGGTAGATTAAACTAGCAAGCATAAACACTTTTTCACCACGGGTTAAGGCGTCTCTACATACATATCATAAACGCGGGTTGAGTTGAAATCAGCTGATTTGCATTTAACCTGATTGATACAGAGTTTCCGTGTTGCTAACTTTTTGCCAAAAATATAATTGTTTACCTAAAATTTCACCAAAATTTAGCAAAGTTCTGCTTTGTCCTGATATTCACTTCATTCTGAATTCTCCTCGAGTGTGTGAATTTGCCTTGATTTGGCGTCTATGCTTGTGAGCTTAACCCGAGTAGAAATGAAGCATACACGTAGTAAAAGTTACATTATTTACCAGTTTCTCTATATGGTTGATACCGCAGTTATTCCAAGCTAAATGGCCGCTGGTTCGCTGTTAATTTGAGAATCGATTTCAAAAACCAGGGTTAATCGAAATAAATTTCGAAACTTGGTTGCATTCAAGCGGGAAAAGTCGTCCACTCTCATCTTCTGATTATTTTTTCGTTTTGCTTTTATATTGTCTAGGTTTTCTTTCGATTTATATTATTTTATATTATTTTATTTTATTTTGTTTGATTTTATTTTAATTTATTTTATTATATTTTATTTTATTTTATTTATTATATTTTATTTTATTTTATTTTGTTTTATTTGGTATCATACTCAATTTTGGGTTGTTTACAACAATTATATATCTTGTTGTAAAAGTATATATACAGATATGTATGTATTTACATTTCAATATTCAAAAAGGAACGAATAATTGATGTTGTTGATACTCAAAAACTTTTCGTTCAGCAATGTTTTGGAAAGCACTCCTGTTGACGAGTGTGTAGTTTAATTCATTAGATATCTCTTTTTCTCTCAGAAATTAGTAATTGATGGGGTTCGTAGCACTCGTAGTTTGGTGTGTAAGATTAAATACCAAACCCTTTGGGGTTTGACCCAATTATGTCTACGAACTTCAATGTAGAAAATTGATTTCAGATGAGAACCTGTGCTAATCATAATATAGTTTTTTTGTTCGCTTAGCTGAAAATTATGCTCAAGTGCACTAAATCGGGTGTAAGTACATCTAAAACGAATATACCATTATTTACTATTTCCGCTGCTTATCTCCAATTATGTTCAAATAACTTTAGTATACTAAGTCCAAATCAAACAAAAAAAAATATCATAAAGTTTGATTATAGCCGAATAAACAATGACACGGTCCTTTCTTCTCTACCCTGTACCTTAATTCGACAACTCACCGTCCAATCGTGTGTCGTATTTGCCGTTGCCAATGCGTATAGAACTATAAATCTTACGCTAAACTTTCTTTCATATAGCAAGATGGGAATTATGATCGACCTGTAGAGTTAGGTCTTTGTTTGTTGACAGTGGATTTTACTTTTCAAAGTAGCACATGTTGGAGGCTTCTCCAGCTTCAGTTTACACAACCGTATAATTTTGACAGGGATTCAAACATAGTGGCGTAGAGGCAGCTCCTTTTCGTACTACCGAAGACAGTTTTGAAATCATTAAAGAGATGGAGAATATAAATTCCTTTCTTATAAGTCCCCCCCAGGATTCGGCGCATGTTGAGTATCTGGCCTTTGGTGGATCCACTGACGGTAGACTTTAGTATTTCACACAATACGCCAGACAATGTCCTATATGTGATATTGAGAATTATTCAACGATAACTAACGCAAATATTGTGAGATCTCCCTTTGTATGGATTGGACGGAGCACACCCAGATTCCAATTGTGAGTTAACCAATCTGAAGAAGTGTACCCGTCTTGAATTCAATATGCTCTGAACATCGATCAGCAGATCGCATTTCTCATTCATACTTGAACTCTTCACCTTCTTATATCTTTCCTATACTCTTCGTGGTTTAACGTTGTAAGGAAGGCAGTCCTTTTCTCTCCACTGAAGCACATAGTACCAGCCCTTTCCTTGATATTGTCGAAAAGCCACAAACGCATTTAGTGAGCACATACTGAATTCGGCGATATCTTACATATATATAGGGGTGGCGAGAGTTGAACAGTGGAACAGAATCTCCCTGACAAAATACGAAAAAAACCATCTCTTCATGAAAAATTGTATGAAAGCTTTAAATTAGGATTGCGAAGTTTTTTTTTCAAATGAAGCTTTCCGAGTTTTACGATACAATGAGTCACTCAAGATTCGTTTTTTGCAGATATACATATGTATGTATATGCATATTTTCTAAAAAGGGATGAGCTTGGGCAAATGTTTCTTCAAAAAAGCTTAAATTCTACAACGTAACAGTATAGAATAAAGCATGATACAAAAAAGAAAGCAAAAATAAAGTTCTTTAGTTTCATTCAATATAAAATTGAGAGTTAAAGATGCAAAGCATTTTAATTTTTTTTAATATGTTTTACTTTTCTTTATTTTTTATTTACAATGAAATGTTTATATTATTTATATATATATATATATTTTATAACATAATTTTTTAATTTTAGAAACTTGAAAATTTATTTTTTAATAAGCGATATTGGTAAAACAGAAATAAAGCAAAAGTCAAAAAATCATTTTATGTCAGATAGTTAATATTTTTGAAAAAAAAAATTATTTTGTATTTTTGTATAAATAAAGTATGAAAGAAAAAGTGTAGATAGTTTCACTCAATATAAAATCGACGCTAAACGATTTTTGATTTTAACTTAAAAATATCACCACTTTAAAAATGTTTTCTATATACGTAGAGCGTTTTTATGTTCGTGGGTTTTAGGAGGGTTATTAGGGTCATTAGAATCGTTTCATTGTTTCTAACATTTAGTCTTTCAGCTAAATTAAAAAAATCGAATATCATGGCGTTATAAAGTTCCTTACCAAGCAAAGAATGTCAGTTGCGACCATAATCAACGAGAGGTACATTTTATTGATTTAAATAAGTAAGTGAATCCCTTACAGATGAGCACGGGGTTTAGTAAGTGCATCGGGGTGACCACGCCAAAACTTATCCAAAAATTAAAAAAAAAATTGTCCTCGACTAAAGAGGAAACTACTCGCAGAAATTTTTGGAGTATTCGATACAACCATTTTAAACATCTATGACGATCATCTTGGCACCGAAAATGCTCACGCCACCACGAAAACAAGAGTTGCATTTGCTGCCCTGCATAAGGTGGACTTCAAATGTTTTTCATTTTTTAAAATATAACTTTTTAATTTTAGAAAACTGAAAACTTACTTTTTAATAAATGAAATTGGTAGCACAAAAATTAAGCAAAAGATAAAAATCCATCTACGTCAGATAATCAATATTCAAATTTTTTGGTTCAAACACCTTGCTTCTTGTATCATGGAATAAAGTGAAGATATGTATTTAAATATTTTTCAATGGTGTTATTACTTAACATTTTAGCTAGTGTTTTTATTTGTAATTAAGTATAGAATCACACGCTATAATTAATTTGAGAATATTTCATATTTTAAAAATATGACATCAAAGCGCTTCAAGTGTAAATTAAAAAAATATATACTGAATTTACTAAATAAAGAGTTTAAGTAGTTTGCGATATTCGGTGGTGGGTGTGTCCATTTGCACGAAAAGCGAAACTACACCAAAGCACAGCATCCGCTGATAGTTGCAGTTCATTGGTTGCATCTGCTTAATGGTAAATTGGTTCGCTCTCGGGGCTGCGGCCCGGCCCGTTCACTCGTTGGCTGACGTGTGCTAAGGTGCGCGCATGACCGTTTCACAAGAAACCAGTCTGGCTTATTAATATGTATGCATACATACATATACACATAAACCTATATACATTGGTATGTATATACGAGTAAAGTACACTTATTCGAGTTGTGCGGCCGCCATAGCTTACTGCCGTTTCTGCTTTACCATGCGGTTTGAGGTTTGCGGTTTGTTGTTTGCAGCTTAACGATGAGTGGGTAAGTAAGCAAAGCAACAACAATAAATACATTCGGCAACTAAGCAACCAGGTGTGATATGCTTAAATAACTTGACGCCGTCTTATCGGCAAATGACCAATAAGCGTTGCCTTCTTTCGTATTCAGAGTGCATTTGCTGCATTATAAATGTGTGTATGAGTATGTGTGGACATAGATGCTATGGGATATGTATAAATAGAGTACGTATGTATTATATATTATAATTCGAGTGAGTGATACACTTTTCTACCTGAGGTCAACATTGATGCAGCAATCAAAGCTGCGATACAACTTTTCGCTGATGATGCTTGTAAAGAGCACGAACGATTGGTCGTTGGATGGAAGTGTTTGTATGCATGTATGTAGCATTATTTTAATTTCATACGTGATCATTAATTACATACATACATACGTACATACATACATATATGTACAATACATTCATACAAGTAAATGTACGTACAAAAAATGTATCAAAATATAACCAGATTTTATTGCATGTGTATGTATGAGGGCTGCATGTTTTTGTGTGTGTGTGTGTGTGTGTGTGCCTTGTCTTAAGTATAATTAATTTGTTTCGGTCTCTCTTATTTCATTGTCTGCTGGAATTTGTTAGCCTTGCTGTTTCGACCTAATTCTCACAGCTTGCGTGGTGGCGTTGGCAAAACGACGAAGCCGACAACTGAACCAACCTGAAATGCAGTCAGTTTTACAACACATACGAATATTCATATAGTATCTACTATTTTCGCTAAATTTATGTACATATGTACTTATGTACAAAATTTTACTTACATATAAGTTTGTATTTACATACATAAATATTTATATTTCCATAAGTTATAAATAAACTGGCACATGTCTAGGTATATGTACATATGAATGAACGTTTGTATATTTGGTAGCAAAAATAAGGCAGCATATTGTATATAAGACTTTTAGAAATTCAAAATTAACTAATAAATCATATAATAAATAATAATAATAATAATGTATGCTACAGTTATTTCCTTCTCCTACAAATTGATGTTTTTGTTTGCTAAATCACCAAAATCACTAATTGATCAGATTTGCAATGATTTTCGGACAAACCAAAAGAGCGTTTTTTTTTTCTTGCTATCCAATTCTTTGTGAAATACTTATTTTTCCCCTTTTTGTAAAATAGCAGGAGTATAAAAAACTTTCGTGGTGTCGAACTAACGCCCAAAAAATTATAGAATATTAATTTAAACAAAAAATTAAGTTAAATTTTCTAATTGCGGTCACCCCTCGGCAGGCTATGTCAACATCTCCAAGTGTATATCTGACATGAAATAAAGCTAGTCATAAGAAACCATCAGCCGTTCGGAGACGGCTTAGTATAAATTGTAGGTCTCTCCATTGGTTGGAAAAACATGACGCAAAAACCAGAAATTGGAGGAGTAGCTCGGCCGAAAATCGCTTCAGTGGTTATAAATAGATATATATATATTGTACATATATATATATAACTTTGGAAGAATCCCAACTTGGAAACTTTTGTACAATTCCACATAGTACAAATTTAAAACGTGTTAAGCTAGTATAACTTTATTGAAGAAGTTTCTTATTCGTCTGTACTCCGTGTAAGAGAGTTTGAAGATACATAGAAATCCTTTATTATATGCAAACTTTTTGAAAGCAACCAACGTCTGAATGAAAGATCATTATATGGCCACTAATTTATATATACCATTTTATAAAATTGTAAGCAGCTTATGTCAATTAATTAAACAGTTTTTAAATATATTTATTTTAATTGTAAAAAATATAATTATTTATTTATTTAGCTTAAAAAAATTAAACCGCCGAAAAACTAAAAAGGAGAAAATATTAAATAAATTCTTAATCTAATATAATTTCACCTTAATGATTAAATGCAAACATTTTGGCCATTCCCCAGAGAGCTCTTGCTCTCAATATAGAGTATTTAAATTTGAGATCTGTCAAAACAGAATATAACTATACTGAAACGCGTGATACAAAAATTCCGGCCAAGGACTGTCACTCTCGCAACATTCTCCCCAAAAATTGCTTTGAGGAATATTTTTGCAGTTACAACAACAACAACAACATACAAAAATTCTATGAGGTAGTTTCACTTTGAAATTTTTGACAATAACCGTGTTTACTCAGAAATTTTTGATCTTGCCACTTTTAAAATATTCAACTTGAAAATTTTTTAATTATTTTCTAAGCAAATGCTATAATGGATGTATGGATGTATTGGGTGTATGCATTAATTCGTGCGGTTTTTTTTTTAGTAAATTAAGACTATTGTGAAAAACTTGTCTTGATCAACTCCTAATACTTTTGTCACGTTCGTTCGGCTAAAGCATGGTCACCATAAACGTCCAGTAATATACGATGGCTTTCGGTAGCACTTTTCTTCATGTTAAAGTAATGAAGAAGAGCTCCCCACAAAAACACTTTATCTGGTACAAATTTCGACATTTTCAAATGAATGAAACAAATTGTTGTTCACGCTGAAAACGACGCGAAATGACAGTACCTTTGAAATGAATATAGCCACAGATGAACACGACGCGAAATAATACTCGTAGAGCCCTCTCTTTAGAAAACCGCACGAACTAATGCATACACCCAATATTAAAATATTTATTTCAAACCGTTCTTCTTATGCGGCGGAAGTACGAAAAGAAATTGGTAGACGCTTTTTATTATAAATAAAATGGAAAGAGTTGTAATTTTTTACTTTTTTTTTTGGAACTAAGACTTATAGGATTTCTTGACTATAAGTGAAACGTCCGTGGGTTGGCTACCTGGCCATAGGGATACCCCAGGGATCTGCTGGGCCGATGAACTGACCGGATAGATTGAATTCAAAAGTGTTTGTAAAATTAATCGCCTAAAACAATTTTAAGCGTAATTACGAGATTTTTGCCAAACATGTCTAATGTTAAAATCTTATTTCGTCATACAAGCATTCAAAGTAAGACAAGTCAAGAAAAGCCAGCACAGCCAGTTCGCATTGGATCACGACCTTTAATGTTTAACGCTGGAGATTTCATTTTTAAATTTAAAGTATTTTAGTGATTTTTATTCATTGATTGTTAAGCGCCGACTCAGAAGTATTAAGTTAAACAAACATTAGTTTAAGAACTTATTTATTAAGGCTAAATATTAATTTATTATTTTTTGCTTTTTAGTTTTTCGGCTGCTTAATTTTTTTAAAAAGCTTTTATTTCATACTTTTCTGTGACCCTAATCTAGTAATTACATACTTCAATTCGTCTTTTTTCACAACACGCAATACACAATAAGCCACACCTATTTTTTCACTCTTGCGGTAAGAACTTCGTGGTAACGGATTATGCCGGATTATACGTTCAGATCAATGAATCATTCCCCAAATTACTGGGGGGGCCAACTTCAAAGTATTTTCCATCCATCACAAAAATAATTATCCAAATCGGACGACATGACATCGAAATAAGCGGGATTACGCGTTAAAAATACATTTCGTGACCATATGGAATATATATACATATGGTATTTCATTTTATGATTAAATATATTCTCTTATTTCTGAAAAATTGTTTGAATATATCTATACAATATCTATTTGTATCAACGTGTGTGGATTATCAAATTCCACGCCTTTTTGATGGTTTTTTTACCCAGAGCCTCATATCTGAAAAATCGGTATAAGAGAGTTATATGATATAGTCATCCGATTTTTGTAATCTGAAAAATCGGTCGTGCTATATATGATATATATATATATGATCCAATATGGACAGCGCCGACTAATGATGGTTTAAATATTTAAATGTAAAAGTGCATCTCTGAACCAAGTTTGCTTGGAATATCTCAAATACTCAGGGATTAGTTTGAGTACAAACAGATGCAATCGGTATAAATTTTGGTGAGTTTATTTTCTCTCCTTCTTGTATTCAAATACTTTGTTTTTATTAAAACAAAGGTATGAATTTCAACTATGTATACAAAAATAAAGCAAAGTCAGCTGGTTAGTATTTTTGAAAAAAATTTTGAGTGAAACTACCTTGTTTTTAGTATCATGATTTTATTCCAAATAAAAAAATATGTTTGACATTATTAAACATCATTAATGATATTAAATACTTTCGTATAAAGTATCTGTTATGCCTACATTTGTCGAAAATCTACATTGTCAATAATGGTCAAAAATAAAAACTGATTATATTCACAGTATGTAAAATTAAGGCTTTCGTTAGTGCGACGCTGCGTATACGTAATATATTTTTATAATGAAACAGATTTGCATCAAATTTTCTCTCTCTTTTCTCAGTGTATTATTCTTAACAAATTGTAAAAAAAAACATTGCCCTTATGCTCAGATAAGCATGAGCATCTAAAATAGAAAAAATCAGTCTCATATATGGCATAAACATACAATGTACGAGGAGCGGCTTAATTACTTATCATTAATGAAACAAATGTATAGTTTTATGTTTTTTATCTTTCATATAGTCACCCTCAAGTAAAATACACTTTCCACGACGTTAATATAATGCCTTTATACCACTGCAAAAATATTATTTAGATTTTTCTTCAAATTGGTTTATACGGCCGTTTTCAGCTCACTGCCGTTTAAAACTCTTTGTTCTCGTAACTCATTTTTTAAATTGGAAAAAAGAAAAAAGCCAGGCCCGGACTGTAGAATGGGTGCCATGTCTTGAAAAAACGATTGTCTAACGCTCATTATTCAACAAATTAGCGTCTGGTCGTTCATTGTAGTTCCTTGTGGCAAGTAATCAATTAATAATATTCCCTCGCTATCCCAGAAAATGGTAGCCATAATCTTCACCGCCGGCTTTTCCACTTTGAATTTTTTTTGTGGTCTTTCTCTTTTTATCCACTGTATCGACTACTGTTTGGACTCGACATCATACTGACGAATCCAAGTTTCATCAATTGTTACAATGCGATTGCAAATTTCATCCAAATCATCTTGGCACAACTCCAAAAAATTGTTTCTCGAGCGGTTACATTTTTTCATATTCAAATGTTCATAAAAAATCTCTCCAGCTTGTTCTTTGCTCATGTGTAATCCTTCTGCTATCTGCCACAATTTAATTCTTCGATCAACCAGTACTCATTTTTCGACTTTCTGAACATTTCCTTCGGTCACGACCGTCACTGGGCGCTCCAGGCGGATATCATCTTCACAGGTCTGTCTTCCTTGTTAAAACAGCCAAGCCCTTTTTTTTAATATCGTATATGAAGAGGCAGGGTCTTGAAGAACCGATTACATCCCTTCAAAAATTTCTTTCGGCGTACTTCCTTTTTGTTATAAGGAATTTAATCACAGCGAGGTGGTCCAAATTGCGAGAATTTCAGTTTCCATTGACATAATTTTGTTGCTTGTTCCAGGTACTAACTGTGAAGGAACCAAAAATAAAACTCTTGAGGACAGGTATCTTTTTTTTTGAGTTTAAGCTTAAGACGGCAGAAAAAGAAATCTTTTAACGTCTTTGTCACCCAACAATTCCATAATCACTTTGGAAAGAAATCTAAAGCCATCAAATATTGCATCAGCATTGGACAGACAACAGTTCCGAGGCCAGAACTGAAGAATAAAGGATGCTTTGTTTTGCAAAACACCTCAGCACAGTATTTCGGACAAATACAGTTTCAAGTAATTGTCCAGAATACTTACGAAATGTCTTTGCCTCATCAAAAAAAAAAGATTATTGCCATCATAGATTGAAAAAAATTTCCTGGATGCGATCACATCATACCAAAGAAAAAAAAACTGCCAAATATGGCATTCGCTTATCTCACCAAGATTTTCAGTGCTGTATTAAAAATAGGATATTATCTAGAAGCATGGTAAAGGGCGCTGGTAAAATCGAAACCCTAACGTCAGACAGACCAAACAGCCTGTTGCCTTGCCTCTCCAAACTTTATCGAAAAAAATGCTGATATCTAAAATTTCTTCTATTTTGCTTGATAATGATAAAGTTATTTCTACTCTAACTAAATAATGGCGGCCGCGATACCCAAATGATTAGTACTGCTGTTCGGAATGTCCTGGTTCGGCCAGTTTAGAAATTAAATTTAAGTAATAAATTTAGCTAAATTTTGTAATTGCGGTCGCTCCTCCGCAGGGAATGACAAGCCCTCGAGTGTATTTCTGACATGAAATAAAAAGGTCTACCGTAGTGGTATTGGGACATAAATTATGTGAAAAATAGTTAGGAAAATGGTGCATAGGTATAAACTAATGAAAAAATGTACCTCTCTCGCAAGCTACCGTAATTGCATACCTCGGTATTCACTCGGACAGACACTGGAAGCGATAAACGATAAATTTTTGCTAAAATTCTGCAGCTTAAGTACAAATCCCTCAGTTTTATTAGGTTATAAACAAGAAGTCTGGGCTTAGTTTTAACAATATATGTAATATTTATAATCTCCCTATAAAACTTATAATGGGGCTCAGATCTAAACATCCGCAACACCAAAGATGATATAGAAATCATAATGCAATATTCCTTGCCCTCCACAGCAAGTCTAACCCCCATGAAAGGGAAGCGTTTACCAGCCTTTAGAGAGCATCGCTGAGTCAACAGCTCACTTCTGTTAATTCATTGTTAGATTTCAAAATTCAATAAAGAAATGTGTATACACATATACACGAGTTTCAGGAGAAATAAATAACAAAACACAATGTATTTGTATGCGATCCCAACCCAAGAGCTCGTGTTTGATGAAAAGAGGCCATTAGGTACAAGTACTTCTTAAATACGTAACTGTTTGACATCCATCTGATTGATAAACCCAATTTAAACAAAAATAGCAAATATATGTATCCTGAATTATACTTTCCAATCCCTTGTGGTTGCATCTTATTTAGTTAGTTGCTTAAAGAATTTTTTAGTTCACAAAAGGCTTTTCTCATTTCTTCAGCTTTTTTCATCTAAGGGATTTTAACGTGAAATAAATAAGAAGCTAAAAGAAAAGAAATTCTGTCGAAGTATTTTAGGCTTCAATTTGAATAATTGACAATTTATAAAGCTGAAGCCATTTTCAGCCGAGCGTCTTCTTTAATTTGTGGAGGGCACCTTGAAGTTTTGCAACAAACGCAGAAGCCTGTATAAGCCACTTACAGGATTATTATAAGCGGCTTTCATTTTGTGCAGGATACAAGCCTACTGAATAAAAGCCACTAATTGCAAAAATTTTACAACTCATTTCTTCGATATAAATTTTTATGGTTAAACTTTGGGCTATCATTAAATATTTTTATACAGCTAATGGTTTATGAGGAGCAACTGCAATTAGAAAAATTATAATATATTTACTTATACGTATAAAAATTCGAAAACGGGATAATAATTTTTATTGTTTGTTAAATTTTATTATTAAAGATATAAAAACACAAAACTTGTTGCCTGAACACTAGCAATCTATTACGCCACCCCTTTCATCGTCGCCAACTCCACTACGAGCTACACTTTGCCGCAATAAAAGTTGCCGTGTGGACTCAGACTTTTATTGGAAAATTTTCAAGCCTGAAAAACAAGTGTGTTATTTTCCCAAAACTCCGAGTATTCCAGACAAATACAATAGTGATACAATGAGATGATTGAGCTTTGTTGCGACACCAATTCCAGTCCTTAGTAGAGCTGTTTTTGATTGAAATTTACCATGAGTTTATTAAAAAAAAAAATTATAAATAAAATACAAAATATTTTATTCAAACTTTTCACTGTCTTAAAGATATATATTTGAAAAAGAATTTCTGACATTTTTAAAGGAAAATATTTATAACTCCGCCATTGTAACGACATTTTTGGTGTTCCTTCGGAAGAGCGGCGCGTCTATACTGACAGTAGAACTCATTACAGGATCAGCCGGAGTGAAACTAAAAAATCGTTTTTTAGTTAATACCATAAACTAGAATTTGGGCAAAGGAAAGGAAGAGTTTTAGAATTTTTTGCAGAGTTTTTTTTCTAAAAAATGCAAATTCTATCTTGAAGACCTTTGTAAAATTTTTAAGATAGGTTAAATAGTTTTTCAGAACTTTTGGCAACCGACCTTAAATACGTATATACTACAATATTATGAGAAAAACGCTTTTAATATAGTTTCAAGCGCTGAAGCTACCCGACCTTGAACGCACAACTTTTGATAGCTATATCTTCGGATTTTTTATTCGGATCGAATTTTTATAGGACCTTGAAAAGCCAAGATAATATTTTCAAGATCTTGTAGAAATTGGTAAAGCAATAAAAACATAATTTTTCTGTGCTGTGGAACACTTGTATCCCTATAAGAAAGGAAAATGAATACTAAATAGCACCACAAAGCAATCGGTACACGAAAAATGTTAATTTATGTCAATTCATTTTTTTCCAGATAATCGAGGTAGCAAACAATGAAGCCATATCCGCTCGTGTTATGTGGCATGTGGCACTTCCTTACTTACTTTACTTGGCGCCAATTGGAAATACCAAGTACAGCCAGGTCCTTCTCTACCTGGTCCTTCCAATGGAGTGGAGGTCTTCATCTTCCTCTGCTTCCACCGGCGGGTACTGCATCGAAAACTTTCAAAGCTAGAGTATTCGTATACATCCGGAGCACATGGCCTAGCCAGCGTAGCCGCTGCTTCTTGATTCGCTGAACTAGGTCAATGTCGCTGTGTAACTCGTACAGCTCGTACAGCATGTGGCACTATCTTGTTGAAACCATGTATTGTCCAAGTCGTATTCTCAAAATTTAGAACAATAAAAGTCGGTTATCAAACGACCATAATGCTCCGAATTGACAGTGACAGTCTCGCCGTTATCGTTTTTAAAGAAGTAAGGTCCAATCACACCTTTGGACTAAAGAGCGTACAGTAACTTTTTTAGGTGTACACGTATTGGCCTCCCTTCAATCATGATTCAATTTCAATTTCAATTTGGTTATTAAGTATCCGCCGAGTACGTATACCGAACTCCAAATTGACGTTTTTATGTATGTAGGACGTTGTGAGTGGTGAGCTGTTTTCAGTTGTTGTGTGAGCTGGGCTTTATATGGATGTCTAAGTGCAAAATACGCCACAGTATGCCGTAAAAAAGTCCCGGCGAGTGAGAACGTCAAGAAATAGACACATTTGGATCTTCTGCTACATTTTCATTAACAGTGGTCGAGGTAGAACGAGCAAAACGATGATGTAAGGGCTTTGCTATATCCAGTCTCTCAAATTTCTTTAAAATTTTACCAATTGGTTGAGTAGTTGGACGACTATGTGCACCATAATCTCCGTTTAAAGCAACAAAACGTGGGCACGTTTGAATCACTAGTTTTGTAATAGGTTTTAACAATTTTAGCACAATGGGCGGCTCCTACTCCAAATTGTGGTTTTTGCGTCTTGATGTTTTTCCAACAAAAGGAGGGACCTTCAGTTTATACTAAGTCGCCTCCGAACGGCTGATGGTTTTTTTTTCGAGGAGCCTTCATTTCCTGTCCGAAATACACTCGGAGGGGTGGACATTCCCTGCCGAGGGGCGACCGCAATTAGAAAATTTAACTTAATTTTTAATTTAAATTAATTTTCCGCAACTTTTGGATGTTGGTGGCACAAGAATTTGAACCCGAGCTTTCCCAAAGTCAGAACGGAATGCTAACCACTCGGCTACCGCGGCCGAGTGATGCTAATTAGACCAACCCCAAATCCCTTTTCATTAAATTAAAGAAAAATGAGTTCCAATTTATTTTCTCATTTCGCGTTTAAAAAGTGTTCGGCAGTAGGATTTTCCGAGAAAAAGTTAGAAAAGTAAAGACAAGTATTTACATACTTTTTTATTTTTATACTATTTTTTAATTTTCCTATTTAGCTCAAATTAGATTAATTAATCCACAGGTAAATGTAATATCTGCAAGTTTCTCTAATGTGTTTACATTTACGTATGTATGTTATATGTACAGATGTATAAGTATAAGTACATACTCGTATACGAGTACTTTCACTTCTACAGTGGTGGGCTTTAAATATTCAACTAAAAACGATGTTATTAAGGTAATTCCTATTACTAAAACTGGTATACGTTCTACAGTAAAAAAGTCTTTTTTTAGAGTAACAAGTTTTACAAATACCGGTTAATTTATCCAAAATGATAAAATTCGAGTTATGTTTTAGAATTTTTTTCTCAACATTTATATCAAAATTTCTCAGCAAAACGAACAGGCTTTGTCTGAACCCTTTCGATAGATGTACCTATATGATACGACACCAAGATGCTGAAGAAATAAATCAAAAAATTTGCAGCACAATTCTACAAAAGCCACCCAAACCCTTTTTTCTGCATCATTCAACTACGAAATGGGTTTTCGTTACCATTGCGAGTACAGTTTTCAAACTTATCTTGGAGGTAGCTAGTTAGATGGGTTGCCTATTCACGGGATCCCTTCAGCGCACTTAAACCTGTTTGTCAGTTGTGATACCTAAGGAGGAGAGTCCCCTCCTATATGATGAAACCACTTGGTTTATTTTATGAAACACTTGAGATTGTTAACACTTGCTGACTCAATATTTGTAGCCAAAATAGAAATTACCAAGAAAATGATGTAGGGCCACCCTTAGGGTGGGGTAGTAACAGATTTTGTGCTCTACCGATTTCTACTCGTCTGTTTCTCTGCAGCCAAAACATAAGTCATTCAAGAAATATCCCACTTTTCTACCATGAACTCCCATCAAACAGTCTCTGGTTATTACGCCGGTTGTTACGCTCAGTGAGATTCCGAGTAGAAGGAGTAGAGACTTAGTTCTTTTTGTATCGATCAATGGTTAGATACGTATATGCCTGCTGAAGGCCACTTTGTAGGTATTTTGCATAGAAAAACGATATGCCCGCATCGTGTGCGGAGTTAACCGTAGTTAAGATTGCACACATTCTTAGTAGCTCATCGGCTTCATAATTTCCTATGATATCTTTATGTCCGGGGACCCAAACCACGGTCGTTTCGCATACAGTCGAGAGTTTGTTTAAGTTTTCCCTAAATCTTATAGCCACCTTTGAAGTAAAGTGATTACAATACAGAGATTTAATGATAGCTGTCACAATATATATTGTGTACTTTGAGATAATGGTGTGGTTTCCATTATTTCAGTTAGTTTAGCTTCAAAGACGCTGTATTGGACGGGAATCCTCTTGCTATGTCGATTGCAAGTTTTTCCAGTGAACTCCGCATCCTACCATCGAGTTTTGAGCCGTCAGGTAAGATGGATACGGATCTTTGATCTAGAACTGTTATGTTTTTCCCTACATTCCTGTCTGGGATTTTTGTTGAGAATGTGTTGTCAAAACAGAAAACAGAAGAAAAAACGATAAACAGAAATTCAATTTTACATATTTAGGATATAAATTTCACACAGTGGATTTCTTTGAAGGCCAATATTATTGGTGAAAATAAAAATTACAAATCTGGCAATGAAAGAAAATAGCCTATTTCCACCAAGCACTTAACTGCATTTAAGGCCTCTGTTAAGTGAATGAAATGTCACACGTTTCCACCGAAAGTGAATTAACTCAAACAGCTGATTTTTGTTTAGATTTCCAGTTTGCAAAATTTGTCACAAGTATTAAAATCATGAATTCAAGAGAAGTTAACTCCACCGCCATTTCTTTGTATACATGAGAGTTTTTCGGCAACCTTTCAATTCCTGAGCTCTTCCTTCCCAGCAATCCAGGAAACTTTGCTCCTCCGTAAGGTTCCACTTGCGTCGTTTTGTTTCCATTTTCAGTTTAGTTTATTTTTTTAAGTAATTAAGTGTGTTTTTCTAGAAAACCACAATTCGAGGAGTAGCTCGGCCGAAAAATCGCTTAACCGGTTACAAAGCGCACATTATAGATACATAAATATTTGTTTTGCGCAATCAGCTGTTAGTTGCCAGAGTCGCGTATATTTTTATGTTGAGGGGATCGATAGAAATTTCACTATTGAATTTGGTTTGTTTTTTATTTTTTTTTTTTTAATTTTTTTTTGAAGAGGAGAAGCATTATCTTTGCCAATTACTTAATATATGTTTTTATGTCAATATTAATGCAAAGAAGTAACTTTTGCAGAAAAAATTTCAGCATGCAAAATAAAAGTCTAGCCCCTCATTAAATCCGAAAATACACGACTCTGGCAAGAAATATACCGAAACGTCCGAAATGTTTACATTAGTAGTGACAGCATCGACTGTTAACATAACATTTTCTGTTAAATTACCGAAAGTGAGTTAACTCACTTTGAAAAGTTGAATTAAGTTGTGTATTCACTAAGAATAGCAAGTAAAGGCGGATGGTATTTTCTTCTTTACTGTCATAGACATCGCTTACGCGACGCATCAGTCGTTTCATCTCTTCACCATTTGGCGCCAATTGGAGATGCCAAGGGCAGCCAGGTGAAGGGGATTCTCTTCCAGCGTAGCCCCAGTCTTCTGATTCAGTCATATATGTATGTCAGTGTCGCCGTATATTTCGTACAGCTCATCGTTCCATTTGTGGCGGCATTCGCCGTTGCCCACACGCAAAGGACCATAAATCTTCTGCAAAACGTCTAACGCCGACTTATCAGATGTTTTTATCGTACATGCTTCTGCACCATATATTAGAATAGGAATTGGAAGAATGAGTGACTTGTAGATTTTGGTTTCTATTCGTCGATAGAGACCTACTCAGACCCACGATGTGCAAGAGTGATTATGCATTGGATTTAAAGTAACCCAAAGTATGCTTTATGTTAAAAGCAACGTAAAGTGTAAAAGTTCAATAAAAAAATATATTGGTCAAAATTGTTATTGAATAAGTTCTTCAAATTTGAGAATGTGAAAAAAAATTTCAAAATTGTATACATTACTTTTATAATGGTACTCTCCGCTTCCAAAAGCGATAAAGGGACATTTTTAAAACAAAAGCTTTACAGGGTACAATAGCGCCTTTTTAAAAATACCCATATTTACTTAGACTGTATCATAAAAAATTAAATGTGAACAATGGTTCGACTAACATCCAGAATTATAGAGGGACCTACCGTTTATACTAAGCCGCCTCCGAACGGCTGATGGTTGTTTTTACGAGGAGCCTTTATTTCATATCATAAATACATTTGGAGAGGTTGATATTCCCTGCCGACCAGGGCGACCGCAATTAGAAAATTTAACTTAATTTTTTATTTCAATTAATTTTCTATAACTTTTGGATGTTGGCAGTATGCAATGATAACCACTCAGCTATTGCGGCCGCCAATTATATCATATTTGAAAAAATGGATAAGAGAATCAAATTTTTTTAGATATAATATTTTGTATAAAAATGTATTCTAAGCACCTATCATCAGTCATAATGTTGTCATAATGTATTATCCAATGAATTGTATTACAATAATTTTATTAATTAGAAGACGAAATCTGAATGGCAGCTCTATGTAATAGGAAATATCTATTTTAATCCGAGGTTTTTAATTTACTTACAAAATTTGATGGAATTCTTTAGGACCGTTTCCGAGATAACTCGGTATATATGGTATGAAGATACATATATGAAAAAGATTTTACTTTTATAATTTCGTATGCTACTTGTCGTTAAAATTGAATCAAGGAATTTGATACAAAAATTGTAGATCCAAATGGAATTAAGTATACGAAAACACTTGCAATGTTGATGGTGGTATAAGGTCAGAACGGATAGAATCAAAAACGTGCTTATTTGTTATTGAATGTATGATGCCTCAGCCACCGTTTAAACATACTCCAGCATCCATCGCCTACGACTTTTTTCTATTTCCAAGGTTGAAAAGGCCGCATTTTGGGACGCTTAAGAATTAAACAAAGCTAATCGATGAGAGATCTCGTACAAAAACATGCACTTCAAAACTGCTTCGAGGATTGGGAAAAACGCTGGTGTACTATATTTGAAGATGACTACTTTGAAGGAGACAATCTTTCTTCGCTAAAGGTTATGGTATTTAGAAATTTGCTTAATAACGTTTAACTAAGGTACTCCTAATACATACGTTTTACCATTTTGCTCACTGGCTAAATTTGATTTATTGAAAAATAATTATGAAACCACTGTATATACGTTTACATTTCTACAAAAATATGGAACAAAATGAATGAATTTCAGAGTTATAATGAATATTGGTATTCACCCGTTTTTTCTGAGATTGAGATTAGTTTTAGTTAAACTTACATCTAAGTATGTATGTATGACTCTATGGCCCTGCATAGCATTGTATGTTTGTATGTACCTTAGTATCTACATATATGTTGTATATAGTATACTTGTACATACTACGAGTATACCTTTACAGTATCATTGTACATACTATACACATACTATAAAAAAATTTCACAACTACATTTTCATTCATTATGGTTATTATCTCAAAGATATGTATCTACTACCACTTTTCAGTTGGATATAATTAAACACAAAAAAATAAAGCTTCCATGGGAAAAATGTAAATATTACTTGTAATTTGTTAGCAGATGATGTGGTTGTTCGTGATCATATGAGGGTTCCATTTTACTTCGTCTTGAACGCTTGAGGAGGGTCGGCGGCGTCGACGTTTGCAGTGTTTGTGTTGGTAGCGACGATCACTACTGCTGTGGCTATGCTGGTTTTGTTGTTAGAAACGCTGGCGTTGACTCTGCTACAAAAGTCAGTTTTGACTATAGCAGCAATAAAGTGATGGAATCTAGACGACACGTAGGGGAGGTAAATTGCTGACTGTCTAGTGAGTGTGAGAGTTGCTGTGAAGGTGGTAACCGCGACAAACGCTGCGGCGACTTGATGTATTCGCACTAGTATTCGTTTCTTTGTATGTGTATTTGATTTGGCCAGAAACATTTTGTTTAAAACAGCATTATTCCGTTAGGTTTCCCTCGCTATTCACTGTCGCCTCTACTGATGTGCTGTTACTGCTATTTACATATGTACATATATAGATACATATATACATACATATGTACATATATATATTATATGCATGTAATTTTATTACTGTTGCTATTTCTGTTGCTGGTGGCTGAGTTGGTAGCGGCAACAAGTGCTTTTGGTACCCGTACTAAATGTTGCACTCTTAATGATGTTCACAGCCGTTGTTCATACAGAAATGCACTTACACATATGTATATTTATACTAGGTAGCTTTTGAATATTTGCAAGGCATTACCCTAAAGAAGTGTTGTGCTCTAGTTTCACTACAATTTCGTTCCATTTATTATTGCCAGTATTGCGAGAAGACTAAAGAAACTGGAACGGATATACATTTAAGTAAATAAAAACGAAGCATCTACATATCCGCACTTATACATATTTACATATGTATGTCCACATATACAATGTATTTATATACACAACTCTATCTGTATGTTTTCACAATATAAATGTACAATATATGTATTTTAAATATTTTCGATCGATCTCCTTCACGCCATTACGTTAGCCGCAGATAATTCGCACTCTCTACCTTCAAGTCAAAAATTGGTTAAAAACTTCAACACAATTATGTACAAAATATACATAATGTAAATAATATTTTATATTATGTTATAGCACTTTCATTAAAACACACTTTTTAATTTTAATTTTTATGGATCCGCGAGATTGCACTTGGTCATTCACATACACGTACATCTAAAGTTCACCTATATACCGATTTGTGTTTTTCCCTACCATTTAAAAATATTATTAATTAATACTTTTCTTGAATATATAATTTTTGGCAAATATTCAAAATAATTTAAAGTAAGTTGTCCTTAAATAAAAAAAAAATTATACAGACTATTCATCACACCTCCAATCAAGACAAATTTTTAAATTTGGTAGTGTTACTAAAAATGTTCTTAGAATATTTAAGTTGTTGTAAAGAAATTCGACATAAGACTCGTTGGTTGGCCCATGTTTGCACATGTTTTAGTCATTTTTTTAATAAAGAGTCTATTATATGGGGTATAATACTCGGTTAAATCGCGTAAACGGTGCCAACGCCAATAAAGAATTAGAAAGAATACCAACAAGAAAGGCAATTCAATTCATTCATTCTTTGCCAAAATACAACAGTCAACGATTAGCCGATCAAAATTAAATACTTTAAGTTATTGGCTTAAAATGTATAAATGATTTTCTTGGGATACTCACTAAGCAAATATTGATTTTTGATAAAACCTCTCATACGAAGTTTAAAATGAAACCCCAAACATATCTCTGTGGCTATGAAGTACACTTCAGGTTAATGAACCGTAATGTAAGCAGAGATATTCTTACTTACATCCCGGTGTGTATTCCTTGGCATGGATAACAAACCCTACTTTTAACCCTTTTAATGCCGGAGGCGTTTCCCGAAACCTAGGAAAACTCTGAAAATCGACCGGCATTTTTCGCATAGGCACTTTCTTTCCGCCCGGCACTAAAAGGGTTAAACATACGAACATTAAACACTATGTTATTATAAATTCCATACTGCAGAGTCATACCTATATCCAAATAGACCTAATGCAATAATAATTTGTAATTTATGGATAACTGAGCTCCCTAGTTTTTGACTCAAAAACCTTAATATAAGCTTAGGGTCCAGTGTGAAATGAATCATAAACATCGCCAAAAAATAATTTCCTGTATAAACACATACACGCCACCTTAATATATATATATGTATATTTAAAAATGTACTCTCTCTTATCTAGAACCAACGAACAGTTTGACATCACCTGTATACGTACATATATGTATAGATATGAAGTACCGCTGAAAATACGCATATGATGAAGGAAGCAAGAATGTTCGAAATTTAAAAACCACTTTTTTCTTACTATCAATCAAGTAAGAGGAATTTTATTTTAGAATGGAAAATTAAATTTTAGAGCGATAGGTTTTTTTTTCAATATCTTGACTAATCAGATTACTCCTTTGCTGGCGTTGGTGATATTTTTAAGTTTATTTCTATGATTTTATACTGTTCTGCTATATACGAGCATATGAAACATGATTCTTTTGTTCGAGATTCTGGTTTCCTTTGAAGCGAAATTTCGCAAGCTGCTATAGCTTATTCCAATTTTCCACCAAAAAATAAGTCTAAAATGAAAAAATACTTTAGATATACAATTATCTTATTAAATTTTTTATCACGGATTTCCTGCCCCGTCGGGTAGTGATCCAAAAAAACTTTAAAACCCAAAGAACATAATTTCAATCATTATTATTATTAAGTGTCAGATTTAAAAGAGGCTTTTATTTCATAACTATCTTGCCTCTACAAAAGGTTTTGAAATTGCTGATTGCGAATTCAAACTCGGCTTAAAAAAGGCACTAAACGAAAAGAGTGTGAAAATTGACAGCAATGAAATAATTCGTTTCGCAATTCGTTTTTTTTTTCAGTTACTCTTTACTTACCGTCTAGTTATGTGGGAATAGCAAATATAATATAAAACTTCATAATACTCATATTTTGGAAAAACTTTGGGAAAAACTTGAACTTTTTTGAATATTCTCTTTCCACTTTCATTTTAAAGAACTTGCTTCTAAGAGGAATCCTATTATTGTATCAGAATTAGGCATAAATCTGCCGGATAGCAATTCGCAAAGGTATACCAATATATATCTAATAATGTTAGTATTATTTTTAACCAACTTTTTATTAATTTTTATGAGTGGGAGAAATACTATAAGTCTGCTATTAATAAAATAGTGCTCAATATGGCTTATAATGCAAAGAAATTAATTATGCAATGTGTTAGTAGAAATCTTTAAAAGCATTAACTGTTTCGCATTTGTTTAAAAAAAAAAGTGTATATCAATTGTAAACTGCTATTAATTATTGTTTGACTAATTAACAACATTGGTTGCATAAGAAATTTTAATGGTGTTGGGCTTGACAAATCGGTATCTAAGTGGCACATTTAGAAAATAAAATAGTTTAATAATACAAAGCACAGAATTATATAAAATAAATGTAATTCGCTTCAGGTAAGTTGTACATTTTCAATTCCTAAATTCTAAAATTGTTAAATCTTATAAAACACATGTGTATGTGAGTGTGTGCATGCTGCATTTCTTCACTATAACGTTTGATTAATCACAGTACCGGGACTTGGTATCACTATCTTTAAATTTTAAAATCGACTTAGATTAATTTTATGTATATACATATATGTATGTACATACATGTGTTTAGTATTTCGTACTTATACTTTACATATATTGTATATTCACTTGTTTATATATTCACTTATTTACATCTGTATTCACTTATGTTATTTGTATATTTTCTAGTACTGTGAGAAGTATCTATCGCAACGTTAATGTTTCAGAATAGTTAAATGTAAATCGGCGAACTGTTGCTTTTTTGAATGCATAAAGTAATCAAAGGCCATATGATTCCTCTCACAATATTTTACATTGGCATTTAGCTTAGCACCAACACAAGTATATTTATACGAGTATATTTATATATATATTTACATGTACTTATTTACGCGTAGAATTTATGCTTAGAAAAAGGTTCACCAATTACACATAGGGGAACGCTTATACATATATGCAACTTTGCTTAATTATACAATTGAACAACGCTTTTAGTGGCCAACTAGTTAAGTAGTTATATATTAACATATACACTTGGCTAAAACACTAATAACTGTTTGCGCGCGCGCACCGTTTTAAACTTGCTGCACCAGAAGCGAATCGAATTGAACTGAACTAAGCGACTGACTACGACGTATCATGACACGGTCGGCTGCAAGTTCCATGGATCTCCGAGTCCGAATTGGCCATGGGAAATTCGCTCAATGGCTCAAACATTTAAATATATAGTTGTATATATTTGTAGATGCATACATTCACATGCACATATATGTACTAATGTCCGTCAACTGGTCCCGAAAAGAGCTAGAATGTAGCAGAATGAGCTAAGGTGAGTGGCTGTTAGTCTTTTCTCTCCGAATTAAGGCTAAAATAAAAATTTGAGTAAATATACTTATGTAGGTATGTATTCGTATGTGTGGATTATTGATCACATTGTTGAGCTTTGAGTATCAAAAAAAAAGTATTTACTGCAGTACGTATGGATGCATCCTAATTTTACATTACTGAGTTATAGATTTTTTCAAGATCACAGTTTTCATGCACTGTTAGCTGCGTACATAAGCATTTATAGCTTTAACGAGGTTGTGAAATTTAAAAAAAACTATATATTTTTAAACTAAAAGTTGCAGTACCCACCTCCGTTAACTTTGCATTTTTACACCAACTAGTTCATTTGCCATCATTTTTCCATATTAGCGCCTGATATTTTTTAACCCAATGATCACCTAGGAACTGCCAATTGCCCGCTTATGCATCAGCTTCAGGGTAATTAAATACTAGTTTATTTATTCGTGTTGAGTTTCTGCTATATAGCGCATTGGTGTGCTAACATCTACCATAGATTTTCACAGCGGGGTATATCAATGATCAGATGTACATACATACATATACAGACAGTTGTCGGCAAAGTTTTAGCGCACTTTCTAGTTTCTTAATATTATAGTTTTAGAGTGAAAATGTCTTAATTTAGTATCAGAAAGTTACTTTATTTAGATGGTAAATTTCTGTTTTATTTATTTACACTCGCGCAAGTATTTAGCGCGAATTTTTCGACTAGTAAGTAATTTTTTATTTATAATATGGTTATAGAAAATAATAAGTATTTATTTTTGAATGGTTAATATTAGTGGAATAGCAGCAATAGAGTTTCGTGCTATACGGCCGAAAAGCTTATGGCATACTCCTGATGGAATAGAGTGTCATATTCCTGTTCACATGTTAAATTTAATCAATCCTACAGGCCTATTCGCACTGTTACCGGTAAAGTAAATTTTGTTACATTTTTTAACACCCGAAATTGAATGTGGTATTCTAGCGCACAGGTTACATTGTTTGAGAAAACTTTAGCGACTCTGCTTTTTTTCGACCACGTCAAATTACATTTGCAAGTCGGTAAAGAATATTCAATAATGAACGACGAAGCGCAACAAAATAAATAACTTTTATTTATTTGTTTATTAAAACATAAATAATTGAATCTAATTATGGAAAATATGCCAGGAAGACTAAAAAAAGCTGAATGAAAACGCAATCGTCCAAATTAAAAGGGTAATTTTTTTCTCGGAAACTTCTCAAAATGCGCCTTTTTGCACCTTTTTCATCTTCAATTAATTCTAGACGTAAAATATGTCTATACATTTTGATTTTTTATTTTTTGACAAATTATCAACACAAAACCGAACAGCTGGTTGTTTGTTACCTCATATTTCGGTGGTAACAAAACTTACAGGGTAACAGTGAACTCAGAATACGAAATAGTAACAATAATTTACTGAAAATAAATTTTGTTACCTCGACAGAATAGGCCTGTTAATGTCTTTCCACAAGTCCTCGATTGGATTTTAGTCGGAACTTTGAGCTGTCCACTCGTAAAATTATATTTTCTCTGGGATAATCAATTCTTTACCAAAAATTTGTGTTTTCGAGAGTGATCGTGCAAAAAAGTTCAACTTACAGCATGTATATTGGCAGACCACGAAAACTACCCCCACACATTAAAATTTGCTCCCTCATATCGTATAGATATTTTCGTACATCGTCGTAGCTCTAGAGATCAGTAGTATTTTTTTTTTGTTTTGCGATGGTCATACGTTTCGTCATCAGGATTAATAGGATTATTTTCATTTCAGAAGTAAATTTATTGTATATTATTATTCTTTAAAAAGAACTGCTTATTTGTGCTGAGTCGTCTATACATTTAAATTTTCATTCAAACGTCTTTACGATAGTTTAAATATTTGACATACTAAACAATCATTTGGCTTTATAAGCAACAAAGAACGTTATTTATAAAACAATTCCAGCATAGGTGAGATATAATCAATTACTTTTTAAAAATATAAGTAGTAACAAATAAAAGAATCGGATATAGAAAAATACTTACGTGGTATAAAGAATCTTACGAATATGTTTCTGTCATAAGAAGAAACGGCTTTGTTTTAGTCATAAGAGCTCTAAAGCTTTGCCGATAGCTGTATGTATCTGTATACTTATAAAGGTTTTACTTGCATGTATATGAACGTATAACCATCTAATAGTATTAATCTTGAGGCAATGCGCATTCATATGGAAATTAGCACAGAGAGTTAATCTGCATTTTGGAATACTTTACGCAACACAAGAGTGGATCATTAAACAATTTTTAAAGAGAGAATGGTCACTTGTAATTGGTGGATCGGCTTGCTTCTTATTATCAGAAGTAGAAGCTCTACTAACACATATACAAATCTGAGAAACCAAAGTACATATATTTATATATATATGTACATTTATAAATTCATGAATGTTTATATGCGCTCTTAGGTGTATTGTTCGTTGAATGTAATACTGAAGAAAATTGTAGCAAATAGAACTATTCCGAAAATCTTTAAATGTTTTTTAGCAGAAAGAATCTTTTTGTGATGTTTTTTTTATAAACGTTTCCGAATTTTGTCCCTTGAAAACTCATGTGTTTTAACATACATATATTTTATTTATTTATTGATTTGCTTGGGACATATAGCTGCTAGACCTTAAGCTCAATACTTATTTACATATTTACTTATCATACATATTTACATTTTGAGTTAAGATACCTTTTGTCTAAATTTTATGAAAAATATTTTATCAATTAAGAAAATTGATTATTAAGATGATTGATTCGTTATATAGGGTTTTCCAATAAGTGATATAATTTAAAAAACGCTCTAATTATTAAAGAAATTCAAATGTTTTTTATTTACTGTGAAGTACATTTAATACAATTAAGTTCTAAATAAATAAATAATTAAAATATAAAACTATTCAAATGGCCTCCATGACCTCTTTTTCAGGAACGAATTCGCTGAATCTAATTTTTGAGCACTTTTTCGACTAAATCATCTTCTTCCTTTTTAAAGAAATCATATCACTCTTATTGGAGAACCCTTTACACATATATATAGATGTTTATTTGTGTAATTTACATTCTGCTAGTTAAAAACTGAAATTTCATTTTTCCATAATTTAGCAGAAAACAGAATTTGAAAAATGAAATCCATAGCCGCGGCATTGTTGATTGAAGATGGGGACAACGCCATTTATCCAACATGGGCTTGTTACTTTCAGTACCTACTTTTCTCCATTCGGGCCTTTATATGCGGTCCAATTTCGCGTCGTCCTTGCTTGAGGATTGCTCGAAATGGAAAAGCCAGCAGAATACCGTATCTTCCAAACGGAGAAAATACAGAATATAGTTGATTATGGATTCCCTCAACGCAAATCCTTGAATTACTTTAGGTTCCTGCATTCTTCATATGACATGTATGTAAAGGGTGTTTTTTAGGCGTGTCGCTTTTAATGAGGCTTAACTTTTTTCGGAGTTGGCTTTTTTGACAGCTCAACTCAGTTTTGCTTACCATTTCATAATGAACGGACTTATTTCGGAACAGCGTTTATAAATTGGGCGGCTTACGCAACGCATCGGCTGGTAGAATCGGTTATTCGGCCAACCATGAATCGGTTTCGCACTACGTTTACTCTAGTGGCAAATGCACATTCTCGGAGATTATTTAAAGTGCGTGTGTATTGCTGCTGTGGAGCAGAGTATCGAAGATCCAGAATGAGTCCACCGCATGCAACAATTGGAGCTGTGGCCATCCCCTTTACGAAAATATTGCGAAAGGATCTTAGATTGCGGGCTTACAAAATCCAACTTGTGCAAAAATTGAAACAGAAGGACCATTAAGCGCGCCGAACGTTTGGTAAAGGTGCAAAAAACGACATGGCTTACTTTTGGTCGAATGCGTAATAACAAAATTGTTCGATTAAAAGTGATGATAAATCCACAAGCCGTTGTTGAGACGCCCAAAGGTCACTGTTTGGTGTGCTCTATGGACAGAAGGAAGCATTGACCCATACTTCTTCAAAAATGAAGACGTTCATAATGATACTGTCAATGGAGAATGCTTCAGAGTCATAATAAAAGACATTTATGTGAACGATCTTTGGGTCCATTATGACAGCGCTATATGCTATATCTCTAACGAACCAATCCAGTTATTAAAGGAAACTTTTGGTCGCCTCCAATTAACACCGTTGTACTATTTTTTGTGGAGTTTTGTTATGCCACTTGTCTACGCAGATAAGCCCGAGACAATTGGCGCCTTGGAAGAGAGGTGTACGACGCATTATTGTAGACATACGGCCCCAATTGCTACAATAAGTGGTAGATAATTGGGCCTGTCGGCTGGAATTTATTCGAGCTAGTTATGGCGATTAGTTGCCCGAAATAATATTTAAAACCTAATGGCAAACTTTTAACTTTATAATAATAATAAAATTATATTTTATATTTTATTTCTTCTTGAAATCCAAATGTCTAAAAAACTGCCTTTATGTACATAGATAAATTATAGATGCTCTCCGAACCGATTAGCCTCTTTTGAATAGGAGCGGCCTAATCAAATTTAGAGAGCAAATGGGTAGACACTGATCGTATGCTATTACTTATATACATAAAGTTACTCAAAGAAGTATTTTTCACATGAAAACGATTGAGTAAATCTTATATATTTTTCGTTTTCCCGGATTTATTTGAAAATAAAGCTTCATGTTCTTATAGCTATAGCTTATAGCTCTATAAAAATTTAATTAAAAGTAATAAAAAATGGTTAATACTCCATATAATCATAACAAAATGTAAAAAGTCCAAGTTCATAGCATATTTTCCTTTTGACTAACATTCACCTAAAAAACTATTGTTATTAAACTCTATTCAATATTTATGGTAACTACCTATAATTTGGGAAAACGGCATCTAAAGGTTTTGGTATAGATTCTACACGTATATGCTTTTGAAAAAATTTCGCTGGTATTATTTTATTTAACGGATCAAAACATCTTTGAGTTCAGTTTTGCATGTAACTTTGTGCTAAAGGGTCCAGATTTCTAAGATAGGCCTAAATATTTTGATAAGTATGATAGATGTGTATCATGGCAAAATTTTAATAGGTGTTTTCTTAGGTCATTGCCGATTCGAAATAAAAAACTCGTTATTCAACAAACCCATTTATGTAGAATTCGGCATACCATATGACTTGGTCTGGCTAGTAATTATGGTACTATTTAATAATAACATTACAACTGAGAAATAAAAAAAAGCTAATAGGATTTGTGGTTTGATTTTCAATGTTTTTCGTACTAATCGACATGAAGTTTAAATCTTGACTTAAGATACGTATACGAGGTGTAATCAGAAATAATCAAAAGGTATTTATTTATTCATCAATAACTATCTTGTCCCCTTCAAAGTAATCCCCCTCAGATATAATACACTTATGGCAGCGGTTTTTCCAATTCTAGAAATACTTCCGAGAGGCGTCTTTTGGTATCGCCAATAGCTCCTGTTTCGATTTTTCTTTTATCTCCTCAATCGTAGCAAAACGCTTTCCTTTCATCGGTGTCTTCAGTTTTGGGAAGAGGAGAAAGTCAGAGGGGGACGATGAATATGGTTCAAAATCCATGATTTGCGTTTCTGACGAATTGCTTCGCGCAAACGGCGCATAACTTCTAGGTAGTATTCATTATTAACCGTACGACCTTGTGGCAAGAATTCATGATTCACCACGTCATTCCAGCCGAAGAAAACTGTGAGCAAAATCTTTACATTTGACCGAACTTGATGTGCCTTTTTGGGTCCATGATTCGTCACCATTTATGACCTTTTTGATGTAATCTGGATCATCAGCAACCTCTCTGATAGTAATTCGACGATTACCCAAAACCATTTTCTTCACTGCTTTAATGTTTTCATCGGTTGTTGACGTGCCCGGGCGACCACGACGAGCATTGTCATTCACATCTTCTCGCCCTACCTTAAACCGGTTATACCACAATTGAACTTGTGTTCTGCTCATAGTAGACTCGCCAAACGCTACAGTCAACGTTTCAAATGTCCTTGCGCATTGAATTTCATTTCTTACACAAAGCTTAATACAGTTTCTTTGATCCATTTTTTCGAATAGTAAAAAATCGAAAACCACATCAAAACAAGACTAACCTTTTTTGTCAAAAACAAACTGACCATCCAAAATACCAACATAACAGAAAAAAAGAGAAAATCGAACATACGTAACTCACGAAATTTGAAAATAACGGATATTTTCTAATCACGCCTCGTACACCATTTTCTGTTGATTTTAACTTTAAGTTAAAGGCCAAAGGAGCTGTATAGCACCACCTCCAGTAAGTGCTTCGACAATCTCAAACTTTCTGGATCAGAGAGGCATTGCTACCTTTATAGACGGCTCAAAAGTCGATGAGAAAGTAGACTAGGGTACCCACCCTTCGATGCTCTAATTAAATAAAGGGTGGTTAAATTTTCAAGGGCCGATGTTGATTTTGAATAAAACACAAACTATTTAGGAAATTATTGAAATTTTATTTTATTATGATATATTGGTATTACTCAATTATGTATGTAACAAAATATCGGCCAAATGAGCGCCGCGACCTCGGCGGCACACCTCCATACGATGGTCCAAATTTTCGATGACGCTGAGGCATAATGGAGTTTCTATGCCGTTAATGTGCCGAATTATCTCATCCTTTAGCTCTTGAATTGTTGCTGGCTTATCGACGTACACCTTTTCTTTCAAATAACCCCAGAGAAAAAAGTCCAACGGTGTCAAATCACATGATCTTGGGGGCCAATTGACATCGCCATTACGTGAGATAACACGGCCATTGAATTTGTTGCGCAAAAGAGCCATTGTTTCGTTAGCTGTATGGCACCGTCCTGTTGAAACCACATATCGTCCACATCCATATCTTCCAATTGTGGCCATAAAAAATTCGTTATCATCTCACGATAGCGAACACCATTCACAGTAACTGCCTGACCGGCCTCATTTTGGAAAAAATACGGCCCGATGATGCCGCCAGCCCATAAACCGCACCAAACAGTCACTCTTTGTGGGTGCATTGGTTTTTCGACAATCACTCTTGGATTCTCATTCGCCCAAATGCGGCCGTTTATTGACGAATCCACTGAGGTGAAAATGTGCCTCATCACTGAAGATGATTTTCTTCGAAAATTTTCATAATAAGTCTGGATAACTTTAACACGTTGTTGGATTGTGTATCTCTCCATGGTTCAAATTGAGTAAGTCTGAAATAGAGAAATGTCAAATTAAATTCGGAAAAAAACTTGGCGTTTAGGTGTGGTTCACATTCAACATCGGGCCTTACAATTTAACCACCCTTTATGAGCATGAGACTACCAGACGATTGCAGCGTCTTTCAAGCAGAACCCTTTGCAATTATGAAAGCCGCCGATACCACAAATCAAATCTAAAGAAACTCTCGAATATATGTAACACAGTCGTGATCTGGGTACCCGGTCCCAGGGACATACCAGGAAATTGCACTATTGAGAGGAGTAACTCTTCTAACTGCAATAAACCATGCACATAATGCAAATGTACCTCTGACCACCACATCTTATATACTAAAACTGGCATTTGACGAAAAGCAAACATTAGATGCCCGAATGAGATTACATGCATAGTGGACCAGACAAATATGGCCTGAATATGGCCGGTTTTACATCAGCATAACGACAGGTGTAAGTACAGGTCACTGTTTAATGGGAATACACGGGAAAAGAATTGGTTTCAACCCTAATGATTTTTGTCCAAGCTACAGGGACGAAAAAGAGCAAGAGCTTATTGAATATTACCTCTGTCATCGTCCAGCCTTGACAACTGCATTTTTGACTATAACGACGGGATAGGCTCAGCAATTGGTTTTACACATTGAAGATGAAGGTAATAGGAAACTCACAGTGTTATCACTATGAGCAGTATAATGAAACTTTTTCTTTGGGAATTTTCATGTCATCTCCTACAAAAAGGGAGAGAGAGCAAACAATTTCAGCACCAGAACATAGATGTAATTAAAACATAATTAAATGCGCTAAAACGCCAGCCCAAGTAATTAGAATTATTTTCAAAAATTTAAACAAGAAGAATAAAATGTGATATTTTTTAAGTAATTAGAAAAAAAATTGGATAATAAAGTTGACTCAGTATTAAGAGCTTAATAAAAATGTTTCGATAAATGTAATGAATAATAATACGCTTTTAAATAATGTGTACATATCCTACGTCACACTTGTTTAGTACATTCATATAGCACTGCAGTTCAGCAAATAAACCAAAAATTCATATTTATACTCACATATATATGTACATGGTATGTGTGTTTATTTGTGCAAGTGCACCTACCGCAGCATTCAAATACATAAAATATTTAGCGATGTCCATCTGAGTCTGGGCTCGTGTTTAACCATATTGCACATGCCAAAATTGTGCTTACATAACCTGCGAGCCGTTCCTTTTACTTAGAGGTAGAATCGTTTCAATCTTTGATAAAACAAAATTGCACCTCAAGCGCTTGTGAGGTACACTCACGAAAGTATCATGTTCTCTAATATAAATTTGAAATCTAATGAGATGTAAAAGGCATATTTTTAAAGCCTGAAATAGCCGTATTCCCACTTAAAAAACATCAAAAAATAATAATATAATAATAAAGAAGATATTTTTTATTGCGTTTGTTGTAGTAAAAAAAAATTAATTAATAACGGAAATATTTTAAAGTTATCTCATATGGAAGTAATATTTCATAAAAAGGCTAAAATCGTCTGGAAGGAATAATTGAGTTTGGTTTTAGTATGGAGCTCCTTAGCTACTTTGAGGTTATACTGTAGAAATTCCCCAGAGTTGTTACATGAATCGTAATTAATTATTAATTAATGTAAAATAAATTCGGTGATTTCCCAAAGCTGATTCAATCCCAATTGATTTGTAATTAAAAATATTTTTCTCAGTGCATTCATATTTTTGGTAACTTCGGTTTATAAACCACCAAGAGCTTATCAAATGCTTGCATTTATTTTTATTTTATTTGTTTGAATATCTATACATATATACGTGTACATACGTACATACACCTACATATATCTATATGCATACTCATATACTATATGCAAAGATCAATGAGCGATACGAACCGCAATGTCACACGCCCACTTTTTTGGAGCAATCCGGTGCCCTTTCGGTCTGATTGTCGGAACCGCTGATGTAGTCAAAGCTGATACGAATGGCTCTGACGCCAGTGATGCTGGTGCAATTACCAAGGCTTTGGCGCTATACATATATATGCATATACAAATAAATGTACATATGTGTGTACATATTGCGTTCTTCCGTATAGCTCTATACGTATGCATAAAGATAGTGTTGTAAAAGAACCTACTTCAACGGTTGACTACGGTGCACTCCCAACGGGAGCGCCGTAAAAATGTGCACTGTTCACCATGCTCGTAACAATAAAAAAAATGCTGACTTTCTGGTGAAGCAAGAATTATTCATATGTAGATTCCTTCAAATGTAAATAAATATGTATGTATGTATGTATATACATACTTTATGAAAGTAACGCAAGTTTTGCTTAGTTGCCCAACCTTATTCTCATAATATGCATGGGCGCTTGAACGAACTCGAAATTTGGTATCCTGCGCACATACGTGTACATATGAGAAGCATGGAGGTCGGGCGATTATAATACTAACATATCCTGCGGAGAGTTTGAACTATGAAATAAAAACTTCCTTACCATTTTCACAATCTGTCTTGCAGTTATTTTGAGGACCGGAAGATTTTAATGTAACGTTAGGTTAGGTTGTAGTGGCTACCGATCTATCGTAATCGTAACGTTACCATCGAGCTTCATTAAGCGCCCATTTTGATTCCCTAAAGAACCTCATTAGATCCACGACTTTGACGTCGGCTTTATTCGAAAGACCATCCAGCGAAAGGGTCCAAAAATTTCAAAACGAAGCCCTGGGTGGGTGATTGCCCCTAGTCTTTCCGCGTGTCGTTTCTTTCAGAGAGTGGCCTGTCAGAACTCTAATAACTGATCCCTTCTTATCCAATTTCGGCCAGGTGGATATGGATTTGCGGAAGGTTGTAGTATCATTTCACCTTGTAATAACGTAGAATAACTATAATTTAATTTTCATTCACATATGTATTTACATATGTCATATAAAAATAATTAAATAAATATAATATGTACACAACATTTTTTTTACGGAAGGAGAGGAAATAAAATTATAATGATTTGAGAAGTTGTTGGTTTTATACTGAAATAAGAAAAAAAAACATTTACAATAAAAAATATTTAAAAAAAGCGGATCTGCAGACATTTCCGTAGCTCACAGAGCGGCCCGACGCCCTAGATAAAAGGGCTCGATATTGGAATGAAATTAATTTCAGACACGCTTTAAACGTTTCATCCTTAAAACAAGAAAGAAGAGCTTCGACCATGCAGAAGTCTTTATACCTTCATGACCATATAAAATTTTTAGATATTTCATTTTAAGATTAAATATTAATTTACATATCTGAAAAATTGGATGGAGGGGCTATATGATAAAGTTAACCCTCGTGCAATAAAGTCACTGCATTGGGGTGATTGATTTCACAATTTTTGTTTAAATTTTGTATTGAAGAAATATTTTGATCTTATTGAAAGTCCAAGAGGACGTCAACGCCTTTCGTGCAGTTCAAGAGAGCCTTAATATCCAATTTTGAACCTTCCCCTAGTATTTTGAACTGCGAAGGACGAACTGCGAAAGACGAGTTCTAACTAAAGCTGGACAGAAACAGACTCATACCTTCCTCCCTGCTCCTTCTAGGAAGTGAGATGAGGTAAAATGTTCCCTATCATTCAACATTTCCATGCTTCCAACATTATCTAATGCAAAACACGGTTTTAAACATCATTAATTACTATGAATTTATTCAGTCTTATCTGAACATAATACATTTCTGTGTTGAACATGGAGTCAAACAAACTGACTCCATATAAAAGCTTATCACGTATACCCTTACCACATCTACCAAATTTTTGGCTTGTCTGTAAATCGGCATTCTCAGTTATCTACTCAAAATTAATCACTCATGTACTCAGCGATTATTGTCGAATTAACAACAACGAGCTAATTGGAGATCGTTCCAGGAGGTCGAATTCTTCTTCTGTTTCTACCAGCAGGTAAACAATCGAATACTCTCAAAGAATCTATTTGTCTGAAACCTCGTTTGATATCCGACTACATGGAAAAGTTCTACCCAATACTGACGAAGGTTTTGGTGTTGCTCAACGTCAGTTTACTCAGCCGTATAAGTTTTGCTCCGTACTGTCTCTTTCAAATTGTAGATTTTCCGTATCTAAAGCCATACTTATAAGATGCAATCAGTTTGTTGGCTCCTTCTCCTAGTATTTCAATTTCACTGTCATTCAGCAGGCTGGAGAAGTGTCCCCTTTCATTCAGTATACTCTGAGCATCAGTCACAGCTTCTCAAGCTCACTGCAATACTCATCGTACTAGCTATATTCTGGACATTTTGGAAACTAATAGTTTTACTTGCTTTGAGGGGAGGGGAATGGTAACAAAATAGCGATAACGATCAAAAGGGATGATTTTTCATTGGAGCTGGTTTCTATGTTTCGTGTTCCAAATCTAGCAGACAATCTAGGTTTAAATTGTGGGCACACTATTATTACTTCAAGACCGACGCCAGCACTATCTGATAAATCCAGGTATATCGGAGTAGCTCCATTAAAGCCCTTATGGGTTGGTTAGCGCATCAAGCAACACGCTTCAAGGTGTGCGACATGTGCGACGGGGAATTGAGTATAGTCTTTCAATTGTAACTTCATACTCAGAAGCAAAACTAAACCCCATTCAACCAAATCAACTTGGTGACGATTCTTTTGAAGTCAATAAATCGTATATTTAGAAGCCCTGAAAAGTGAAAATATCATTCAAAATCTGAATAGTTCGATCTTTTGTAATTGGTATGGAAAGTATGTATGCATATCGATTTAAAGGTAAGGTTTAATGTATGTAAGTATAATCAACTGATCTTGGCTTTTCAATTAATGAGATAGGCTTGTTAAACAACGAACATCATAATATACATATCCACATGTATGATTTTTCAGGCTCTTCTTCGATATGAGAAAACATTTGTCATACAACACCCCAATTACGTTGTTCGCACTTTCAATTGTAATTCGCACTCCAAATATATGCCGAACCACTTCGCCAAATGTTGGTAATTCATCGTCAATTACCCTTGAAATTTATCGAAATCAGTTGACAATTCAAAACCCATAAAAGAAAACACTAAAACATTGAAAATTACAAAATCAGAAGTTATTAAAGAAGTTAGAGAATTTTCAGGCGAATATTAGACTTGTTCAGATTGTAAGCAGACCAAGATAGTATACTTTTGAAAAAAATTACCCTTTTAATTTGCAAGATTGCGTTTTCATTCAGTTTTTTTTTTTGTCTTCCTGGCATATTTTCCATAATTAGGTTCAATTATTTATGTTTTAATGAACAAATAATTAATTTATTTATTTTGTCCGATCCCACACGCTAGCACTTACATATGTACATCACCAATTCAATTCAATATTTTATAAACTTTTACTAAAAACTTTTCCTTGCTCTTTCAAATTAAACAAAAAAATGAAACCAGCGAAAGAGAGAACTGTCAAATTGCGTGCCGTGTGAATGGGGTAATTCGCGTTTGTAATTGAGATGACGAACAATGTAATTCACGTTGTCATGGAAAAGCCGTAATAGATATCGGAGCGTTATAGATATACAATGTATAAAAGCGGAAGTCAACACCGCAAAATGTTTAGAATCTTATATTCCTTACAATATAGTTTTAATTGAATGTGTTGATTTAATCAATAATATTCCTTAAATTTTTCAGCCTTAAGAAAAGAAAAGGTATCTTGTAACATTTTATTTTAACTAAAAACTTCCATTATCATACCCTTATGAAATGAATAAAAAAATCAGACTAGCAAAGCAGATTTGTCAAATTCTATGCCGTGCTTACAACAAAGAAGCTGAACTTTTTTTTAACAAACCAATGATCGGATCCGAAATATTGGGTAAATTATTGAAATGAATTTCTCAAAATCGTTACAATATTTTAGTTACAATTCTTTAGTACAGAACTTTAATTAAACTAATAGTGCAGAGCCAAGATTTATCGAGCTATACAATCTTTCTTTTCTTATAATATTTCGTAAACTTTCGGAAAAACCAGCGAACCAGAAAATTTTCAGATTTTCTGCCATATGAACGGGGTAAATACACGATGGCTATTGAGAAAAAATATATATAATTCGGGAGCCAGAATTAAGTATAAGGTAAAAGAATAAAAACGATATTTTCGGTGATTGAAAGTAATAATGGATGTTACAAAAACAACAGGACTCGCAATAATATCCCCAAATTATAAAAAACATCGATTCAAAATAGTTTAATACTGTGACGACAATAACAAGCGCAATGGTTAATTAAATTGACAACGACGTAGTTATCAGCGAAATCTGTGCTATAATTGTGGTGAATTTTTTATCGAACTAGTTGTTTACATGGAGACGAAATATCTGGCAGCTTAAAGAACTTATTGTGAATGTTAAAATTCTTATAATTTGCGTACAACCGGTGTGTGTAGACAGTTTTTCGCGTTTCAGCATTTAATTTACCGAATTAAGAATTGTATATCCAGTAATTGTTGTGATTAGTTTTAATACTTGGAAGTAATTTAAGATGGATCTTTCGGGTCCCCTGTTAATTTCCAACATTCTGTCTAGTGAAGAATTGGAGCAAACGCCGACTGTGGTACAAGAAAAACTTAAAACATGGATTGAGGGATTCTGTGATGAATATTGCAAAAATAAAGCTGCAGCCAATCGTCTTCGTAAGTAGATTTGGTTGCATATACAGATTTTACTATTATCAGATAATTTATTTATGTACTCAAAAATATAACCTAAAAAAAATTGGCGTCTGTTGCACTTTTTGCAAACACCAAACATGTAAATGCACAAAAAAATATATATAGTATACTTATACACAGCATATGTATAGAAAAAATAAATAGGTATTGCATGTAAACGAAAAATATTTATATATGTGCATAATTTTCCGTTTTCAAAAAATTTCCTATATAATTAGATGACTATGAGCAAAAAGCTGAGGAATTACAGGCGCACATTCAGGACTATGATGTTAAATTAGAAAGCCAAAGTAAAAATGTCGACGAATTACGTGCTCAGCTGGATAGCGTTTCCATCGAACGTGTTCAATTACTTGAACAATGTAGTAATCATGAAATCGAAATGATCGCTCTAAGAAACGAAAAGAATTCTATCGCTGAAGAACGCGACTCCTTATTGAAGTTAATCGAACGTCAAAAGAGTGAGTTGGATAGATTACAAGAAGAAATACATTCATATCAACAACAACTTAAGAATGCTATCACTGCGAAATGTGAGGCGATTGCTAGAGTGGATGAAATTGAAAGCCAAAAGGTTGCACTTGATTTTAAGGAACGGCGCATGGAACAAGAACGTACAATGCTCCACAACCAGATTCGGACCCTAACAGACGATTTGAACAGAAATATATCCGAGCTACAAAGCATTAGACGTGAAAATACTGTGCAAGGAATGCATCTTGAAGCAAAACTTTCCGATAAAACGGAAGAACTCAAAATAGCTCAAACACAATGTGCACAATATAAGGAAACTATTGACAGGCTGACACAAAATGTTCAAGATTTATCAAACAAACTTCTGAACCAAAACGAGGAAGCAAATAAGATGATGGACTTTTATAAAAAAGAGTTAGAAGCTAAAACGAAATTAGCTGAACTTTACAAAAGCAATTGTGAAGATACAGATGTCGAGAGAAATGAATTGAGTGCTGCTATAACAGATCTTAAGCGTATGTTGGCCGAGGCCAGTGAGCAATATGGCGAGCTGGAAACTAAAATTAAAGCAACTGTATTGCAACATGAGGCAGACCTGGAAGTACGTGACAAAGTAATTGAGTCCCAGAAAGCGGAACTAAAACATGCGAACGACTTATTAAAAGAGTTGCAAGATGAAACCATGGAGAGTGCTATATCAAAAATAGCACCATCTGCTGCAATTGCTAGTCGCTTGATTAGAACCGATATGTCATTGACTGAGTTATATTCACTCTATGTTAAAAGCTCTGAAGAATTGGATCTACAAAAAAGAGAAAATGCACGACTAAACCTACAACTCAAGACAATATTACAAGAATTAAGCGAAAATGCTCCTGTAATCAAAAAGCAAGAACTAGAATACGAAAAATTGATAGAAACGAATAACATTTTAGCCCATCAGCGTGATGAGTTATTAAGTAAGAAAGCAGATATGGAAGATTTAATGGGTAACGCACATTCCAAAATAAATCACTTAGAAAGAGAAAACAAAAAACTCAAGAATTCCCAAAATGATCTTAGTAGACAGGTTTGTTATTTGCTTAAAGAAGTGGAGCAGTTGCGTATCGGTCTCATTGCTGACAATAGCCTCAATCAAGGCGGAAATCTGTCTACCACTGATGATGTAATATCGAAGAAATTAGTAACATTTAACAGCATTGTCGAATTGCAAGAGAACAACCAAAAACTTTTACTCCTTGTACGCGATTTGAGTACCAAATTGGAAGATGCCGAAACATTAAAACAACAAATGGATGCGGCGGCATATCAGGAGAAAATTGAAAATTACACCAAAAAGTTCCAATCAATGCAAGAAACATTGAACCAACAAAACAATACCGTTGCAACATTGGTATCAAAATGTGAACGTTACAAGAAAATGTACTTTGATATACAAAAAAATATTCAAAAGTCTGGTCAGCAGTCAGAACACAGCGATGTTGAAGAAGTAGAAATGGCTGATGTTGATGAAACTGAAAACAAAAACACAACCAATTCTTCAATTCAAAGTAAAAATCGAAAATCTATTGATAACAACGCGGAGCGCCGTATTAGAGACCTGGAACAGCAATTGCAAGATGTTAGGGACCAACATAAAACATTAAAGGAACAATATGAATACTATACACAAGAGAAGAAAAACAATGAGCGAATTTTGAATGAGCAGTTTGATTCTATGCGCACAGAAGTAAGAGAGTTGACTTCAACAAACTGCAAGCTAATGTCTTCATTAGAATACAGTAAAGAACAGATCAAGTTACAACAAAAGAATATATCCACCTATAAGCAGCAAATCACAGCACTCGAAGATCGGAACAAAAATTATGAAAACACAATTATAAAACATGAACAGACAGTACATTATCTAAAGGACGAAGTAATGAAAGCACAGCATGGATATTCAGCTGCACAAAGCGAGGGCTCACACCTACGTAGTGAAAATCGTATCCTCAAGGATACAGTAAACCGTCTGCAGGCCGAAAAAGAGGGCTATCACCGTGAGCAGCAGAATCAAAATCTACTTTTGAATAATTTGGAGTTAATTAAATCGAATTTAGAACGCTCTGAAATGGAAGGTCGTGCGCGATTGGAGCAAAGGTTAGACGAAACTGTTCGCGAATTGTCCGCCCAGCGTCGACGTTTTCAGGAGGAGGAAGACCGTTTCCGAGAAACAACCAGTGATTTGAAACGTCAAGCGGAATCAGCAAAGAAATGTATGGAAGAAGAAAGAGCTCAATCGAAAAAACTCCGTAATGAACTACATGCAGTTCGTGAAGAGCTCACAGCCAAAGCAAATCAAATCGATGAGTTAAGCAAAAAATTACAAGAGAGTTTAACTCCTGCTAAAAATGACAATCCAGTAGCCTTGGCAAATAAAAAAGCACGAGAATTCGAAGTCAAACTGGAAGAAGCTAAAATTGAAGTTAATTCCTTGACCACTGAACTGGCAAAAGCTCGTGAACATGCTGATCAGTATTTCAAAATGTCACAGAGTGCTGAGGCTGAAATTAAAAATCTTCATGAAATTCATACCACATATACTGCAAAAGCGGAATCTGAACTGAAGGAACTAAAATTAGTCGAATTAAATTTGAAATCAAGAATAACTGAATTAGAAGCAGAATTACAACTGGCTTCTGTAACTGAGGCCCCAAGCTCAAACCAATCTGACCAACTCAAAAAGTCTAAGGATGAACTAAAAGATTCTTTACAAAAATTAGGTGAATGTAATCGTAACCTTCGCGCATTACGAACGGAAAATACTTCTTTATCCGAATCCCTAAATGCTGTACAGGCAAAATATGCAAATGAAATGGTTCTACATTCAGCTGATATACAAGAGCTCACTAAAGTCAAAGCAGAAATGACTAAGATCCAAGATCAAATCAATGAATTAACCACTGAACGAGATTGCGCAAAGAATTTGTATGAAGAGCTTAAAGGCTCTCACGACGAATCATTACGCTTGCTCCATAGCGAAAAAGATGAATTAGAGAAACGCATAGTTGATCTAAATTGTCTGAATTCGAGTTTACACGATCAAATTGAGGCATTAACGATGAAACTAAGCATTCTTAGCCAACCTCAGGCTTCAAACGTTTCGTCAAATTCCATAAACGAATCCGCTATGGACACTTCTGCCGATTTGAATCGTTCGATGTTGGAAGATGATTCCAGGAACAACAATCAGTTATTACAAATCATTAAGTATCTACGCAAGGAAAAGGATCTTATAGACGCCAAGTTGGACATATTAAAGGCGGAAAACGCTCGGTTGCAATCTGAGAATATAATTTTGCAAAAGAAAATGGATGAATTGAAGGGTAGTCTTAATCAGGAACGCGCCAAATCTGAAACTTTGGTAGTTTCCACCACAAAACATGAAGAAATCCTTCGAAAGATAGAAAATCTAAATGCCATTACAGACAGCAATAGGATATTACGCGAGGAACGTAACTCTTTGGCTGCACGTGTAAAGGAGCTAAATGAACATATTAACACTATTGAAAACGATTTATTGCCATTACAAAACCAAAGTCGTGAACTTTCCACAAAAATTGAGGAGCTAACATCTGAAAATACGTCCTTACGCACGGAAGCTATTAAATGGAGACAACGTGCCAATGTATTAGTAGAAAAGAGCAATAAGAATCCTGAAGAATTCAAACGGCTTCAAACTGAACGAGAAAATCTTGCCAAGATGTTGACCCATGAGAAGGATTTGCTAAAACAGACAACCGATGAACTAACCGCAATAAAGGCCGAAAAACTTCAAAGAGAAACGGAGATTGCATCGTTAGAAAAACAAATCCAAACACTTAATGAAGAAAAGAAGAAACTGAGCGATGATTACTCAGGTGTTCGACAGAATAATATGCGTATGCTGCAGGAGATTATGGAATTGAGAAATAAGTTGTTGCAAAAAGAAGAGTCATTGCAAAAGCTTACCGAAGAAATGGAATCTAAGGAAGCTCAATTGCAGGATTCTAAGAATAAAGAATTCCAGATTCGTAAAATTGCCAAACGTTACAAAGACTCTTACTTGGAGCTGTCAAATAAAACAGCAGCCGCTTCAGCAGATGGGTCAGCAACCACACAGGATAACATGGATCTGGGTGGCAACAGTGGATCAGATGGTTCTGCTGCTACTGCTGCGACTGCAACTGCCGTAACCAATGAATTGGAGCAGCATCGCACTACAATTGAAAACCTTAATGGTGTCATACGCACAATGCAAGAAGAAGGCGATAAGTTGCGCAAAGACTACGACGACTTGAAAACTGCTGTGGAAATTGATGACCGCACCAAAACACTTTTACGTGAAGCTAAAGCGCGTATTGTTAGTTTAACTGAGTCTAAAAATGCTATCACTCAAGAACTGAATACAACAAAGAGCAAGCTACAAAACGTTTTACAAACTTCAGAAAATGCAGATTCAACTATAAATAGCCTCAAAACTCAATACGAGGAGACACTAGCACGACTTGAAAAGGAATTGTTGGAACAAAATAATCAGAACAAAGAATCAATTGCTCGTTTAACCAGGGAAAATGAATCCCTATTGATGCGCATTAATCAACTAAATCGACAACTTGGCTTACAACAATCAGCTAAGCCGTCTACTAGTTCAGTTGCTATTACGGATAAGGGCGGTATTTCAGAATCCTCACCACGTACAGCAAATGTTAAGCCAATGTCGGGTTCTACAACCGTACAGCAATCGGCAACAGTCACCCCATGGCGTGGTAGTGAAACTCCTTTGGCTAGTATTAGACCAATATCAGTACAGAATAGTCGAACAGCAGCCATTCTGCCAACTAGCCAACAACCAGCAGCCGGTGGTTCTTCCACTTCGACATCAACATCATCGTCTAGTACAACAACAGCTTCAACCGGTAGTAGTAGTAATACTGCACTAGTTCCACCACAACAGCAAGTGCACACCACCGGCAGCAGCTCAATTGAGTCGATGTCATCATCACCAACTTCATCACACACGGATTATATGCCATCTACTAGTAGCTCTGCTTCTGTAGCCGTTGCTGCAATTCCACCGATGGGCTCGACATCAGCTGCTGAGAGTTCCCAAGAAGCTGAAAGCGTCCAACAACCACAACAAAATGAATCGCAGTTACTAGTAGGTAGTGGTCAGCAACAGGTTGTAGCACTCGTTTCCCCGCGAGTTGAAGGTTCCTCGCAAAATGTACCAGTCCCAAACCTGCAACTACAGCAGGATTCCGGAAATCAGCAACCTAGCACATCAGGTACTACTAGCTCCAGTACCCATATCGCTGTGAGTAGCCACAGCCGACATACTCCGTCTAGCAGCAGTGTTACCACCTCCCAGGCCGGTACATCTGGTGGTCATAAGCGACCCCGAGATCTAGAGGGTGACTCATCAACGAGTGTCGAAGATTGCGCCACTGACAAAACAGCAAAACATCCAAAACGCTTGCGTGGTTCTGAGCCAGCCATTTTGGGCGTAACAGAATCTGGAATCGATGTTGAATATCAAGTTCCAACTTCATCACAACGTGATCAGGAAGATGATATTGTTGTAGTAGACTCTGAAGAGGAAGATGACGGTATGATAGATGCTGATGATGGTCCAACAGATGGAGATGCGGAAAACGAGGGATATGAGGACTCTTATGAGCAAGACCAGGATATGGACGAAAATGAAATTCCAGAAGTAAATGAGAGTAATATTCGCGCAGATGCAGAAGTCGATAATAACGAAGTAGATGTTGATGAAGGTACTGAAAATCAAGCTCAATGTACCTCTGGCACTGACAACCAATCTGACATTCATTACAATACTGGAGCGAGCACAAGCCAGGCAGCAGCAGCTGCCATGGCACACAGCCATGAAATGGACAGCAACCAACAGAGTCAAACAATCAGCAGTGGCAGCTATGAATCTAACACAAATGCCACTCAACCAATTGGGACGCAATGGAAACAATCTCGCCCACAAAAAACAACACTAATGGTTCCACAACAGGGAATAAGTGGAAATGCAAGTGAAAGTGGTGAACAGGATCCCAGTGGAAGTCGTCCATCAGACAGGTAGAAAAATTCTTGCCTTTAGTTATTTATTTGCCGTTCCCATAGAGTAATGCATAAACATATTTTTTGTTAATTAGCGGTGCTGAACTTGTAAGCTCTCCACAAGGTTCGAAATTTGGTGCAACTGAAACAATCGCTCATTCTGAACAACTTGAAGGTAAAGAAGCTACAAATAAGGCTGTTGAAGAAAATATTGCAGAGAGTGAAGAAATGGTTGGTGAGCGTAATGATGAGAACACTCTTGATGCTCAAAAAAGTGGAGGAACAAATGATGCTGCGTTAGTGGTAGAAGAAGATATGGAAAATGTTGAAGAAGAATTTGCAGAGGAAGCTTGTGCTGTTGAAGCCCCTGAAAATATAGATAGTGAAAGTGAGTGATAAATATTTAGAAATATACATACATATGTATATCTAAAGAAATATTTAAAATTATAATTCTTCTTTGATAGGCCATCACAGCAGCGGAGCTACGCAGTCCGAAATACAAGATATCCAGCAAAATCAAGTTGAAGCCACATCTGAGGATAATGATGGCGCAGACGGAGTTTCATCAGAGGGTGAAAAGCCAGCTGTGGAAGAAGTTGAAGTAAATATTTTAAAGCGGAAAGAAAGAACTTTGTTTAATATTATCAATGTATATATATATATTTCAGGAAGAGGGACGTGAAGCCGAAGCATCTACATCACCTTCAATTACTACACGCTCGAAAGCTATTAAAGGCAGTGGAAATGTACGTAGGCCCTCCCGTGGTTTTCAACGCGGAGGGAGGCCAACCCCTATAATTTGGCAAGGTATGTACACATCGCATACTAAATCAAAAAAGTCACCACTCAAATCATCTCAAAAGTGCATGAGAGGCAAAACACAGTTGACAATGTTCAAGCGACGCAAGTAACACGAAAAGAAGTACCTATAAGGGAATTTTTCCAATTAAGGAAGTATGTGTTTTGAAAGTTCTTTTTGTAGTCGTTACGATGTGTTTCTTGAACTGGTTTTGGCAAATTTTGATATGTGACGGTTTTAGATTATTTGTGCAATATAATAATTCTTATGAATTATAATAATACAGCAATCTGTAATTGTGTTCTTTGAATATACAGATGGCGCTGGCCACTCACGTAATGTATCCCCAAATCATCGAGGTCAAGACGCTCCCGGTAGTCCACTGCGTGGCTTCCCCAATCAGCGTTCTCAACGAGCTCGACGCATGCGACGCCCAACGGGAGGAAATTACGGAAATATGCGTTACTCATAAATATTAGCCATTACATGTAGTATTTAAAAATAAAAACACAATTTTCTTTATATTCCTAAATATATTAAATAACAATTCGGAAACTACTTCTATGCGAGTATTTCACTGAGGTATGACACAGTTTTAAGTTATCGAGATCATCCAACGGGAAGCCAAAGGAGGCCAAAGGGTTCGGAGCAGAGGGAAAGGGAAGGTTAGATGAGAAGGGTTTTGAAGAGACAGCGGCTACGCTGGCTAGGCCATGTCCGAATGGATGAAAACACTCCAGCTTTGAAAGTATTTGATGCAGTACCCGCCGGTGGAAGCAGAGGAAGAGGAGAACCTCCACTCCGTTGGAAAGATCAAGTGGAGAGTGACCTGGGTGCACTTGGCATTTCCAACTGGCGCCAAACAGCGAAAAGAAGAGATGAATGGCGCGCTATAATTGATTCGGCTATAATCGCGTAAGCGGTGCCAACGCCAAAGAAGAAGAAGAGAACTACTTTTCTATCGGCGTGGGACCAATCTAATAAAAAGAATCGAATTTGTTACAAAACAAATTTTTGTCCAAATTACGTGGAAGAGAAACCGATTTGCTTGAAATTTAAATGTTAAAAACAATCAAACCAATTAAAGACCGTTACTACAGGACAATTCTCAGGCATGTTGCTTAAAACAGGAAATGGCGATTTCCCGGAACTGAATAAGGTGTTGCTTCGTTGATGAACTTGGAATAATGTTACCTGTTGACCTAAAAGGAGTTGGGTCGCTGAAAGGGTGACCACCCTAGGGCGAATATAGTCCGGGTCAACTACGGTGCTTAGAAGGGTTTTCAAACGGCGAACAAGCTTTCGTCCAACCATGCACGTTTTCCTTATCTTGAAAAAGCGGGCAAATGCTATTTTATCTACTTCATATCGGCACTTATGAATTGGGATCACGATATAAGGAAATGTTGATATCAAAAAGGTATTTCTGAAACGGATACCTTTTTTTTTTTACTGTTTTTGAATAAAGCAGGGATGCTCGACTAACGAAAAAAAGTCATTTCGTTTTGTTTGTAAGAAAAATAAACGTAGAGAAATGATCTTGCTTCGTTTCTGCGCCATGTTATCGAAACGAAATTATATTTTAAATTTTTTTACGAATTTTCCTTATTGTTTTGATTTGTTAACTTGTTGCAAAAAATTTGTCGAAATTCATGTGGTAATTGAGAAGGAATTACTCAGTTTTGGCGTAATTCGCTCTCAAAAATTTGTATTTGGATAAGTATATAATTGACGCTGAAGGGATTTTCGATCGGGCTCCTCCTTCAACTTGTGTTTTTGTGTCTTGATGTTTTTCCAACCAATAGAGGCACCTGCGGTTTATACCAAGCCACCACCACGAATGGCTAAAGGATTTTTGTGAGGAGCCCTTATTTCATGTCTTAAATACCCTTGGAAAGGTTGACGTTCCCTGCTGATAAATACAGTCGAAGGGGTTGACATTTGTATTATCTAGGCGATAATAGTACCTTCTAGGGAAAATGTTAATAAAACTCGAAATAGGGAGATCAAGAAAGATAGTTTCATAAAATGACCATAACATAATCACAACGCAGTTATTTGAATTAAGAAAGATCTTACGAACCAATAGTTATTACTTTCTGCTACATATTGAGGCATCAAATCGGTAACGACAATTAATGTTTTGATTCCAATTTTAAAATATAGTTTTTGTACTATTTTTTTGTAAGAAATACATTTTTTCTTATTTTCTGTCGAAAGTATATCATTCTTTAACCTTTATGTATTTACGTTCTATTAATTTGTTAAATTTTTGGTATGTTTCTCCAGATTACTTTGTGCAAGTCCATATGCAACCTAGTCAGTTTAAACATAATTAATTGAACTATATCAATTAGGATGTTCCTATGATAACAAATTAAGACTACCGAAATGAATTCTTACAAATGGATCGAATCCCCTTCCCTCTTCACTTAATGTACCCATAACCGGTATATGGGTCTACATTAACGCAATGAATATTTTTCTGCAAAATTTGTCTTTAATAATCTTCAACAAGTGTTTTTCCTCCTTTCTTTCCGTGGCAAATTCCAATAAGGCATTGAATAAATCTTAGAACTATTTTTCATGTTTTTATTAATTGTATACTTTTACTGTACATACTATAAAAGAATGTATTACATCCATTAAGTTAAAGATTTATGATCTTGGGCGCTCTTTCTTTTCCTTGTATAAAGCGAGCAGTGAAACGTTTGCAACCTTAACCACCTTGAAACGTACACCGGGAATATCACCGACGGCGTGACCTTTACGACCGAAACCGGCAACTAGGACTTCGTCGTTCTCTTCAATGTAGTTCAAGCTACCGTCACGTGGAACGAATGCGGTAATTTTTTTGCCGTTCTTGATGAGCTGCACTCTCACGCACTTACGGATGGCAGAATTAGGCTGTTTGGCTTCAACACCACTGAAATTAATAAATATCATTTTATTAGCAAAGCGAAGGATTTAATTCAAGATAATTTATATATCTATAAAATTGGCGAAAAGTGATGCGCGGCTCACAGTATAATCCTGTGATATGATTATTGAAATACACAAAGCACAAAAATATACTGCGTGTCGCACAACCACCAACTGCAAACAAACAAACAAACAATTCTTCACTTGGTTATCAGCACATTATTTCTTCTTAAGGTTAAAGATTAAATATTTTACATACACTTTCTCAAGCACAATGCCTTTGGCATGCGATGCTCCTCCGAAAGGATTGGCCTTCCATCTGGTTCCCAAATGAGCTTTCTTGTAATCTTTGTCAGCCCAACGCTGATCACGGCGATGATTCACATGCTTCCTAGCTGTGCGGAGACCTCTTGGCTTGCCTAGATAAAGACAGGTAAATTAGTAAAGTAATTCAATTTTTATTTGATATTTTAATTAGCTTTGTTGAGGTTAAACTCGCAAATTTGATTCTACTTAACATATGTATATCTATAATATTACCGAAATATTAAGACGCAATAAAGATCTCAGAAAAGAATTTACTTAGAAAATGTTAAGCAATGTCCGTGATTTATGCGATATTTTGTGATAAAGATTATTAAACCGATGTATCCACTAAACATTCAAACGGCAATGGATTAAAAGTAATTTTCAACCTTATGAGAGAAACTTTACTTACTGCCATATATTTATCATCACGGAGCAAAACTTTTAATTAACTGAAGCTAATTCTTCCATGAATTTTCTTTAAAACAAAAGATATTGAGTATTTCTGCAACTCACCCATAATTTCCAAACTTTCTCAAGCAATGGCGGAAATAAAAGAACGAGCTGTAGTTCGGATCTTATACATCTTTCAAATTTGAGCTACAACAACATGTCAAGCTGTCAAATATGGTATCAAGCAGGAAACGTTCCGAAAGCAAAATTAGAATATGGTTTGCCATACCAAAGACCAGAACAAATAGTAATAATGAGTACGTTAATGTACTCGTTAAAATTTTAAAACACTTACAAGACATTACAAAATATATAATTTTGACAAATGTTGAACTTTGTGTAATAGAGTATTGGGTATTAAGTCTACATTTAAGTTGATATTTTGTTATATATTAGTCCTGAGTTAAATTAAATTTTATCTTAGATTGCCAACGCATAAACTGTAGGTCCCTCCATTTGTTAAACAAATTAACGAGACGTACATCACAAATTAGAGCAGGAGTTCGACCGCAAATTCCTTCGTCGATTACAAATTGCCAATTCTGAATACATATTATGTATATATTGTGGCGAAAATGCAAAATACGTATGACAAATGAAAAGTGTATGCTGATAACTAAGCACATTCTAGAGCTAATAGCTTTGTTCGGTGAGAATGTCAGCAAAGATGACTAGAAACGAAATTTACTCAAAAACTTTCAAACTGAAGCTGAAAGCGTTCGCCAATCTCACATTCCAATGTTGGCAGCAGTGTCAGATCGAGGAACATTCACCAAAATGCATAAGATACATAAAATAAAGATACTAATAAAATTTTTTTTCAGCTACCATCAAATTATCGTGTTACGGGTATTTATTTAATTGAATCGTTGTTATCATTAAATTAAACAAAATACATTTAACCACTTATTTTGTTGGTAAATCATTTATATTAGAGTATAAATATTATTTTCATGTCTAATAGTTTTGGTTTTGTTGACGAAAATACAACCATATGATTTGGCTGAAAGTTTCCCATCACGAATTAGTTACTTCCTCTCCAAACTAAATGTCAAAATTACGCTAGAATAGGCTAATGGGAGAAAACTTTGACAAGTAAATTGTATTTTGCTAATAAAATGATAAGTTCTAGTATCTTGTTTGAAATAAATGCAATTAATTTATTATATGTGTTCTTAAAATGATGAGAAAACGCCAAAACGTTAGCGCTCTTATTTAGGGTTAGCGCGTGTTGCTACTCATTGGCATTAGGAAACGCAACGCCGAACGCTCCAATTTAGGTATGCCAGTTAAATTTCAAACGAATAAATACCGTAAATTTGGAAACTGGAATTTGGGGTTTCATTACAATATTTATGTACATATATGTGCATGAAAACATGTATGCCTATGCGTATATGTATATATCTAATTATTAATATTTCAGATAATATAATAATAAGTTTGCAGATAAAGTTGAATTAATGCAAGAAATATTAGAATGTATTGAGGAACCGTTGAGATCAAAGTAAAGAGGAGTATGGAAACTATCAGCTGTTGTACCGCTCAAACTAGATGTCGCTGGTGTCAAAAGTATGGTGAAATAAGCTGTTTAGTATAAGGGTTTGCACAGCTGCGAAAAATGTACTAATCTCAAATAATACTATTTTTTCTTTTAGTACTAATATACGTATTATTTGTAGTAGGTGAATTTTCAAATGATATACTTTTCACTCTGAATTCGTTTTTTTAATATAAGAATTTAAAATTATAGAGCTCATTCTCCTGTGTCTAATTTACTAATTCTTTTCCGTTTAAATAGAGAACATTCCATTTAATACTTTTTATATTTGGTGTTTATAGCGAATATAAAGTATATAGATTTATAGACTGCTTTTTAATAAAATTTGATAAGAAAAATTGTTAAAGAATAAATAAACACCAACTTTCCTGCATTTCAATTTTTAATTGAAATATTCTTTAAGCATTTTTGCCTTTCCCTTACTTTTACCAAAGAACGTATATTTATATTTGGTGTTTATAGCGAATATAAAGTATATAGATTTATAGACTGCTTTTTAATAAAATTTGATAAGAAAAATTGTTAAAGAATAAATAAACACCAACTTTCTTGCATTTCAATTTTTAATTGAAATATTCTTTAAGCATTTTTGCCTTTCCCTTACTTTTACCAAAGAACGTATATTAATATACGTTCTTTGCCTTAGCGATGCGCAGTTTGCTTTTGGTTGCGCATTAATAACTTTACCGATACATTTTGGCACATGATTCATCGTCAAAGTTTGCACAGTTGCATTTAGGAATGCTTGACAATTATGGTTGCTTTGCCTGACTGACGTTTTGGAACTCGCCCTTTATCATAAGCTGGTACAAATTCCCAATTAAAGGCACAGAAGTAATAGAACAAGTTCTTGAATTAATTGAAGAACGGCTAGCAGAGTTACGCATAAACCCGATGTCGATGTGTGAAATCGAGTTTTGGGGGATCACAGCTTGAGCGAAGAATATAGGCTTAATACAAAGATTCCAAACTAAAAATTGAAGGTGCAACATGGCACAGGTGTATTGAAAATATTCACAAAGATCTAAAAATATACACCATCAAAGAATAGATATAAATCGTCATACATGTAAAAAAAAAAACTGCATTATAATCTGAACTTTTTGGCTACCTTAGTCTCCGCAGCAAGTCAAAACACATTTGAAAAAGAGTATTTAGCAGCTTTCTAAAGATCAACCATTGCTAGCAAATGCACTAATATAATTTATAATTTCCCTGCAAACATTTTTGGATCATCTGGTCAATACTCTGTAGCTCAAACTTATGCACGTCCTCTATGTACCGGCAGAGCTCAATTTCACACATTTTCTGTATACAAGTTTAAATCTTATTGCGCACTTGCAACTTCGTTTAAAATTGGCGATCGTTAAAATACGATCAATCATCTGCCAACAGCAAGCTGGTTGCAAGACCTGAGTTGATCCAATAATACAATCCAGAGGAGTACCTATGGATTACTCCAGTAGGCCATATGGTCCACAAATTTTTACATGGTTGAAGTAAGGCTACATCGTAACGATAAATTTCACGTTAACCAATAAATTTCTATCGATTCGGTTGAAACATTTAGAAATATTAACGTTAAAGCAGTTATCAAATTAAATTTCTTTTAGTTTTTACCCGAAACGAAAAGCTTTCAATAATGTTAAATCGTTAATGTGTAATACTAAACGTTAAAATTCAGTGAATTGTGCTGTTAATCATAGCAAGCAGACATTTTATAATTAAAACGTTAACGATGAGTTTTGTGCGGTTCCAATGTTAACATTTTCATATCGTTTTGTTAACATGGCGCCGAAACGAAACGATTTTATTTCGTTGAAACGGAATGATATCGTTGCGTTTGTTGAGCATCACTGGTTTGAAGCCAAGTCGTCAGTATTTTGGTTATGTGTTCTCTCAACGCTGAAATGCGAAGAACTCTCCAGTCAAAGCAAGCACTCCATCACTCTCTGTGTGAGTTGTGGGATGGCATAAAATTAAGAATTAAATTTTGCTAAAGTAATCTAGACATTGATGTCGATCGGAGCCCAGATATGCGTTTCTTGGTCACAATTATTTCGTATGACTGAACTATTGAGTTAAAAGGTAGCTCACCCACAACCAAGTTTTTGGACACACTCAGTACCTTGTCAGCATGTATTTTAATATCTTCTGGTGTACTTGGTAAAAGCGCAAAAAATAATCACAAATTCGTGACAATGATTTAGGTGTAAACTCTCTTATTTTCGAGAGATATAATATAATATTATTAATAATCTACAAGATATTTATTACAAATTGCTTGATCAGCATGGATATACATATGTATGTATGTACTTTAACTTTTTCAAAATCGCAATATTTATAGGTAAAAATAAAATTTGCAAGTCCATAAATAACTATAAATATACATATATGCATATGTATGAATGTATGTATATACATACCATAACATGTATGTAGGTCGACCTTTTTTTTTAATCGTTGAGTATAAGTGTTAATGACATTTATCTAATGGGTTGTTGTTTTTTAACGGTTTTATAATACATTGCACGCATTAAGTCTAGTCCCTTTCGCCAAAAGTGATTTCCATTATTTTATTTGTTTACTCGTATTTGCTTTCCGTCTACCGGTCGATATGGCAGTGACAATTTGTCCGCGCCTAGTATTGCTGCACAAATCATAAATACATATGTAATACATATGTAAGTATAAATGGTGAACATAGTATATACGTGTATGTATGTACATATATAATTTGTATATCTAGGCTTACCAAGTTCGGATGTCTGTGTAACACATACACATATACAAGCATTATTTATCAATACTGTGCTAATGTGACGAAACTCTGCACACAAACTGTCGCGTCATAGGTTATGACTGAGACACTGGTGTGGCGCTATAGCCAATATTTCACCGTTTCCGCTATTACTTCTGACTACTTCTGAAACCGATGCTTTATTTGCTGTAATTGTTGCTACTCATAAGCATTGTTAGCGGAGATGGGAATGACAATATTCATTGCAAGGTATCGAACACCAGTGATGAGGCGCGCTTCTCTGCCACTTTCAGCAATAATAATCGGCAATGTTCAGCACTTGAGTGTGCGAAGAACAAATTTGCTGCAAACATTTCCCGCTGCGAGGCAAACCGAACAGATTTCAAATACTGATCGGGTTCTTAGCAGTTTTATTCATTTATACATGTTAAGTACAAATATATTCATATGTAGAATACATACATACATACATACATACAAACGTATGTCCCAACCACGTTTGCGTATACGCTCGCATTCTTGTAAGGTACATACATACATACATACATACATATGTACATATCTACAAATACTTGTTCACTGTATGCTGCTCCCTTGTTGACTTGCTGTCGTACTCTACGCATACGTATTATTTATATGTGTATAGATAGCTCCGTATGTAGCTGGCATTGCTTGCTGTCAGTCTGTTGCTTTGCTACTTTTACTTTGCCGCTTTGACTTTGGGGCTTTTTGCTCTTTTGGCTTCGCCGCCTTTCGGTTTCAACTGTTGGCTCGTTGATTGTTGGCGCTTACGCGAGTGTATTTTCGTTGTTTTGTGCTGTTGGCGCAGCCACAAAAGTTGAAATGGCCTGGCCGCTTACTGTCGCTCCATGGTGCTGTTTTTGTGTGCCGCGCGCTTATATTCTCGCACAACATACACGTACGTATGTACATATGTATGTATGTATGTAGCTAGAGCGTTGAGCCGCGCACAATTCGATTCCTTTAGTTATCTGAAAGCAGTCTGAGGAAACGGTTGCGGGCTCGTCGCCACCGGATGATAAGCAATCGTCTATTTAAAATTGATCGGCACCAGTGGCGATAATTAGTTAGTGTTTAGTTTTCGCTTTCATGCCGCCACGGCTTAACATACACGTCTACAGTTTATAGCACTAAGTACGGATGAGGTGTGCATATGCACTATACTTGTATGTACATATATGTATGTATGTATAATCAAACATACACACATAGTTAGTGCACCAAGAACGAGCAACAGTAAACCACGCATTGCTTTTATTTTGTCTCAACATTCGTTTCTTACTTTGTCCGTTTGCATTTTTGTTTTTTGTTTTTAATTTTTTATTTTATTTTTTATTTTTTACACGCTATAAGAACAAAACGGTGAAATATATGTATGTATGTATATATGTACATAATTGCATGAATGTACATATGTTGACATTAACACAAGCATAGTTTGAGAAAATAGAATTTCAATACATACTTGTATATATATATAATATTACAAATATAGACACGCATGCATCTATGAATATACATACATACATACATATGTACATACAAGTGTAGTGCTCGGAAAAGTAAATTTAAACGGAAGGTAAAAAATGAAAAGTATTTAAATTTAGTAAATCTAAACGAGCTGTGACTGCACGTAGCAAAAAGTCTCAATGAAGACGAAAGCGAATCAATAATAACAACATCAATAGTGAGGAAAGTAAAAGAGTGTAACGTAACAAAGAAATTCCTAAATTTTGTGAAAAATATAGAAAATACATATGTACATACATATGTTTGTATAACCAGTAAAAATTAGAAGCAGCATTTGCGCCGAGTGTTTGACCACATATCCCAACTTAAAATACACTGAATATACATACATACATACTCGTACATTGCGCATACGATTTACCCCACACATTCAAATTGGATTGTGTGTGCAACTTTTACTTGCATACTTACATATGTATGTTTGTATGTACAAGTACACACTTAAACTTACGGAAGGAAAGGCAAACTGGCTTAGAAAGTATCGCCCACTGTTTGAATAGTACTTTCCCAGTTGCAGAAAGTTAAGATCTTCACTGCGCCCTTGATTAATCAGCCATCATCCGAACCAAATTGAAAACAACCGAGGTTGCTTCCGCGCATGCAAACGGCTGAATCTGCGTCGACAGACATCGGTAACCACAGAGAAGCAATTCAACGACAAAACCAACAAAGATAACAACTATCGCTTAAAACAACAGCAATAACAACAAAAACAACAAAAAACAACAGCTAATAACAACGATAAGCAAAAAGACCAACTGGCATAATACAATAATAACAAAGACGACAACAACGCCATCAACGACAACTAAAGCAAGTGTGCATCGGCTGCAACGATTAATTTTGCCGTGTTCATTTAGTATTTATTTATTCAATACACTGCAGGTAAATGGAAATTATTATCGTACTTAGCTTATATAAAATAATATATGTAGGTACATACATACATACATACATACAAACATATATACACATGCATTTATGTATATGGATTTATATATTTATATATGCACACATACTTTTACATTACATTTATATACGAATATGTATGTATGTATAAAACTGTACATACATACATACATACATACATATAAGTTCGCAAGCTTTACTTTAATCAATCGATCGAATGTGGAGTATTAAATAGATTGACAGTGCAATCCATAAAGAAACTGGTCGTCGCCCAGACGTTGTCTCATACATTAGTGAGTGGTTTAGATACATATAGCCTAATGCTACGATCCTAAGATTTTTCTTGCTTACCCTGGGGTGTTTACTCTATGCACCCACTTACATACATACATACATTATGTATAAGTACATATATATTGCACATTATCATGGACTAACATTCATATTTATGTATTGTACAAACTCATACATACATATATACATATGTTCTTTCCGATTTTGACTACTTTAGTGGAAAACTTTGGGCACACATACCACGACTAATACATTTCCAACAACAAAAGCGTGTAGTAAGTGTGAGAAATCGTTGTCACTACTACCACTTGGTTTCCCCATGTACGCGCCAGACACGTTCTCATAAACACTTAACAAGTCATGTTGGCGCTCGCAGTGGCTTTTGCTTTCGCACCGGCTACCGGTAAACGTATTGCGCATGAAACACACGACTAGTTGCGACTATTGCTGCCCGGCGCATTTACTGCTTTAACGAATACAATTCTCGAAGGCGTGCATGGCGATTGAAGTTAAGTGTGAGTGTTGCGTTGCTGTTGCTGTTGCTGTTGGTATTGGTATTGGTATTGGTATCGGTGTACTAAGGCCGAGGCTGTTGCCGTTGGTTATGTCGTTGACGACGTTAGCGCTCCCAGCAGAGGCTGAGTTGAGTGTATCGCAGAATTGGTAATACGCGGATAGGTGTTTAACCAGGCCTCTTGTATAGTCTCTTATTAGGTAATGACTTTGCGAAGTGTGTGAAAGCGGTTTCTCCGGTTAAGCAGTTAAGGTAAGAAGCAAAACGAAAAGGTAAAACATCAAAAATAAACAACTTTATTAAGAAATGAAAGAATCTGGTCGACTTGGACAGTGGATTTATTAGTGGATTGCACTTATTGAGGAACTTACTAGAACATACATACATACATATGTACATGTGTACATACCATACATATATGTATATATGTATGAATGTATATTTTTCTTAAGCACTTTTGCTCAATCATTTAATATATCTCAACACACTGCTTTTATTTAGAACAAACTTAATCCGATATCCGCCTCTTCGTAATGTTACCTTTTTTAGTACTAGAAGATCTTTAAAGCTAAAATGAAAGAAAATTAAAAGAAATCAAAATGCCCGCAGCCGGTATTAAGATCTATTGGGCCTAAATATGAATATTTACATGCAATTTTATAAGTCTAAAAAATAATGTCTTTTCGTTCTTATGGATTTAAATACTGCTTTGAACACTTGGATTATGTGTTTAAGCTTTTGTCAAAATCATATGGTAAATAAAGATTTTCTTAATATTCTTAGTTGCATTAGCACATATATGAGATCCCTTATACATAAAAAAAATATTCCCTAAACTTTAAATTTTATTGAAAACTTAGCTTGAATATGTTTTATTTTATGGCTTGGAATTTATTTTAAAATATACCATATTAAGGTTTGCTTTTAAGCAGGGTCCCTAATCAATCAGGGACATACATATGTCAACCACAAGGTAGTTAAAATAATTATTTTTCGATTATTATTGATGTGAGCAAAAACAGAATTCGCTCAGAAAATAATAATTGTCCTTTAAGCGAAATTTTTTCGCTCCTAGTCAGTTAACTCATTTTTCAAGAATTCTTTGAATTGGGACATGAGCTTATACCTAAATTAAGTCTTTGAAAACAATCATAAATTAGAAAATGATTATTTTTTGAGCGATATTTTTTCTGCTCACAATAATAGTCATTATTATTATAAAAATCATAAATAAGAAGCTACTTCGGACAACGAACACACCTCTATGCCAACCGACGAATAATCCAACAGACCGTTGACCGGAAACCATTATCAATCCTGATTGACCTGCAACCGAGACCGAGCGCGGAAGATCGCCTTTTACACTAAACAGCTACAAATTTACACATTAGCTGGCATAAATTAAATTGAAAAAGAAGAAGGTTTTTGTAGTTTTTGATACATAAAGATGATCGAAGAGTTTTTGTTGCAGAAAAGAGAGTCGCACCATAAGTTCAGGTTATTTATGCGAATTTTTCATGAATGAATTAAAAAGTATTTATTGATTATTTGTATAAAACTGCAGTTCTATAACCGCTAATGCGACTTTTGGCCGGCCTCCTCCTCCAATTTGTAGTTTTGCTCTTGATGTTTTCCCAACAAATGGAGGGACCTAAAGGTTATACTAAGCCACTTCCGAACGGCTGAAGATTTCTTATGAGGAGCTTTGATTTTCATATGAGTAATACACACGTAGGAGTTGCCGAGGAGCGAACGAAATTAGAAAGTTTATATTAAGTTTTTTATATTTCAATTAATTTTCTATAATTTTTTTATATTGGTTGGACCAGGACTGGGATCCTGGCCTTCCAAATGCCAAATCATAATCTAATGTATAAATTTAAAATAACTAAGAAATGGTCCACGTTTTGTCCTTTTTTGGTTTAAGTGTTCTCTACTGGTGAAGAGATTCAAGTGTTATTGAGTGAACTCCTTCGCTTATAACATCTGCTTAAATGTTTGTGAAGTAAACCAACTATCTTCAGTATCATTTGAACTTCGGCATAGTGGAGGAACACATTCACTATAAACGAGCAATAAATTGATTTAGTTCATTCGACCGAATTCATTCATAAAACTTTTCGGCGAACGCAATCATTCGTAGAAATCTTGAATAAGATCGCCTCACACAGATTGAGGAATACACAGGTTTAAGTGTATTTTATACTTGTATTATGCATTGGTGTTATAATCAAAGTAAAAAGTTGTGTTGTGCTGGTTTCAACAACGTGTTTGTTTTTTAAAACATTGCCGTTTTCTCAGCAAAGTTGGCGGTTAACATGCACACATGCATATAAGTATTATATATGTACACGTACATATGTACATCAACATAGATATGTAGAAGTATGTGAACAGTATCGTGTGAGTCTGCGGTGGCATAATACGGCATTCCGAAAGTTTATCGCAATTATTCTTAAACATTGATGGTGAAAATTTATATGTATGCATATACTCGTACATTTAGTAGGTATAATAAATAAATTTACAAATAAAAATGCCAACTACGAAATCATTATCAGCTACACGCAACTTAAGGGGGCCGGTACAAGTAAATATTTGCTAATTTCGGCGATAAATTCCAAATAAAAAACCTACATACTAATTTCGAGCTTTTTAATTCAACACAATAATATTCTTTGCTTTTAATAATAGCTGCACTTGAATGCACGTGCTTTTATAAGAGAGCCATGAATGCAAGCCAGATCAACTTCATTAGATGTAGGTATAGGTATACCTATATATTAATTCAGTATAAGAATTTCGAGCGTATTTTGTGAGAGACTACCGTCCAAAAATTGATTGGACCTTATCAGTGTGGCTTTAGACCTGGTAAATCGACCATTGACCAGATATACCCTGCGCCAAATCTTGGAAAAGACGTGAAGAGGGTGTCGACCCACTACCTTTTCGTCGATTTTAAAGGAGCTGCCTCTACGCCATTGTCTGAATTCGGTGTTCCCTCAAAACTTATACGGATACGTAAACTGACGTTAAGTAACACCAAGAGCTTTCTCAGGACCGGAAAGGATCTTACCGTGCCGTTCGATACCACACGATGTTTCAGGCAGGATGATTCCTTATCGTGTGACCTCCTTTATTTGTTGCTGGAGGAAATAATACGAGCAGCAGAGCTGAATAGAGAAGGTACAATCTTCTATAAGAGTGTACAGCTCCTGGCGTACGCTGATGATATCGACATTATTGCCCTCAACAACCGCGCCGTGACGTCTGCTTTCTCCAGAATGGATAAGGAAGCGAAGGATATGGGTCTGGTAGTGAACGAGGGCAAGACGAAATAACATTGTTAGCCTGGAAATACAACGCAGAATCACTCTTGCCAACAGGTGTTACTTTGGACTGAGAGGCAATTGAAAAGTAAAGTCCTCTCCCAACGATCGAAAACCAAACTTCACAAGTCCCTCATCGTTCCGGTTCTGCTACATATATGGTGCGGAGGCATGGACGATGACAACATCTGTTAAATCGGCGTTAGGAGTTTTCGAGAGAAAGGTTTTGCGTACGAGTTGGGAAGTGCGACTACCGCAGCCGATGGAATGATGAGCTGTATCAAGAAACAGCGGCTACGCTGGCTAGATCATGTGGTTCAGATGGATAACAATACTCCAGCTCTGATGATTTTCGATGCAGTACCCGCATCGTGGTGGAAGCAAAGGAAGGTGAAGACCTCCATTCCGTTGGAAACACCAGGTAGAGAGGGTCCTGGCTCTACTTGGTATCTCCAATTGGCGCCAAGCAGCGAAAAAAAGGAATGAATGGTGTACGCGGAATGAGATCTAGTATTTGAAGTATCGCCAACTAAGCAACATAATCGGGAGTTAAAAGCGAGATATCGAAAAAATCGAATATTGCGTCGTTATAAAGTTCTTTACCAAGTGAGAAAAAGCAGTTGCGACCATAATGAATGAGATATCATTACGGCATATTTGGAATTACCCAACCAGAGCTGAGAAGTAAAAAATTTATCACCGATAATGAAGTCAAAGAGGCAGCTTCGGCGTATTTCGAAGGAAGTAAAACAATAAAATATGGCGATTAAATCATTTTCAACTTAATTTTTACCAGTTTTTAGTCTAAACTCTAATCTTTGAAAGTATGTATATAAATTTAGCAGCAGTTTTATATTTATGTACACAATTATAATTGACGCTTTGTAACCGCTGAAGTGATTTTGGGTCGAGTTCCTCCTCCAATTTGTGGTGTGTATCTTGATGTTTTTCCAACAAATGGAGGGACCTACAATTTATACTATGCTCATACATACGTACATATACATACCTACATATGCACAATTTAACTATTGCCTTTCGTGATTGAACATTTTGACATATGTATTTAGATGATTTTCAATTCGCTCTCACTTTTTCCGATCGAAGCATTTGAAGAATTTGAACTTCTCGATAATTATTTATTACAATCAATACGCAATTGCAATACAATTTATGCTGACATGCGTAAATACTTGAACCTATGAACGGTGTTAAAAAGAGACTATTCGAATTAGAAATGTTACGCGTTTCTATGTAGCATTTACAGATATTTGATGATTTATTGCATAATGCAATTCTGAACAAATATATATATATGTATAACTGATGATCGGTAGTTACACATAAAGAAATAAAATAATATGTATATATATTATATAGATATATATATAGAAGTAATGTGTGAAAACAACATCAGATAACTTTTTAGTGCTAAAATTTGTATGTACACGTATTGGATGAGTGCATAAGTTCGTGCCCGATTCCGCTGATGCCGTACGAATCGTTTGAGAGTGGCGCTCGTGAAAGAAATATATACATATTATATATCGTTGGAAAGGTGACAGTCCGAACTGTAAATCAAGCATAAAATAACTTCAGTTTGATTTGAGTTGCTTAGTGAAAAGACGCATGGAAGATGAACAACGAAAAAGATCATATGCGTCATATTATGTTATACGAATTCCGCAAAGGAAAAACAGTGGGCGCTGCAATTAAAGATATTCGCGAAGTTTATTTGGACCGTGCTCCAGCACTCCGCACAGTAAAGAAATGGTTCGCGAAATTTCGTTCTGGAGATTTTAACCTCGAAGATCAACCTCGCAGTGGACGGCCTTCTGAGCTTGATGACGATGTTCTAAGGACTTTAGTTGCGAATAACTCACGTATTTCGACGGAAGAGGTTGCCAGTGAATTGAACGTCAACAAATCAACTGCGTTTCGTCGTTTAAAAAAGGTTGGATACACTTTGAAGCTCGATACATGGGTGCCACATCAGTTGAGTGAAAAGAACAAAGTGGACCGTATGTCAACAGCAATTTCTTTGCTTCGACGGATCAAAAACGAACCTTTTTTGGATCGGCTCGTGACTGGTGATGAAAAATGGGTCCTGTACAACAATGTTCAACGCAAAAGAACATGGAAACAGGCACACGAAGGGGCGGAACCGATGTCGAAAGGTGGATTGCATCCGATGAAGTTACTGCTGTGCATTTGGTGGGATATCCGAGGCGTGATCTATTTTGAGCTCTTGCCAGCTGGAGAAACGATCACTGCCAACAAGTATTGTCAGCAATTGGTCGAATTGAAGAAAGCAATTGATGAAAAACGTCCGATTTTGGCCAATCGCAAAGGAATTCTTTTCCATCATGACAACGCCAGGCCACATGTTGCAAAACCGACCCTGGCCAAACTGAAGGAGATGAATTGGGAAATCATGCCGCATCCCCCATATTCACCCGACATTGCACCTTCTGATTATCATTTGTTTCGATCGCTGCAGAACAATTTGAATGGAAAAAAATTTAAAAATGTGGAAGACGTCAAAAACCACCTTGACACCTTTTTCAACGAGAAACCGCGCGATTTCTATGAATCAGGCATCCGTAAATTGGTTGAACGTTGGGAGTGGATTGCCGAACATGATGGCGAATACATAATTGATTAATAAAAGCGCTTTCTTCAAAAAATTTCGATTTTAGTTTGCACTTGAAATCGGGCACGAACTTATGCACTCATCCAATACATACGAGTATATATGCATGCCCACTTGTGTAAAGTTTTATGTTCGCCCAAATCTATGAGTGCCGATTGATTATCAGATCATGTGGTTTTGGTGAAGATTTTAAAATTGGAAAAACAATACAAGATTGTAACTACATATGCGCAATGATTCAAACATTTCAACTATTCGCAGCACGTATCGTTGTTTTGATTACATATATTATATGTACATGTAATGCTTTAATATTCATTATAAAAGGAGAAGAGGATAAGATATTATTCAGCCCAATTTTAAATATTCTCGCGGAATTTCTCCCTTGCGGATTTAGAAATCCCATGAGAAAAAATCTGCCAATTCTAAAAACACAGGGAGAATGATTGTTTGGGAGTAGGATTTTTTCTCTTTCAAAATCAGCTGCTTAGTATTATTTTTGTATTATTGACATTTGATAATTTGGTAAAATAAACAGTTGTTATTGAAAACAAAAATTAAATTAAAATTATGGATATTGTGGAAGAATGGCAACGAACTCTTCTTCAACGTAGATAAACTCTAGGCCAGAGGCAAATACCCTAGTCGTTTGGCAAGATCTCCTGCTCTTCAACACCACTAGCAACTGCAACTGCACTTTACTCGCTGTTTTTGACCTAAAGAGGGCATTACTGCGATTATTTGTGTTATATTTATTTAATACTTAAATTTTTTTATAAAAACTCTCACACAACTTCTACACGTATGTGAAAAAACTCTCGCGGAATATTAAAATAATCCGAATTTTTTTTTGCATTGGTGATACCAAATTTTTCCCATTTTCGAAGCTTTTTTAGAATACGAAGAAAGGGAAAAAGAAAAAATCCGTAAAATTTTTTTTATTTATAATAGGAGAAGAGCGAAATGTGAAAAATCTCCCGGGGATTTTCATTTAGAATCGGGCTGATTGTAATTATATTACTATGAACATATTATCTTTATTTGGAATATTCTGTATTCTATATCTTAAAATTTTTAACTTGCATCCATATCATTTAAAACGCCATTCCTTCCATTTCGGTTTTTTTTAATAATTTGATGAATGTGCATAGTTGGTAACACTTTTGTAAAAGGTTAAGTTGAACTTTCCGTTACCTTTATTAAAATCAGGAATCAATTGGCTATGAGTGAAGGGGAATGTTATTTAATTCCCACAGTCCAGAAGCCGCCTTTGTATAGTGTGAGAATAACTGAAATTGTAGTAAAGTAATTTGGAAGCAATAACTAATGATGTAAGCTCAAACGATCTTTAAATATATTTTCAGCCTTTTTGGATGTACTTATGTACTTGTAACAACAATATGAATGTACAGTGTGGTGTATACAAGATTTCAGACTAATCTATAAGCCTATGTGTTGACTTGCTTTGATTATTATTTACCTATAATATATTATTGTTTTATTATTATTATTATTAGCAAGCTCTTCTGATTATATAAAGCGTGCACATTTAAGTATTTACGTATGCACATACTTACATACGTGTATGCACGTATAGATGTATTTAGACACGGGACTGTTTATATGCAATTTAAATACTGATAGTACCAGTTTCCTTAGATAACCTAAGCACCTTTCATTTATACATATTTTGAAATGAATAACTTATTTAAAGTTCATTTTGGGTAGCTAATTATAGTGGATAAAATAAAAACAAAAAGAAAAAAAAACAAACAAAAGAGGATGAATGATGAAAAGGAAGTTATGTTTTAAATTTAAAGGAAATCATAAGCTTTAATCTATAATAAAAAATTTTAACCAATATTATTTATTAAAGATATGTACATATATACATGTGTATGTGTAATAGGTAAATGTTAGCAATGGAGTTAAGAAAGGAATTCGAGGTTTATATCCTGGACGGCACAGTTAATTTAGTTTATTTTAAACATAAGTGAAGTATTTATTACTTATATTATATTAAGGTAGTGGGTCAAGCAGCTCGCGACTTCCGTTCTTAGACTCAGTATCCTCTGGGTAGCCATAAAAAAAACATCCATTTTGAGGAGAGCTAAGGTGACAAGGGGAGTCCCCTGCGGTTGGTTGTGCGTACGGCTTGGGAGCTACCGCATGGAAAACATACTCCAAGCAAATATCATAAAAAGCTTCAGATGGGAGACCCTTCTGTTGATGACGACCCAAAAAAGTTTTAAGGATCAGGATTTAAGGGCATGCACCTAGAAAGACCGGTCTCTTAACTGGGAAGGTGCCGCTGCCCATCTGGTTGATGCCCTCGCCCAATATCTGCAATGGACGGGAATAGGGCGGAAGAAGGTGGGTCCTTGTTGAATATACCACAGTGCAGTGCAGAAAAAGAGCTGTTATGGTTGAATGTCGAACTGCAGTAGAGAGAAAACAGACTACCCACTTCGGAACCTTGCGATCAACCACAGCACAAGCGGGGTGGGATAGAAACCGTAGATTGAAGAGGGAAGCAAGACGCTTTGCAGACATAAAAAGAAAGAAAGAAATAGGTCGAAATCACGAGTATGAAGTGCTTGAAAAGCTGGCCAATTCTATGAAAAGATGCGGCGATGCCTAGATTTTAGCATACTCAAGTAGGAACCAAGTTCTGGACCCATGTCCAGAACATACTTACTATATGGAGGGAACACTTCTCCAGCCTGTGTTGAATTACAGTGAAAACACAACACCCGGAACATGAAGTTCGAATAGCGATTGCCCTTTTAAATACCAACAGATCGGACAAAGTGCATTCATCAGCTTCTCTGCAAAATATGGTCGGGCGAAAGCATGCCCGATGAAAGAAATTTAAGTGTGCTTTACACAATCCATAAAGAAAGGGACTCCACGGTCTGCGTCAATTACCGTGAGACTAGCCTGCGAAATATCCCTTATAAGGTACTATCAAGCGTAATGTATGAAAGACTAAAGTAAATCCACCATTGGTCAGATATTCACCATCCGCTAAGTCTTGGAAAAGCGCTGGGAGAAATGGATCGATATATCTTTTCATCGATTTTAAAGCTGCCGTCGAAGGTACAGTAAGGAGTCCTACAAAATTTATACGACTGTGAGAACTGACGCCGCACAACATCGCAACACCGCGAAGTCAGAATTGGAAACAACATCAACGCACTGTCCGAAGGGATGAAAGCTCTCTAGCTTTGAGTAAGGGGCAAAGCTCCAGTCCGTTGAAGGGATCAGGTGGAGAGCGTCCTGGTTTCACTTGGTATTACCAACTGGCGCCGAACAATGAAGAGAAGAAACAAATGGCGCACTACTGATGATTCAGCTATAATCGCGTAAGCAGTGCCTACGCCAATGAAAAAAAGAAGGTATTAAGGTAGAATTCTTATTGAATCAACTCTATCGTATGAGATTTTTTTTTTAACTTGTGCTCCAATTACATAACCTTACCATCAGTCAATCATACTATTCTATCTATTTTTGAGGTACATAGGTATATGACTTGTAAAGTTTGGTACACCTGAGTAAACATTCACACAATCACAATTATATTAGAATTTCTAAACCTGTCGCTTTGAGATCTGTATCTGTGTAAAGCGTGTAAGAGAGGTGTTTATGGTATTAAGTTGACGCTTTGTAACCGCTGAATCAATTTTAAGCCGAACAAGTGATAGCCTTCTCCTATTTGTGGATGGGCGTCTTGATTATTTTCCAATAAATTAAGGGACCTACAGTTTATACTAAGCCACCTCCAAACGGCCAATGGATTTTTATGAGGAATTTTCATTTCATATTAGATATGCGACCGCAATTAAAAAAAATAATTTTGTATAATTTTTGATTGGACGGACCAGGAATCGAACCGAATCGAATATGGTAGTACGTACTGCTAATCACTCTGCTACTGCGGCCGCCACGTATAGTATGGTATATGTCGATTGTGGACCTATTTTTTATAAAGTTTAAAATATCGTGTCTTCCGTTCTTGCGAAATGTTTAGTTCATTAGTGGGCAAAAACGGGCTTGGTTTTTTATGACCAAACTAAAGTTGTTGATATTTCCATAAAACTCTGCTTCCTTAACAATTTTTAAATAGTTATAAAATTGTGTATAAATTTTTAAAATTAAAAATTGTAAATATTTTTCATTTGAGTAAAATCCAAAAGATAGCATAAAATATAAGTGTTCGAAACAAACAAAGCAATCAAAAATAATCGTTTTTTGAGCCAAGAGAAAGTTTTATCGGCAAAAAAAAAACAAAATCGAAAAAATATTATTTAAACTATTTCATTACGAAAATGCAGAGCAAAGTGAATGTGCATACATGGAATATTCACACGCATATTACATACGTGTATACTCGTATGTACATATATTTAACTTTAACTTGTTGGTCTATATTGCAGATTGTTCTTATCTATTATTATATAATGATTGCAATAAATTTTTTCCTTATTAGAGCACAATAAATTTCATAATCTTTACTGCTGCGAGTTGACTGATTATACCAACATTTCTTTATTGAAGAGTTTTAAAACCATTTATGCAGACATAGCAACATTAATAGTCGGAAGCACTTACTTATTAGCAGTACGCACGTGGAGCCTCTGTTTGCTTGATTAGTGCTTTTATATGGTTGCATTGTTAGGTGCTTTCAATATTTTTATTATACCAAACATAAAATCAATTATAAAAATTTCTAAAATTGTAATCAGTAAAATTATTTGGGTATCAGTGTGGTAAATATTGTATTGAAGTATCGAATTCAAATTATTAAGAAGACCATATATTTAGAATCTCAAAACTCAAAACAAAAAACGTTTATTTGACAGTACGTTTGAATGTATTAGTTGACTTTGAGTCATTCACTGTAAGTTTGCTTAATCCAACTTAAACAAGGTTACGACAAGACCAAAATCATATGTTTAATGACGAAGTTGGTTCAAATTTGTGGGTTGCCAAAGATTTTAAAACAAATTTTCGTAGTTCTATCGATAAAAAAACTTATCATTTTGACTTTAAAATTCTAAAGCCTTGCCTTAAAATTTTTTAAAGTTAATAACAATCACAATTAAAATGTTCTGAATAGTTTTATGTCGAACAAATGTATTTTAGTTCTCAATAACTTTTAATTAATAAAAATTGATATTATTTTTCAACAAAAATTTCTATAGCTAGCAACTCTAACTTTTGGTGTCATGTAATACGAATGGCATGAGGAAATAATGTCAAAAACGTTAAAATTTATCAATTATTATCGAGCGCGCAATATTATAAAATATTTAATAAAATAAACCGATTTTCGCATATTTTCTTTGTCTGCTAAAGAGCTTTTGGGAAATGGGTGATCCATATTTTGTGAAAAAATCGTGTTTAAAAATTCGAAGCGGTGGAAAAGTGTGCAGTGGGATATTGTGGACAAAAATTTGAAAAAAAAAATTGTCTGAGTGATATATATTAATATTTTTTGAAAAACATGTGATATAGTAGAATATTCGTTAATCGCTCCATTTTATGAATATAATGATACAAATTGTTGGGCTGAAAACTTGAAGTTTTGGCATTAAGAAAACTTGAATTCATTGTATAGGTAACAATATAATATATTTATCTGTAAGAATGAATTTGCAAAAAAATGGTGCTTACGTATTAAATTTGGATTCATAAAAAACTTTGTACAGTAGCTTATTTTTCGCTAATTTTTCCGCCATATTTTAACAAAAAGACTGCGGTGGCGTTTATATATTTTATGTTTTCTTCTGTATAAGAAATTTGTCCCATATTTACATGCATAAACATTTAAAAAAAAAATATATATATATTTCTTTTTATTCTATAATATCACATTCCGCCCACTGTACAATATATATGACGAACTTGGTTCGATACCTTGTGTTCTATAAACCTTGCAACTTAAAAGTATTTTTGAAAAAATGTGTTTATTTTCCAGCAAAGAATACAGAAATGCTGATCAGTTCACTTAATGATGAAGTAGAATACGAATTGGGTAGATTTGGATTTTAATGAACCCAATCAGCTTAACGAATTCGAGGTTTTTAACTACAATGTTAGACATGAGGAGTTTTCATTGGATGATGGTGAATAGACGAATTACATGAAGATGCGCTTCACAATGTGACCGGCTACTTAGTAAAAAATTTGATCAAAAAGACGAAGTTTCGGAAGAATCTACAATAGATGATCTTGGTTTGATCAAAGGGGTGGGAATTTGCTGAAACCAACACCGCATTTTTGAAAAAATTTAATTTTAAAAATTTTTTTATTGGTAATTAATTCAAATTATGGTTTAGAAGAAAAAAAACGAGCAGAGAAATAAAAAAATTTATTTTTTTTAATGTAGAATTCACTTTCGTATCAATTACTTAAATTCAATTCTTAAACAAAAGCAAAATGTGAAGAAAAGTTTTGCATATAATACATACATATATATACATATGTATAAATTGTCAAACAAACATGTTATCAAATGTTGTATTATTGTTCTACCGTGCATACGAGGTCTATTCAAAAGGAAAGGTATGTTGATATTAGCAGTTAATTTGGAGTAGTAGTTTGTATTGCTCGAAAGGGTCATAACTAGTGACGAAACTAGTGACGAGACATGGGCATATGTTATGGGCACAATCATCCTAATGGAAGCGGCCAGATGAGCCAAGACCGTTAAATAAAAAATCGAAAAGTAAGAAATCGAAAGGACAGCACAGAAAAAAGTGACTACCTTTTCAGTTGTCAACAACAAACTACTATTCCAAATATGCTGATAATGCCAACATAAGATAAGCATATGTGTAATTCACCTTTTCTTTGAACAGACCTCGTATGTGCTTGAGTTGGTTCGTGAGAGATGAGTTGGAGCCAAATTTCACTATTGCCACGGCGGCTGTCATCTTTATTGGTATATTATATCAAATAAAGTATTATCCACTTGGGTAGACCTCTCCTCAAGTAGTACTGGGTACATGTATTTATAACTATTTTATATATGCATACACGTATGTTTATATTATAATTATATTGACATGCATACGTATCAATGCATACATACAAGTGTATTAACTGTTGTGATTTTCATCAACCCTCTCATACGTCAATTGGCGCATATATGTAAATATATGTAAGTATGTATTATATAAAATTATTTAGGTCCATATCATGTGAATACACCACACCGATTTACATAAGAATGCTGTCCATGCATGGCCTCCCTCTTATCAGAAATCGGAATATAGTGTTTGGTGCAATATAATAAGTTCGTTTACATTTAATTGTTGGGTCATTCGACTTTTATTATCTATATGATTGTTGACGCGTTTATACATACATACGAATATATAATTGGTGCGTTGTAACCGCTGAAGCGATTTTCGGCCAAGCTCCTCCTCCAATTTGCGGTATGCGTCTTTATGTTTTTTTTTTTCAAACTGTAAGTGCCGCAGTTTATTCTAAGCCGCACCCAATATGCCGACAGATTTTTATGAAGAGCTTTTATTTCACAGCACTAGGAGGTTTTGACATTCCTTGCCGACGGGATGTTGGTCGAACCAGGACTCGAGCCATGGACTTCAAAATGCTAACCACTCGGCTATTGCGGCCGCTGTTTACGTCTTTACTTACATATAATATTTTAATTAACTATTTCTAAGTATTTGTTAGTTCATTTTCACGCTTTGCATCACAATGGAATTTACTAATACAATCATTAAATCGTATTCATCTTTGACTGATAAGTGAACCGATTGCAAGCAGCCGATTGAAGGAAGCTATTATTATTATTTATTAATTATAGTTCATATACAAACAAGTATCTTAAAATCTAAAATGTTACCTACCTTTTAGCTGAGTTGATCTATTTAGCTATGGCTTTTGTCTGTCTTCCGACCTCTTCCCAAACTATTTTTTCGCTTTCTATCCCTACGATATTTGATGTTTGAATAACTGACCAACTTACACATTCAGTTTTATCATTTATTGGTGGGTTTTGGTAAAACTAAATCAACAGTATAAACTTATTTCGCTTTTTTGACAGAGTTTTCGAAACGGCTGGTGTTCCTCAGCCTAGTCATATACTAATACAAAACACACGCATTGGAGATTTTTGCTCTTTTAATGCAATAAAATCAAAAAACGTATTTTCCTAAGATATGAGCATTAAAAGTTAAGAAGTCCGGAGTTGAATTTTATATATTTGTAAATTGCCTAATGAATGCCTATAGAAAAATTCCTGTAGAAAAGACATTTGTCAACTAGTTAAGGTAATTTTTAGCTGATTATGATTATTTGCAGGATCTTGAATTTACTGCTTGAGAACAAAATTTTTAAACTGATTTTTTATATGAAAAATGTTTGGCGAATGCTTTTGAATTTTCTTAGAAACCCTTGAACTAAACGCTAGTGTGATTGCAAAAAGCTTAACTTTGCTTTGTAGGCATCGATTGTGTCATCATTGAGTGCTGAACTCATTTCAGAGTTGATTGTAGCGCGAATGTTCTATTATTATTTTTTATTGTTATATTATTTTCTTTAATTAGGTTTAACAATTAGGACACTCACAAGATGTCATAACACATCGTAAAGTCATAAATTCGTAAACATTTATTACAACCCCGATCACTATGTGTAATGCTCGTTTGTTTGTATAAATCGGCTGATTTATAATTGGTTCATCATAAAAATATTAATAAATTAATAATAAAAAAAGAGGTGCTCTCAGCCATTGTGTTTTTTAACTTTGTATACCTTTCATGTATAAGAAATGGTAAATTACCTTTGGTCCGCCGTATGCGTGTACCAGCAAGAGAAGAGATAGACCCATCAAAATGTATTTTGATTAGGCCACAATGACGAATTTAGTTAGACCCACTGGTATTTTTGCAAAACAGCATCTGAGGGCGTGAAATTTGATATTCTCCACGCATATGCTGATTTACACATTGGAGTGATAATAACATACATATGTACTCGTATGTATAAGGAGCTCCCATACAGCGATTTCTTCAGACATGAGACTTTGGTCAAATCTCCGTAAAGAAAGCATCTACGTCCGTGAGATTTGGTATTAGCCATTCGTATTTACAAGTAAACTTTGTCACCGAAAATCATCGAAATCGGAAAATTTCATCATACATCCCCTCAAACTAAATATTGTACCAAAACGGTGAACAAATTATGTTTTGATATTATAATAATAAATATAATTTTCTGAAAATTGTAATTAACTTATCTAAAAAAAGCGCCTATGGTATGTTAGGAAATCCGCAGAAATTTTAGTCGCTATGTGTGTGCAGTGTGGTCTATGTCGCTGAGAGTATATAATGTCCTAAGGCATGGCCACGATATTGCCCCAGGTATGTATGATATAACTAAAAAAAACATAAAAATTATTAATTATTTCTACGAGGTGTGACAATTAAGTAAAAACCGTAAATTTCAAAATTATTCTACAACTCTGCCATCACCTTCAAAGTAGTCCCCTTGGGCAGCTATACAACGCTTTCAGCGCGTTTTCCATGCTTCGTAACATTTCTGGAACGCCTCGACGACTGGGATTAGAAAACAAGAAAAAACTTCAGGCTTAAAGTAAAGTACATGTTAAAATATACAAAATAAAATAAGCGATATTTAGTTAAGATTATTTTTATTGAAGAAATTTTAAGTCACTATAAAAAGTTTTCACACGTTAAGGCGCTCGATATTTAATATTTGCATTTTTCCATGAAAGTGAACTGTAGAATGCCAGTACCCTGGAAGAGTAAATTTAAAAAACTTTTATAGCGTACAGTTTTCTGAAGAATTTTTACCAACCATCCAAATTTATGCGCGTGATTTTGCTATTTTTTCCCCATGTGTGTCGTTAAATCTGACGGATCCCTACTGATAACTATTGCGGAAACGCTGAGCGATATTGTAAAATTTAAACAAGAGCTACTCTAGTAAAAACTAAAAAGATTTTTTAATTGAAAGGAATAATAAATATCACATTGTTGAACGGTTTACAAAATCATCGTCTTAAGTGTCATAATAAACTCTAAACTAAATTCTAAATTTGAGAAATTATATATGAACATCGTGTTTTACCAAAGCTGAAGTACTCGAGAAGTAAGAAACTTCCTCCTTATGAGACCTGTCTTATTTCTAATAAAGTTGCTGCAAGGTCTAGACAATTACCATAAAGTGTGTCTATATATTTAATGAACATTATATATATAACATAATATTTCAGGTGTCATGCGGATTTTTTTGCAGTAATTTTAATGATCATTCCTCCATTATTGATTACATTGACTTTCCCTTTTATTTCAAGAACTATTTATTGAGATTATTCAGTAGGGTACAAATGTAAATATACCTATGTGCTTATATTGAACCGGTCTGTTGAACTTTCATTTCCAAGCGGGTAAAGTAAATATCGAAGAAAATTATATAAACTTTCGTTCACGAAATCTAGAAACTTTGGAACTCAAAAGTCGCAAAAATTATGAACGTAAAGTCTTAATTATATTCAAACACACATGCGTATATATGTATGTACCTATGTTAATGTAAAAGTGTCTAAAATGTGCGCTGCTTAAAAAAATACCGCCAGTAGAGAGTAAATTTAATATATTTAAAAGGATGTTTACAGTTCCTTTGGTTCGTAAATATTTTTTAGCACAAATATTTTGTTATTTTTTATATTTTTATCATCGCTAAACGTCCCATGTACTAAGCGATATAAATTTCTATACATATATATGTGTGTGTGTGCATATATCTGTAAAACTAAAATATCTTATTTATTTTCTTCAGTTGTGGAACATAAAGACTATGGCTTTATCTACACAAAGTTTTTCTTTATGTACGGTATGTATGTACATACCTACATCTGCAGTAATAACTTAAAATAGATTTAATATGGAAATACATAATACAAACACACATATTTATATACTGTATGCGATTATAAAAAATGTCTTTTGTTCAAACTGCATGCTATTTAAAATCTTTGTGACAAGTTAACGCACGCATTTTCTTTAAGAACGGATATGTTTTCATTTCTTTTTGCCAAAACAAAGAAAAAACTTGCAAATATCACCAGTAAGTTCTCAAAAGAAGAAATGTTTTGTTATGGAAAAATGCTTAGCAAATGCCAATTAGATATCTTTCCTAGTGAGCTGCATATATGTATTGTATATATTGTACATATGTATGTATTTTTGTGCGATTTTTTAAATACGTCTGGTTTCAACTATATATATGAAGATGGATAATAAACAATGGTTGGCAAAAAAAATTATATGTATTATGTAAGGTTGGTTTTATGTCAGTGTCCATATTTATCACAATGTTAGGGGCTCGGCACGTGTTATAAATAAATACGTATGACCCCCTCTGACGTTCAAAAAATTATTTGTACTTTTTGAACTAAAATAGAATCACAACAGCTTTGTTCAGTATACATATGTATATATACGTGTACACTAGAAATGTTTAACCAACGGTACAATATCTAGTCCGGTAAAATTTAATCCATTATCTTTGCAATAGATGGCTTTAGTAATCTGTATCTCACGTTCTATAAGCACGGTTGGATTATGCTAGATGACATTAGAAAGATTATATTTTGTACTAAAAAGATAATAGGAGAAGTGTTGATCACTTAACTGAGTAATTAATGTCCTGGACACCAGTAAAGAGAAAATATTTTATATTCTACAAGTTTTCTTGTATAAAGGCGATAATGCTAGTCAGGCGGCTGAAAATGTGTATACTGTTTATGATCCTGATATTGTATAAGACAATCCTGCGATTTCGTCGACTTCATTCCGGTAATTTTGATGTAAAAGTAGTGTGGAAGTCCAATTGTCGAAAATATCGATAAAATAATGGAAATCGTCGAGTCTGACCGTCATGCGAGCACTGTTTCGATTGCCCAGGAGCACAATATTGCACAAAACACATCACACTCTATGGTGAATGATTTAGCTGGTGAAGAATTAGCCTCAAGAGAAGCCTATGAAAATCAATTGACACAATTTTTGCCAATAGGGACAAGTGTTTCTATGAGAGAGGCATAATGACATTAGCAAAACGGTGCAAATTTGACATATTTCTTCTTACCATGCCTATTACATTTTACTCGCTATTAGAAAAAGGAATTTAATTTCCTAAATTAATTATAATTTTTAATTATTAGCGGCCGCGGTAACCGAGTGCCATTCAGAAGGTCAGGGTTCAAAACTTTGTACGAGCAATATCCAAAAAAGTTATAGAAAATTAATTTAAATAAAAAATTGAGTTAAATTTTCTAATTGCGATCGAACCCTCAGCCGGGAATGTCAACCCCTCCGAGTGCATTTCTGACATGAAATTAAGCTCCTCATAAAAAAACCATCAGCTGTTATATATATATTAATTATTTAAATAATTTTTCTACAATTTTTCGATGTTGGTCGGGGCAAATCTCCACCCTTCAGCAAGGTAGCACACACTGATAAGCCCTCGGTTGTTGCGGCCGCCTATTTAGTTCGCAAAAATAGGCTGATGGGGATACATAGTAGTTTTTCCCATTTCTTTAACTAATCAAGTTTAATAATAATTTTATTATAAGTTTTTTTTTGTTATTATTTCTTTAATTCTCTGCCTTTCACAATATCTTCTATTTACAATGAATAAGAAACAGGAAACCAAAGGGTACATAAAACTTAAATATACACTGGATTCAAAAAAATATCTTTTATACAATACAAGCAAGTCAACGTAGTCGATGGATATACACATAAATATTTTAAAATGTTTGCCTCTTAGTTTTATAGACAAGGGAGCGCCCATAAACTACAGAGCTCGACCAAAATGGGTTAGTTTAAATGCTAAACGAGGGCAGGAGACGAGAACAAAACCACATAGTTTTCTTCAGTTGAACCGAAAAGGTCATATTAGTTTGCATGAAGGAAGGGAGGATCCTGGAAGTCCTAAATTATGATTACGAAGTATATGGACACTCCCCAAGACACAGGAATAAATTGACTGTATCAATATTAACCCTAGAATCAAACCATGCTGATAATAACCATAATAACCATGAGTCGTAATTAGCTCTATATCTGAATTTACGACTGAAATTATGACAGTTAAGTGATTTTTGAAAATAGAACTTAGAGTTATAGGTTAGGTTAGGTTGCAGTGGCTGCCGATCCATCAAATCGGATTCATTTGGGCCTGACTTATACCCATTGTGATACCACAAAAACTTAAACCATCAGGTTTCATCCTCCATCCATTTTGATTCTCTAATGAACCTCATTAAATCCATGACTTTGACGTCAGCTATCTTCGAGAGCAGTAGGGTCCCAAAATTACGAAACCTCGCCCTGCTCAAAGCAGGACAGTCACATAAGAGATGGGAAATCGTCTCCTACTCTTCATCCTCCGTGCAGCTTCTGCAGCATCTTCTATAGGGAACCCCTAGTCTTTCTGCGTGGCGTCCTATCAGACAGTGGCCTGTCAAAACTCCTATAAGTTTGGACATGTCACCTCTTTTTAAGGAGTACATATCTCGTGATCTCTTCTTATCCCATTTCGGCCATGTGTGCCTGGTTTTGCGGCAGATAATGATGTCATTCCACCTTGTGGCGGCTTGTTCATATATGAATTCCTTGAGAACCAGTTTGTATGTAGCAAAAGGCATACCAATGCGTTCTTTATCGAAAATAATCTACATGGTCGTACTTCGCCTATCAAGTTCATCCGCATTACAGTTTACCTCGATGTCTCTGTGACCAGGGACCCATGTGAGAGACAGTCTGTTCTGTTTGGCCATCTCCTGTAGAGATCGGCGATTTGGAGTTTAGCGTAAGCGAGCCCAGTGCTTTTATTGCTGCTTGACTATCGCTGAAAATGAAGATATCTTTATCTTTAAAGCTGGCTCCAATTGGCTTTGCAGCCTTCATGATAGTAGAAATCTCCACCTGAAAAATGGTCATGGTCAATGGTCAGGTAGCCTGAAGGAGAGTTCCAACGGAGTATTCTCTGAGAAGACACCTCCGCCAACTCTCTCCTCAAGCTTTGACTTAGAATTGTAAATATAATACAATTTTAGGTACAATACAATGCTTGTTACAATCAATCAGTTTTTCACTTTTCCTAGAAACCCATTTGAATGCTCACATCTTTGAACATTTAGTTTTTCAAATTGAATTGAATTGAATTGATACAAAGGATTTTTGATTGCCTATCTAAACTCAATACTATAATGATTGCATTTTTTATAAAAATTATATTCAATACAGATTCTTAATGAAGCAAATATTATGTTATTATTCTGTTTTCTAATATGTATGTATAAATAGTGACAAAAGGTGTCAGATATGTCAAGCGATCACTCTTGGGCCCACTTTTCCACAAAAACCCATTTTCACAGTGTTCCCGATTATTTTATATATAACACCGTCCGAAAAAAATTAACTTTCTTTTTTACCCCCGTAAAAAATTTACATTTTCGGAAACTAGGACAAAAAAAAAATACCCGTGTCTGGCCGTTTTGCTAGATCAAGTCGTTTATGGTTTTTAGGGGTGAAAAACTTTTGACCGCCATATTGGATCCGCCATATTGAATTTGGAAAATCTGACATCAAATTCACAATCAGCGACTCCAAATACCCTTATATACCAATTTCTATAAATTATTAATAATTTTTAAAACAGGTCTTGTCACTTTTCATTTAAGGGTTGCTTTCACCCCTAAAAGCCATAAACGACTTGATCTATCAAAACGTCCAGACGGTGTAATTCTTAAGCTACAAGTACACACAGCAATAATTCATCTGGAGTTTGCTATTATTCTAATACAGAAAAACTGCTGTACTACGGGCAACATACTCGTATGTAGTGTTTATCTCGCATTACTAACAAAAATCTAATCTATCGTAAGATTTCGTACAAAGGCTTTCTGTTGTTAAGCGAGGAAAAATTTCCAAATACTTTGGGTTATCTTAACTAAATAAGAAACACGATAACATTTAGACAAGAATACGTGCTTAAATGAGGTCTTATCCTCCAAACTATCAAGGAAATCGACTAAATAGAATTTTGGCATTGCTACAGTCTCAGTTCTGAATTTATTCCCGCAACATAACTAAACAACAAAGGCCGGTTAGCTTTCATTAAATTGTGCAATATAAATAAATAAAAGTACGTATGCATGTGTATATATATATTGAAAAATACGCTAAAAAATGATGTTTCCTTGAAAATACATACATGTCTACGTATTTGTGATTAACAAGATTAATTATATTAGTGCTTAACTGATAGTGATTTGTAAGTGTAAAGTTGCCATTGCAACTCTGTGAAGTCAAATTTCGGCGAAATTTCCAGCTGAAAAAACCAACCGAAAAAACAGTTTTAAAAATCCGGCAAGTGAATCGGGGACTACAGGGAGTTTTTGTTTGGACTATCATGAACATAACTTTTTCTTCCCGGACTTACATGCATTTTGGTATGTTACATACCGCCGTTCCATACTAAACGTAACAAATTGGCTTAAATTCGGCATATTCGGCAATTTCATGCTAGAACTTACCGAAATCGTTCTGAAATATATACAGTTATGCTATGGGCATGGTAAAAATTGAAAATCAATTTCAAAAAATTTGGTATAACTGGAAAGCTAATACATTGGGCTACAGATCTCCTGCATCAGATTTAAACATTTTCATGAACAGTTTTTTTTAATATTTTTTTTTGTTCATAATCCCAAAATTTGTTTCACCCCAAAAGGTCAAAAAGCATTTTGAATACGGACAATTGACAGTTCCTAGGACATCGCCGAATATAGTATACATCATACTAGTTTAATACTATTTCATTTAGGCAGAAACGAAAAAGCGACTACTCCATGACGATATCTGATACGAGCCTTCATTAGTAGGTAAAAAAAAACTCAGCCGCTGCAATATTTAAACCTAAAATTTTGAATTCCCATTTGTACTTACAGATACATACATACGTGGCATATAACGGATAAATTAATATTTTAAATGAACTTTAATTACGACTTTCGATATTTTTCCGTGTCACCACCTACCAAATATAAAATCTTTATTAAATATTATTAATACAGAAAGCCACAACAACGTGTCTTGTAGCACTTATTATTATAAATTTTTCATTTAAGCTTAGCTCACACCTCTTAAGAAAACCAAAAACTTCATTTAAAAAAAGCTCAAGGTATACTAAAGAAATTATCTCCTGTTTCACAGCTTTTTAGAAATTATGAGCTTTTCCTTCGACCATTTTTAAATTTTATAGAAGAAAGTAGATATAGAAACTTTAGTTTTGACAAGAAATAAATATTCCCTCCATTACTATAATATAATTAGCACCTTTATAACCGCTGAAGTGACTTTACGCTCAGCTTCTCCTGCAATTTGTGATATTTGTCTTGATATTCTACATTTTATTCTGAGCCGCCTCCGAACAACCGATGGATTTTTATGAGAAGAAATACACTCGGAGAGCTTGATATTCTCTGCTGAGTGGCGACTGCAATTAGAAAAATTAATTTACAATAATTTTAGATATGGGTAGAAACTGGACCCAAGCCCGAACACATTTTTTAAAGTTATCACTTCTCCCTCGGTACAGGCACAAATTATTTTGAACCATAAATTGTTTAGCATAAACGGTTTCTCAAACGTGCGGGTTCTCCGTCCGTCAAATGATATATTAGAAACTGTACAATATTATTATAATCGTTATTAATTTTTTCAGGAAACAAAAAATAGTTTGAAACAAAAACACGTACCTACATATGTACGCACAGTGGGGAGACGTCACTGGAATGGTAACGTTAGGCAGTAATACCATATAGAAAATGATAGAAAGAAAGACTTTAAATGTAATAATGACCATACATTTTTGGACAGATTAATAAGCAGCGTTCCAGCAGGGTATAAACACAGTTATGTGTTTTTACAGATATTAACATACAAACTAACTACCTCATTATAATCTCTTGGTCTTAAAGCACACAAAACTTTTTAGAATTACACAACATACCTTATCGGCCCTATGATATATGGCCCCATAATCTTATTTTGTGATGGAATAAAGCAAAGTACTAGACTAAATTGTTGCTTGTATTATATTTTATTTTTAGAATAAATGGCAACGCAAAGTTCCAGAGCACGTGAAGAGGCCAAATCCGTTACCGAGCCATTAAATGAGGAGAATGAAGAATACGAAATTGACGAATCAACAGCAGCTGTAGTGGTTCCACCCGACAGCGGCTGGGCATGGGTCGTGATGGTAGCGTCATTTTTATGCTGCACGGTTCTTGATGGTATCGTCTTTTGTTCCGGCTTGATTTTAGATCATTTAATTGAAGAATTTAAAGTGAAAAAAGGATATGCGGCACTGGTATCCTCACTACTTAGTGGGTGGTATTTGATGGCTGGACCATTTGTTAGTGCCTTAGCAAATCGTTTTGGTTTTCGTCCAGTAGCAATAGGTGGAGGACTGTTTGCAGCATTCTGTTTCTGCATATCATATTTTGCTCCATCCATTGAAGTTTTATTTATCACATATGGTGTTCTCGCTGGTATCGGATTTTCCATGGTCTATATACCAGCAGTTGTCATTATTGGTTTTTACTTTGAAAAGTGGCGTGCATTAGCAACCGGTATTGCTATGTGCGGATCCGGTGTGGGCACTATTGTATTTACACCATTGACTGAATCACTGCTTAAGTATGGTTGGAGAATTACACTTGTAGTGCAAGGATGTATAATCGCCTTTTGTGCCTTATTCGCATGTGCCTTTAGACCAATTCAGCCAATTACATTGACAGTGGATGAAGAATCTAATGAAGTGAAGAAAGAAAACGAGAAGCTTAATGGACATGGAAACATCGTTGCACCGAAACCGCAACTTCATCAAGCAGCCTTCACGAAGCCACTTCCAGAAGGCCGTTTCGCTTACTCAATGCCAAACTCCGCTCATAACACCTATATGGGTGCATCACCAAAACATCATTATCCGACAGCGGCCGAAGTCTTCAGAGGTGCTAATATTGAGCGACGTCTTTCAAACTCTTCCGGTAAGGGTACTGAAATGAAGGCTTTACGAAAGTCGCAACCAACCACTCCGAATGGCGAACCGCATCCGTCACAATTGCATTTCAATATTAATAAAGAATTAACAACTGTTGGAGAAAATGAAGAAGAAACCGAAAACGAAAATTTGATTGAAACTGAGGTAAAGCCTGTTGTAATACAAGCACGTCGCCATACAGTGTCTGGCAGAAGGCCAAATGATATTACTGGCAAAAAGAGTGCAGTTGGATCTCAAGATACCGTTCACAATATACATACAAGACCAATGTATCGTGATGATATTTTCTTTACTGGTTCTCTAGCGCGCATACCACAGTATCAGTCACAAACATCACTTGCCTATCATATGTCGGTAACACGTCTTCCAACAAAGCAAGATATGCTGGAAGATCGCCAAAAAGGATGTCGCCTTTGCCCTGAAGCTGTACGACGAACTCTATCGACTATGTTAGACACATCACTGCTCAAATCACCATCATTCATGTGCTTGTCATTCAGCGGTTTTCTTACAATGATGGGTTTCTTCGTGCCATTTATGTTTTTGACTCCACGTGCAATAGCAGCAGGAATGGATAAAAACAGTGCTCTCAGTGTAGTTTCTGGGATAGGCTTGGTCAATACAATTTCTAGGTTAGTTTGCGGTACAATCAGCTCGATACCCAGCGTCAAGCCTCTTTGGTTGAACAACATAGCAATCACGGCAGGTGGCCTGGCGACAATATTCAGTGGAGTGCAGGTGACCGCTGTAACTCAATGGGCATTTGCCATTTTCTTTGGCATTTGTATTGCTTGCTTTTCGGCGTTGCGATCCCTAATTGCTGTCGAAATGATTGGATTAGAAAAATTAACGAATGCATTCGGGTTCCTCATGTTGTTCCAAGGTCTAGCAGCGACAGTTGGAGCTCCCATTGCAGGTAAATATGAACATTAATTATAAACTTCTCGTCGCATACCGGGTTTTGGTTATAAAAAGAAATTAATAGAAAAGGAGCAAGATTTTACATTTAACTATTGCTGCTTTCTGTCGCTTGAAATGATCGTCTTCACATTCGGTTTTTATCTAAGAGATGGCGTTATTGTCCATAGTACTAGTTTTACTTGTCGCATCATGTCATACGATACGGCGCTGAAAACGTGTTTATTCGCGCTAAAAGTTTGTTTTTGACAGTTTTTCGATTGATTGACTCAGTACGTTGTGAGCGCTCGTCAAAGATCAAGGCAAAAAAGCAGCCAAAGCGACTGAAAAAATTAATTTAGTTTATGGACCCGATACTGTAAACGAACGTGTAGCACAAAAATGGTTTGCTAGGTTCCGTTCTGGTAATTTCGATGTCAAAGATGCACCACGCGTCGGGAGGCCTGTCGTCGAAAATTGCGATAAAATCATGGAAATAGTGGAAACAGACCGCCACGCGAGCACTTATTTAATTGCTGAGGAACTAATTGATAAGCCAGAGCAGCTGTAGCGATTTTCGGCCGAGCTCCTCCGCAATACTTTGTTAAGCTCCTACTGAACGGCTGCTTCTTATATCTGAAAAATTGAGGGCGCAATATGGTAACGCTTTTCCGATTGAATAAATAATTCCCAATTTAATGCTCTCAGAGTTTTTGACGGATTTTTTTTTTCTCAAAAATCCGGATCTGACTAAATCAACACGACTTATCATTTTGATCATATCGGTATAAATTTTAATGAGCCGAGTCCGACCAAATTCCAAAAATTAAAGAAATTTAATTCAAATAAAAAGTAAAGTTAAATTTTCTAATTGTGGTCGCCCCTCGGGAGTGCAAGTCAACCCCTCCGAATGTATTTATGACATGAAATAAAAGCTCCTCATAAAAATCCTCCGGCCGTTTGGAGGGCGGGTTATTATAAACTGGAGGTCCCGCCGTCCCAAGACGCATACCACAAATTGGATTTTGAAAAAGATGAAGCATATTTTTTTTTTGTTTATCTCAAATTTTCTTGACAAATCTACATATATAAATCTATTTCATCCAACTATCCCATATCAAGCACGATTTTTTTTTATTAAAAAGCAAGATTTTTAAGTACCAAACTGGTGGTAAAAGAGGTCTAGGGTGGTGCTACAGCACACACGTACACGTATAATATTTTACGTCAATTTTTTCTTGCTTTGCTACTGCGATTCCTTGGACCACAACGCATCAAATCAATAACATTTTTTCTCATTTCAGGTTTTCTATATGATCTGACCCAAGACTACAACGCTTCATTCTATTTTGCTGGCGGATTGATACTTGTGTCAGCGTTTCTCTGCTACCCGTTGACATACATTGCGAACTGGGAAAAGGCGCGCAATGAGAGAAAAGCGGCGCAAGCTCCTCCGAGAGCCTAATTAAAAAAATATGTACATATGTATATGTAGTTATTCATGAATTAGGTATAAAAAAAATTTTAAATTCAAATAACTGAGCCAACAAGAAATAATAAAAATTTAAGACTTGAACTTTAAAAGTTTTGTATGTACATACATATTTACTTACAAAAATATTTATACATACACGTATGTGTAAATGACGTTAAACACATTTATACACTTATAAATAAATGACCAAGACAAAACTAAAGCTTCCTAACCGAAGTCAGGCAAATAGCTTAATACAATTTATAAGTAATATTCAAAGTTTACGAAAATTTAATTATATTTTTTTAGAGTATGTATGTATGAATACATACTTATGTTAGTTTTTAATAGCGATGAGTACGATAATATTAAATTAGATCACAGCGTTATATTATACATTTTTAATTTATTAATTTGTTAAAAACAAAGGATCAATTATACTTATACTATATTAATAATAATAAAACTAAATTAGAACCTTCTTCTGTGTTATATTTCTTTTAAATTTTCTACAAGAACATTGCTGGTAATTTAAGCGATCAACTGATGGACGGGAATACCCGTTATCTGTATTCCCACAACAGCCGGTTCTACTCACAGGAGCTTACGCGGATTTTATCCGACCAAGGGCTCTAATTCTATCGGGGTTAATTTTAGGTCAGAAGGTAAACTTTGTCTTATCTAATCAGCAGATCAACACCTTACAAATCAGCTCCACACTATCGGTTCCGTACGTCGGAATGTGCCAGCCATCAGATGTAATTGCTGCTATAGCTGGTGTCACTCTCGGTCGTGCTCTGCCATTCGCACCAGCCGTGAGTGGACTGATGCGTATATTATTACAAACACTCTCCCTAGATAGACAAGACTTTTACAATTTAACTACTCCAGGGAAATATCGACGACTATCTACTCCAAGCCGATTCCGGAGATACCCAAAACTGAGAACTCTACCATGAGATTCAGCCGATGCTTAATCAACATGAGGGAAACAAATGGGGGTAACCAAGGTCTGGGCCAAAATCAAGTCGTTGTCAAATCCGACGAAATGTAACGGGGCGGAAATTTCAATCGGACAGCCACACAGTGGCTCTCAAACTTTAAATGCTTTTGACTTAAACATACTACAAGGCACTATAACCTTTTTCGCAGTAGCGGCGCATTTTGGCATTCAAGAAGGTTACTGTTCATCACACCTAGTATATTCATAACACATTTCTAAATATTCTAATGCAAAGGCGAAGAAGTTCAAAAGTATTTGGTTTAACATAAACATAACAATAAGAGATATAGATAACACAGAGTTATCTATTTCGAGGTGTCAAAAGTACAGGGCTATATTTTGACCTCTGTCAAAAATTTAACTGCCAAACAAAACATGTTTTCTTTAAGTTAAAAGTCAGGTATTTATGAAAATGGATAGGTTAACAATCCCACAATGCATAAAATTGTTCAAACCTGGTACAAGAATAGTGATTCAAACGTGGCCACATTTCATGCATTAAGAGAAGATTATGGTTCACATAATCGTCCAACTACTCAAGCAATTGATAAAATTAAAAAAAAAATGTGAAAAAACTGGATCGGTTACCGATTTTGTAAGACCCGTGCATCATCGTTCCACCTCAAATATTTCTACTGTAAGTGAAGGCGTAGCCGAAGACCCGTATATGTCTATTTCTCGACGTCCTGAAGAGCTGGGACTTTCTTACGATACATTATTTTGAATTTATACCTACTTACCCCTAAATCCATATAAAATCCACAAGTCACACAACAACTGAAACCATACATACGTCGATTGGGTGCTTGAATAACAGGCAGTAGACGACGATTTCTCCCTCGGGGTTACGTAAATAAGAAAAATTGTTGCTTTGGGGCTTCGAAAATCATTAAATAATTGAAAAAAAAACTTACTGTTTGGTTGGTTCTTTGGTCCGGCGAGACTGTCACTGTCTCAATTCGGAGCCATGACTTAGACAATATATGGTTTCAACAACATAGATCCACACAACAGCAGACACTTCGCGAGATTGTGCGATTTTACACCATTAGGTGACAAGTTATGGCCGAGGATCCGCCCAATATGTGCCAAAAAAGGGACCGAAAATTATCTCAAACGGATTATTGTTTGCAATAATAAGCGAGACGGTTATTTGAATGTTGTAGTGTTTCGAAAGCGCAAAATGGATAACGCTATGTAAAACAAAAAAAAAAAAAAAACAAAGAGACGTTATGATTGCTAAAAAACAAAAAAAAACAAAAAAAAAAACCAAAAAAAAAAAAACAAAAAAAAAAAAACAAAAAAAAACAAAAAAAAAAAACAAAAAAAAAAACAAAAAAAAACAAAAAAAAAACAAAAAAAAAACAAAAAAAAAACAAAAAAAAACAAGAAAAAAAAAACAAAAAAAAAAAAACAAAAAAAACAACAAGAACAAAAACAAAAAATACAAAAAAAACAACAAGAACAAAAACAAAAAATACAAAAACCCAACAAGAACAAAAATAAAAAAACAACAAGAACAAAAAAAAACCGCAAGTGGAAGTCGGATTTGCTGTTAATTTCATGATGAAAAGAAAGACATTTACATTATTTCACAAATATTTGATTCAAAATAATTGGCGTAAACATCGCTTCTGAGGATAGCAAATAAGTTCATGCTCATTTTATTTGTTTTTATTTATAGGTTTTAACAATAAAAACCAAGTTTGAAATAAATATTTAAATCACTATGGTGGACTTTTTATCAAAATTATGAAGTTATTTCGATGAGTTTTAAACAAGGACTAGACATCTGCATACGCGATGACAGACTACTTCTCTTGGTTAAGGGAATTGATAAATTCCTCTAATTTTTCTTGTATATGCCGCACTTTGACTGAAACGAAGAAAATATATATATATTAAACATTTTATACTCGCTATCAATTCAATTACATACTCAATTCTTCAGCTAGAGTAACACGTTTTCCAGTTAATAATTGTGCCTTTTTTTCTTCATCATCACTAAACTCATCTAGAACCTCTTTAATCTCTTTATCTAATCGGCGAGCTTCTCGATTAATAACTTGCTGTCGTAAGGCATTCGACGTAACCTTTATTACTTGTTGTATTCTCCAAAAGAGAACAACATCACTGCAACTAACCTGAAGGAAAATAAAGCGAAAAAATTTAATAGAAGTTTCAATTAATGAAATCCTTGAAACGCACCTCACATTCCGCCCCTTGTTGGCTGTAAAGATAATATGCTTTTCGGCAGTCATTAGCACGATGCAGTGCTTGTTTTAGGAAATGCCTAAATGTAAAAAAAAGAGCAAAACTCAATGAAATAATAATTTAATTACAATGTGCATTACCTTCGGTATACAGGGAACCAGGTCTGTCGAATGTAATCTGTATCCACCTCAATGCCATCACGCTGTAAGTTCTTTCGAACCGTCGTTAACTCATCATACGATAATGTGGGTAAGTGTTTCTAAATGTTAAAATAAAAATTATATTTTTGTGAAATTTGCAAGTATGAAAAAATATCTTACATCGTCATTTTTCAATACTTTGTCTAATTCTGTTTTTACGTAACGTCGTTTTGATTGATCTTCTGTGAGTGATTTCCAATGGGTTATACGAGTAAATTGTCCGGGTCCCAGCATCTCATTCAAGGTTTCTTCAGTATGTGCTAATTTAGATTTTACAGATGTTTCCAGAAATTTGACAGCTTGGTCCCACTCGGTTTTATCATGTACAAACCTATCTTCTAATGTATTTAGCTGTATAACTCGAAGCATATCGATAGCTTTATCTTCCCACGAATGTCTCCGAATAGCCTCATCTACCACAGCGCCTTTTAGGTTGTCAAATATGTCGTCATGATCAGGAGATTTTTTTGCCTTTTCCATTAAATGTATAAATTCATTTTGCAAAGCTTCCCAACCTAAAAAAAAAGCCACTGTAAAATATTGTACTTTAATAGTTTGCTCGAAACATACCTGCCTCCACTGATTTAGCAGGCAGAGCTTGCTCTGCCCATTGTCGTAGTTTTATATCCACCATTGTGTTGAAGGAATCTGGAATATATATTTATTTATACATATCAGCACCATGATCGCATATTAAAACCGTGCTTACTGATTAAAAAAAAGTAATGTTAACGACAATGATTTAAAGCACATTTAGATTCATAAGGCGATAAACGGAATGTTTTCAAATACTTATACCTATGAATAAGTATTAGGTTATGTTAACTACATTTAAATGTTATCATTAAAAGAAAGAACCAAGCTTGAATTCCTCAATTTGTGTGCCTGCACAAAAACAATTGAAATATTAGTCAATTCGCGACAAATCACAAAGCAGGTGACAATGCAATGCCGTCAAATAAGTCTACACTACTCTAGTTTATATTTACATAATATTACTTTGAGAACCTGACTGTGCGGCCGGCAGGTAGATATTCTCAAAAACATAGTTAGAGAGTTTGTCCCACAGCTTTTCATTCAACGCTTCTTCCCATTTTTTTGCAGATATCTGAGAAAGTGTAACCACTTCATCCAGTATTTCTCCTTTAGCTTTATCAAACAGTTCATCTCTTCCTGACTCTCGAAGCCTGCAAAATAACTTTTATTACAAATATTCAACAATTAAAATAATCATCACTAATATCACTTACCGTGGAAAGTTATTTTTCCATTCCGTTTCCAAATTAAATCTGGTAGCTTTAAATGCATCAGCTTGTTGTTCTATTGTTTCACGCACCATTTTCCAAAATCGATCAGAAACTGCCAAACTAAGATTTCGGCTAGTTACTTGGTGTGGCATTATTACACCTCGACGACTAGAAAACTGCTGCTTTAAAATTTTTTAAATAATGTTTAAATTGTTTTTACATACTGGAAGAGTTTCGAGTTTTTAAAGAAATCTTCTTCGTACTGTCTGATGGCATCAATGCTATCATCTTTTCGTCCTCGACCGGTCACAACAGCATAATATCCTAAAGCTTTCATTGGGAACAATTTGCCAGAAAGAATCTTTCGAATCTATAATTTTTTTAATATTATTATTAAATTTCAAAAAAAAAAAAAACACAAAGTTACATACTCTATCAGGATCTGCAAGCTCTTCGGCTAAATCGACTTTGGTTAGAACAAATATGGTACGTCGGCCCAAAGGATCACACTGCATTACCAAATCAGTCACATTACTCCGCTCAGCATCAACTGAACCATCTTGAATGCATAAAATAATTGCATTTGGATTACTCATATAATGTTTAGTCATTTGATGAATTGAATCCTTTGTATCAGCCGCCATATCTACTGTCATTGTCTATATAGGTATGAAATTCTTTTAGTATCACGATATACATTAGTTGAATTTACATTTTCTTACCGATATTATTCCTGGTAAATCGACTAAAACCATCCTTTGCAGCCCAGGACCTTTAACTGTCATTGAAATTACCTCATTGCTAACAGTTTTCCCACCCCGGACAGAAGCCCGCATTCTTAATTCCACTTCACGACGAAGCTCTGATAAGTCAGACTCCTTGTTTAAGTCATATTCACGGTCTGAATCACGAAATTGGGCAACGTGATATGGTCCCTCTGCGAGTGTTACTTTTACTGGCGCTCTTGTCATCATTTCACCACTCCCTCTTGGAAAAATACGTGCCTTTGCGATAGATTCTAATACAGAAGTTTTGCCACTGCTCTGATCGCCAACCACAACAACCCGTGGCAAATGATCCGCCATGGAATAACTTGTGTCATAGCCTGATAATTCATCTAGAACCTCTGAATACATATCAATAAGCGACTTTTTTATCTTTTTAACCGTTGTCTTCTTATTCGCTTTTAATATTAAGTATTGTTGTCGCAACTCTCTATTTTCCCGCTCCATTTTTTCTAATTCTTTTTGGTATTTTATTTGTACATTCATAATTTCCGTTTGCAATGTTTCTACTTGACTTTGCAAATTTTCTAAACAAAAAAAAAAAAAAAAAAAATAAAAGTACAAAAATCAAGCTATAATATAGTAATTAACTTTTTTATTTGACTCTTACCATATTTTTTCCGACTGTCATCATTCGAAAGGCCTAGTGCCGAAACCGATGCCTTTGATTTAATATCGTCTTTGGCTATATCATATTATAAATATTAAAAAACAAATATAATTAGTTAAAAGCCTTAAATCGTTCTAATATAATTATTGTATGTAAATATGTGCTTTGATATTCTCTCACTTTAAAATGCAAGATAACATACATTCAATAATACTAGCATTATTGCCTTGATAATCTGCGGCCTCAATAGCATCGTCCAGACGATTATCGAACCATATTTTCCATTCCGCAATCTTCTCTTCGCTGAGTTCTTTTAGTTTAGGATCTAAATGCGAAAACAAACCCACATAAATTACACATAAAATTTATTACTTTTAGTTGTCTACACCATAGGCTCAATAGAATGATAGTCAATATAATGGTTAAAGTCTTAGTTAGTAATGGTCTAACGAATAATGATGAACAAATTTTTTCAGACTGATAATTAAAGTGAGAGAAAATCAAAACCGCACTTTTGTTACAACTCTTACCTATTTGCACAACATCCTTCATAACACCACCCACTTCCATTAACTTTTTCGAAAAGTTACTCCACTTTTCACCTTGCGGAAAAACATCTTCTAACCATTTCATATCTGGTAGACCATCTTTCCACTCTTCATATTTCTGCCGGCAACGAGGTATCAAAAAAAGTTAAGTCTTGTTTTAACAGAATTCTATTCATACTTACTTTACTTAGCGACACACCACCTCCGATTGCACCTCCAAGTACAATATAACGCAGCTTCAAAGCCCCGCGTAGTATTCTGACTACCAGCATACCATAGTTACGTGATGGAGGCACATACCAACCAAATCTGCCGTTTTTTTGAGGATTTAGAAATCCATCTTGAAGGTGTTGACCCTGGGTTTGTTTGCCATACCCTTCATAGTCTTGGCGGCGTGCGGTTTTATTACATAGAGTGGAATGATTGGAACAAATTATTTTTGTGCAAAGATATGTGACTCGCTGAGTTGTCCCTCTAAAGGATAAAATAAAATGAACAAAACGATGACGACATATAAGTACACTGCCATCAGATAACTGTTTCATAATCTACCATATGCGTCAGACTTACCGGTGCGACTTGTTAAAAGTTACCCGTAACATAATTAGAACTGGTACTTTTCAATGTAAACTATAAGAAATTAATATCGCAGCCACAGTTACAAATAAATTAGTAGAACTGAAATTTTTCACAGGTCGTGAAAAATATTCTGCTTTATTTCAGCTGATTTTGTTGCACCATGGGTGACATCTGTTATAGTTACCAGATTGTTTAAACTGCACTTGTCTACGAATTATTTCCGTGGTGAAAACTAATTTTACTCGATGTTATACCTGCACACACTTCAAAGACAACATTATTTAAGAAAATCTTCTAAACTCACCATATTTTATGGATGATGCGAGCCGAAATATTTGTAGCATTAAGTAGATGTTGGATTAAATTATTTTATCAAACAAAGAAATTAATCCTCTCAATAAAAGACACGTATCTAATTATATTGGTACGTTCAGAACGTGCTTAATGCATGTGACTTTTTGCGATTTATTTATATTACTAATAGAATATTGCATTGAATATTAGATATACTTTTAGGTTTAAATTAATTTAGTTAAAATATCTATTTATATATTTTTTATGAATTCTGCCTCTGCATAAGTTGCTGGTTCTGCTGACACTTGCGGTATTAAGAGAAATTTACTACGGGAAAGTATTTACCTAGCTTACGAATCTTCTTCATGGTAACAAAACATTTTGAGCCAGTAATCTGAATTGCTTTTGATAGACTTTTATCTTCGAGAATTATGTCAATATCTTCTATTGTGTTCAATTTACAAATGCTACCACGTATATTCACGGATTTTTCATGGGAAAAAATGGAATTATTCTTAATTCTTTCTGAATCAAAAGAATTTAGTTCTTCATCGCATTCTTCCTTAGTTTCTGCAACTGTTAATGTGTTGACATTAAAGAGAGAATTTCTTAGATCGATTTGCACGTCTGATGTATGATTTGCACGTTGACGGAATTCATATTCCTGTGCCTCCGTTATACGATCTAACGATTGACTCTCTCGAACCCGACGTCTACCAGTTCCCATCAATAACGATTCTGATTTCAAGTTATTGCTAGCGCGGTTATTCTTTTCTTTATCGTCTTTTGGTGTTTTCTTATATCGTTCGGTATGCGAATTGGAGTTCTTCCTCGTCTCATCGGTTTTATTTTGCTGAAAAAAAATAATAAAATTAATACAGTATGTCTTTTTAAAAGAGAAAACTTCATAGGAGTGCTATTAAACACTACCCTGCTAAATATTTTTTTATTGAAGGAATCGTCGAACTCAAGACGGAAACAACCTACCAAATAATTGGGGCAATAATAAATTAAAAAACTATCATTACATCCTTCTGCAACCTATCGACTTGCTACTTGAATTTACAATACACATATGTCATTGATGACGGCCTAATTTTAACTGGACTTGAATATTGCTTACAAAAGCTTACATATTATCATCGACTTTTCGCCTTATTTCGGTCAGGTATTTTGCTCAATGTGACAGCCGGCTCTACGCACCGAAGTTGACCCGGATTTTATCCGTCTAAGGGCTGTTACCCTTTCGGCGATCTAACCCCGTTTAAGTCAACAGGTATTTTGCTCAACGAAGTTACGTGCCTCAACTACTTAAATTAGTATTTACCTCTTTATTAGATTTTTGTCCTTCCTTTTTTCCGCTTGCATTTGTATTACTATTAGAAACTATTTGTGACGATGGTATTTGTGATCCAGATGGAGGACACGATTGATCTTGTGAATCACTTGAGTCATCATGTGAGTCGCGGCGGTGCATGCGAAATCTTGTTGGAGTATCACCAACAAATTTGTTAATCTTTTTCTTGCTCCGCGCTTTAGTATCGTCATCTGATGCCTCAGAGCTACTACATGATGGTGTTCGTATTTTACTTAATTTACTACGTCGATGGGTCAGTACAGGGTTTTTATTACTCATGGGTAAGGTATTTAATTTGCCTATTTCGAGGTCTTTCATACCCTTCAAAGCGTCGTCCATTGCTGGTACCTTAGATGTTCTGTAATTTAGTGTGTCCATTTTCGTATTTTTATCACATACGGTATGATTTTCTATTTGGTTAAGCTTATGAACTAATGTAGCATCAATCGACGCAGTCATTTTTGGACGATCATCCTGTATTATTGTATTTAACTTTGTCCGCTCTTGAGCCACGCAATTTAAACGGCCATCTGATATGGATTCTCGTCGAGTAACAGCTACTCGCAATTCATTTCCGTCATTTGCATTCTCGTACCCAGACTCATCTTCGTCTTCTTCACGAACAATACTGCACTTTCTACTCCTTTTATCCTAAGATATAAATATATAAAAAATTTTAGAATACAGAAAATTTAGAAAACAGAAATTTTCAAAACAGTCAACTAACATTTTTAGTATCCGCTGCAGTTTGAGTTACGGTATTTATAGGCAATGCAATTTTATTTGAGTTTGTTGGTTTTATCTTCAAATCTGGCATCTGCACTCTCTTTACTTCTGAAATGTTAGTTCTGAAAAATAATAATTTTCAAAGTTGAGCTGAATTTAAATACATTTGAGATTGACCATAAACATACTTCGCCGCTACAACGTCAGGTAAAATAATATGTGTAGGTTTTTTTGGAAATTGTTCTTCACGACGTTTACGGAGCCTCAACTCTGCCAAAAGGAAGTATGTTGCCGTAATATGATTGTACTGGTTTTTATCCAACGCGCTATTTGAATTTTAAATTTGTTTTTCATTATTTTAAAACTTCTATAATTGGAATAACAATATTTATACTCACAGTAAAATCTCTTCTTTGGGTGCAATGTTTCCATTTATCATTTTCTGAATAATGAAAGCATGATCCTCATCACTGAGTTCTTGTCTGCTTATCAATGGCAGACTATCGGTCGCATCAAAATCAGATATTTCATTCACCCAAGGGTGCGCCGCAATCTGATCAAGTGTAGCACGGTTTTTTGGGTCACGCACCAACATTGAACTAATCAATTGTTTACATTGTGGAGATACTTGAGGTGGTACAGTGTATTTACAATCCATAATCATAGTAAGCGTTTCAGAATCATTTGCTTTTTCAAACGGAGGCTGGCCACAAACAAGCATATACAGTATTACTCCTAATGACCATATATCTGTAGGCGATGAAAAGCAGAACATAACATTAGTACTTTTATTAAAAATTATTTTATACTCACCAACTGCGGGTGCATCGTATGAGTCTCCAAGAAGAATTTCGGGGGCGGAATAGGCCAAACTACCACAAAATGTTTCTAGTTTTTGTCCTGGGGAGAACTTATTACTAAATCCGAAATCAGTTAATTTGACAACACCAATTTTTTCAAAAAACACAACATTTTCGGGTTTCAGGTCTCTGTGAATAAAGAAAATATTAGTATATTGCAAAACATTAAACTTAAAAATGTGTTTCTGAAGAACAAGAAAATACTTCATTGACTTAAGATTACAACTAGACCTTTCATTCATTATACATATTTAAAGTATTAGTTTACCTGTGCACAACATGCAACTGATGACAGTAAGTAATAGCCTTTAATATTTGCTTAAAATATTTCCGAGCATATTCCTCACTGAGTCCACCTTCGTGCTTCATTATGTAATCATAAAGATCGCCACCATCCCCCAATTCCAAAACCAAATAAAGCTTTGTTGGTGTATCAATAACTTCATAGAGTCTTACTACGTTTGGATGCTGGACAAGCTTCATACACCTACATGTCACGATGCGATAATTATTACAAATTATATTTATCAATGTCATTTATAGATCCTACCTTACTTCCTGAAACAAATGAGCCTTAGAGATTTCATCTAACTTTGTCTTATCTACTACTTTGACAGCAACTTTAGCACCAGTAAAAACATGACGAGCAAGCTTTACGACAGCAAAATGTCCTGAACCGAGGGTTTCTTCCAAATCATATAACCCCGCTATTTTACCATCGTAAGAACCTCCACTACCACTAGGCAAAGAGTGGATTTGCGATGCGGATGACCCAAATGCCATATTTTCCTCAGAGTGCATGCCTAAATTTTTTCAATTGCTATCGCAGCTGTCGTTTCAGAGGCACAATATAGGCAACAAAGGTGGTACAGACACGTAGTAACACAAAATGCTTACCACATACGGATTAAATGCAGGCATTGGACATTTTTAACTTTCTTTTTTGTGCTTGTGACGCCGACCGGGTTCAAATTTAACTTTTGTTAGATATTCGGGACTTACTTAGCTTATGCGTTATGGGATGGGTGTCAATAAAGCAACTATAGATTCGTGTAGGTTTCGTGACCTATGCGTACATTGAATTGGTTTTAGTTACTTTGAACTTTTTCCTCTGCTTTACAATTTCACACTTTAAATCACTTTTCTAATATTATTTATAAAAATTCTGCTCGAAAAGTTTCTGTAATGAAACTAATATCTGTATGCGATGAGCCTTGACAGTAGCAAATCAAATGCAGTTATCAGAATATTGCCAGACCGAACAAATATTTCTTTAATCTTAACTCATAATTAGATTTGAAAAGACTATTTCAAAACACAGCACGTAATTTATCGTGCATTTGTAAGCACATAATAATGCTGAAATTCAACAAGCAGTATCTCCCCGGTATTCAGTATCTATTTTGATACCATAAATATTTATAGGATTCAGAGGAATCTGTTTGCCCTGTTCTCTGGTTCACCGTTCCATTGCGAAGATCGAGTTCACTAATTCTCCTGTACACACAAAGTCAACTTCAGGAAACCAGAAAACCAGTTTTCTCCCTGCCAGTCTTCTGATGCTCGTTTTTGACTAGGAGTAATAGCTTACGAAGGATCATGGCCAAAACTTAACGGTACTTTCAGACAATTCACAATCTTTTTCTTTAGATCAGTACTTTCAGATAATCCATATTTTTTTTATTTAGATTGATCTTTATTTTTGCCTAAGGAGGAAGTCCAAGCCAACTATCATTTCATCAATCAATTTCCGCTACTATAAACTTATGTTTATTCCCGATTATGACTACACACGTTACTTCTTCTACAGCCTTGTTGTCAAAACCAGTTCCTGTACTTATCCAAGCGGGTCCAGGACTTACTTCCTTAGTAATCATTGACGAAAATGTGATTAGCCCGTTGCAACAGTCAACACTATTCCATCAACAAACCCTTTAGCAGGAAGATTACTTGTTTTATTTCCGATTTGAGCCGCCTTCCTGTCTTATAATAACGGGTCACTTGAACAATTTCTACCACGTTCAAGATATTCTAGTTGGTAACAATGGATTGCAACGATTTTACAACTAGATGGTTTCCCAAATTCTTCGAGCTCAATTACTGGATTGATAAATAAAAGTGACAAGATTTGTATTCAGCTTCTTTATTAAATATACACAGTTAAGCCCAAAATACACTGAGGCAGTGGCAGTGGCAGTAACAGCTTTCGAAATCAACCGTTTTTAGGAACACTGCTGTACAATGAAGCGACACACAATACAGCAGTGGTAGCTGGCAGTACTGCTAAGCTTAACCCTAATTCTAAATTCACTGCCACTGCCTTTATTGCAGTGAACTTAATGTGTTGAATTTGATACAGCAGCCAACTTCTGTTTGAGTTATTTATTTACAATTTAATTTGTAACGCCAACTTTTGTTCGAGTTTTGCATATGCTTACCACTCTTCTTCGCTATATATCTCATCCAAATTCTTAGTGCTCTGTACCTTTTGTACGCATATTGCAACTGTATTAAATTTAGCAGTAATATTTCTTTTTTTAACAGCGAACCATTTTAATAACACTTTTATATGTGTATAATAAGTATTTTTGTAAAGTTCCCGCCAGCACATAAATAAATAATTGTCAGATAATACAAACAAAAAGAAGTAAATACTAGTCACTGCCAAAGCCGTATTGTGTTTGCAGTGGCAGTCGCTGTTAATATTAGCTCTCACTGCAAAACGCTATTAACACATAGTTTTTTTCGTTTTTATATAGCTACAGATTACTCGCTTGTATTTTCTAGAAGATTCTGTTTGAATGTTCTCCATAACGAAAATTTTCACCACAGTATTGTGAAAGGTACATTATAGTATTCAGTTTCTATTCCGTATGTTTCTTCGTGTGTAAATGCGGAACAAGGAATTCCATTACGTGATATCACTGGAAACTCTAACAATACCAGAGAACGTACATATATCAATCGTAATACTGATAAAAGAGTTAAGAAAAGTGGCAATATTGTGCTTGCTAGACCTTCACTCGATTGCAGGAAGATTTGCGAAACTTAGCAGGAGTTTTCTTTAGATTTTATGTGTTGTTCGGGGATTTATAATTCGTAATATCTACTTATGGCTCAAAAAAGATGTAGGATGTGTCCTCATATTGGCAATGAGCATGTCCTCGAAATAAAAAAGCTTGAAAAGGTAAAAGTGCTGTCCTTGTTTTGACTAGTTTTTATAACGGTTCTGCAATATTATTTGGAACAGGTGAAGTCGTGTGCAGATTGTGATTATTCCGGGCCAAACTTATGGATCTGTCTCCAGCGGAATTGCTTACGGGTGGGATGCTCTGAGCAAGCTAATGACCACAGCACTGAACATTTTCAGCTTAATAACTGCCATTGTCTTCACATGAACATGTCGTCGCAGCGTTTGTGGTGCTATTTATGCGAACGAGAAGTGTTCATTGATGTGAAGCCTACATTGATAGAGGACCCTTTCATTGCGGCGATTCGGTCTTCGGTGGCTTCATCTAGGGACGAAAAAGATAGTGAAAGCAACGAAGACCATGAGATTGAGGATGCATCTACAATTTCTTCGGGTTTGGTGGGATTACAAAACATAGCTAATACTTGTTATATGAATTCTGCTTTGCAAGCCCTTAGTAACGTACAGCCCATGACACATTATTTCCTGAACTGCAGTGACTTGGTAGAGCACATAGTTGAACAAAGTTCACATCGCAATAAAGTGGGACTGGCTAAAAGCTACCAGCGTTTAATACATGATATCTGGAGTAAAAATGATGTAGGAAAAGGTAAGTACCAAGTAATTTTCTAAAATTAATGCTTAAAATGTACATCCGTTTGAATTATTTTATTTTAGACTACATTGCACCGCGAGGAATACTATATGGTATTCGAAGTGTACACCCTATGTTCCGTGGATTTCAACAACACGATACCCAAGAATTTTTGCGTTGTTTTATGGATCAGTTACATGAAGAGTTAAAAGAAAATACCCCCGTTTTACCGATAATGCCTTGCCCTGCAGCTGAGATGGCAGATTTGAAAAATTCTGATGAGCAGTTTGATACAGACTCTGTTTCGCAGTCTAGTTCTGTGTCAGACTCGGAGTATGAAACATGCGATAGTAGTCTTTCTCAACATTCAAACCAAGTAAAAGAACAGCTGACTTCATGTAGTATTGATCGAAACCGGAGAACGAGGAAAGCCCACTTAAGTTCAACGCAGCCACACTCAGTTGTTCATTCAATTATAAGTGATATATTTGATGGAAAGTTACTCTCTTCAGTGCAATGCCTTACTTGCGATCGAGTATCAACACGGGAGGAAACATTTCAGGATCTTTCTTTGCCAATACCGAATCGAGATCATTTAAATATGCTACATCAAACTCATAGCTTAAGTGCTCAAAGCTTAAATTCGATTGAAACATTGGCACCAAGCAATGCCGATGGATGGTTCTCTTGGTTTTGGAAAATTTTTCGCGCTTGGTTATGGGGCCCTTCTGTTACATTATATGATTGTATGTCAAGTTTCTTTAGTGCGGATGAACTCAAAGGTGACAATATGTACAGGTATTTATTGAAGACAAGCTGTTGTTTGTTAGCTTCATTGTTTTTATTTATTTATTTATTATCTTTATAGTTGTGAAAAATGCAATAAACTGAGGACTGGTATTAAATATTCACAAATTTTGGAACTACCAGAAGTTTTATGTATTCACTTAAAGCGGTTTCGACATGATTTGTCATACAGTTCAAAAATATCATCACCAGTACATTTTCCGCTTGAAGGTTTTGATATGAGACCTTACTTGCATAAAGATTGCAAATCAACTGTAACTGTGTACAATTTGGTTTCTGTTATTTGTCATCACGGCACCGTAGGTGGTGGTCACTACACGTGTTTTGCTCGAAATCCTGTAACGAATCGTTGGTATCAATATGACGATCAACATGTTATAGAAGTATCACCCAGTACCGTTCAAATTTGTCAAGCTTATGTTCTCTTTTATCGAAAGCACAACCCCCAAATGGATTTAGTAAGAGCAAAAGCAAGTGAAATTTCTGCACTGAATCCTGTACATACAGCCGAAATACGTTTTTACGTTGCTCGTGAATGGTTATCTCGATTTAGTACATTTGCAGAACCTGGACCAATCAATAATTGGACAATATTGTGCTCTCACGGTGGACTCTTACAGTCAAAACTGGCATTGATAGATCAAATTGCAGTACCAATATCCCAGCCATTGTGGGACTTTCTGTACTGTACATTTGGTGGTGGTCCAGCTATAAACATGTTGTACGAATGTGAAATATGCAAAAGAGCCGCTGAGTCTTTAAAAAGACGCCAAATTTACGAATTATGCGTATTCACAAAATTTACTGGCATGGATACAGAGCTTGATTGTGGTGCCATATATGCCATCTCAATGCCTTGGTTACGTAAATGGCAACAATTTGCCCGGGGTATAACACATAAAGAGCCAGGACCCATTACAAATGCCAATATTGCCCTGACAGATGCCAGTCATTCGTTACCAGTGCGACAAGTTCGCCCAGGATCGGACTATGCGCAAGTGAACGCACTTTTATGGCGATTTTTCTATGGCATTTATGGTGGTGGGCCAGAGATAATGCTTCGGGACTCAATTACTGATGAGGTAAAGTTCACCGTAATAATGTTTAATGGTTTCAACAATTTTTGTTTGTTTTCAGATTGAAATAATTGATCAAGATGAACAATATGACAGTGACAACTTTGGAGATAAAGTAGACATTTCGGATACTGAGAGTAATATAGGAAATATGAATAGTGTTGAGTTAAATGAATCGAAATCGAACCAGGAAAACGGAGTTTTAAATAATAGAAGCTCCGATGATAGTACTCGTTCACCTACGCTACGTGTTCCTCATGAAGATGTTAAAGAATACAAACATGTGAAACATTTTGGGAGCAATGGTAAAAAACTACGCCCACCATTACTTAGAAATAGTCTTCGAAAAAAATCAGCAAAAGGACGAAATGCTATAAAAAATGCATTTGGCCCAACTGGTAGGTATTTAATTTTTAAACTTGATGTACTCAATATCTCTTGTTTTTTATAGGTAACTACAGTTTTCGAAAAAGTTTCGACACCGGAGAACATGTTACGGAGGAGATAGTGCATTCCACGTATGTTGACGTCGAATCCGATTTACAACAGAGTGCATTTATTATAAATCAAAATCAAACATTCCCAACTGAAAGAAAGTCAAGAAAATCGATTTCCAAACACACTCAGGAAGGCATAGGTTCATATTCTGAAGATATTGTGGCGATACATGCGGGGCATACAAAAAATAGATCAAAAAGTAAAGATGTTGTCACACTTCAAAAATTTATACAATTGTCAGAATCCAATGAGTCCACCGAAACTGATATTTAAGATTATCTTTCATGTAGTCATAACAAAAGTAGTTGAGTTAATTCTACTGGGCTATCAATCCATGTATTTTTATATTCGTAAGTGTTTTATATTTATGTAAATTTGTCTATATATGTACATATGTACTTCAATAAAAATGTGTCGTTTAGGTAGAGGCTACTGTATGCAGTGACTTAATTTTATGCGTTATTTTTATTTATTTGCTTGAACTCCATCCAATAATTGCCAGATAGAATAAATCTTTGAAATTTAACATATTTTCTCTTGTAAAAGAACCCCATTCAAGCACATATACGAGGGGATTAACAAAGGTTCGGTAAGTTGACCAGAAAAAAAAAAACAAAAAAAAATCTTTTGGTATTTAGTCCTTTTCTATCTAGTCTTCAAAATCTTGCTTATTAAGCTTATCAAGTTCAGCATTAACCGCATTAATTACCTCTTCATTGCTTCAGAACTTTCGTTATACATTTTTTTTTTTAATTTTTGGAAATAACCAGAAATAACAAGATGCTATATCCGGGGAATATGATCGATCCCAGAGATCGCAATAAAATTACTTGTCATATCAGCAGTGTGGGATGGCGCGTTGTCATGGTGTAAAAAGTATCTTTCTATTTTCCAATCAATTTTTAAACCGTTTGGTAAGCACTCTTCAGAGTACCATTTTGGCCGATCGTTCTAAAATTTAAAAGGTAGACTAATAAAGTAATTGCAAAGGATTTGGTGTTTTTAGATTTAACAAAAACGAATTGAAAGTCACCAACTAACCGAACTTTTGTTAATCCCATCGTATAATTGGCGCTTTGTAACCGCTGAAGTGATTTACGGCCAAGCTACCCCAATTCGTGGTTTTGCGTCTAATTTTTTTCTAAGCCACCTCCGAACGGCTGATGGTTTTAGTTCTCTGGTCTATTAGTTTTACAAAGTTAACATAACTGTTATGTTAGCCACATGATAAGGAATCACCCTGTCTGAAACACAGTTTGGTATCGAACGGCTAGAAGAGGTCCTACCCGATCTTGACATAGCTTTTGGTGTTGCTTAATCTAGTTTACATAGCCGTATAAGTTTTGCGGGAATACCAAATTCAGACGTAGCGTCGTATAGGCCGATCCTATTCGAACTTTCGACGGCTGCTTTAAAATCGATGAAGAGGTGGGGTGTGTCGATACTGGAATATCTGGAATACCAGATCTAAAACCACACTGATAAGGTCCAATCAGTCTGTTAACTTTGGGCTTTAGTATTTCTGCAAATTCTGCAAAGTTGCTGATGCATGCACCTTGTCAGCTCTTCACCATCATGTTTGAATAGCTCTGCCGTAGGCCGTCAGCTCCAGCCGCTTTGTTGTTCTTAAGGGGGGCAATCGTTATTCACTCTGGGCATCCACTTTGGGCATCGGTCGGTCAGTTCCTCAAGCTCTTCATACTCACGCATCTCGGCCTCTTTTTTAGTCTTGCTTCTCTCTTTACTTTTCGGCATCTATCCGATCCCGCACGAGTAGTGGTCGATCGCAATGTTGCGAGGTAGGCAGCCTGCTTTCTCTCTACTACGACACGGCAGTTCTCATCGTGCCAGCTATTTTTGCGAACTTTTCGAAAAGCCATCCCACAGTTCCCTTATACCGAGTTGCTGATGAGTGCTCTCAGTATAGAGTAGAAACCCGTTCAGCAGTCTGTTGTGATTGCAGCTTTTGGACATCGAACTTTCCTTGGGTTTGTTGACGGACGTCTACCCTATGCCAGGGAAATTTTGAAATTACTGATAAAATCGATGGTCGAAAAATATAGGACGGACACCTGAAAGTGTTTATATCTGCTAGTAAAGGTAAAATTAAATCAGGAAAGATCAATTTGCGACGAGCTTTGTAAAAATTTGAAAAGAAGAGAGAAAGGGGCTTTCAGAAATGCGCAAGAGTTTCAACTAAAAGCCAGTACCAACAACAGATTAGTAAAATACCAAATGAGACCGAGATATGGGCACGCTTTAAACTTCGGGTGCCTGAAAAAATTATATTCGTCCTTGAAAAGAATTAAAAAGCATAATACCAGTGCCAGTGTATAGTCGTAGAAACTGTGTGCCAAATAATAAAAGATATATTTTATTGAACCATCGGCAAGACCTTGGAGTTTGCCGGTCTTACTTTTAAAGAAGAAATACGGTCAGTTGTGGCCAGAGAATACAGCCTTCAATGCTGGAAACAGTCTTTGGCAATTAACGGCGATGCCCTTTGGGTTTTGTAATGCTCCAGCCTCTTTTGAAACAATAATGGATAATGTGCTGAAGATACTACATTAGAAAACTTGTTGTTGTATCTAGATTACATCATCGTGCTGGGTAAAAGCTTTGAGGAACGTCTGGACAATTTGAAAGAAATTTTCCAGAGGATAGCGAGCGCTGATCTCAAACTAACTTTTCATTTTTGAAGAAGGAGGGGAATTACTTAGGTCATCAAGTATAAACAAAGAGCATCTGCGTCTGATTATAAAATACAAATCAATAAACTCTTCACTAGCTTCTTTTCGAAATTTGGGTAAGTCAATAATGTTGTGACCTCATTATCGACTAATTGGCGTTTGTTTTCATATCGGAATTGGAAATTGTCCTTAGTGAAAGCGAATTGGTTTACTTTATCTCCTGCTTGGCCTCTTGTCTTATACCGGATATGATATAGTTTTTGGGCTTGAGATAATAGGGGGTGGTTTATTTATACGGCAGTGAACTTGTCTTGGAAAGACGGGCACTGATCGGATCTAACATCAAATGCTTCAGTGTCAGTGGAAGATGTTGATACAGTTCAGATTCGGAACAAGAATTTGGTTGATTCACTGCTCTAATTAACTTAAGTTACTGAGAAATTTTTACTTTAGTTATTTCATAAGTATCATTGCTAAATGTTCTTGGCGGAACAAGCGCAAGAAAATTCGCGGAGAAGTCTGCTTTGTCTTTTTGGAATAAGACTTCGTATACGTCTTGAACACGTTTGTACCAATCGTCAAGATAATTATTTTTAATTTCCAGGAGATTTTCTGAAAGTTCTCCTATATGAGAAGAGGTAAATCTGACACAATACCTTATTAAGCCATCATTTTTTGTATCAAGCAGCCTTAGTGGTGGGTTGTGCCATGAGTTGAGATGGAGATTTTTATGCGGTTATCTTGAATGAGATACTTTGCGCCGGACTCCAGTCCTTGGCATTTTCAAATAATATACGGCTTTAACTTTATTTAAGTCTCTTTAATCAATATTACTTGTTTTTAAACAAGTTAGCACTTAGTGTCTGGGAAGCAGTGCTGGGTTGGAAATACAGTATATTTATGTACATATAGGCATAGTTAAAATGTAATGCTTTAGTTTAAACGAGAGCGATGTAGAAAAATAGATATTATATAATGCGCTGTGCTGGCTTTGGTATATGTGCGATTGTTTATTCGCTGTAACGTACAATCAGTGCTTGAGAAAGCACAAAAGTGAATAAAAGAACAGAGCACAAGAGTGAATTTATGCATTTACTATATACCACTCTTTAAATTCCAGAAGAGAGAGATTATCGCTAGAGCTCGGTACATATTTACGTCTGTTCAAATGAAGTGATCGCGGAAATGGATGCACTATTTTTTGGGAACAATTGTTTTTTGTCGGGAAATGACACAGGAGCGTGCCTATTTTTAGACTTGGGCAGCTGATGCTGCAGCTATTGCTGGTGGGCATGTTGTTGTTGTTCGATGTTACACCTGACTATTGTTACTTGGTTGCTATGATTTGTATTTTTTTATTTTTTATTTTTAATTTTTATATATTATTAATTTTTTTTTTGTAGTAGGACACACTTCACTTTTTTATTGCTTTGTTTTTTTTTTCAAATGTTAACGTGATTTTTTTGGAAATAGTGAAAAAATTACAACAATAGTTTTGGACGGTAGAAGTTATAGCTGCTATTTCGGAGACCACCACGTTTCCTCATCAGACTTCTTTTTCCAGACACCTTTTGTTCGAATGGAATTTGAACTTGGGATGCCCACAGCACGAGCCAATGGTTATCCCATTAAGTTGCATGTGTGCCGCTTTCACATACTGTTGTTTTTCACAGTGGTTGGCATTGCGTCCTGCCATTCGGAAGACTCGGGTTCATATCCCGGTGCCACCAACATCCAAAAGTTATGGAAAATTATTTTAAATAAAAAATTAAATTCAATTTTCTAATTGCGGTCGCCCCTCGGCAGGGAATGTCCATCCCTCCGAGTATATTTCGGACATGAAATAAAGCTCCTCGTTAAAAAACCGTCAGCCGTTCGGAGGCGGCTTAGTATAAACTGTAGGTCCCTCCATTTGTTGGAAAAAAATCAAGACGCAAAACCACAAATTGGAGGAGGAGCTCGGCCGAAAATCGCTTCAGCGGTTACAAAGCGCCAATTATATATATATAACGTGATTTTTAAATAACTTACAGTATTAGTAGTGTTTTGTGGCTGATGTCTTTCAGCTAGACTCGAAGGACCATGATTATGCGAGGGTCCTTCTTCGAACTTCTTCGAAATAAAAGTCACTCGCATATTTATTAGTTTAAAGGAAATAAACATTTTAACATATGTATGTGTTTAAAAAATACTTTATCGATAGCAAAATAATTATAATTGATTTATATATGTATGTATGTTTTATTTTGTACATTCTTTGTTGACTATACAAAATCCGTTAAAATGTCATAATTTGTGTCAGTTAATGTGTTAATAAATGGTTGCTTTCTCATTTACGTATATATATTAAAATGTCTTCAAAAAAGCTAAATTTTTTTAAATTAATCGATAAGGCAGAAATAATAAGAAAGCTGAAAAACGGAGCAAGAGTTACATCCTTAGCAAAACATTACAATGTTGCTAAATCAACAATATGAAGCATAAAAAAAGAAAGAGGTAATTTTCAAATGCATCAACAACACATTTTAAGGATACGGAAAAATGAAAAGCATGAAGCAGTTAGAACTATATAAAATTGAAAAACATCTCTACCGTTGGTTCATTCGAATGCGAAACCAAAACTACCCTGTAAGCTGATTAATACTGAAAGAAAGGCTAAAAATTTGTACTTAAAAACAAAGAGAACGAAAGTGTACACATGTATAAAGTTAAATTTTCTAATTGTGGTCGCCCCTCGGCTGGGAATGTCTACTCTACCAAGTATGTTTCTGACGAGAAACAAAAAGCTCCTCTATTTGTTGAAGCAACATTAAAACGCACATCACAATTTGAATAAAGAAATCACCTCAGCGGTTACAAAGCGCTAATTACCTATATATTTAAAAATATATAAGACATTAATAAATTTAGATTTTTACATTAAAATGCAGAAATAAAACTTTAAAATAAGAAACGATGACATGCGAAAATCCTCTGTAACTTAGATATATTAATATTCCATGTAATCCCTGCAGGGAAAAAAATGCTAGTTATTAACTAGAATCCAATTGGTATGTTGTTTTGAAACTATTGCCCATTTAATCAACTGGTATTTCTAACACGGCGATGTCATCAGGTTCATAAAAAATAAAAGAGTTTTCCTGCCGTATACCGCAGTAATAACCACTAACCACTCGGTTATCGCGACGATGTAGCGATCAGTATCATTTTGCGAACTTCAAAAAGGCAGGGAATGGAATTCAGCCGTGCCATGCCGATATAACAACAACAAACGGTGGTGAAAAGTATTAATTATCCCGTTACTGGTGAACCTGCTATACAAATAAACATTTGGTTTTATTCCAACTCCAAAATACGGGTATTTAAGTATTTTAGCATACTAGTTGATTTCCCCTGCAAGGATATACACAATGATGTATTTATGCACATACATATCTATCTACGAGTGTGTCGCCTATAGACTGCAAAACAACTGAGCCGATTTTGCGAAAATTTTCAGGATAGCTGCATTGAAATCTGGAGAGTGTGGAGTTTGGCAATTTTTGAAAGTGGACCTGGGACCGATCTATACTAAACAATCAGCGGTTAGTGGGCCAGAAATCGACCTATTTAAAAAAATGTTCTTTTTTTGATACCTAGCCTGCTGTGTGTGTAATAATAATACTATTTCATACATACAATGTTTTTTTTTCCAAATCACTTCTTGCATTTAAAAGTATCGAGTAGGCCATAATAAATACTTTCAAATGTCGGAAAATACTTCTTGCTATACGTACTCGTATATGTATGTTGGCGGCCGCGGTAGCCAAGTGGTTAGCATTACACAAAAACCTAATATGGTCCCTCCGGTCAACCATCTGAGTGTAATTCTAGAAAATTATGTAAATTGTCCCTCCATTTATTGGAAAAATATTAAAACGTATCCCACGTTTTCGAGGAAGAGCTTAGTGGAAATAGCTATTTAAAATTACATATTCTTCTTCTTTATTGGCGTACACACCACCTAAGCGGCTATAGTCGAATCAACATTAGCGCGCCATTGTTCCCTTCTTTTCGCCATTTTGAAATACCAAGTGAAACCAGGTCGCGCGCCATTCATCCCTTCTTTTCGTCATTTGGAAATACCAAGTGAAACCAGGTCGCTCTCCACCGTATACTTCCAATAGACTGCCTTCTTCTGCTTCCAACAGCGGATACTGCTTCTAATACTTTGCAAGCCGGAGTGTTCTCATTAATTTCGACCACATGTCCTAGCCAGTATAGCCACTGCCACTTTATTCGCTGAGTTATGTATGTCAATGTCATCGTATAACTCGTACAGCTCATCGTTCCAACCGTTTGCGATATTCGTCGTAGCCAATGCGCAAAAGATCATAAATCAGTAATTAATGGGGTGCCAAGGCTGTATATGTATGTACATATATATAATAATGTAATTCTATATATAATAAATATTATCGTAGAAAAATTTCTCCAAAATATCAAGAAATCATTCCTTTAATTATTATTTACTCCACATCCTTTCATACCGCCAATAAGAATAACGTGTTAGATATATACGCGATATATAATACCGACGATATCAAAGTACGAGTATATACATACCTACATATTATTGTATACAGTAGGCTGGGAGCAGGCAGGCCAGGAAATCATTGCCGACGTCAAATGAAGGGTTAAAGATATTAATTATTGAATAAAGTTAATTAAACTACTTTTTAAATAAAATTTTGATTTCTTCTACAATACTACCAAACAAAAATTGGAATTTAAAATTGCTGCTTGCATTTCCAAACTTTTGTGACATTTACGAGGAATATTACAGCATTCCTAAATTAATTAACATTTCTGAATTCAGCATACTCAAATTATCAAATCCATAAATAATTCCATATTTGTCCGCATATTATATAGAAAGGAGACCGTAGTAATTTTCAGCGATGAATTCAGGCGTCAAACACACAGTTTTCACTTTACCGACTCCCTTCCAAGGCCTTTCCATTTGCTGCTGGGTATGTACATATGTATGTATTGTACATACATATGTAGAACCCCATATAGATATATTTGCTTGTCGAAGCAACAACCTTATACCTACGTCTATTTTTGGATGAAACAATTTTAGTAGTACACATTGCGAGATATTTTGTACGGCTCATTCGCAGCGGCGTTTTTGTTAAAAACTATTTAGTTGATTTAAAGTATGTTGCTCATAAATTTTTTAAAATTAAATTAATTTTCCGTTTAAAAATACAAATCAGTTAAGCCTATAATTGAAAATAAGTGATCTATTAACAATGTCTACTTGTGCTATATGTGGTATACCAACAGAAACCAAATGTTCTAATTGTAATCAAACTTTTTACTGCGGCAAGGTACACCAGAAACAGCATTGGCTGACGCATAAAGTTGATTGCAGACCGTTCAAGGTACATACATAGATATGTGAATTACCGGCAATCTTTATTTTACTTGGACTCTATATTTAAAGGTAGAGCACAGCGATCAACTGGGAAGATATTTGGTAGCTACACGCAGCATTAAACCATTTGAAATAATTTTAAAAGAGGCACCATTATTATGCACACCATCTCAAGTAACCAGTCCAGTATGCCTGGGTTGTTTGAATGGAATTGAGCCTTCCGATTATATTGATTGCGAAAATTGTGGGTGGCCTCTTTGCGGAGTCGAGTGCAAGGGCAAACCTGAGCACGAGGCTGAGTGTGAGTTCACAAAGAAACGAGGTTCTAAAGTGAGTATACTAGCCATTTTAAAATATTTCAAGATTATCGTTATCAGGGGTGATGCAAAACTATAGTGAAACCAAGAATATTAGTCCAGTTCGGTAAACTGATGAGCAGCAACAATTGTTAATGAGTCTTACTAAATCGACTTCGGCGTGTAAAATTTGCACCGATAGAGCACATTTTCCGTTCGTTGACCAGATTGGCAGTAACAATTTCTATTGAATTTACTGAATCGTGTTCATTGAGTCAAAAAACTCAGTATAATTAGTAACGAGAGAGCACAATTTTGACGTTTAGTTTGGAGAGAAAGTTGCAAATTTGTGCTGGAAAATAAGCTGATTTGCGATCATATGATTGAATTTTTGTCAACAAACCAGAATTATTTAAAATGAAAATAATTTTAATTCTTTAATATGAATGATGCACTAATACAATAAGTGCTAAAATGAAATTTCGTTAAAACCTAAAAAAAAGATTATTTTGGGCTTCTAAAATTTACTAGAAAGCAGTGGCGACCAAACTAGTTGCAAAACAATTCAAAGCAAAGTTGCTGCTACCGGCTCAATGACGAAAATACATTATATTTTAAATCTAACACCGTTAAAAAATTATAATATATATAAAGAGTGATCCATTTCACGGTTACCTACTTTTTTTTAAAGAAAAAACACAAGAAATTCAATCGGGAATGTTTATTATCATTCGAAAGAAAATTCTTTGGCATTTATTTTTTGAAGATTGTCTCTTTCAAATTTTGGCCGCGGCTACGTCTCGTATGCTCCAATTTTCGATGACTCGTTCGAGCGTTTCTCCTGGTAACTGGCAAATGAGACGCGTGATGTTTTGCTTCATTGTCTGAATGAAAGTGGGGTTGTCCACAGGAAAAAGTCTAACGGTGTGATATCACACGATCTTGGTGGCCAATCGACCGGCACAAAACGTGAAATTATCTGCTCATCGAAGTGTTCTCTTAATAAATCCATTGATTGTTGGCATGTGTGGGAAGTGGCGCCGCCTTGTTGAAACCAAATGTCGCCAAGATCGCAAGCGTCAATTTCAGGCATCAAATAGTCGGTTATCATGGCGTCGACATTGACGGTTACGTTCTCACCGGCATCATTTTTGAAGAAATATGGACCGATGATTCCACCGGCACATAAACCACACCAAACCGTTGTTCTTTCTGTATGAAATGGCAGCTCTTGAATCTCTTCAGTTTGCTCTTTAATTTTGTAATTTTGCTTCTTCACATACCCATCGAGCCAGAAATGGGCCTCGTCGCTGAACAAAATTTAGCTCAAAAACGTGGGATCTTCTTGGAACTCTTCAAGAGTCCACAGAGCGAAACGATGTCGCTTGGGAAGGTATAGCGGCTTCAGTTCTTGCACAAGCTGTATTTTGTACGCTTTCAATTTGAGATCTCGACGTGAAATGTGCCAAGCCGTTCCATATGTACGTCAGCTACGGCCGCTTCGTTTCTTCACTACGTGCTGGACGGTGCCTTTTCGGTCCAATATTATCCAGTAATGATGGGACTCAAGATGAGTACGCTCAGTAGGCCGATTATGTTGACCATAAGTTGAGCGAACCGCGCGAAACACATTCAGATTTTAACAGAATGGGAATTTTCATAATAAAGTTGAACGAATTGTAAACATTATTCAAGGGTTCAGACTCACGCGGGATCTGGCAAAAAAAGGCTATGAAAAAAGTACCTCTAATTGGGGCTTTGTAACCGCTGAAACGATTTTCGGCCCACCTCCTCCCCCCAAAATGCGGTATGCGTCTTGATGTTTTTCCACCGAAACGCGGATAGATTTGTATGAGGAGATTTATTTCATCAGAAATACACATGGAAGGCTTGACATTTCCTGCCGAAAAAATTATAAACTACATTGAAATCGACCGGCACAGTATTTAATTAAAATTTTATTCATATTTTAGGTGTCAGTCAAAGAATTTACTAATCCTCATCCGTTATATCAATGTATGGGCACAGTTCGTTGTCTACTCTTGGCCAAAAAAGATCCCGAAAAATGGAAACAGTTTTTGGAACTCGAATCTCTTGAAAAATTGCGACGAGGCTCTATGCAATGGAAAGCTGATTTAGAAAGTATCGGCAAATTTATACCCAGGTTGGTTGTTATTACTTAGGTACATACCTAAATACATATGTATATACGAGGTGTGATCAGAGAATATCCGTTATTTTAAAATTTCGTGAGTTACGTATCTTTGATTTTTGCTATTTTTCTGTTATGTTGGTATACATGCCTGTTATATATGTTGGCAATATCAGCCCTTTTGAACAGATAAAAAGGTTAGTCGTGTTTTGGTATGCTCTTCGATTTTTGTTATTCGAAAAAATGGATCAAAGAAACTGTTATCATGTCTCAACCACCGTATTCACCGGACTTGGCCCCCGCTGACTTTTTCCTCTTCCTAAAACTGAAGACACCGATGAAAGGAAAGGAGATAAAAGAAAAATCGAAACAGGAGCTATTGGCGATACCAATATATCAGAAGTGTTTCGAAGATTGAAAAAAACTCTGGCATAAGTGTATCATATCTGAGAGGGTGATTACTTTGAAGGAAACAAGATAGTTATTGACAAATAAATAAATGCTTTTTGAAAAATTGAAAACGGCGGTTATTTTCTGATCACACCTCGTATGTATACATAAATGTATATATAATTTTCATTTACATTATTGCTGTTTTGTTCATATGCAGACACTGTGCTTATATTACCTTGTAAATGCGTAACAATATTTAATTCTTCAATTCAGATTTTTTAAGACCACTGATTTTAACGAGGACTTAATTATGAAAACAGTCGGCATTTTGCAAATAAACGGCCATGAAGTACCTGTTACAGATCCACCACATGTTGCCATATTCAAGAATGCATCATTTTTAGAGCATTCATGCCATCCAAATTTGGCGAAAAGTTTCACAAAGGATGGACATTTAATCTTATGGGCACCCAAGGCAATTAAAAGGAACACTCATTTGAGTATATGCTACTCCGATGCCGTCTGGGGCACGCAAGAAAGACAACAGCATCTTATGCATACAAAAATTTTCAAATGTGAGTGCGAAAGATGTCTAGATATTACAGAATTCGGTACAAATTATGATGGCTTTAAATGCACTACCCCTAACTGCACTGGCGTTATTTTACCTTCGAGTCTAAAAGAATGGAATTCTAAGTGGAGGTAAAACAACACCAACTTAGTCATGTACATGTATGTGTCGTTGACATTACAATATATTATATTGTATGAATATTTTATTTTCTACAGGTGCTCGACATGTGGAAACCACGTTGACATATCGTTTATAAAAGATATTCTGGAAAAGGCTGGAAAAGATTTGAATCCCATGACTAAGACTGCAGACAATTGCATCAAGTAACATATAATATTAATTGTTCAACATCAGCAACTCAAGTATTAAAAAATACCTTCTGCTCAAATATAAACGAGACTTTATCCATAACTCGACAAGGACAAGACATATGGCCATACTTTTTTTTTGCCTTAGGTTGAGCGCGATCTGTCACATAGTTTTTTTTTTACGGCACTATAAACAAGTCAACCTCGAGTGTGTTTTTCGAATTTTACTATGGAAATTTAACGTTGAGCAAAGAGTTTGTTTGAAATTTTGTTATTCCAAAGGAATAAGTGCGACGGACGCAATGAAAATGTTGCAGAAGGCATATGGGGAGTCTTGCCTATCACGTGCACGTATTTTTGATTGGTATAAGTCGTTCAAGGACGGCCGTACATCGCTGGAGAACTTGCCCCATGATCGTCGTCCAGCAACGTCAATAAACGAAGAAGACGTCGAAAAAGTAAAGAAAATTGCGTTGGAAAATCGTCGTGTGACTGAAAGAGAGATAGCTAGTGAGCTCAACATATCAAATGGATCCGCTCATAGCATTATTCGCGATGTTTTGGGCATGAGACGTGTGTCTGCTCGACTTGCTCCAAAATTGATGAATTTTCTGCAAAAAGAGGAACGCAAAACTGTCGCCAAGGAAATGCTCACAATGAGTGATACGGACATCCAGCACATCATAACTGGTGACGAGACTTGGGTCTATGAATACGACGTTGAAACAGCCCAGCAATCATCTGAATGGCGCCTTCCAAATGAGCCGAAACCCAAAAAACCACGTCAAAGTCGATCGAAAATCAAAGTTATGCTCACTGTTTTCTTTGATAGCCAAGGTGTTGTGCACTCGGAATTCCTTCCAGAAGGTCAATCCGTTAATGCTGAATATTATTTATCCGTTTTGAAGCGTTTGAATATTCGTCTCAAAAGGAAGGATTTGTGGGACAACAAGTCATGGTTTCTACATCATGATAATGCGCCAGCTCATACGTCTCGTCTTGTACGCGATTATTTGACCAAAAACAACGTAAATATTGTTCTGCAAGCACCGTATTCACCCGACATGGCACCGTGTGACTTTTTTCTTTTCCCTAAACTCAAATTGCCGCTTCGTGGAAAGCATTTTCAGTCGATTGAAGTCATAAAAGAGAATTCGAAGAAGGAACTGAAAGCCATACCTAAAGCGGCCTACCAGAAGTGTTATGAAGATTGGAAAAAAAGGTGGCATATGTGTGTCGCCTCTAATGGTGACTATTTTGAAGGGGATAAAAAAAAATATAGAAGAATAATTAACCGTTTTTGTTTTATTGAGCCAGTCTAGTTTATATTTGAGCAGAAGGTATATAACTAAACACAATTCATGCACATTTGAGGAGTTGTTAATGTTTTGCAATTGATGTGTAATAATCTAGTTAGTGTTGTTATTTAAAAAGATGCATATTGTACCTAATTTCAGAATAATTCATAATGTCTTCTAAATATTTCAGATACATTCAGAATTATCAGAAGTGGCTGACTAACAGGCATTTTTACATTTGTCAAGCCAAAATACAGTTGGTACAGCTAATTGGTACGGATCCTAAGGAACTGATGACAGTGTCCGAAGATAAACTTAATCTAAAGCTGGAATATTGCAAAGAGCTCTTAGATTTATATGAGAAGCTTGCCCCCTGTATGTATTTCTTTTTATCTCAGATATGTTAACCATAATAAAAATTTTTATTTTATTACATTTTTATTTTTTAATATTTTAGGTGAAATCCGAATGCTTGGCACATTTTGTTTTGAATTACACTCAGCAATAGCAGAACACACCCGTCGTGTGGCCTTGAAAACTTCGTTGTCCCCGAAAAATATGCTCGAAGAATCTCTGCTCTATGTTGATAAATGTATAAATTATTTGCAACACGAATGTGACATTTTCGTTGAAGGACACATCCTTAAGCAAGCAAAAATCAACAGGGATGCCCTTCGAATGGTGTTAATTATGTAGAACTTACGTTAAAAAACTTTCAACTAACATCACATCTACATACATTTGGTACTTTTGTGTCGTGATTCAATAAATACTTCAGGTTTTAGCACTAGATTATCTCAATTCAATCTTTTTATTCATCAAATGATTTGGAAAAAGAAAAACAGACCACACGTGCGATTTATTGTTGTTAAAGTAGTAAAGTCAATTTGAGCCTTGAATAAAATCTAGATATTGTTAACGGGCGAAATCGAGTATAAATACAACGTATTATATCAAATTTTTCAGTTTCTCGTGTAATCAAATTATAAATAATATTGTTTAGAGGCTTCATAGATTAAATGTCTTCTTATTCTGATGTTCAAAAAATAATTTTTCTCAAAAATCAGATGTGTAGCAGCTACTTGATATAGTTGCTTAATCTCCCCGGTTTTGTCAAATGATTCAATATCATTTCGTTCCAATATCTCAAAACCTCAGATAAGAGTTTGCATTCAAACAATCCCTCATTTTGATGGGTATAAATTATGATGAGTCTATCCCTTCTCCTTCTGATATTTACATTCTTTGGTCCAAAGTTAATATTTATGTTATACCATTTCATGTTAAGGGAAGATTAATAGAATATAAATAAATAAAATTTACTTTAATGAGGCGAAATAATGCCATTGTAATCTTAACGAAAAATATATTTAGCTGAATAAAGACCATAGGACGATAAGCATAGTGAATCGGGGTAATCATTCAGGACATGTTGGTACCAATAAAATTCTTCGATACATGTTTGCCTTATTGTATTAAAAAAGCTATGTTTTTAGATTTTTTTTTTAAATGTTGTTTAATGTTGTTTGGTAACATGATTCAATAAATAACGGTTAAATTAGTAGACAGTTTTCTCGCTTCCTCAAAGCAGCTCGGCTCTTTCACTCTTACACAAACTCTTTTACTATTGATTGGTTGAGTTTATTTGCACAATTTTTTTTATGTCTGCGCTGTATTTGGGTATTTTTTTGTCGTGAATAATGTTAAAATGTGATCAAGGCAAAAGGTCCTTCGTGCAAGGATGGTAGCTACCAGAGATGCACATCGGTGCTTGTTTTCGGCACTACTATCTTACTCTCCTTTTTTGAGGTGTATTATAGACTTATGCTGCAACTACCCATCTTACATACCTTCCGTCCATAGCAACCTATCTTATGAGAGCGCCGTGTGCAGTTATTGACGGTTGTCCCGCAGAAACCGGTTTAACCCATTGCTCGCTTTTATTCAAGGTTGCCAGTATAATCTTTTTTTAAAGGAATATTAAATAATCGAAGAAAATTCGTAGTTTTTTTTCAAAAGAAATGAAAACTAAATTCGTAACTAATCATGTACATATATGTATTTGATTGGCGTTTATATTCGAACAGATAAATTATGAAATTTGTTGACGAAAATTATAAACTTTTTTAAAAGTATGCAAACACACTGTATGTATATCGCTCTCCCAGTCGGGTGTTATGGACGGAAGGTATGTAAGATGGGTAGTTGCAGCATTACCAGGAATGTTGTGGCTGTGTTTACACAACGCATTCGAAATGAGTACATGTATGAAACAACAAGACAATAAGTACTGCGTAAACGCAGCAACAAAATATGAGTTACTCATATTTTTTATATCAAATGAAATACAAAATCGAAGCAAGAAGTCCATCAAATGATCAAAACCCATAAGGAAATAGGTTGAGTTCCAAAACGTCAGTTGCAAAGCAACCATACATTGTCACGCATTCCTAAATGCAACTGTGCAAACTACATAAATCATCGTCCTTTTAGAGAACTATTAAAAAAAATATATTGGTATCTTTATCGTTTGACAGTGGAATTTCATAATTGCTGAAATACAATAAATATTGAATACAATTAATAAATTAAAAAATGCCATATAACTGCCAATTTTATTAAAATACTTAGGAAAATAGTTAAAAACAAAAAAAGAATTCAACGGATCCAAATTTAACCGCCAAATAAACAGCTGTTATACAACTAAATGGCTAATTTTTACTGAATCCTGTTCGGTGAAAACTCAGTCAATTTCTTTCTTTGGGAGAGTAAGGCATCTTAGGTCGATCTCAGGTCCACACCCCAGGAAAAAAGTATTGTTTGCATAAAACTAAGCATTAAGCTACCGGATTTCGGGAAAATTAATTGAAAAATTTTTCTTCCGTTTGCTTCTAGTTTTAGCGGAGACCAATCCGAATTAACGGGGATCATCGAAATCGGTCAAGGCGTTCTTTAATTATAAGCGTAGTAATTAACATCGCTGAAGCGATTTTCGTACGAGCTCTTCTTCTAATTTGTGGTTTTTTGTGTCTTTTTGTTTTTTCATGTTTTTTCCACAAATGGGGGTCCTCCAGTTTATGAGGAGCCTTTATTTCAAGTCAGAAATACACTCGGAGGGCTAGACATTCCCTGCCAAGGAGCGACCGCAATTAGAAAATTTGACCTAATTTTTTATTTAAATTAATTTTCTATAACTTTTGGATGTTGGTCGTACCAGGATTTGAACCCTGACCTTCCGAATGGCAGTACGCAATGCTAACCACTCGGCTATCGCATAACGCAAACACCGAAGTGATAAACAAACTTTTATTGTAATTGTAATAGTAAGCTTTACTCGTTTGATATATCATTTCTCGATTTCTTCAAATTTGCAAGACGGTGCCAGCACACGCCTTTCTCGGCTTTTCTGGTTCGTTTTAGTTTAACGACTGAGTAGATGATGGCTCATCTTCGTCAACCTTGTATTTAGGCCACCCTTCCTGTCCCTTGCCCGTTTTGCATTTACGTGCGAAGTGACCTGATTTTTCACAAGTAAAGGCACCTTCCGGCACTGATCCTTTTTTCGGTTTCACATCTGTAACTTTTCTTTTTGATGAATTTAAGTGTTTCCAGGATCTCCTTCGTCACATCTCCACACGATTCGCTTTGCATGCGGGTCTGCTTAGGATGACGATTTTTACTCTCTCAATGTATCTACACCTACCAGATGAGTTCCCAATGGCCAGATGGCCACAGTTCCTTTATATCCAGAAGCTGATGAGTGCTCTCAGAGAACAGGAGCGCAAGTCTAGTAGGAAACCGTTTGACAGTCTGTTTTGATTGCAGCTTTTTAACGTCGAGCCTTCCTTGTGTTTGTTGACTGCCGATCTTTGACACATAGAGCGTATACCCGCCGCAACAAGATAGTGATCCGAGTCGATGTTGGGTACTCGGAGTGTCGTCAAGAATGTTGGAGATATGCTTTCCGTCTATCACAACATTATCGACCTTGTTTTGAGCTTTTCGATCAAAGGACAGCCAAGTAGCTGTAGCTGGTCCTACTCGGTTCCGTCCTTGTCTCGTCCATCTTACGGCGGTGATGTCAGCCATCATTCCTACGTGGACATCAACCAGCTGGGCAGCGGCAACTTCCCAATGAAGGGACCGTCGGACATTCCATGTACATACCCTCAAATCAGGATCCATAGCTGGTTTACAAGGGTCGTTATCATTGGACCTGGTTTCTACGTGGCGAGTACAAACCTAGTGCACAACCTCGCCGGGCCAGTAAGTTTAAATTTTTTACACATTTGAACCGAAAACCAATTCGGTTACAAAACCACAACTTGTGACTACATATCCGATACTCCTGCGGGCTAGGAATTCAAGAATTTACTCGCGGTAAGGCATGCCTGTCGTAAGAGCGACAGTCGGGTCTCTATACCGGACCGATTTTTTTATCCGGCCAAGGACTGTCATTCCCGCAACATTCCCCAAAAACTACTTTGGGGAATATTTTTGCGGTTACAACAACAACAACTACATATCCGGTCAAATGGGATGAGCTTTTACACTCCCAAAGAGAGAAATTTATTCAATTTTCACAAAGTGAATTCATAAAGGTGAGAGCTGGAAAACAATTACAACTATCATGTAAAAAAATCTTTTATTTTTCGCTGGGTGAAATTCAACCCGAATTTGTTACATCCCCTTATAACTCTCTCGTTGCTGGCTTTTTAGCTCAACATGTAAAAATTGTTACTGGATAGCAGCTCGTTGTTGTTGTTGTTGTTGTTGTAGCCGCAAAAATATTCCTCAAAGTAATTTTTGGGGAATGTTGCGGGAATGACAGTCCTTGGCCGGATAAAAAATCCGGGTCGTTCCGGTATAAAGACCCGACTGTCGCGGGAACTATTGGATTTTAGTCGCCTCTTACGACAGGCATGCCTTACCGCGGGTAAATTCTTGAACCCCTAACCCGCTGTGTCACCTATCTACAAATGGGTCCGACTACGTTCTAAGGTACTTACTAAATTAACAGAAAACATTTTTTCTAGCATCGAAAAAAACCGGCCAATTACTGTACAACTGATATTGTATACTATTTATTGTAATATATATTAATACATACATGTTTTATATTAAGTGTACTTCACATGAAAATAAACGTAGGATTTCACATATGCTCATTTAACTCAAAGTTGAGCCACTAACACAACTGCTTAAAAATAACCCATTTCAGTTTTTTACGAACATCTGGATATTGTTCTCTTCTCTTCGTTTTTTTAAACTAATATATAATAAACTAGACTATTATGTTAAAAAAAGAAACCACATAAAAGTTAAATCGTGGTCATATCTTATTTAATAACAACTTCAAGATGTAATCGCTTGATTTCTTGATTCCATAATAAACAATAAAAAATTTATGGAACAATATATTCAAAAGAGCTTTCGTCTGTCAATTGTTTCGAATGAAGAGTGGACAAATGTAAAGATCATCTACAGCATTTACTCTTATAAAATTCACACACTCCTACCCATCTAACATAGTGGTCACTCTAATTCTTTCCCTCCTTTTGTTCCTCAGAAGAACTTTGTTCAGTAGTGCTGCTTCCACTAGCATTGCTCTCACGTTCCGCTGACATCTTTAAAAGTATAATATATGAATTTATTGTTTGCAATTTTTTAATCAAGGTTTTGTTACCTTTTTATACGCCATTTCGAATAGTTTCAGAGATGATTGTTGCAATTGATTGGTAGCTTTCCTCACTTCCTCAGGCTCGGCGGTATCTTTGTTAGCCAGCAGCGTACGCAAATCAGCGATTTCTTTCTTCAGCTTTTCACACTAAAAAAAATAAAGAGTAAACATTTTTTTTATTGTTCGTTTCCATATTGAATAAATTTAATCTTACCTCCTCTGCAGGTAATTGATTCTTAAATTCTTCCATTTTGGTTTCTGTATCGTGAACAATGCTCTCGCCTTGGTTAACCAATTCGATTAACTCACGTTTCTTCTTGTCCGAAGCAGCATACTCTTCAGCCTTCTTAATCATGTTTTCGATTTCATCCTTGCTTAGACCACCGCCCGATTGAATAACGATTTGTTGCTCTTTACCAGTACCCTTATCTTTAGCTGACACATGGACAATACCGTTGGCGTCGATATCGAAAACAACTTCGATTTGTGGAACACCTCGTGGTGCGGGAGGAATGCCTACCAATGTGAATGAACCCAGTAATTTATTATCTGATGCCATTTCTCGCTCGCCTTGATGCACTTTTATTTCCACTTGTGTCTGACCATCCGCAGCAGTTGAAAACACTTGAGACTTCTTGGTGGGGATGGTAGTATTTCGGGAGATCAATCGTGTAAATACTCCACCCAATGTCTCAATGCCAAGTGACAAAGGCGTGACATCGAGCAATAAAACATCTGTCACATCTCCAGCAAGGACTCCACCTTGAACTGCTGCGCCTACAGCTACAGCTTCATCAGGATTGACTGCACGTGATGGCTGTCGGCCAAACAAATCTTGGACTGTTTGCTGCACTTTAGGCATTCTCGTCATTCCACCGACTAATAAAACTTCACCAATTTCAGTTTTAGAAACTTCAGCATCAGAGAGTGCCTTTTGGCACGGTTGAATTGTACGTTTAATCAAATCACCAACAAGGCTTTCAAGCTTGGATCGAGTCATTTTCAAATTCATATGTTGTGGGCCAGATGCATCCATAGTCAAATATGGCAAATTTATATCTGTTTGTTGCGATGATGATAATTCACATTTTGCTTTCTCAGCAGCTTCTTTCAGACGCTGCATAGCAATGTTATCCTTAGTAATATCTATACCAGTATCCTTTTTAAACTCTGATACCAAATAGTTGACAATTGTGTTATCAAAATCTTCACCGCCAAGCAACGTATCACCGTTAGTAGACTTTACTTCGAAAACTCCCTTTTGAATTTCAAGAATTGAAATATCGAAGGTTCCACCACCTAAATCATATACTGCAATACTGAAAATATACGAATACATTATAATCATTGAATATTTCTAAGAAAATTGTATTACATTTTATCATCTGTCTTGTCCATGCCGTAGGCTAGCGCTGCAGCTGTAGGTTCATTAATAACACGCAATACATTCAAACCGGCTATTTGACCAGCATCTTTGGTAGCCTGACGTTGGGAGTCATTGAAATAAGCCGGCACTGTGACAACGGCATTCTTAACGGGTGTATTAAGATATGCCTCGGCGGTTTCTTTCATTTTCATTAATATAAAAGCACCAACTTGTGAAGGTGAATACACTTTGCCATCGGTCGAAGAAACCCATGCGTCACCGTTTGATGCTTTTACCACTTTGTAAGACAGATTTTTCAAATCTTTTTTAATTTCCGGGTCATCAAAACGACGACCAATTAAACGTTTAGTCGCGTAAAAAGTGTTTGCCGAATTCGTAACTGCTTGCCGTTTTGCTGGCATACCAACCAAGCGTTCTCCATCTTTGGTAAAAGCAACATGAGAAGGTGTTGTACGTGCACCCTCTGCATTTTCAATAACCTTGGCTTGTTTACCCTCCATTACTGCCACACAAGAATTTGTTGTTCCCAAATCTATACCGATTACGGCTCCTTTGACTTCTCCAGATCTAGAAAAGTACATTTTTGTATTTAATTGGAGAACATAAAAAAGTTATTATAAACTGAAAAAAAGGGATTCTTTCTTTGTCTTATTTTAGTAATCGTGAAAATATTTTGATATAGGGATTAGAGTGGTTAAAGTGAGCTAATTGCATATGAACATTATTCTTTCAAGTAATTATTAAAAGAGTATTATTAAAATTATTTGATAAAATATGCACTTATTAAAAAAAAACTTTGTTATACATCGTAATTTTTAATGTTGATCTTCTATACTAAATAAACTGCACTCTACTTTTATACAATTTAAGCGTGACGCGGTATCATGCTGTAAGATACATAGTTAAATACATATATATTATACCTCGACCCGTAGCAAAACGAAAATGGGAAATATTTAGCACTCGCAAAATGATAAGCTTGTATCTCTGTCCAAGGTCTCAATAACATGTCTAAATCTCTCTATTTGTAGGCAAAAACCCTAAGACTCTGGAGAAGCACGACCAAAAATCACTTAAGCGGTTATAAAAACATTATTATATGTACATATGAATTAAATCTCACTTCTATATCGAACTTTCGGTATGACGCAATTTCTTAAAAGAAATACGAAATTATTATTTGCCTTAAACTATTTCAAAGACAAGTTGACTAAGATCTTGATACAATTAATATGAAAAAATATGACATGCAATACATATAAGAACCATAAAAAATAAAAAAAAACATCTGAATAAAAAATGTCTTACTTGTGACGAAACTGGCTGACAGATCCATTACCAACAGTTACCTGTACATTCTGAAATAGTAAAATGATTTTAAAATATTATTTTTTAATAAGCAAATGGAAAATGTATGGGGGGTTGGCGGCATTGTCTTTAACATGCTTTGGACACCGTCACCTTATTATGTAAAAAGCGGTAGGTCTGAAAGCTCGAACCAGTACGCGATTATTTTTTTTTTTTACTTACCTTGGCCAAGAATGTTCCATAATCAGAGGCAGTAAAGCGCTGACCAATCAATCGTGGAACGAACTTCGGTATCCTCAACATTTTTTAACTGATTATGACTGAATTTTAAAGCTTTATGATAATTCTCGATTTAGGAAATTTTCTCGAACTTCACAGTCGTCGCGTGTGAACGAAAAAAAGAAAAGCAGCACGTTTTTCACTTTGCTACAGATAACGATTGAAACTACAGAGTACTTAGCATTCCTAATTTAATAAGATTCCTCTCCGATTACACCGCGCACAGATTATGCAATTGGCGAATCATTATTGTTTGTACTCACATATCTTATTTACATAATTTAATTAATTATTTTATAATTTAATTTTTACAATATTAATTGAAAAAAAATCTTTTGCATATAATGATTTCCGAAATATGAGCGAGCGTTATAAAAAACTTATTTAGTCGGTTTGCCTACATTTGCTTGAAGTTTATCTTACCTTAATCTCTTTTGATATGCGAACTTAACATAATTCTCAGTAAAATAAGCACTGTCTCAGTCGGTCGAAAAACTGATACATTAATAATGTAACAAAAAAAACTTGTCAGAACCGTCAATTAGTTCAGTTTATAGTCTCCTCAAAGTTTTTCAGAAATTATTTCTGAAGAGAACTTTTTATTAATTTACCCAAACCCTAATACACCCTAATACGTCATAGAAAAATTATCAAAAATTCTAGTGTGCTGCTCTCTGTACTTGTCTCATAAAACCACATATTATCGGCTGTCATTCCTATTTGAAACACAACGAAGTCTGCTTTGATATCATCTCATAGGCAATAGGGGCTGTTACGAAAAACTTTTATAGGTTATTTGCCATATATTAGTATTTTATTTGACCAAAATTCAAAATTTGAACCGAGTATAGTAAAATTGCTTTGAAAGATATCTGCTCACTATGTCAGTCGACGCAGAATCTGACAATGAGCTGGAGGAGAACTTTTACACATTTCTAAATCTTCCGCGAGACGTAAGTTTCCGCAGAGTTTATTTATGATCAGCTGGATAACCTGTGCCGGTATTTAACTTTACAGGCGACAGGCGAGCAAATAAACGCTGCGTATAGGAAGCTGAGTCGAATTTACCATCCTGATAAGCATGTAGACTCCGAGAGTAAAGAAAAAGCCGAACAACTATTTAATAGAACTAAGCGAGCTTATGAGGTATTGTCAGATCCTCATAAGCGTGCTATATATGATTGTGTCGGTCAGAAAGGGCTGAGGACGGTGGGCTGGGAATTAGTGCATCGAACTAAAACTCCTGCTGAAATACGTGAGGAATATGAACGGTTAGCGCAAGCTGCTGAAGAACGAAAGTTACAACAAAGCACAAATCCTCGTGGCAATATAACAATTAACGTGAATGCTACGGAGATATTTACACCATACGATGATACACAAATTCCCCGCGTAGAAATCTCTTCAATGAGTATTTCACAATCTATTGAAGCTCCTATCAATCGTAAAGATACGCTTACACTAGGTGGAAATCTTTATTCCTCTAATGGTAATGGGAATGGGAATTTTATTCTTTGTGGACGAAGACTAGTTAACAAAGGTTGGTTGGAACTAGACATCGGCGCCGGCAATGGGCCTGTGGTAGGTGTGAAAGGTACGTTTGAAATAATGTTCTTGTTTTATTATTGTTTAATAAAAAGTTCTATTGTTTAAACAAGGTGGACGTACTCTTTCCTCTGTTGTAACAGTGAACGGAGGAACTACGATGAATTTTCGCGACGGTCGAGTAATTCCAGCTGTATTCTCAACATTAGCAGTGCAACTGGACAAACACACGATGGGTTCCCTAACGCTAAATGTTAGCACCCAATCTTCCATGACCACGCAAATAGATAGCAGTTCTGAAAAGCATGCGTGGACAACTTCCTTCGTTATCGGTTTCCCTCACATATACCTGAGTGCAGCATACACTCGAAAAATGATAGAAAACGAGCTCAAGCTCAAATTTGTGGCGAAGTAAGTATCCAAACTGTACTACTCACTTAAAACTAACTAAAAGCTAAAATTGACGTTTTGTCTCTTTAATTAAAAAACATATATGTGTACATGTTGTTGAATCTTGAGTTTTTTAAACATATCAACCAATTTTAGGTTGGGTACATTTGGGTTTTTGGCTGAATATGGAGCTGAGAAAAAAATATCAAAATATAGCTCCATGTTTGCGGCTGTATCGTTAGGTGTTCCATCTGGAGTAATGCTCAAATTCAAGTTAGTATATTAAACATGTAATCAAAACACTTTAAATTGTATGATGTTTCAACGTATTTGTTTTCAGAATAGTGCGATCAAATCAGTCATACATATTTCCAATACATTTGAGTGAAGAGATAGTACCTGCGGCGGTATTTTATGCCACAATCACTCCGGTATTGATGTGGTTTTTCGTGAAAAAAACTATACTAGATCCCATGCGTTTAGAGAGGAAAAATGCAGAAATAGAAAAAACGAAACGGAGTAATGAACAACGTTTGACCAGGCAACGACAGGAAGCACATGCTGCCGTCGAATTAATGCAACATACGTATGAGCGTATAGTTTCAGAAGAAAGTAATAGAAACGGGCTAATTATAACGAAGGCAATTTACGGACAATTGGAAGATAGTAGCAACGACTTAAGAGAAGGTGCTTTCATAGATGTAACTATACCGCTACAGTGTCTTGTAAAAGATGGTACACTTGTGCTGTATCGATCATCTAAGGTAACTAACCCTTAATTTATGCATGAATTATCCATATAACTGAAAATCTAATGAATAATTTCCAGAGTGAACTCCCCGGATTCTATGATCCCTGTATTGGCGAAGATAAAATACTAAGAATTGACTACACGTTTAGAAATCAAAGCAATTCAGCTGTAATAAAGGATATGGAATCCGTGCGGCTTCCATTAGGTAGTAATAACTGATGCTAAACAGTCTAAATTAGGAGTTATTTTTTGAAAAATATATGAATAATTATCAAATCTTAATTTTTCTTTATTCCAAATGTGATTTTTATGAAAAAGGTATAAAAATTAGTTTGAAAACATACATAAAATATGTATAACTTTTACTGCATTATTCCGTTCTAAAGAGGACTAGAAATTACAGCTGGCTTTCGCAAGCGATTGCAATAAGTTCTTGCTAGTCTTAGCTAAAATTTAAGAGAATTTCGTAAACATGTGTCCTTTTGTATGAGGAATTTTTTGGCTTATGATACGTTAGATATATATACGGTTTGGCTAACCTTTCCTGATGACGGTTTTCCATTAGTAATAAAAATCAATTCAGATTAATTTCTACAACTTTGGATATTAGTCAGCCCAAGTTTCGAGCTCAAGTCGTTTTTTTCTAATCATTTATTAATTATTATGACTAAATTTTACAAGTAATTATTTTTTTGTTTAATGTTACTTTATCACCGCAATACAAGTAATTAGATATTTACAAAATGTTCGGTAAAGCATTTTGCAAAATGTAAACATCGAGAAGCAATGTATGTCCTGGAAGTTATCATATGGAGTTACCAGCTTCTGTGAAACTGCTATAAGACCTAAATAGCAGAAACTTCTAGAACGGGGTATGGGCACCATCAATTGGGTATATAAGAGAGCGGCCAACGCAAGTTAGGCATGTCTTACCACGGGTAAATTCTTGAGCCCCTAACTCGAGGTGTTTTAATTATTAAGTAATCTATTACTTAGTTATTAAGTAATATACAAACGCTGGTTAAGTTCTTTGCAATTAAGAAATTGTACAACAAATCTTGGGACTTTTTGTATTCCCTTTCGAAAAGTAAAATGGAATCAAAACTTTTGCAGAACATCCAAAATGGAAAGTTTACATTTCGAGTTTTAACACTTTCATTTCACTACTTTTTTGCAACTTAGGTGACTATTAGATTTTGTGTCGCTTACTAATATTTATCACCCTGTATGCAAAACATTTCTGAACATTTAAACTTTTAATAGGTGGCATCACCAACCATTGCTAATAAATTGCACAAGTAAATATCGTGTTTTGTGGACAAGTGTATGGAAATTGCACCTTGCTGGGGTAGATTTACGGTGTAATAGTTTCCAAATGGCGTTTTTGGAGTTTTCTACTTTTGTTGGTGAAATCTATCTTCAACAAGAGAAGATCTGGACAGTCGCATAATTGTGATAACGACCAGCGGCAATGACTCTCTTCACTAAAGCGAACGGTGTGAGGGCAATGCTGTGTCTGGTCGGGATGTGGGTGCTGTTCAGTGCGTTCCTGAGTTATATAGATAATAAAACTGCAACATATTCGACTTTTAGTAGGCTTAGGTACGTTTGGAAAAGCGTTCTTGGATATGTTTTATGATTGAGTAATTTCTTATTTCTAAACTTTTGCAGCATTCGGCATGTGCATAAGTTTGCTAAAACAGTTAATATTTCCAGAGATTCATTTGGTAATAAAAGCTCAAAGGGAAATGTTATATTAAATTCAGGTAACCAGGCGGCAGAACTTCTTGATGTTGGTGCTCAAATGGTTGGTTCTTCATTAATCCAACCCAACAATATTTCGAAACAATATAATCAATCCAAGAATGGTATAATTCGCACCAACCAAAGTCAGTACTCTGTGTCCTTAAACTATGGGTGTAAGGAACCACAATACGATGAAAGTAAGTTATAACTTTATATATTTTAAAGGAGTTAAATAAATACTTAATTGGACTACTATGATATGAAGCAAGAAGAGCACAAAAGCTGGGCAGTGGCATTAGCCAAACGGGACGGCACTGAGTGCTATTAGCCCACGCCCCTACTCTGAAATTTCTTTTATGACTTCCCTGCCCAAGCGAATATCGACATGAAGATGACGTTTTTCAATAAAATCAGACTTTTAGAGGCGGCTTTAAACACTAAGTTCACACTTGTTGGTAAAATCACAACGAACACCACAAATTTATATGAAACTCGGTTTGAACGATTTTTGCCTGTATTTTGTTGATAAAATTGATTTCAAATTGGTCTGTTAGATATTAATTTGTATAAAATTTGCTTTGTAATATAAAATTTGACAAATTGAGATTTTAAATAAACAAATAATTTGTATTGCATTGCCACCGGCTCAAACGTCAGTTCACAGTTAAGATTCGGCTATTGTGTTCGACTGAATTCTTACCTATCCAGATTTGACCTCGACATACCCAACGAATGTCCTGCAATAAGTTCCCGCACGACACATTTTTAGTTAGCCGAAATGTCGCTGGTTTTAATTACAGACGTCGTGCTGTGAAGAAGTTAGAAAGGTGGGCAGTTTACTTTCGATCCCAGATTTTCAGTATCATTTTATTAACCTAAGGGCTCAGTGTGAAAATATATACGCTTTGTAACCGCTGAAGCGAATTTCGGCCGAGCTCCTCCTCCAATTTGTGGCGTATGTCTTGATGGTGGTTTGGCTGATGGTTTTTTATGAGGAACCTTTATTTTATGTGAGAAGTACACTCGGAGGAGCTGACATTCCCTGCTGAAAAGTGTGACAAGTCGGTTAAAATAACTCACGCAATTCTTCGGGTCCGACGAGGGACGATCACTAAATGAAATCTTCACCGGTCATCGCGTCTCGTCAAGTTTGACACTGTGCCAAAACTTGATTGCCCCAGAGGAGAGGTTGCAGGGACTTAAATGATCCTCCCACTTGTTCTGCTTGTGCCGTACCTCCGTATTAGGTTCCTTTATAAGGGGATCTCCGCGATCGGCTTAGCGTAGTGAGTCGTACCTGGAAGCTAAAACTGCCACATCAGTGGGAAAATAGAGAAACAAGGGCTGATTTTTGCCTTTATCGCCTGCGAGTTGGTTCCCGAGACAGTCGGGTCTTAATACCGGAAAGACCCAGATTTTTATCCGGCCAAGGACTGTCATTCCAGTAATATTATCGGTTGACGGGGAATATTTTGTGGTTGCAATAACAACAACTTTCTTTTTAAATATTCGCTTTGTCTGAACTTTTCACTTATTTTTATGCATTAAGCAAACGAAAAATTCGAATTCAATAACACATTCGTATCAATTTATGATTTTTAGATGAAGGACCCATAAGTCCGAATACAACACTTGAGTCATTAGACATTGTGGAAGCTGAACTTGCCCCATTGTTAAAACCGGGTGGCAGCTTTCAACCACATGATTGCATTCCAAAGGATCACGTCGCAATTGTTGTGCCCTTCCGTGATCGCTATGCGCATTTAGCAGTATTTTTACGAAACATACATCCGTTTTTAATGAAACAGCATATCGCCTATAGAATATTTCTTATTGAGCAAACAAACGGAAAAGCATTTAATCGTGCGGCTTTGATGAATATTGGCTTCTTAGAAGCATTAAAAATATATCCATGGGACTGTTTTATCTTCCATGACGTTGACTTATTGCCGTTGGATAACCGAAACTTATATACATGTCCGCGGCAACCGCGCCACATGTCAGTCTCTATAGACACATTAAACTTCAAGTAAGATTTCTGTCGTAAAAATATAACTTTCTTTTATGTAATTGGTATTGAAATTTCGTATGTTTTCAATCTTAGGTTGCCTTATCGTTCAATTTTTGGAGGAGTGTCCGCTATGACACGCGAGCATTTTCAGTTAGTGAATGGTTTTTCGAATTCCTACTTTGGTTGGGGAGGCGAAGACGACGACATGTCCAATAGGTAAAATATTTAAAATATGTATGTAAATATTTATTATTTTTTATATATATGGTTTTAACAGATTGAAGCATGCAAATTTGTTCATATCAAGGTATCCTGTTAATATAGCACGATATATGATGTTAAGACATCCCAAGGAAAAGGCCAACCCTAAAAGGTAATTTCAAATATTTTAATGACAGAACGCGGTAGGATAATGGGTTTTCATTCCATACACTACTTTTTATATGGAAAAACTTACATACATTCACACATACTAAATCGAAATTATAGATTTCAACCTACGCCCAATATGAAATACTTTCTATTGTATTTCTGAAACTTTAATATTCAATATAAGTAATATTAGATAATACTCGTGGAGATTAGGATGATATATTTTTGAAAAATGTGTTAATTATCCGAATATCTTATAACCCATTCGAATTCCATTAGTTTTATTTGACATTCTTCTATCAACTGGCTTAATCATTTCAATAGTTGAAAATATCCTTCGATAGCGCTTGAGGTTATTTATTATCAACTCATTGTTTTTTGTGCGTGTGTATAAGCTTCCAACTAAAATAAATATTCTGATTTATTTATCATTTACAGATATGAGAATCTCGTGAATGGAATCAGTAAGATTGAAATGGACGGCATAAATTCCATTAAATATAACATATATAGCATACAAGAATTTTCAACTTTTACTTGGTATTTAGCAGAATTAAAAATCGTCGATCAAACTAGTTAATATTTATATTAATATATATACACATATAAATAAAATAGTGATTCCTTAATATTTATTTAAGTTTTTTCAATAGTTAACATTTAAAATATTTCTTTCTTTTATTGTTCCTTAAACTTATTTATTACAATTATTACAACAACGCATATTAACTAATAAATATGTACGTTTTTTATATTTTTGGTGTTGCTTATTTGGTTCTTCTTTCCTTTGAAATCTATAAATGCATTGGACTCATTGACAATTTATAAAATGAAGAAATCCTATAAGAACGGCCAAACAAAAAACTCAATGCAAATGGACAATTCTCACGACAGCCGGTTCTACGTATCAGATTTTAAACAACCATGAGCTGTAACTCTTTCGGTCAAACACGGCTTAGGTCATCCCTTAATGCATCAACGGAGCAAAACTTTGCAGCAGGATTGCTTCAAATACTTATCATCTCGGATGGTGTTGACCCCAATCTTGGTTCGGCGGATTACTTCGGTTACGTGTGCTAAAGATGACTCCCACATTCTTCCACTTGGTTAAATGCAACCGCCCCAACTCCATCTCTAATGCGGCTACCCAGCAGGTAGTACCACGTATTGTCTGTCTTATGTGTCATACCATAGTTTGTCGGAAGGTGACATGCGTTAGACCTGGCTGCTGCCATTTTTGTTCATTGCCCCATGCTGTCTGTCCCCGCCTACAATTATTATACCGCCGCCAAATGCCAGCAACTCCTGTAACCCCGCACAGCTACATTTTAGACTCATGTATCACACCCTAATACCGCGTATTACAAACGTCTCTCGGTTACATACCAGATTTTTAGAGCTAATTGCAACGGACTTCAGATGAGACGGGGGCACCTGCCAATAGCTGCGATCCAGAAACTGAACGGCTGCTCAGATCTGGGCTTGGCCGAAGACAACATTATACGTAAGGTTGGCTGGCTTCATCCTGCACAACACCGTGCACTATCGTCTTATCGACCGCAGGGATACGACTCTAGAATGTTAGGGCGCAGCTATCCGGCGAGGCAATGTCCAGATCGAAATATAAAATATGTGCATTCTTCTTGTTTATAGTAGCCAAATTGAATACCGTCCTTATCATTAGCATTCTAGCCTGCAGAGGAATGGAGTTAGCGAAACATATACGATTTGACATTATTATCTCGACTTACAGTCCTCCAGTGCTTTCCCCTTTTCAACCGACGTCATCTACTTAAGACCCTGCAACCTCTCCTCTGAAACAACCAAATCAAATACGACAAGTCACGATGAACGGGTGGAAATTTCATTCGGTGAAAGTGCCTTGACTGACCCGAAGAAGTACCTGAGATTTTTTAGCCGGCTTTTCTTGCGTCCTCGACCACGTCTGCGTAAACTTCCAAACACTAGCGCTAAGCTACACTACTCTTCTAACCAGGTTGTGCGCTTGGCTTGGGACCCACCAAGTAGAAACCAGCTCCAAAGAAAAGCTCCAGAAGTGGAATGTCCGATCTCTTAATTGAGAAGGGGCCGCTACTCAGCTGATGTCTTCGTCACATGAAAAGCTGATATCACGCCCGTCAAAGAAGACCGATGGACGGGACAAGGGCGGATACGAGTTGTGACATTTACTCAGCGGCCATATAAAGGTTGCAAATCTGGTATCAGATTAGTGGTGGGAGAGAGACTTAGGCGCCATGTCCTGGCATTCACTCCGGTGGATGGACGTCTCGACATAATTGCAGCAAATCGAATTTTTATAACATATCGCTGATTTGTGCCCACGTTTCGACGGAAGAGAAAGACGATGTGCGTTTGGAGCATAGCTATGAGCGCTGGCACCCACGATTTCAAAATTGGGTTTGGGTGAGCAAGGACCCCACAACTATCGAAAAGTTCACGAAGAAACATTTCCAAATGGGTTAAGGCTGATCGACTGCGTCAGGGTCCGAAATATGGTTACCTGTAGTACTAGATTTTAGTAGAAGAAAATTCATCATGCTACTTGGCTGTCTGCAGATCGCAATCTCCTAGCTTTAGAGTTCTTGACGTGCGTTCGCTCCGAGGACCCAACAACGACTCGGACCGTAGTGCAACGTGGCAGCGGCGAATTTCGCAGCCGAACGAACGATGTTGTACTAGACTCGCGGCGACACCGCCTTGCTAAGTTATGTGGTCCGAATGGATGAAAACACTCCATTTTTGAAAGTATTGGATGCAGAACGATCCGGCAGCGAAAAGGAAGAAGGTATGGGGCTCTATTCGTGTTAGCGGTGTCTACTCTAGTAAAAAAGAAGCTTAGAATCAGAAATATACCCTGGCTTGGCATCGTAAATTTAAACGAAAAACGCACAAGTACAGTGAGTCCCAACCCCTCTGAGCGTATTTTTGACGTGAATTAGAAGCTCTTCATAAAAATCCTTCAGCCGTTCGGAGCATTAGAATAAGCTGCAGACTCCTCCATTAGAAAACAACAAGGTACTAATCACAAATTGAAGGAGGAGGCCGGCAGAAAGTCGCTTCAGCGGTAATAAGGCGCAATATTATATATAAACATATAAATTCAACTTATAGAGGTAAGCATAATAATAATAATAGCTATTGCAATGCATGATTTGTGTAAGCAACATGAGAAATTATTTTAGAATATGTCTTCCTGTCAATGGAATTTTTTCTACGCCCAAAAATATGTAACTGTTGTTGCACTACTTCCTAGTATGAGTGCAGACTTACCTTTTTCGAGAACGAAATAATTAAGCTTAACTATTCCGGCATTTGTGATGAAGAGGTTTCTTGAACCAAAATTGGAAAATCATACACAATGTAAAAAAAAAGAAACTTAAATTAATTTTCTTCAGTTTGGCAACAAAAATTACCTTGTAATTACGCAAACTCAGCTGGAGAATAATAATTTTTCATACAAAGCAAGGCAAGAAAAAAATACGCTTAAAATAATTCACTATGTGTCCATTAATTTAATATTGTATATGTAGCATTAAAATTGATTTATTTTTGTATTTAGACCTAAGAATATGACACATTAATGGGTCTCATTTAAAGAGCAAATACTTTAATTTCAAAAGATCTCGACATAAGCTATTTAAAAATTGAAAAGATGTTGGGTCCATTAAAGAAGATAAAGAAAGTCTGCTAGACGTGTTGTTGTAGGTGGAAGATAAATTTTGTACTTAGCAATTCAAGATTCGATTGTAAGTGTTTTAAACATAATATAATAACGTAAAGCTCAGTTTTTCGTTAGAGTGTTTTTATTTTCCATTTAATTTTGTTAATCAGTACGCTTATTACATACTAGGTGTTTTATTTCAAATTCGGTTAATCATATTGGCATTTGATAATGAAACCTTACTGCAACTCTCTATGCTTAATACGTGCGTATACAAACATAAATATGTATAAATACATAGATAAATTTATTTATATTATATAAAGATATATCTGTATTATATAAAATAATATTTGCATCGATTGTTCGAAACACATATACCTATATGGTATACGTATACATATGCATACTCGTACATATGCGTTTCATTAGCGAACAAGAGTTTTGCGGCAAACACGAAAATATCTCCTAATAAATAGTTGACAAAAGTATTAAATAAAATTTAATTAATTATCTTATGATGCAAAATATTCCAAAAACTTGTTACATACATTAATTTCGGTTTTAAAAAACTCCACAACAGTATTAACAAAGCATTTTGCTCTTCATTATAAACAAGCTTATGGTTTTAGGTTAAAATAGTAAACATTTTTCATGTTCGAGAAATATTAAAAAATTTGCTCGATCTTATAGATTACGGACAATTACTCAAAATAGTATGCATGGAAGCTGACACCATGATCAAAGAAAATTTTGATTAATTAATTATTTCAAATTAGAACATACGTGTACATATGTGGTAACATACATATGTACATATGTATATATAATTTTATTTACATGAAGCATCTTTTTTCATATATTGTTTGACAGTATTAAATACAAATTAATGGTATTAAAAAGATTTTTACCTAAAATATTGGAGCACATTGGTAAAAGCGAAATTAATTCAAATATATACAGATAAATAATGTTATTTTTATATTTAGGTTTTTCATGTTACATTTTGTAAATTTTTGTAAAATTTTAAATTCAAACACAAATTTTCCATGTTTATTTAGGTTTATAACAAATTGCATAAGAAATTGAAAATTCGAGTTTTTGAGTTTTTTAGACTATTATTTAATTAAAAAAATATATAATATTTCAGTTGAGCTTTACTTTTCATGATCGCGATGGAAACGTCCCAAATTTGATAAGGCAAAAGCGTGAAAACTTCTTTAAAATTTTTTAAGCCATAGTAATCAACATAGTACACAATTACAATAATAATTATTGGGGTCCTTTATTTGCTAATAAATTGTGTTTAACTTAATGCCAGCGGTCACGACATTATTGAAATATGAACATAAAAACATTAGAGGAATAGTGATTAGATCATGTGGCAAACCTTCATTATTTTTGCAGCGTTACATTATAGAGTATTATAATTATTAGTAAACCTATATTTACATACATATATTCGAGAATTATTTTCAATAAATTAATTTGATTTCGATTTACATTATGGAGCATGGCATTGCGCAACAAAGTGGTAGACAAATAGGCACCACTGCTCCGCCTTGTTTAGTCTTAGATTTAGACTTGTAACCAGACTCGTACTCGTACATTCCAGAACCTTTGGCCCAACGACCCTAAATAAAAGTAAAATCAAATGGTCAGAGATTTCCTTAAAAATATGTACAATACACGTATGTCTCGAAAGGAGAATATTTTAAAAATATTCTAACTATCATTTAAACTTAGTCTACGGGTTTCATAAAAAATGTGTTGAAAAAATATTCCAGCTTCGATATCTCTAAGTTGAAAAATAATCTACTTTAATTGAAATTGTCAGCCGCAATAGCCGAATTGTTTGTATTGCGTAGTGCTATACTGATGGCCAGGGTTCGAGTCCTGTCTCGACCAACACCCAAAAACTATAGAACTTTAATTTGTCTATTGCGGTCAGAGAATGCCCTCCGATGGTATTTCTGACATGAAATAAAAGCTTTCCATAAAAATCCATCGGCCATTCGGAGGTGGCTCAGAATAAACAAATTGAAGGAGGAGCTCGGCCGAAAATCGCTTCAGCGGTTAAAAGCGCCAATATCATATTATATTATATATATGTATATATACATATTGTATATTGCAAAAGAGTTAAGGAACTAATTAGTTACAGAGAGCAAATTGATTTTCTTCTAACTAGTAGGTTTTTTAAGCCCCTTGAAAAATGTCCAAATATAAGTATTACTACATTCAAAATACGCTACAATTAGGAGTGTAATTAGATATCTTACCCCTGCTGCCGATCCTGCGGCCATTTCTTCTCGTTTCGTTAACATCATCTCATGTCCGGGTGGGTAATATACCTCCTTCCCCGCTTTATTAATTGTTGGTACGTGCTGGCTTGGTGTTGCCACAGCAGTTTCAATTTCTCGTTTTCGTGGAGTAGAAAGATCGGATCTATCCGCAGAGTCGACCTGATAAGATAACGAAATTATTGTAAAACATTCAATATTCTAATTTGGAGTCGGACTATGGTATACTTACTTGACCAAATGACTGCATTAGTTCTTCAACTTTCTGTGGGGGATTAGAATCTATTGGATAATCAACACCGTCTACAGGGAATGGCGCTGGTTGTGTAGCTGTTGTTGGTGAGCCATATGGATTGGTGGGACCACGTTGAGTATTTGTTGTAGATGTTGACGAATATTTGTATGTAACTTGAGAATTCGTTGGTCCATGAGGGGGATAACCGTTACCATTAGGTGAGTAGCCTATTGGAGTTGACTTGTGTTGAGGATGTGCGGGTGGTAAATATCTTGGTTGTGTTTCAGATGGACCAACGGGTGATCCATGTGTAGTATTTACAACATTCGATGATTCCTTGTATATATATTTTGTAGTTGTTGGCCCGGGAGGGTAATTGTTCTGTGATGGGCCATAAGGTCCACCACCTTGTGGAGAATCTTGATGCATAGGATACTCTGGAGAGCGTTGAGGATAGCTATCTGGTCCTGTATGAATATTTTCCGTTTTGTTGACCTTGTAAATAACAGTTTTGTTGCTGCCACTAGGCTGAGGGCTACGTGGTTGCTGTAGTGGTAAGTTATTTTGCAAAGTGTTACTTTCGCGATGTTCACGTATCTCATATAAGTGATTTGTAGTGACAGGAACCTCACTACCCCTGTTAGTTGTAGAATAGCTTTCGGTATTATAAACAACAGTTTGAGGTGCTATTGGAACTGCATTCGGACTAGAGTGGAGCGTGGAGCTATTAATTTCATTACGCTGAATTGTATTGTAGCGCGTACTTGAAGTTAAAGGTGTGCCTCGGCTCAGCGTTCCAGTTGCTGGTACTTCATAAGTATAGGTACGAACTGTGGTGGTAACTTTGGTACCAGGCACCGGTAATATATCTTCACTCAACGGCAGATTCTGAAGGTCTTTCTCCAACTGGGTTGTTGTTGTTATAGTGGCCGAAGGAATCAACTCCGTACTATCAATAATGCGATTGCTTTCATATAGTTTGTTTCTGCTTTCATAATGGTTAGCTGTAATTCAGTCATAGGTAATTGTAAAAAATTCTACGATTAAAAATAAACTGTTCACGCTTACTAGATCCATATAGCTTCTCATTGGATTGATAGTCCCTTTGGATGGTGGGATAACCATTTGACTTTAAAGTGCTGTACTCGGATGTAGAGAAGCTATCAATTTCATCATGCACCGGTTGTGGCAGTGATCGTTGTGATGTTTTTATGACACGAGTGGTTTTCGTTACACTACCACTAGGCTCTGCGGAACGTTCCCGTTCCCTGAAATCACAAAGTTTTTCTCTATACATATACAAAATATTTTAATTATTTATCTATCTTCAAAGTGTATTAATAAAAATGCTCAAGAGATTATATTTTGACAAAAATGGCCAAAAACACTTCTTAAACTTAAAAAAAAACATTGTGAGAAGATTATTTTCCAAAGCTACGATTTTTAATACACAAAAACATTTTAGATTTTACTATGCATTAAAAGGAATCAAAAGTGAAATATATTTTGCAACTAATTTTTGAAAATAGGCACTCTCTAGGTAATTTATTTAACTTATTTTTGCTAAATTTGATCATTAAAAATTATGCCACAATTATTAGCGTAGCTCTCCCTCACAAGGCATTAATTAATTCACTTTGTTCATTATAAAATCAAATAAAAAATAAAATACTTACATTGTCCTATAATTGGCAGAAGTTGATAATATATCTAAAATAAATCAAAATAAAAATTAGTATTCAGTATTTTTTGACATATGTATGAGCTTTCGTACCTTTATCTTTTGTAATTTGGCGTTCATGTTTCAAGTCCTCCAACAAAGCATCCAACTGATCAATATTCGTATCTAGTGACTTATTCATGCTTGCGATATTATTATTACCCGAGCTGGAATATTGATAGGATGACTTCTTATACGCATATCCTTTGTCGTCCTATTCAATTTTAGAATCCGAATGTGAAATTTGTTTTAGTTTATTGTTATTTAGTATTATTGCTTACCTTATTACCCCACTTTGAAGGAGAATCACTCCTTACTGTTGATGAAAAATTTTCCGAGCTCGTCGCGTACTGCATTGCTAAAAATGTAAAAACCTAGTTTTAATTGAAATTAATTTAAAATAATCAGCTTTTATTTGGTTTAATGTATTGCTTTGATGCGATATCGATAAAATCCTAAACTGTTTGGATATAACTATAGAATCCTTAGTCCGAAGGAGAAGAAATATAGGTGATATTGAATAAATACATACAGATATGGATTCAGATTTAGTGTTCGTATTCAATTTTTTGATAATACTGCGATTCAACAAAAGCAAGTTATTATTTTTAGATACAAAACTGAGCACAAATAATTTTTTATTACATTTTAAGGAAATTTACTATTTACTCACGAATCGAGTGGACGAGAATTATTCTATATATACATATACATAGGTATATGTGTGTATTATACTATATAATATAATGACGCAATAGCCGAATGGTTACCAATGCGTTCTAACATTCGGATGACCAGAGTTCGAGTCCTAGTTCAACTACAATCCAAAAATTGTATGTAGAAAATTTGTTTTTCTAATTTCCGCTGTCCTCTGGCAAGGATAGATCCGCCATTAGAATATACAAATGGAGCACATTTCATCAGTATTATTATTTAAATTATTACGATGTCATTTTGGTAATAACTGCTACTATATTTCGAATAGCAGCATCACAGCCACGTTGTAATCTCTTGGCACCTTTCCAAAGTGCAACCTACACCTGCATCGAGATTTTAAAGCTTTCTATTATCAATTTCTTGTGTATTTCATTCCACAAAATCTTTTAACCCCATTTGGATGCCGATTTTGAGCTGATCACTCGAAAAGCGGAATATTCTCTTGTGATAGTCGTTATTTCTGCAACAGCTGCTGTTCGTTTTCAGACTTTCCCAAATTCGAATGAATATGGATCCATTTTAATCTTAAGTGCAAGAAAATTCGTCTAAATTTAATTTTATCTTACACATTTGTGCAACAGCGCTCCCAGAAAGCGACGAAACAATTGCAAATTCCTCTTACATCCATCACTGTTGGATCTTGTTCATTTCTCTTCGTGGTTATGGGCGAATGACAAGTGTGCTTTAATATCTTTTTTTCGAAAAAACACAAGTCGGAACCATTTTTCTGGATGAAGATTTGCTAATTTTTCCAAAAAAATTTTGTATCCCAACGTGGGTTTCTTTAGCAATGCGCTGCCTGACAATTTTTGTTATTACTTTAAAAATTGGAAAAACTGATGTCTTAAATACCTTTGTAAACTATTTTCTTTGATAACTCGCTATTTGCGAAATCTTCGTTTGATTTGTAAAGATCTGAAAAAATACTCTCTTGTTCGAAAAAACGTTATTTTTAATAAAAAGGCTATTTATTACCCGAACAAAGTGTTGTTCAAGGCAATCAAATTTAACAAATTTAAAATTATAACAGTTCTTTTTTTAACTCGAAAATAATGTATGTATGTATATAGTAAGAACTTGTAGCGAATATTTATTTTAATGAAAGTATGCTAACATTTTAATCTTAGTGCCAAGTGCGCAAAGTCTCTGTCCACTGTTGAATATTTTTCTTCCAAAATTTGTTATTGATATTGTTAAATCATCATGCAAGTATTATAACTTTTTAATAATTATACTAATGACGACATTGACGTTGAGATAATTTTTTTTTTTTTACATAAATGATGTGATAGAACAAATATTTAAATATGTAGGCGTCTTGTTTTTTGTGAAGGCTCTAACAGGTGCTTTTATTAGAAAATATGTCCATATAAATACTTATTAAAATTCAAGCTTACGAGAATCTTTGAAAATTACATAATAACATGAGTAATAATAGTTTATTACATTTCTTGTTTAAAGAACGACAAGTGATGTTGGCGGTTCGATATGATTCAGTGGAATATCTTTTGAGTTGGTAATGTAAAAAAAAATTATATAAAATTGTAATAAAAAAAATCCATGTTTTTCTGTGCCAAAACATCGGTTGGTGAAAATAGTTCTATTATGGGTGGCGCCTAAATAAAAGTACAAAGATACCTACTATATTCTTCTCCGTTTATGGTGTGTCTTTTGATGTTTATCCTACAAGTGGATTTTATTTATTATTTTTATTTTGAAAAATAGACTCGGAGCTACTGACATTCTCTGCAGAGGGGTGATATTTTATGTTTTGCATTAGTCATGCACTTCTACCCACCCATTTGGCCAGGATTCGGGCCCTGACAATCCGAAGGTTAGTACGCAATGCTAACCGTTCGGCTATTGCGACCTCCTAAAAATTATTGCTACTATACTCGTATAATAAAATGTATGTGTTTATCTAACATTTATGCATGACTGAGTGCGATTATTATTCTTAATTGAAATCACAATGAAAAATCTTTATTAATGCTGTGTACATGCATATATATATGTATATATATATGTTCATATAAACATATATATATTTAAAATAAAATATGTTAGCATTCAACCAACGAAAATAATGATCATATAAAAAACAAATATACGCCATTACTTTATTGTCGGTTTTTTAGTTTCCATTACAATTATTTGTAAATACAAAAAAAGCATGAAACATGATTCAATAATTAAGGACTAGAGAATTCACGACTATATTTCGAAACCTTTGACTAATATTCGTTCCTATGGACTGTTACAGAAAGAGAGAGAACTAGTTAAGTCACTTCGATGTAAGGACAAGAGTAATAAACAACGAAAACTTCTCGGTCAGTCGTTTTGGAACGTAAAAATACTCTGAAGAGCAGCAGAAATGTTCCCATAAATACGAAGGTGCCGTTGACATGCTGATGATGTACAGAGGAAAATTAGTGATGACATCAGCGTCAGTTTTATAATAAAGTTTTAATTATTTTAATACAATAAATAAAAAAATGCACGCTTTATCTTTTTTACTTTGTATTTTCCTCATATTTATCATAAAACATGTAAGGTCAGGGCCAGAAGCACTATAATAATTTCAAAATCTGAGTGCTGATAGTGAATTTACTTGAAATATCACTACAGAGGATTCGTTTTATAAAATCAAATCAAATCAAGTGAAAAATGGGGTGAGGCAAAGAAGAACCTGATAGATTCTCTGAGATGAAGCGTTATCTTTTTTCGCGATTTCTCTATTTTAATTTCGAAAGCTTATTATTAAAATCATTTCGAAATCAAAAGAATTCCAATTCTAGACTCATAAAATTAGCTGGAGAGCACAAGGTGAAATTTCATGGACATTTACGTGTTTTTACCTTATTGAGCATTTGAGTGTGTGTTTTCTATATATTATATGTATGGACGAATATTTGCACAATTGCGCCAGAAGATACGTAAATTTTGAAAAGTCGAAAGTGTGATCTAGCCATACATATTATTTTTATTCACTTGAAAATAATTTAAAAAAGTTACAATATGTACATATATTCAAAAATATGTAAGTACGTATGTATTTTGAACCACCGATTCACTTTAAATTAAAAAATTTCATTTTCATACACAACCAGTCTGACAACAACATTGATGGTATTCATAACGAATATGTTATGTACCATACATGTGTTTGTATGTAGAGAATATAAGTTTGCATAAATTCAAATAGAATGATCTCATATAGTAGTCTCGTTTATGCCGAAAGAAACGTAGAAAACAAAAACGGAATGTCCGAAGGTGAAGTCAAAATATCAACACAACAGAAAACAGCTCTTACACACATACATATACGATAAGGCGATATATTGCACGTTTAAAATGATTCTACGGATATACCAACATATACTTACATATGTATTAACGATGCTTGTGTTCAAAATACACCTACATACAAACATATGTAAATATAAATCCATATATTCTATAGAACTTTTTAATCTGTTTTTTTTTTCGAAAATTTGGATATGCTTTTTTACAATCCACCATCTGGAAAGGTGATTAGTGCGGTAATGTAATTTAAATCAGCTCCCCATTTGAAAAGTTTTTGATAAATTAATACAAATATTGCATTACGTGTACGCGCCTAAACATATGCATACATATATATATATGTATATACTTGTACATACTAAAGTCCCGACCTTGACAGTCAGACCTCGATGTACAAAAGGGAAAAATTAAGGGTTCAGAGATAAGACAATCAAAATCTCATATTAACATACCAATAGGTATATTATTAATGCTTTATAACTGTTGAAGCGTTGCGTCTTGAGTTTTTTCCAACATAGCTTATTCTAAGTCGCCTTAGGACGGCTGATGAATTTTTTATGAGGAACTTTTATTTCATGTCAGAAATGCTTTCGAAGCGCTCGATCATAATTAATTTTTTTTTTCAATAATTTTGGCCGTTGATCCGTATATATTTTATAGATAAATTGACTATATCAATTTAAAGTAAATATTATTACTTGAGTATGCATATACGAGTATATTAATCCACCTCGCCCCCTTTTTGGACACAGCTCTTTAATCTTCAAATATACTTTATTCAGAACTTGCATAAATCATTCTTGCTACTTAATATGTGGAAAACTTAGTCGCAAAACCGAAACCGACTTTATCCTCTCATGTAACGGTAATTTGAACTTAAGAAAATTAAACAGCAAGCCATAATGTGATTAGAGTAAAATTTGGATGTTTTTTCGGAAAAATATGCAAAATAATAAATGTTTATGACTTTTAAAAAAAAAATTTGGATTTTCTTCATCGATTTATTGTTTTATTTCATAGAGAATACAGTCATTAAAAGTTTTATGAAAAATTTGCTTTATAATCATTATAAATAATAAATTAGATTTAAAAGTTTTCCATGTATTTATTATTGTCAATTCAAGCATAATTTTAAATGAAAGATCCTCATAAAAATCTATCCACGCTTAGAAGGTAGTTTAGATTAAGCTGTAGAGACTCCTCCGTTTGTTGGAAAAACATTTAGACGCATAACTCTAGTTGGAGAAGAAGCTCGGCGGGTTACAAAGCGCCAATTATATGTATATAAAAATAATTAATAATTTTTGTTATATTTAAGTTAGTGAGTGAATTGAATATTTTTGGTTATACAAAGAAAATTGGTACAAATTACAGCTGCTTCGGAGATCATTTTCTAGAATCAGTCGGATCCTGACATAACAGTTGATAGTTCTACTACTGAGCCAACATCAGCCATATAATCTGTTGTCCATATTATTCAACTCATTATTAACCGACAACTACTATTTATATGGGCGCTAATTTAACCATTGTTTTCTTAATAGGGTGGTTAGTGATTTGCCTAGTAATCCGGTATACTTTCAGGCGTTAATTGACTGAAAGTATACGTATATAAACAGGATTAAATGTCGGGTTCAACTTATAAATATGTATATTCATAATTGTTTTTGCAAAAACATTATATATTTTAATTTTCACAGATATCTACCGAATATTTTGAAGCTATTAAGATATTTCAAAGGCTGTGGAAATATATATGGAAAGGTATGCGATGTTTAAAGCTTTACTTTCATTGAAAATAAAAAAAAATAATCAATACTTTCCGTATATTTGACCACAGAATATGTGCAATATACGATATAAAAGCCTGCAGAGACAAATAAACGAATTCGCATATATTCGTACATATGTACATGTTTACAAATACTTCTGACATATATTCGTATGTACATGCGTATACATATTTATTTAAAAAACCATCGCTGAGAATGAATGGGTAAATGAACGACTTTGAGAAAACCGGCTCAGGAGATTTTTAGAGGAAACTGCCAAGGACAAGTATCCCTCTTATGAATTCTCTGCTGACCTCATCGTCTGCTTAATATACATATGCACATAGGTATTTAAACAATCGGATTTGTCGACGTTCATCAGTAAGTTTTAAATTATATTAATTTTCGAATGTGATTTGTCTACATACATACATATGTAATTGTGTTCTACATTACAACATGTATTCAATATCTTCACAGATTTCTCTTTCAATAAGTCACAAAGTAGTTTTTAAAACTCCACTACTATCATTTGTAGGAAAACCAATAGTATGACCATTGTCAATCGCAGGACTATAAAGCTTCAAAGATATATACATAGATACATATATTACATGGGAATAGAAGCACATACATATGTATGTATATATTTGTTTATTTAGCGCGCACATATTTCAAGACATTCATCATACATAGACAAAGGCATACACGTATGTACATATGGTACATATGTATGTATGTACTCGTGTGTATGAACCTTTTTTATTGAAGCATTCATAGTGTAATTTTTTGATGCTAACGTCATTGTTGATTAATTTCTTCATTTGTGTTTCTCAGTTTAGGTTTTTTTTTGTTTTGCTTTTTTGCTCATGATCATCTTTGCGTCTATTCATTGATCATAAGTATGTACATACATATGTATGTGCTCGTGCCGTATGTATGGTATGTAGACACTTAAACACATATGTAGGTATGTATGTTGTATGTGTGGGTAAGTAAGTTGAAAAAATATAACATTTCTCGCTCATAAACATACATAAAAAAGAAATGAACAAAATTATTCTAAAATTAGTTCACTGCCACTGAACATCTTTTAAGACAGTGAAATCTGCGTTTTTCACATCTGTCGGTGATATTTATGTACGAGTACATACATATGTACATATGTACGTTTGTATGTAAGCATGTATGTATGAATTTTATTTATTTAATTTTGTTATTTTTGAACAATAATTCCGAATTTTCTGAGTCACTGGCGTTTTAAACAATACAATGATCGTTATTGGCTCTCAGTTTCATTTTTCACTTTGTATAAATTTTGCTCATATACGAGTATGCGATGAAATTTTGGCTAATTGCCATCGAAAATTACTTGCAACCGATTTTCACTCGCCCACCATTTAATACAACCCAGGAATGCTAATACATATGTATGTATGTATACAGACCCATGTCTGCTGTGCTGTGTACGAGTATATACTACATATGGATATATTTTAAAACGTAGGTAGTATGTACAGATATGAATGTATATCTATGTGCTTATACTAGTATTATTTGCGGGGTTCGAATTGTGGATATGAACGTTTTCTTTTAAACCTGTCTTAGTATTACATTTATGCACGTAAATTTGTATCAAAATAGATAAATTATTTATACTCGTACATACATGTATGTATGTGTATGTATGTAAGTATGTATGCATTTTTATTGAATTTATTTACATATGTACCTGCATACATACATATGTACATACGTAGAAATGGTTAGTTTGCTTTTGCAAAAGTTGTCACAAATAGTATCTCACATACTTTCTATGTTTTCTTACTACGGCCAACACTGCACTTCACCGTTTTTCAATGGTTTTTAGGTTCAATTGTTGATCTCAATATTTGTATTGTAGTACAATATGGAGCGTTGTTGTAGTGTCTATCAGTATTATTGTATATGTATGTAGGTATTGCTTGGCTTTTGGCACTGGCAACTGTAGGATCACTGTCGTGATGTTGTTGGGCTACAAGAGCAGCGGTATGGCGACGTTTTACGGTAATAGGTATGTATGTATATAGCAATGATCGACCGGTTTCGTTGCGAGCACTATATGTATTCGCGTCGACAATCTATTGTGTACTGATGCTTTTGCTAATGAATTGCTCTTGGGTAGCCTAAAGTGTTTGATCGAAAAGCTTAAAAGAGCTACCAAGCAAATGTTCCCCTCCGAATTTGGTTGACCTCTCTATTAACAGCTTTAGGAAGGTACATGTATGCTCTCTTCTCTCTATAAAACATATTTGTATTTCGTTAATCTCATAATGTGTTCTCTTATCTGTTGAATGCATGAAAAGATAGTACTAAACTATATCTATGTATTATATAATAGGTTTTGTCCTAAATGACTGACGGTTCAACCCACGCGCTAAACCACTGTTGGTAGAGACCTGAAACTTGGAAACTGCGCTCTATTCAAAAAAAAAAAAAAAAGAAAGGATTTTCCGGGAGGTGGACCCGAGACCGATTTGCTCGAAAATATAATATATTTGGTTCGATTTGTCTGATGTTTAAAATCTAGATACTTTTTTTATTTATATTTATAAGTGGTTCTTTATAACCGCTATAACCGCTGGAGCGATTTTGAGCCAAGGCCCTCATCCTATTTGTGCATCCAAAATAAATCGGAAAACAAAATAAATATTACGTTTCTCTTTTATATCGACCTTCAAACGGCAAGCAAATTGAGTTTATATTAATTAAATAATAATTTTGCCTAATCAAAAAACTTATCAGAACCATTTCCCATGTGGACAAACTAGCGGACAACCTCTAGTATAAAAAATTAATACAGAAAAATCTTAAACTTGTTTCATATGTTCCTTGGATACCATATTAGATTGTGTTACAAATAAATGGAATGGGGCAATAGCCACGAAAACACAATGGTATATCTACAATTACAAAAATTATCCACTAGGCCACTGTTTTTTTCGATGTAACACTTTGCGCATATTACAAAAAAGGTCAATTTCAAGATTTATAAACTTTTTTCGTGCAGAAAAGTGGATGTTGCAAGAATTTCGATTCTAGAAAAAGATCAACCTGGGATATTTTGAACTTTTTGTACTAAGGGCACACGGTATAAGGGTTGTCCTGTGCTTGATCCGTTCAATGGGACGGAATCCCGAAGTCTAACCATGATCCCAGCAGCAATGCCAACAAACGCTATACATCTAATGTAGTTTCACGGTTTGAATGACTCGAAATTGGGTAGTACCCAAGATAATATACTCCGTTAATATTATATTTATGTATATTAAGTCCACAGATCGGTCAAAAATCGTAGGTCTGTTATAAGTGAGGTAGGTATATTTCTGGACTAAAAATATGTCTGCCATTTTTTTGGAACTTTTTCAATAGCGTAATCCAATAGGTAAACCAAGAGTTCATATATACATATATGTATATAAAACAAACAGAAAACAATCCATTTCAATGGGACTCGGCATAAATTTGCAGGGAACGTATGAAACATTGCGCGATATAACAGAGAAAATGAAATATGGAGAACATAAATGGAAGATCTTTTGTGATCTAAAATTTATAAACATTTTGCAAGGTATTATAAAAAATGGCGGTTCTCTAAAATACTTTTGGTTTCTTTGTAATTGTTATTCGCCACACAAAAGTAACCAAAATTAGAGTTTGAAAACTTGACTCAATAATGAAGGGTATTACTGATATGTTGGTGCCACCACAACATGTAAGATTGGGAATTGGTCGAAATGGTAGATCGAGATGTTCTGACAACTCATTATACCATCGGCTGCGGCTTTCGTCGTTCCCAATTCGTCGAGGACCATACATCTTAAGCAAAACATTCCTCTCGAAAACACCTAAAAGTCCTCATCGTCCATGCCTCCGCACCATATAGCATGACGGGAACGATGAGCGACTTGTAGAGTTGGGTCTTCGTTCGTCGAGAGAGGGCTATACTTTTTAATTGCCTACTCAGCTCAAAGTTGGCAATAATGATTTTGCACTGGATTTCCAGGCCGACATTATTGTTGGTGTTAATACTGGTTCCAAGATAGACGAGTTGCTGTGGCCAATAATGTCAATATCATCGGCGTACGCCAGCAGCTGTACACTTTTATAGAAGATTGTACCTTCTCTATTTAGCTCTGCAGCTCATATTATTTTCTCTAGCAATAAGTTAAAAAATCAAACGATAAAGAGCTACCTTGTCTGAAACCTTATTTGCTATCGAACAGCCCGGAGAGGTCATTTCTGATCCTGACAGAGCTTTTGGTGTTGCTTAACGTCAGTTTATATAGCCGTATAAGTTTTGCGGGGATACCGTATTCTGACATAGCGGCGTAGAGGCAGCTCATTTTCGTGCTGTCGAACCGACGAAGAGGTGGTGTGTGTCGATTCTCTTTTCACGGGCCTTCACAGACATATCAAAAAATAATCATCTCTTAGCCTGGAATTTATTAAAAGCAGTAATTGATAGCATTTTAAAGAATAAACGAGTACTGGCAGATGAGATAAAGAAAAGAGTTGATACTGTATTGTATTTCTGCGATAAAATCGGTACATTAAAATTACATTCTCTTCATTATCACCTTGAAGCCTTTTTAGAACGAATTCATCAAAGCAAAGTAAAGGAATATGAATGAAACGACATTTCCCGGCGTATACCATTGTGCTTCCAAAAATGTACTCGGCTTAGTACAAACGCAATTGCGCTATGCTTATTTCTACACACACAGATATTGAGCTTTATTTCTCAGTTAAAGTAAAGGAATTTATCTCAGAGGAATGTCCAATTGTCGCTGGTGTTCCTCAAAGTGAACGAACAAAAGGGTGTCACACTCACTCTAAAGATAGAAACGTGCCCTATACTGAAACTAGACAAAGTAACAATCCCTCAAGCAATCGAAGTAGAATACCTCGGCATCCACCCAGATAGGCGACTGGCCTGGAAATGCCATGTTTCTGCTAAAACTTTAAAACTTAAACCCGCCAGCCTGAATTACCCCGGGGTTTATGCTTGGATCATAAAATTTTTTATTGGGATTTTCCCTGCTCAACTAGTATTCATAAAATACAATAGTTTCAGTCTACGAAACCTGCACCTTGGTATATGCGCAACGAAAAAATACATAGGGACCTTGAAGTACCAATGGTAAACACAGAAGTGAGAAATACCTGGCAAAATACCTATCGAAACTGCAAAATCATTCGAATCCTGCCTAGCAAGCGGAACCCGACTTCGAGAATGGATCTGTCAGTCTTTTGACGAAATCCTTCTCATCAGGGCTTGCGTCGAAACCTCATGCTGCCAGCTCTCAAATGAGTCCCCAGTCTGCACGGTAGTGCGCTCGGCACCTTTACTCACTCTGGGTAACCAACCACAGACCCCTACGGTCTCGCGGAGCTCCTCTCAGCACGACTTCCACCAAAAGAGGACCACGACAGGAATCCTACTGATATCGCCTGAGCATCACTTGCACAGTGAATACTCTGTGCTACGAGTTAAGATTGCTGTGCATGCAGTTTTTATTGGTATGCTACCGCAGTGAAAACCCCAACACCCATAGCAGACGAAGAGCTCGAGCTGCGTCGAAAGACTCGCGTAATAAGGGCGCAACTTATGTGTGGATACTGTAGCAGATTAAATTCCTGCTTATCCAAACTCGATCTCAACATACCCTACGTATGCGACACTAACCACCTCTTTACATGCCTCCTAAAACCGACGCATCTAATCCCCCTCTTCCTCTGGTCAGATCCCGTCGAAACAGCACGTTTGCTGGACCTCCCGTTAGATGACCTCGATGACTTAGTCTAACTATACTGTCCTAAGCGGTGAACCGCTACAATAACAACATAAACACCGGTGATCACCGCTCAGGCGATCTAAGGAGTAAATCACTGTGGCTTTGGGTTTTAGCATTGGCCCTTATTGAAACTTGTCGCCTACGTTTTATATAAATACTTCTATTTTAATTATAAACATTTATATCTTTGCTTTTTGGGAGTTTTTGTGACTTTTCTTTCGGGTAGAGTTTTTATTTGACGTGTTCCAAATCCTAGTCACAAGCCCGGCAACTTCGCCCTCTCCCTAAACCCCTCTCCAAACGGATGTTTGTCGCCTACCAAGGGGCTTCTTAGCCTAAGACCGAAAGTCGTGACCTGCTTAAACCTCGAGAGACCCGCGTGACCCTTGCACAGCTTAGGTCTGGATACTGTAGTAGATTAAACTCCTACCTATCCAGACTCGACCCCAGCATACCCAACGTATGCCCAGCATGTGGAGAGTCCCCGCACGACACTAACCACCTCTTCACATGCCTCCTTAAACCAACTCATCTAACCCCCCTCTCCCTTTGGTCCAACCCCGTCGAAACAGCACGTTTCCTGGACCTCCCCTTAGATGACCTCGGCGACTTAGATTAATGACACCTGCCCTAAGCGGGGTTAGCTAGCCGCTACAACAACAACAACAACCTGCTTAAACCATATGTAAAATAATTTCCAGCCACACCCAGGTTAATGACAATCAAAAAATGTCCTCAATAGCGTGAACTCTTTATACATGACCCCATCTCCCATAACGACTTGGGAGGCATGCACCTGCAATTTTCGGTTCTTTAATTGGTAAGCTACCGCTGATGTCGTCATATGATAAAATGGTGACAACTGGTGGATAGGTGGATATTTGTTAAATCTACTGCAGCGGGAGTATATGATTATAGGGGCGATATTTTGGTATTAGATTTGTGGTGGGAGAAAGAGACTCCGTTGCCAAGTTTCACCCAAGGAATGAACGTCTTGCAACAATCCGCATCAAAGAGCATTTATTTAACATATCCCTGATTTGCGACCACGGTCCAACGTGATAGAAGGACGATGGGACCATAAATATCGTTTATAAAAGCCTAGAGCGTTGGCTGTTGCTGTAGTGCCTCCAGCGTATATGTGAGCGCTGGGCATGGCCAAAGAGGTATTTTTAGCACAACAGTCGATAAATTCCGAATTCAGTGAACTTTCCTACATTGGTCAGCTTAGAACACAAAGATTTTACCACCTGCCATTTAATCGAATGCTCAAAAAAATTATTATCGAAAAATAATTTTTACTTTTGAGAGGAATAATATTGTTTAGAAAAAATTTTATTTTTGTTTAAAAAATAAAACTCCAAATGTAATTGTCGTATGTATTTGAAGAAAGTTTTAAAACTTATGCATTATGAGTGTAAAATAAAACTCAAAAGAAAATCGTTATTTTTGGATAAAAAATTTTACAAACGAGAAAAATAAAAAGCTCAGAGAATCATTACTTTTGAGCGAAAATAATGAAATCGGAAATCAAAAATTATATTTGATCAAAAAATTAAACATAATTGTTAAAAATTATTTTTCTGAGCGATAGTAAAAATTTAAACTAATTATTAATTTTGAGTTTTACAGACAGTTTCTAAATCGCAAAGGATCTCAAGAAATATGCCTCTATGTGTACAGAAAACTTTCATTTGATATGAAGTAATTTATTTTTTATTTTTTAATTCAAAAATTATTATTTGCGATCCCTGCTTTTAAATGAATTTTTAAGTTTCGAGGTTTTTGATGATCTTTTTTCTTTTATGAATATTTACATACATATATATGTATGTATGTAAGCAGATATTTTGTATCTTTTTTAACATAGGCGAACAAACTTAGTAAAGAATTATTCCCTTCCATTTGCATCATTTTTTGAAGTAACGAAAAATCTCAGATTTTTTATCATTACTTCGACTTTTGTGTTGAGTTGATGCAGTTGTTGGTGATAAACGCACTTAGGCCAATAGGCTTATCGTGATAGTGCTATGAAGTTCCTATCTCCACCTTATCAAATGTTTGAACCACCAAGCTCAGCGTGATAGTCAAAGAAGTGTTTCTTGAGGAACTTGTGTGGCGCAGATGTCAAGAGCTCAATAGACTCTTCCTCTATCCCATATGATCCTGAGAAGCCCTAATAAACAGTAACCTGTTATTAAACTTGTTGTTATGCTAATGGAGAACCGGTCTACAAGGATAAGGTATGAAAAACTTGCACATAGAAAAATAATTTGTTATTATATGCAACATTTACATATTTTCTTTATTCCTGAAAAATGTACGACTGATTAAATACGTATATAAAAATCTTAAAATAAATCTTTTAATACAGAGCACGAACTTAATAATACATTAATAAAAGTAAGCAAATTGTTTAATATTGAATGTGGGCAAATTTAAATAATTTTAATTATCCATTTTTGTCTTTACATATCAAACTTGAAGAGGTTAATAAAAAGCTATTATTAATTAAATTAATCTTTTGCTGGCACTTCAATTACTCGGGGCTTATCGATAATACGAGCTGTTTTGTTTCCCTTCTCAACAATACCAATAATCCAAGCTTGATAACCTTCTTGCTTTTCAATATCCTTGCAATAAGCAGCTGCTTGCTCTCTTGGTAAACAAATAAGAAGACCGCCAGAAGTTTCAGCCGAATGACCTTGTAACAACTGGAACATATTTCCACAAGCTTTTGCAACTGCTGCCATCTTAGCAATAACGGGAAGATTATGTATAACAAAAGAAACGTCTTTCTTTTGATGCGAAGCAAGTGTTTGTGCGTGGCCTAATAAGCCGAATCCTGTAATATCTGTTGAACCATGTGCATTGTATTTGTGCATCAAGCGAGCGGCTGTGCGATTTAGGCGGGCCATTGAGCTCATTGCTCTATGGTAAGCTTTGCGAACATCTTCCTCTGAAACTACAAGTTTGATACGGTTCCATCGCTCAGGCTGATCTAACCACTGATGAGCATTTACAGCCACTTGCGTACCTAGAGGCTTTGTGAGTACCAAAACATCACCAACAACTGCATTGTCCGGAACTATATACTCGTTAGGTTGGCATATAGTTGAGGCGACTCCTCCGATGGTGCACCACGGATTCACCACACTTTGTCCACCAGTAACTGTTGTTCCAGCTTCTAGAGCAGAATCCTTAAAACCACGCATTATTAGTGGAACGACTACATCACGTTCTTTCTCAGTCATTTTTGTGCTCACTGCCAGCAGCATCAACATATTGTCGCAATCCGTTACACCCATTGCATACAAGTCACTTAATACATTAGCACATGCAATTTTTCCCATCATATATGGATCATCAACAATAGGGTAAAAGAAATCGGTCGTCTGAACTAGGCAAAGACCACCATGACGCAGAGGGATGACAGAGCAATCCAAACCTATTCCAATACGGGGTATGGCCATGTTCAAAAATTGAGCATCTTGATCCGAGGCATTGGAATAATCCTGCTGTAATGCCGACACTAGCTTTCCAAGAACTTCTTGTGGTACTTTACACCCACGTCCTTTTAGGTCAGCAAACCTGGTCAATCGGAAAGATGGTTCTAAATCGTGTGCTGTGGGATCAAATGGACGACGAAGTTCAGCTCCACCACCACCTCCTTGCAATTCAAGGTGTGCAGAGTTTAATGCCTCTACTTGGTAGCTCATTGTATATTCAATTTGTTTAACTGATTATAAGATTTATTCCAAAATTTAATCAATGTAAATGGAATTATTTGATAACCGAACAATTCGATTGTGAATAAATACACGATTTGATTGAAAGGTTAACTACTAATGGCTGACTTTTAGCGCTCGCTTTGACAAATAACTCGCATTCTCCCTCGGCACACACACTGTAGTAATCGATAGTGCACGTATACAAAATTTCAATTCGAACTTGTATTAGTATGAGTATTCGGTGTTGCTATTGGCCAATACAGCAATGGCGGCACGAATCGGGCGAAGTCAGTATTTCTCCCGGCGGTCATAGTAGGCGATTAGGCATTCGTTGGCAGTGTTCATGGCATCTGTGAATGTCATGCTCAGTGTTGCCACAGTATTATTATTATTTTTTTAACTAGAAAAAGCTACCAAGCGGAGGAAAAATGATCAAAAACAAAAAACTTAACAGAAGCGTTGAAGTGTTTAATCGCTAAATTGATAAGTTTACCCAGTACAAACATCACTATTAGTTTTCATTTATATAAAAATTAATTGGGAATCTATGTTAGATTTTCTTTTTTGATTTTAGTAAATGGAGACACAAATATTTAAGAAACAACAGCTTTTTACTATTTTATGAAGTAAAAGCTTCGATTTTTTTTCTTTGAAACAATAATTCGGCATTGCTTGAACAGATGTTGTCGTTAACTACTCGATATCGAGTATTTTGAAGTTGAAGCTAATTCGCTAAAATATACCATTAATAAAGACAATAGGCGTGATGTGCTTCTAAATCGTTGTTGTTTTAAGCATTAATTACCAATAGTGCTGATAATTGAGCCGTTGAGACTGAAAACCCGTTTTCGCCGCTTTAGAATTTAATTTGATTAAATTAATTATATGACACAGCCAGATTTCGGCGATTTGTACCTTGAACATTCATGGTGTTTGTAATATACATTCACATTTGTTTAATATCTTATAACTAATATAATCATATAATTTAAACTCGTTGTTGTCAATTTAAATGCAATCCATGACCATATCAATCTAATTGGACAATAATATTTTTGTGGAACTCATTTCGTTCCTCTTGTGATCCAACAATTTCTTTTTCCATTATTTAGCTGCTATTCAAATTAGAAGGGTAAATTAAAACTCTAATGAAGTGTAATAATATCAACTAAATTATTTAGCAGTGAATATTTCACAAAGTTAAAACAGTTTTTCCAAGTAAACTGATGTGTTATCGTTTTAAATTTAAAATTATGCTTTGTTGTTGCTGATTGGAAAAAAATCTAATCAGAAGACTTTAGCAACGAACTACATCCGCTTATGCGTCAATGTTGAGTTTTCTCTTCGAAACCTGTTTGCTCATATGTTTGTAAACATGTATAAATTTCTACTTCGTTGCATTTTACTATTGCATTTAAGTGCATTAGTGAAATTAGAATATGCATTTAACGAGCCAAAATATAAGTGTCCAACCAAGTAAGTATCGTTTAGAGATAGGATAAATGGACAAATATGAAAATACTATTTATTATCCCATTTTCAAGGCCTAAAGCTATATACCCATGTACCTGTTGGAAAAATTCTGATTTAGGCATCTATGTGAGATGTGAAAACACGAACTTAGCCACGTTATCGATTGCACTCGAGAACCTTGGAGCTTTGGGTACCCAAATTGAGCATTTGGAAATCTTAAAAGGACATTTTGGTAAATGAAGATCAAAAAAGTCTAAATATTGTACAAGGGAATGTACACTGTATGTACATAAATACTTTTTTTCTTATTACGTTATATAGTGAGATTGTATGGGCCTGTGTTTTCGAAAGTGCAAAGCCGATTACTTACCATTGCCGACACACCTTTAGCTACAATAGAGGATTACCCCTTCTTCGGTATCAACAAGACCATTGAAGAGCTGCATATACTACATACGAATCTATCATCGTTTACTCCTCTATCATTTGGGGTGAATTTTTAAAACATAATATTTCCTTGATTTTTTGAAATAACATAATACTTTTAGATACTTGGTAATGCAAAAGAACTTATAATTAATGGGCATTCATTGAACAGTATCAATAAGAATGTTTTTGATGGACAAAGTATTGGAAATAAGCTGGAAGTGCTACGAATTATCAATGGCCCACTAAATGATATCCCAATTGAATCCTTTCAGGTATATTTTGAATTATTAAACTTAAATTACATAACTCTATTAATCGTGCACAAGTATTAACTGAAAATCTTCTATATATGGTATTTTGAAATATTATTATGTGGGAGTAGTATTTCAAATATATTCTTAAATGTTATCAGCTAAATTAACTAGGTTTAACAAAAAATAATCATTTATTCTTGTTCCCTTTTTATATTTTTACATAATACCATATCATAATCAGCCCTTGCGTAAACTTAAAGTGCTTGACTTACACGGGAACCAACTGGAAACTCTGAAAAAAAATCAGTTCAAAAATTTGAGATCTGTTGAAGTGTTAGACATCAGTTATAACAATCTTAAAAAACTTGAAGCTCAACATATTGCTGACATGACTAAGTTGGGTTGGTGTAATGCTTCTCACAATGCGCTCACAGAAATTTCAAGGTAAGTAGTTATCTTGCATATTAATGCCTAAAATGAGGTTTCTTCCAAATCATTCTCAGAGGAACTTTTGCTCGGAACTCCGTACTTAAATTACTAAATTTATCTCACAACAACATCACTCGTTTAGATGCCAATAGTTTTCGAGGAATGCGTTTTTTGAGGTAATCAGTTAATATTTTAATGAAAACTAACTTCAACAAAATCTTTTGTTTTAACACAAATCACAAATTATACATTTGCAGGCGTTTGTTTTTAAGTGATAATAAAATAAGCGATGTTGGTAGAGGCACCTTTGGCTCCATCGGTAAAATTGGTACTATTGATTTGGCTAGAAACTTTTTGAAGAAAGTTGAATTCCAAATGTTCTCGCAGCTCAATTATGTGGAGGTAAAATAATTCAGTTTGACGTGTAAATTTAACCTATAAATATTTATATCATAGGTAATAGATCTTGCTGAAAATAATATAACAATTGTGGAAAAGCATTCTTTCAAAGACATATACCAATCAACTATCAATATCTCACACAACGCGCTGGAAAAAATAGAAACGCTTTCCTTTGAAAATTGTGTGAACATCACTGTTTTGGATCTATCCTTTAACAGACTAAAGAATTTCTCACGCAATGCATTTGATCTTACGACTTTTGCGACAGAGTTTCAATTGAGCTATAATTTTCTTACAAACTTAGCACATGTAAATAAATTAAAGTATATTTCTTTTTTTGGATATATTTCTAATCATTGAAATTTTTTGCAGGTGCCCTTTCAGAATATGACTGGCATCAAGGTTATAAATGCTTCACATAATTATATAGCAGAAATTCCGAAAAACTGTTTTCCAAAATTGTATGAACTACACACTATTGACGTATCGTACAATAACATCTCATTGATAGCGAACGGCGTTTTTCAAACACTTTTTTCTCTACGTTTTCTAAATCTCAGTCATAATAGTTTAACAGAAATTAAGTCTTCCGTTTTTGGTACACTGCCCACATTGCTCGACATGAATCTAAGTCAAAACAAGTTAACATCGATTGTACGTGGCGCGTTGGCTAAACTTACCAGTTTACGATTCTTGGATCTCAGTAATAATGAACTCGAAAAATTATTTCAAATTCCCATTTCTTTGAATGACATCAATTTGGAGAGCAATCGATTGGCTAGCATTCCAGCGGGCACTTGGCCAGTTATGAATTCGTTGTTGTTTTTAAATTTAAATAATAATCAAATCGGAGATTCATTAACAGCTCAAAGCTTCACAGGTTTACTCGTATTACAAAAATTGTGGCTTAACAACAATGGTATAACACTACCACCGCATGAATGTCTCGCTGGCATGTCGACACTTCAGTATTTACATCTGGAGGTAAGTAATTAATTAATACGACACACACTGTTTTGGATTTTTGTTAAGAAAATTGTATTTTCTGCCCAAATTTAATTATAATTGTTTTATGAAATTTACATTAATTTGTTTTAATCAGCGAAACAACATTACGGCTTTGGAGAAAAGTGCTTTTGGAAAATTACCAGTTCTCTTCGAGCTTAATTTATATGGCAATAGCATAAGTGACATCAGGTCAGTATGCATATAAAAATATTATCAAAAAAATTGTAAAACAACAATTTTTGATTGAAGAAATGTGATTATACCTATATTAAATTATTGCGGGTTAACACCGCAAGTGATTTTGTTATAATTTAATATCTATACGCTTTAAACATAAATAAAAATACTAAACTTAGATATGATATTATTTTTTTTTTGGTGAACAACTTAAATATCACTATTTTAACACATAATTATACACAATAAAGGTTGCGGAAATATTTATTTTATGGTTTAATAATGCAAACGTTGAGAGCTACAAAAGAGCTTAAGCATATTTTTAGTTGCTAAAAAGAGAGTTCCATAATTACTTAAGAAAATTACAAACTTCTGAGTATTTGCTTACTATATGAACATTTTATTATATAATATCTACATACGAGTACATACGTCATGTAAACATTTACTTTTCTACTTACCAATTAAAATTTTAGCAAACGCTCTTTTGAAGGCCTATTGCAACTACTTACCCTCAATCTCTCCTCTAATGTAATCACAAATATACCAACCGATGTCTTTATTGGATTACCATCTTTACGAAAATTGGATTTATCTTTTAATCAACTAGTTAAATTGGATAATAAAACGAATGGCGTACTCGACGATCTACTTAGCTTGGAAGAGGTAAATATGTCAGCCATTTATTCCGACTCCGTTTCGGTGCTACTAGTTCCCAACAAAAAGTCAAAATAATTTTTGATTTTTGTTTTATTTGATATACATACACGTATATTATACAAGAGCTAATGGTTTTTTTTTTTTGAAACGTCAACGATTATTGTTATAGCGCAACACATCAAACTTTCCTCTGTTTGTAATTAAAAGTTAAAACAGTAGTTGAACTTTTCGCCTCAATAGAAATAATTGGATAAAGACTTCGGACCTGACCTTTTACATAATTAAGTTATTCTACAAGAGGCCGCGTGTTTTAAAAACTGCGTGACTACCTTGCTTTAAGGCGCCGTCAGATTAGGCTGTCTTTACGTCATTTTTATTTCCTTCCCGCATTTTGGTGTAAAAAAATTAAATTTTATCGTGGGACCATCCTGAAACTAGCTTATGACCTTCAATTAGAAATTGCATTTCCAATAGTTCGAGCTGGGCTAGCAATTTGTATTTCTCTTTCAATTGCTGTCAAAAGATTTGGGTACTGTCAAAGAAGATTTTTGATAAATTATTGTAAATGATTATGAAATTATGTACATACATAAATGCAAATATGAAGTTTTTATAGAATCAGAAAATCATCGTTCTCCAAATCAGCATTTTGCGATGCATAATCTTTTGTTTTGTGCAAACAAAAATTGTGAAGAACACAAAGGGCAATTTTTGTAATTGTTTTCGGGTTGTGTTCAAATGTCCTTCTTAGAACAAATTTAATTTCGCAAAATGGCCGTTCAACTAATTTCAAGAAATTGAAATTCAATTTCTCACTTCTACGTCTGATGGCATTTTTAGGGTCATAAATTTTTAAAGGCACAGTTAACTACTTAAAATGACGTTCTTTCAGGAAAATATAATTTCTGATATGTATATATAAAAATAAATGCTTAAAGTATATCTACTGACTCTATTACAATATAAACATACTCTTATGTAAACAATACGACTATTACATATAAGCCAAAAATTAAATCCTATATCATTTCAGTTGAATTTAAGCCACAACAAAATCAGTTTTGTCACTAAAAAAACGTTTCCTTCAAATCAATATATACCGTATAATCTGAAGCGGTTGGACTTAAGCTACAATCAAATGCCTGTATTGACCTATGACATCACATTTGGCACTAAAAAACTACTTACCTTAAATTTGTCAAATAATCACATAAATGAAATTCGTAGAGGTGTTTTAGCCAATTTCACAGAATTACAATCATTGGATTTATCTCATAATGAGTTAACCAATCTAGCATCAGAAGAGCACGTATTCGATTTGCCAAAACAATTGAGGGATATCAATCTGAGTAATAATCAGATATATAAAATTCCCTTTTCAAATTTTCAAAAAGATATACCATTCGAGAACATTGATTTGCGAAACAATGCCTTAACTGATTTTCCACAAATATTAGTGCTAATGTTACGCAACGGTACCAACATATATTTTGCTGGAAATCCTTTGGATTGTAGTTGCGCCGCACGTCCGCTAAAGCATTTTATGTTGGAAAAATCAAGTTTAGATGCAGACTTGGAGCATATTAAATGCAGTACACCGTTATTTCATCAAAATCAGCGATTAATGGAAGTGCTTGATGAAAATCTTCAATGCATATTGGAAGATAGAGACCTTTATAAAGGTGAAGCTTACGAAGAACTCGCCGATGTACAATTCCGAGATAACACAGTGTAAGTAAAATAAGTACATGTATTGAACATATTTTAATTAAATTTTTTGAATTTTTATTGTAGTAATAATAACGGGAACCTCACAGTTCGTTTCTTTGTGACAGCCGCCAGAGATATAGCCGATTTTTTAGTTTATATACGTAATGACGAAAACGATGTACTGTACCAAGGCGAAGCAGCGTACAATGAGCGCACTCACGAGATAACAATTAACCCGATTCGTGAGAAAATAAAAGCGGAAAAAGCACAAATCTGTATCATATCTAAGGATAGCAATGGTGTAACTGGACGTTGGTTCAGTTCACAGTGCAGAAAGATGCCCGACTTAAGACCCAAAAGGAAAGGCATATTCTCATTTAATAGTTTTAGTTCTGCTAATCGAACTGCTTTGAAAACTATACTGCACATTTACACATTTATAATGATGGTTTTTTTCATATGGTAGAAGATAAGGATAACATTAGAACTATTAACTATTACTACTGTAACAAAGTTACCACTGCCAGACTTTTGTATATGTTTTGTTCAAAGAGAATACCTTTTGTGATATTGTTATTTGTTTACAATCTTAACATTAAAAATTTTGTTTAATAAATTTTTTGAGTATGTTCTTTACACAATGATCGTGTTATTTTATTCGTAAAAAATATTTATAGAAACATATTTCAACGTCGGTTTTGCTAAGATGTTTGTGGTTATGAATATGAGTGACTATATCGTCGTCATTGAGGCCAATGAAATCGATATCATCGGCATAAGCCAGCAAGGCCTGGGTTTAAGTCCTGGTCGACCAACATCTAAAATTATAGGAAAAAAATTTCTCATGGGCTCGCGCCTCAGCAAGTAGTGTCAAGCACTCAGTCATGAAAAAAACTCCTCATAAAAAACCATCAGCCGTTCGGAGGTGGCTTAGTATAAAATGTAGGTCCCTCCATTTGTTGGTAAAAACATCAAGACGTAAAACCACAAATTGGAGGAGGAGCTTGGCCGAAAATCGCTTCAGCGGTTAGAAAGCCCCAATTATATATAAAGGTAATTCTTGTTCACGCAAAACAAGTTTCGGCCTTTGTGGGCCGAGGTGGCTGTGCGTCAGTCTGAAAAAACGAGATGTAATCAATGCTGGACCATTCTAAAGCCTTTAATACAGTCTACCACAGCATAATTCGTCTAAAGTTGAGAAATTAATTTAATGTTACAAGTTCAGCAGCGAGTCTGATTAGTTCATAGCTTGGCAACAGGTCTGAAGTTGTAAGTGTTGGTGAGAGAAAGTTTAGTACAACGTACTGGTCGTTAATCATGTTTTCTTGTTTTTTAAATAAATTAGACTCCCTGAAGAGGATAGGAATGGTATTGAAACGCGTAGGAGGCAGAAAAAGAAAATATTTGTGCTTTTAATTTAACGGTCTTAAAGCTGCAAATATATAGCCTACAAATTTATTTTTGTATTTATTCGTAATCTTTGTCCTTTTATATCTTTTCTATACATATCAAGTTCAGCACTAACCGCATTAATTATCTCCTCGTTTCTATTGAAGACCTTTCCCTTTAAATTTTTTAATTTTTGGAAATAACCAGAAATCACAATGTGCTATATCCGGGAAATATGGTGCTGGACGTATTTCTTCGTTCTAAAGATCGCACTAAAATTCCTCGTTATTTCAGCAGTGTGGGCGCTTTGTCATGATGTAAAAAGTAGCGCCGCAAATACTCTTTCTTGCTGTTTCCCAAAATATTTTTGAATACTTTTGGTAGCATTCTTCAGTGTACCATTTTGTAGTTACCGTCTGACGCTTTTCCAGTGGTATAGCAGCTACAATTTAGGATCGGATGAAGGAAACTGACATCATTACTTTTGCTGCTGATCTTTGTTGCTTTGTAGATTTTACGGGTCGGTTTGCTCCTGTTGGGCTCCATACCATGGATTGCTGTTTGGTTTGTGGATCGTACTTATAGGATCAAGATTCGTCACCACTGACGACTTTTCTAAAGGTGCTAGACTGATCTTTTCGAATTTGTTTTGGGCCTCATTTAAAAATCGTGGTACCCATAGAACAGATTTCTTCGTGTATCCTACATTATTACTTAATATTAGCGATACAGCTATGGCATTCAAGTTTTTTATTTTACTCTCGACATACACGTTTTATATACATACCCCCGGTTTTCTCAAGACCGATACACTGTAACTTATTATAAGCACAGAAGTTACAAAATCTGACCTTTCAGTTTTTCATCATCATAATATGGTTGGATGATAGTATGTCGATTCATTGGAACTTGAGTGTGCACTGCTCAATTAACGTAATGAGGCTCCAGAAGTCTATGCTAATTATCGTAAGATCAGTCAATATCGTAAATAAACTCTTATCGATGTGATCATCTTACCAGACTTTTACCAAACCTAAAGCTCCGCAAAAAAATTTAAATTACTTCACCTATACTGACTGGCACACTTTGGGGAATACTTTCGACTCCAATGAAGAGGCTACATAGCTGTGCAATTTTTTGCTCCGTGCAGCTCAACGTGAATTGATTGAAGAAACCTCCACCTGTATATTATGTCTCATTTTAATTTTCGATAATTTTTTATGGATGAGTTCAACCCTGCTCAAGAAAATAATATCGGCTAGACGAATTGAAGGAGGAGCTCAAAATCCGATTGGCCATTTAAGCTTTGGCAAGAACTACGCAAAGTATTTCTACCGCCACTCGGTCTTCCTTGGTATTATTTTTTGCACCATCATGTTTCATTCGAAAATGAAGACGGAAGCGAAAAGTTCAGCACATATCAACATATTTATTTAAAAAATAATAATTAATTTGCGCTTACTTATTTACAGATGTACATATGTATGTATATGTTTGTTAGCTGTAAGATATGTATTTATATATACATATATATGAACAATTTTTTAAATCCCTTATTCTCCGACTGGTCAAAAAAATTAATAAATATCAAATTATTTGCATGTAACTTAGTCCATACTCCTACAACTTCAACCGACGATGTTTTTCTTCATCTAAAATCCTAAAAAAGTCATTTACCATATATAAGGTGCTGATCAAATACATTCTTAGGAATGTCTCCGTCTGTCAAAAAATTGTTATGTATGCGATGTAAAACTTTAAAATCACACACTTCGCAAATGAAGGTAAAAATCTTGCTACAAATAGTCCCGACGAACCATACAGACTGTTCACCTTTAATGTTTCGTTGTGCTGGGTATGACTATGGATCTTGAACTTATTTTCAACCTTCACATTGTTGTGACAATTAACAAAGCCAATTGACATTTACATAGCGATGGTTTAAAGAATTCAAGTTCCTTTTGTTACTAAAAACTTTGTTCACAACATTAATAAGAGGTATTCTGGAATATAATTGGTGCTTTGTAACCGCTGAAGCGATTTTCGGCCGAGCTTTTACTTCAATTTGTGGTTTTGCGTCTTGTTGTTTTTCAAACAAAATGAAGATACCAACAATTTCTACTAAGCCGTCTTCAAACGGCTGATGGTTTTTTTATGAGAAGCCCTTATTTCATGTAATAAATACACTCGGAGGGGTTGACATTACCTCTCAAAACACTCTTATTCCTCATACTAGTCGTCTGAAACTAAATACGTGTAACCTCTCCACTCTTGCCAGTCGTACTCCTCTTCTTCTTTGTTAAATCAAATTTAATGTTCCGTTTAGAATGTCAAGACATTTTTGCATCTTGTTTCTGTAAACTTGCAAATTATTTTGGAATTTTCGCATTTTGACTTCAACTGTCAATTCTGACACATTTGACAAATCTGACTTACTATTTCATATTAAGAAAATAATTTTATCGACTGTAAACTAATTCTTAATGGCTTTATACGAGTATAAATGTACTTGAATAAGGTTACTTGCTTAAAATCAGCTGATGAATTTTTGTTCTATAGCTGAACATTTTTAGTTCTCAACACATAATAATCTCTTAATAAACTCCCGCTCATCGTAACCCGTTACTAATGTAAGCAAAGATAAAAGTTCTGTACATCATGTGGACTAGGCCCCTCTTGCGGATGGATCCTAGACAGTTTACTTCTAATGCATTCTAGTGGCAGTCAGTAATATTTTCCATTTACAAATACTTGATTATGTGTAAAACGAAGTGAAATGGTAAACAACTTTGAATTTCTTGTTTGTGGCTTACCTTTTATAAAATATACTTATACATACATATATTATGTGTTGCTACAAACGTACGGACATAAGCGCCTAGTGCATTTAGCACTAAACGACAGTCGGCTTAAGTTTTGTTGCGCTCGATTTTATGAATGGCAGAGAATAAAACACGGTTGCAATATGAAAAGCTTCCAACTTTATGCTCAAGAGCGAACTCATTTGGTCTCACATTGAGTGGTAAACAGAGGACAACTGAACTTTCAAATGGCAGGACATGCTCATTTTTTATCGATTTTTATACGGATAAGTTGAATAACAAGTCAAAGCAATGTGCCCGTGAATAAGGCAGCTTTACTTACAGTGGGGAGTCCGTATTGAGTAGTTCAGGTCAAAGTGAAAGTAAACGGCTAATCAAATTTTTTGATTAAATAATTCCCCTAAACTGCTAAAACGTTATGTAAAAGAATAAAGACAAATTAGTAAAAGATTTATAAAGTGCTGAATTGAATAATAAATAAATTGTTTTATATATGAATATATGTACATACACGTACATTGCAATGTATATATATATAAATTATTACACACAATTATAGATATTGCGAAAAATGTATCCTGGTCGGAGAAAAAAATAGAGGTCAAAGGAGAAACATTGATTTTACAATTCATTTTTTATTATTTAACTCGACGTTTCGCCTGAATGTACATACATATATCTTTAAAAAGTCGCGAAGGAAATTCTCGCTAAAATAAATATGTACGTGCATTAATGCCAAAGTTTGGAAAATATTGTAAAAATTATTACCGAGTTAGTGAACAATTGAAGGTCTACTCGGGGGCGTTCCTGGAACTGAAAGTGATGGCTTTTCATATGCATACATACATGTATATATGTATATGAGTCACTTTGAGTATCGGAATTTTATGTACAATAGGAAAAACGTAGGAAGTGTTAAGAATGCTCTGCGGTGTGCAAGGCATACTCTTACGTTGTGTGTGTTTGTGGCAAGACTTGAAGGCAGATAAAACATTATTTGTATGCGTATAAAAGTAATTCATAAAAAATAAATACATATCTGTGCATATACTATGTATAAGCACCCAACTACAAACATTCCTATGAATTGAATATACGGTTGTGCATACTCGTACTTGGGTATGTGTATGTATCCCTCAGTGTGTGTGCAGTGTGCTTTTCGCGATGACGAAGAAAGTGAATGTGCATCACTCATATTCAATGAAAATGAAAACAATTACATAACCGAATAAAATTCCTTAACAAACATAGCGCTTGTAGTTCCAGAAATAATTATAAATTTATATAGTAAACCTACGTACCTGCTTAATATTGAAAATTTAAGGATAACAAAAAAGGATACTCTTATATAACTTATTAATATATTGAAATTGCAAATAAAGTGAAAAATAAAAGCTACTATAAATAGAAATAAAATTAAACTGTTATATTTCCAACTTTTATATTTAAATCAAGAAGAGTTTTCGAAAAAAAAAGTTTTACTTATCCTTTGAATATTCAATATTCAACGTAATGAAGAGAAATATGTAAATGTGTGTGTGTCCGGATATTTTGCGATAAAGTGTGATGCAGCGAACAAAATAAGTTACATAATTATAACAGCGCTGACGCTACAACATTTTTATTACAAAATATAATTCACAGTGCAGTGCAAAGAAAGCGAATTAATTAAGGAATTAAATAAATAAATAAATAAATAATAATATAAAAGAATTAGTAAAATAACGAATACAGTTTATTTGGTCTGTGAATAAATTAAACTAATAACTTTAATGCAAAACATACATATATTATGATATGTTCATACATACATACATACACATATGAATAATAATAGAAATTATTTTGTTGCTCAAATACTCATATTGTATGTATGTAATAATTATTGATATAAAATACGCCAATTTTCTTACATGATTACGTATAAATAAATATATAGATATACATACATATACATATATAACTGTTACTGTAGTTACTAGCAACATCGATACTCTCTCCCTGCCTACTTCATAATTGTTAATACTTACATATGTACATGCATACATAGTAGCAGCCCCATTAGAATTTAAAGTGCTATTGTACCTACACTTCTACAATAATACATATATACATATACATATATAGTGAATTAAAAAAAAAAAAATCTATACAAGTACATCTAGTTTACTCGTATGTTAGTTATTTCGTACTGTACCCACCAAAACCACAATAGAAACGACGACGACAACAACAACAGCAACAACAAACAACAACAACAACGAAACTCCTTATACCAAATATAGAAAAATACGTACATACATACATACATATGTTCGTGCCACAGTCGTAAGGGAATGCGGAAAAGCACAGCTAAAAATCAAAAGTGCAAAGTTGAACGAAATAACGTGCAACAACGACGCGGCCACCCAAGCAGACCACCCACCACCCACCACCACCTCCTTTCGAATGAGAGAGAAACTTAATTATCTGAACTCCTGCACCGGTATTCGAGAATACATATACATATACTCATATATGTACGCAATTATTAATTTATAATTATATGGTTATTTCCGTATATAACAACCAAACATATTGCTTGTATTAAACTCATATGATGTGCGAATTTGTGCCAGTGTGTCAGAGGATATTTATACTTTCTTACATACATACACACAGCGATACAACCATAAACTTTCGCATCATCGCATTAATAAGTGAAAGAAGAGGAAATACCCAGTGAAAGATATGGTGAAGGACGGCTCTACTGACAGTGTGATTAGCGTCCCGAAGGTAGAACGCACACACTGATTTTTTTTTCGTAAGAAAATGCACGTAAAACATAATCAAAGAAGAGTTAGTGGACCTGGAGCATTCGGAACATCCAATAATCAATGGTATGCTATTTATTAATTTATTGTTTGCTTAAAGTCTATTAATAGTCCTATCCATTTTTGTTGGTTAATTTCTCCATTACATAAATACTCACATTTTCAGACAAACAAAACACATGATACATCATTGCATAATATACTTACCTACAATAGTCCTATTCACGATGCGAAGTGTTTTGGTAAATACATATTTACCATGAATATTTTAGATTTTGAGCGAGTAAATTCGATAATTTCTGAGTTTGGTATTTTATGCACTTTGATTTTTGTAAATTTGCGGAATTTATCAAAAATATCACGAATATGAAATGCTAAGCCCAATGCATCGCAAAGTGAATACGACTGATATAAGTTTCATTGAGTGTTAGATTAGAACCGCTTAACCGTACACATTAAGGCTGATTCACATAAAACTCCCATCGTTTTGCCTGACAGATGAAAACCCTAACCATTTCAAAACATTGTGAAAAATTAAGAAACGGATCCGGAAATCACACTAGAGATTTGGGCAACAATTGGATTGTTGGACAACTTTTTGCTCCACCTGTCTTTGCTGTGCCTTTAAAACTTTCAATGTGAACCAATATTTACATTTACTCGTATTGATTTTACAAAAAGAAAACTCTGCGATAAAGCGGGGAAAAATGTTTATTTGAAAATTCAACACTGTTTTGATGTCGAGTTTGGGTTTATAATTGATTTTGAATGATTAATTTGGGCTTTTTTGGTTTTAATTCCGACACTGACTATATTTAATATTTTAATTTCATATGTATGTATAAATATCAAAAAGGGACACTATAAATTATTAATTATTATTATCATTATTAATTATCTGTAATTTGACAATTCTGGCAACCACATAGTCGGCTTATGGCTTGAGCAATGTCGCTTTCCCCTTGCAATATTTTAGGCGTCAAAAGTTTTACTCTTTACGTATTGAAGATAATGCAATTTTCGAAGTTAGAGCAGTTCTTGCATTAAATATTCGAGCTTAGGGGGACAAAAGTATTTGAAATGGTAAATTGTATAATTCAATCATAGAAAATACGTATGTACAGCATACATTCGACGTGAGCGACGCTATGTCCATTAAAACAGTTTTTTTTTCAATCGTCACATTTGATCTTCATACCGAATCTGACTTCAAAAATAGTGCTGAATTATCGTAGTAATTAATATTTATATATTACAATGACACCATTATACATTTGAAAGATGGACGTCTTAGCCCCAGAGCTCTTAACTAGGGGTCTCAGAGATAAAAATTAGTTTGTTTATTGGTGAAAGCGTGGATGCACTAAAATTGTAGTTATATTTATTAAATTCATTAAATTTACGAAATTGTCTTTTTATTAAATAATCGTTTAACGTCATATAACATAATGAACATTGTATGATATTAAAAATATTTAAAGTGCTTAAAATACTTCTGAGGGCAAGAGAATACGAGTGAGCTGCGAGCGCACAATTGTGCTATGAAATTGAGAGCACTGCTCAACATATTTTTTTAATTAAGTCCTCTCGTGGTTGAAACAAAAGAAATCTAAGTACACTCATCTTCGGTTGAGTATAATGATCTGTCTTACAAAGACTAATTATTTTGAGGACACTCACTTAACAAATGACCAAATCAGTCTGTGTATAAAAAGTCAATTCCGTTTTGGGTTAATAGAAAGTAAGACAGAGTGCTAGCTTTCAATAGGAAGAGAATACACATTCATACACGTATGGATAGCCAAACGGTCTGATTTTCATATCACATGGCTGCTGAACTGGCTAGGAGGGTGTCATTCTAGTACCAGCAAATAACACAAACATTTTCATTTTGTATTCATTTTATTTTGTTAAGTTAACTACTTTTTGGTATATTACAAATGACATTTTTTTTCTATTATTATTGATGTACGTATATATGTACCTATATTGTTAACTCATATGTATGCAGCGCATCCCACGCTATATCGAATGCATATGCAAAAGTCACTTTTTAAGTTTTCTTCCGACAAACTAGCCATAGGAAAGACACAATAAAGGGAATAACTGAAAAAACAGTTTTTGGTTGATCAGAATTGATGTGAATATTTCAGATAACTTTTTTTACGAGCTCTGCTTAGACTATTTTCACATGGTACTCATATCTGGGGACAAGATATTTTGGTAATTCCCGAAGAAATCGAATATTGAATTAATGATTATTTTACAAAAGTGATCTGCTTCCGAAATTGGTAGTGAGTCTACATACTAATATTGATTTCTCTAGTTACGCTAGCTACTGAATTATAACAGTTTTTTTTTTTGTTTTATATTCGATATGATTGTGGGCCATGTTATGGTTAATTGTGCTTAGTTTCAAAGTGAAGTAATCAGCCGAAGCAAATGACTTTCTATAAACAATATTCCTGTGACTCCAACTTCCAATTGTATCATGGACCGGCTTGCCAAAAATCTTTTGAATATTTCAAAACATGTTTGTTTTCATGTTGGAGCTCAATCGGCCAGAAGTTAGGCCGTTAAAGGATCGGGAAAAAACGAAGTTGAATGAGCTAATAATTTTGTAATTTTTTTTCAAGGTTCGTATTTAATGCAAAAAAAAACTTAAATAGACAGGCTCGATATAAGATAGGTAATTTTAAAAAAATATTTTTTAATGAGAAATAAAACGCATGTGATAGAGGACCAGTGTCTTGTATTATTGATCTATTGATCTACTGATCTACTTTTCATCCAGATACATACATATGTATGTATGAAAGTTTCTGTTCAAGTTATTTTGATCACTTTTGGACAGACAGGTCCTGCTGAATCAATTCATAGTTCAGATGTTTAATATACATATGTGTACATTTACATAAAATTACTGAAGTAACGTGATAAATGTTTATAAATATATATTCAAAATGAAATAACTCTTATTTCGACTAACAGCGTCATGATAACTTTTCGGAACTATCGAAAGCAATAGAATTCTATACTTCTTCAACTCTTACTCACAGTTAGCTGAGATTTTTAAATATTTTCTTACCAATTTAAATTTATAGGTCATTTCCAATTTTCGATAGGTTTCAGATCGGAACTTTAAGCTGGTCATTTGAGAAGTGGGATTTGCTATTGTGATAATCAATTTTTAGCACCATTGGACCTTGAGTTAACTTTATTTTTAACAAAATGAAATATCACGGTTCCGGTTGTTGAGGTGAATTTAAAATTTCACAGGCAAAAAATCAATGCAACTCCGCACTTCCTCATGCTTCGCTAGTTGGTGGTTTGTCTACTACTTTTATCAATATGATTGCAAGTTTTGTTATCAAGTCAATTGTTTCTTGTGTTTCTTACATAAGCAGTCTGTTCGGTGAGAAAAGTCAGTACAGTAGAGAAATTGAGAGTAAGATGGAGAAGTTTATTGACTTTTCAACGTATAGAATTCAGTAAATATTAGTCAGCAAGTTGTATAACAGGCGTTTATTTTGGCAGCTACATTTAATTCCGTTCATTTATTGTATATTTTAATAAAATTAACAATTTGATGGCATTTTTAGTTTATTAATTTTTTCATGGCCGTGCAACCATAAAGATACCACTGAATATGATAGTGCTCTAAAAGTACGAAGATTTATGTAAAGCTCACTCAAAAGCTTGCAATTGTTGCTTAGATTTTCAGAAAGAGCGATTGAAATAGGATTCTTTTTCAACAAAATACAATCACATTTAGCAAGATATTTATTTTTCCTTTTAAATGCGACTAAAATTTATTTTGTGAATTGTCGTCGCTTTTGGAAGGATAAGGATTGATTATCGTAATTATGACCTTACCAAAAACATTTTTTCGCAATATTTTCCTGCTTATTGGGCTTTCTAGTAAATTAAAGGTATTCAAAAATAGGTTGCATTATATAAAAAATACGAAAATATTCTAATTCAATGCTGTTAACATCCCTCAATGTATTTTTAATTTAATTAAATTTAACAATATTAAATATGATCACTACATTAATATTATTTTCATTTTAAGTACTTTTCGTTTTGTTGACAAAAATGCATCACAAATCAGCTGTTTTTCATACTTGCTAATTTTCCCAATTCCTCAACTTTCTCTCCAAACTAAACGTCATAATTGCGTTCTCTCGTTCCAAATTTGACTAGTTTTTTTACCTGTTTACCTGTTATTCTGAATCTAGTGTGTTCGTTTTAGTCCGATTCCATGTCGGCTTCGGTCATAATTTGTATGAAAGTTAGAAGGTTAAGCAACATGACAAACAAAGGAAAGGCAGGATTGTAAAAAGTAAGTGTGTAAGGATAAGTTCCAACGTGCCGCTTCATGAGCTTTGTTGCTTTTGAAGTATATCTGTGGGTTCATTATAAAACGATATTGTTGTATAAGAGTTATTTACAAGCGATTTCATATCATAATGTATTCTGACATATTGTTGCATATTAAATAAGCAATCACATAACTTTGATTTTTGCGTTGAATACATACACAACTACATACACATAATTGCACTAACATAAGTATAGTTTATAAAAAAAGCCTAATGTGAATAATTTTGTGTCTTACCATGTTTTCAGGATTGGTATAAGGACAGCAATTAAGGTACAAATTGACGAATTAATATAAGTAATTCTTCCTTTAATTCCCTTATAGAAAGCTTTTAATACAATTTTTTGGCTTCAATACTTCCGCATAATTAAACCACTTTACTATTCGTCTGATCCTATTTACAATCATATGTCAATTTATGTACGTATCTTGGCGTTTTTTTTTTTAAATTTACCTAAAATACTTATACATACATACCATATTTGTATGTATATTTATTCAATATATTTTATTATGAATTGTTCTTAAAAATATTTAATCTGCCACAAAAGTTTGACATGGTTTTAAAGCACATACACACACACATACATGCATAGCTTTTCTTACTTAAATACATACCTATACTCGAATTCATACAATGCTACTTGCATACAACTGCAGATTTCACTACACTACTTTTCAAAAAAGAAACGCCACAATGATTGCACTAGGAAAACTTTTTAGCATTTTTATCATATAATAAAAAATTAGTCCCTTTCCAGGCAAACGTTAGCAGAAAGATATTGTAGAAAAACATGTTTATACAAAATTTAGAAAAAAAATCCAAATGAGTAGTAGCTAAAACACAGAAGCATTTTAAAAATAGGTTACTTTAGTAATATTCGAATTACACGTAACGTAATGAATTGCCTACTGAAATTTTATATTGTACTATATTATGTTAACTTTTACAGAAAGTAAATTTGCTCATCGTTCATCGCGAAGTTTTAAAACTCAAATTGTAGGGAGGGAAAAATCTTAACTAATATATACGGTATGTAAATAAGGAACAGTTTATACGCAAAAAACGTATGTTACGTAAGATTTAGCATGTATATTAGAAAATATTCTTCTAACTTACTATCTTTCTTCTTCAAAACTTCACTTTTCAAAGCACGCTCAACACCTTTTGAATAATAATAATAATACTAGTTTTTGATCGATTAACATAAATAGTTTGTATTAGTAGAGTTTAAACTTTAATCCTGTCCCTGCAAAAGAACTTATAGTTTTTTATTAATGTTTGGAGTGATCGTAATTCACACTCACATTTCTAGTTGTCTTTGCTATAATATATTTTACTCGATCATATACATATGTACATAGTGCATATATGTATAAGTAAATTATGCTACATGAATTTAATTTATTACCATCTCTTTGATAATTTGTAATCCGTTCAAGGCAGCATTACATCGTTAAAGGAATCGTATTTACTATTGTTTTAAAGGTGATATCGTATATCCCATATATGGTATATAAATAAATATATTTATTTTTTACTGTTAAACGAGTAAATTCTACAAAAATTAGAATTTTCCATATTTACAAGCATATGCTTGAATATATGTACTTATGATAAATTAAAATTTGCTCGATGAACCATTAAGTAGAGAACTGCTAATGGTATCCAACCCGAGCTGGATTAAGTATTTAGGTTGTGCTAGAGGCAAATAGAAAGTGGAGGACTTCAATGCAACCTACATCACAAAAATATTTGGAATTAATTCCGTTTGCTAATCTTTACTAAATGTAATACACTGTATAATAATTCCCAGTTGTTCAACTTTTCTAGTTGCATTCAAACATCAAATATTCACATACATATATGAGGTGTGACAAGTAAGTAATGAGCCTTATTATATTCCCGCGATTGTGGTAACCCTGCGACCCTTTCTCTTCTCCCGGCATCCTTCTCCTCTCCTTTGATATATTTTCCATCGCGCTAGCTTGTTTAGTTCGCCTGCTGTGTCGTGTTGAGTAAGTGCATGGTGATAGTGCTCTTAGTCGTCGAAGGAGAAAATAATGATTATTGCCTTTTTTGATAGCCGTGGAATCGTCCAAGTACTCGAAAGATTGCAAAAACGAGTCAACAGGGTGCACCCAGATATCGCTCGTAACTAGATCCTTCATCACGACAACGCGCCGTGCCACACCGCTCTCAGCGTGCCCCAGTATTTGGCCTCTAAAGCGATCGCCGTGTTGCAACAACCGCCTTATTCTTCCGATATGTCACCCTGTGACTTTTGTTGTTCCCTAGAACAAAATCGGTGGTCAAAGGAACCCATTTTATGGCGATTGAGGACATCCAGGCGGCCGTGATGAGGGTACTAGCAGACATTCCAGTCGAAGCGTTCCAGAAATGTTACGAAGCATGGAAAACGCGTTGGAATCGTTATATAGCTGCCCAAGGGGACTACTTTGAAGAGGATGGCAGAGTTGTAGAATAATTTTGAAATATACGGTTTTTATGGAATCCGTCTCATTACTTAATTATCACACCTCGTATGCTCTCGCCATATATGTATGCTCAACTTTGGAATTATTTTTGTTAAATGTGCTTTTCATTTTGCTGACAATATTTATGATTTAAAAATGCTTAATGATTTCTTAAGAGCTAGTATATAATACACGTGAGAAATAAATAACAGACACGCTTTTATTCACAAAATAAGTTGTTTTTTAACAAAAATGCAACAGCAAAAAATGTATGGGCATGATACTACGGCCTCTAATCACGGCGATACAAAGTAGTACCTAAACACTTCCGGAAACGCTTCGATAAATCAGAGAGGGCCCATACAGGCCACTCTTTAAAAACCCTTTCGGCCTTTTAAATCCACAGAGTTCATTGCTGACCCCCAAGAGAGAAAGCAACCACAAACAGGCAGGAAAAATACCTCTGGATTGGCCATGCCAAACCGCCATGTTTAGAGCAGCAAATGTGAATTTTACGCTGTTTAAAAAAAATGAAGTCCTCCATCAAAGCAGGAATCGGCGAGCAGCGCCAAAGGTTTTGGAAGGACTGAGTGCTATACCTACCGTACACTATTGAAAGGAAAACGCACTGGACGTCAATCTAGCAAGTACCGAAATGGTCCATTTTATCAGGAGGTACAAACCACCACCTTATTAAAAAGAATGAATATCACTCTCTCTACCGAAGTCAATCATCTTGGGGTAATCATAGACAGCAATCTCGACCAGAACAAAAAAAAAAGTCAAAAATGTTGATAAAACCCCTTGAAAAAGTGGTCATTGTCCTCTGTATATACACAACGACAGTTGGACGCTCTCTATTCAACAGCATCACCGTGTGGTGGTCACCTCCCGAAAAATTGTTTTCAGGAACATATTGGAAGCAGTGGTTCGCATCTATCCTCATAGGAGAAACTTTATCAGCGTCTCCTTAATTTCCTTCCTCTAGATCTGTAGCGCAAAATTCAACGCAACAATGCAATTAGATTGAAAGCAACTAAACCTATGACAATCTCTGTTCTAAAGGTGTCGAGACAGGTAAACACAAATGTCCGGGATAGTGATATCTATCTCCACATACTGCTCAAAACACGATAACAGAGTAAGCTGTGGAATGTAGTCGCCAATAATCTCGTTGTGATGAAGAGATTACTAGACCAGCATCTTAAAGCAGAAGTTATGAGAATTATGGAAACAACCGAATTGCGATATATTCTTACAGGAAGCTGGCTGCAATTATATCACGTAAAAAGTGGCAATAAAATGTAGAAACACTGTTCGATTTGATACCAATGCAACACAGCCGGGATCTGAGTGCTTGGACATAGGGACATCCCAGATAACTAAGCAGCGGACGAGCTAGCGAAACAAAATAATTCATGCACACGATGCGAGCAAAGATGACTACATACGAAAATCTCCATTTCGAGAGCGCGGTCGAAAGTCCGCATTTTTTTTATAACATTTCTCACTGTGGTGGAGAGGAATTTTGTCTATTTTACTACAATATTTTATGAGGAAACAATTGAATATTTAATTCTATTAAATTGTAATAATTTCTTTAATATTTTCTGCTGAAGCCAATTTATTTTGAAACGAAACAGTGAATTTTTTATTTATGGTACATAGTGATACTATGTCATTTTGCACATCAGCTGTTCAATGTCTCTCGATCTGACACTGTTGCCGACATTAGAATGTGAGATGGGGGAACGCTCTCAGCTGCAATTTGAGTGAATTTGAATAAGTTTCGTATCTAGCCAGCTTTGACGTTGGTGTACCTCTATTTATGGCAAAAGACATGATAAAACTGGTCTTCGATGAAAAAGCGTTGACCGCGAAAAGATCAAGGCATTTAATTTTTCTATTCCGGACCTATGTATCGACCTAAGTGCTGAAATCTATATGCATACTTAAAAACAGCAGATGCTAGACAACCTCATAATTTTGTTTTGATGAGAATTGAAAATTTTGTCGCCCATCCCATGCGCACAACTCGGAAAAAAACGGCAAAAAAAACCCCATAATTTAGAGAAATGAAACCAAATATCCCTATTGTATAGATTCGAATATAGCTAAAACAAAAAATAAGATGCTGTCTTCGAACATATCAAAGTCTTTATGCCTTTCAGGTACTTATCAAATTCGAAGTCGATGATTTTCAGGGTCCATATTTATTTAAATATTTTTATGAATGTTTTTTTTAGGGATTTTCGAGTACCAAATCTGATGTCTGCAGTTGCATTTTGACGGAGTTTAGACCAAAATCTGAAAAAAATCAGTGTATAGGGGCTTTAGTTATAGTTGTCGGATATCGAAAGTTTTCAGCACCAGAATGTAATATGTGTGTAAAATACCAAATTTCACGCTCGCAGATCCTTTTTTTTTTGATAAATTTATGACCCGAAATCTCAACTCCAAAAAATCGGTCGGACCCCTATAGGATCTGGTTGGTTCCAACAAATGTACGTTTAAATGTACCAAAACTGAGAAATATTTCAAACTGAGGAACTAGCTTGCGTACAAACAGAGGAGCGGACGGACATGGCTAAATCATTCTGAACCGATCGGCATAAAATTTGATGGCTATCTCTTCTTCTAATATACCATTTCTTACATGTAAAAGGTATAAAAGGAGTTCCAGAGGGCAATCAGCACTTTTAATTTTTAATTTTTAATTTATTTTATTTAAGATAAAAAATATAAATTTCTTTGTAGTCCCATATCTGTATATTGGCGGTGCCACTCTATGGCACAATGAATATCATTCGCATACTAAGTTTTATAAAAAATTAATAGCTTTTAAAAGAGATCTTGTGACTTTTCATTTCATTGATCTAGCAAAACGACCAGACACGGATATTTTTGTTTTGGTCCTAGTTTCCGAAAATGTTTGATTTTTTCGTCGGTCAGAAAAAAAGTTGATTTTTGTCGGACGGTGTTGTGAGAATCTTTTAATTTTTCTTTTATCAAACATTGTCAAATCGATTTGTTTTTGCACTGTTTTGCAAATTCAAACCGTTGACAACTTATTTTAATCCAAAATATAAAAGATAAAAAAAAATTTTACCAAGAATTTGTTAAAGCCGATGGAGTGATGATGGCTTATCGTCGAGAAATGTGAGTGACTAGAAAAAACTGAACTTTAATCTAATTTCCTAATTCAACTATTGAATATGTAATAACATCTTTTAACTGTCTACCGAAACAAACTATATTTTTCAAGATACAAACAAAATTTAATATTTTGCGATATTATATTTATTTATTTAATCATCTTATGGAAATTTTAATCGTTAGGAAAACTAATTTCCTATAATAAAGATTACTTTTTACATAAATATGTATTTACATATTGTACATACGAGTATGTACATACATAAGTACATAACTTGAATGCATTTAAGTTGACATTTGAGGTTATCGAAATTAAATTTTTTTGTATTGCTAAATCCAGCTATTTTACATGTTCATAATAACAATTATGTAAATATATGTATATTTGAAATAGACTACGTTATCGAATAGAATTTTTTACCTTCATGAACATGAACTGTTATACAGTATTCCTAGGATATAGGCGCCGTTAAAAGTACAAGAGATTTTGTGCTTATAAGCGGGAAATATCTATATTAAAATCTTCTTTGTGCTTTGTGTTCGCATACAAAATTTTAATTTAAAAAAGTAATAGGTATTTAAGGCAAGTGTGCACAAAAATTCATACTTTTACATACATACATTCAAATTGTGAACTTTTTTATTGAATGTTCAATTTGGCGAGTTCAAAATAATACTCCTTTTTTGGTGATACATAAATGCTATTCGCTTTGGCTATTGGCTTGTTCGCCACAAAATCGATAAAACGTGAAAAGTAAAGTGGTTACCATAATACTGGTAAATTTAATCAGTTCAAAATGATACAATGTATGAGAGAAGCTTAAAATTTAAATATGAAATCCAGTGATTAAATGTTATATAAAGTTCAATGCTTTCAAGCGGGAAATACTTATAAGCGGGATGCTTATATCAGGAGTTTTTATATGCTTTTAAATAAGCGGAGAATACATTAACTTTGAACAATACCACCGAGGAAAAGTATCAATTCGCTCACCACTAATCGGAAAACTCGATCGAAAATCGCATAATACGACTTTACCACCGCATCGCAATTACATTGTTCCTCCTCCCAATTACGATCGCGAATTACCTCATTCACAAGGCACGTAATTTGACAGTTTTCTTTTTCGCTGGTTAACTTTTTTTGTTGCATTTGAAAAAGCAGGGAAAATTAAAGTTTTTAGTAAAAGTTCATAAAATATTGAATTAAATTGGTGATGTTATTTTAATTATTATCATTATTATTATTATTATACTTCCATTCATGCAAAAGTGCTAGCATGTGGAATCCGACAAGCAAGCGACTCTACTAGAAAGGGCGGTAGAGATGTACAATTTTGACTACCTGTACACATCGGTAAAGCTCAAGACAAAATTGCTATATTTATTTTATTAAAGATGTGAATTAAAAAGTGAAAGTAAATATTCTTCATTAAATCAATACATTCAATTGAAATTATAACATTTTCCTTTGCATATAATTTCACTAAGTTTAATATCCGTCTGGGTATTATAACTTTTATAATAATTAACAATTTTTTTTTCAGTATACAAATCACGTTTGATTTCAAATAATAGTTAAACTCAAAACGATTTTCTTTTATGGGTTTAAACTTTTTTAACTACGATTTGGTCGTGATTCCCATGGCAATTGAGAATGAATTACATACTTTTGACGTAATTCACTCTCAAAATTTGTATGGTGAATTAAGTAATTTGGCATGTACATGGAGTGCGAATTACGATTGGGAGAGCGAACAACGTGCTGTGCTGTGGAAAAACCGTATAAGCCGTTATAAAACTTCAATTATATACACATATACAAATATATGTACGTACAGCGATGTGTATATAAATTAATGTTTTATTTCTATAAGGCGGAGAGAATGTTTATTTCTCCCATTTTTGCTCAGTTTTGTTTATTAAAATCTTTTTATTTTATTTTAATTGTATACAAGCTTTAAATGATTGTTTTTCTACACTCTCCGAAATATCTTTACACCGGGTTCTTGACTTCCTCTCTGATCTGCTCTACAGGTTTGAATTCTAGTTATACTACTGTTAAAATTGTGCTCTCACTCATTTCGCTCACAATTTCTAAATGCTTTTATGTGTACCTATGTATAAATGCATGTATATATGTATGTACATACAAACTGTTTAGTTGCAAAACAATGATATTCACATATACATACATATATGTACTTACATACATACTTACATACGAGTATACTACTGTATGTATGATATGTAGATTTACAGCCGGCATTGTACTGGCCTGCAGCTATGCAGTTACAGATACATTCCTCCCTTCGGATTCTCCAGTCAGTATTATATACATATGTATGGTATGTACTCGTATATATATACATGTGTATGACAGTAGAATCGAAACGAAATGATTTTATTTAATGCAATGCCACTGATATAGCGATCACGTACATACATAAATACACACAATAATTACACCCATTTACTACTTGAACCCAGGCATATGTACATACATACATACATATATAGGTACATACTCGTACATCCATACATGTTAACAGTACACTGTAGATACCGTCCACAAAGCTATTACGAATGAAAGCGCTTTCAAAATCTATTCACCATAGCGCATTTTGTTCATTGCTTACTCTGGATAATTGTTTTGACTGTAGAATGCCAATGCTTTGATTTCCACTTTTATTATACTCGTATTCGTACTCGTACTAATGCAAATCGACTAACATTCATGTATATCAACATACACATTGTAAAAGTATAATATCTCTGCTATTCATTTAGAATATCTCTTAGAATAAATATATGTACCATACATATATACATACCTACAATGCGTATATACATATGTACATACATAGATACATACATACATATATAGATGCTTATGATACGTATTACATATATATGAAATATTTTATGTTCATATACGTATGTATGTATGTATATTGTAGATACATATGTATATATGTACTGATGTATGTACATACATATGTATGAATGACTGAATTAAACTATAACAGTTAATTGGAAGTTTGTGTTTGCATCAATGTTATTTCTATTTCTGTTCGTTTTTCAGCGATAGCAGTGAAAATTTGAATAGCGATCAACAACAGCAACACGCTCTCTATCAGCAACATCAGCAGCGTCTGTATCAGCAACAGCAACAGCAACAGCAACAGCAACAGCAACAGCAGCATCGACAGCAACAACATTCACATCCGCATTTATTGCGCCAGTCTCTGATCAACCTTACAAGCGCGCACAACATCTCGAATAATATCGGTGTTTCGAACACATCGGAGCAACAGGGCACCAATACTAGCGGTAGAAGTGGGGCAGTCGAGCCATCGTCGTCGTCATCACTCAACTACCCCAACGCCAACAGCAATAGGAACATAAGCACCACCACCAATTCAACCGTTAGTAATACCTTACACAAATACATTTCCTGTAGTTGTGAGTCACTCAAATGTGCCGTATCAGCTGTAGCGGCCAAAACATCAATAAAACGATCGCGTCCTGGCGATCCCGATAGTGAATCTTTAATCGACACTCAAAACGCGGATTACACTGACTATAACGTAGCTTATTTGGATATTAGTCAGTCCGGGCATAGTGCGGGTTGCCTTAGCAGCAGCATTAGCGGTGGGGGTGGTGATGATCAACACTCACTGCGGAGCGAGTATCTGTCAAGTCGCCTTAGCGGTGTTTCCAAACAGCATTCATACGACAGCAGTTGTAGCGGACAACTGCATGGCTTGACCTTAACCGCTAAAGAGCGATCTAGTCAAAATCAGCAGCAACAACAACAACAATTAGACTGCACCAATTCGACACGTGTGCCAAACAGTCCGATCAGTTGTGCAAACAGTAACTATAGTAATCAAAGTAATATCAGTGCGGGGACTGGTGGTGGAGGAGGAGGTGGTGGTGGCGTCGGTGGCGGAGAAGGAGTAGGAGGTGTTGGTCCGTCCACCATATGTGACGCCTACCAGGACTATAGTCACTACCCGACCACAAATAGCAATAGCACAAGTTATGGCAACGACTTCAATGATGATTTTAAGCATATAGTCGTACATAATTTCAGCAACTCCGATCCAATAACACGTTATAACGTTTCAAGTGGTGATAGCGGTGGAGACGGTGCCACAAGTATCAACAACACATTAACAGGTACATACTGTTCGCCCCTAAAGCCACATTACAGTGATTGCAATATATATGCGAAACAGCAAGCGGAATATTTTTCGAATTTAAAAAGTGATTTTGATCAGCACACGCAACACGGTGATAAGCAGCAGTTAGTAAATAAGACATACATATTCAAGTGTCTAGCTAATAGCCCTTCATTTCTCAGATCCACTAAGATTAAGGAACAATCGAAGAAACTACGCAATTTGTCACTGAAAAATCGTACGGCCAAAAAGAAGGGGCAAATAATTAGCAAGTCGAATGCGGTTTCCGATAATTCCCTACATCCAGGAGACAAATACCTCAATTTATATTTAGTCGAGAAGAAAAATTCCCAACAACAATTGCAGCAATATCAACAGCAACAACAACAACAACAACAACAACAACAACAGCTGGAACAACAGCAATCGCAAATAGGGCGATTAGTAACATCGGACAGTGGGTCGAATACGCCGTCGCTTATAGCTGGACGGCAACAGTTGCAGCAGACGCAGCAACAGCAACAGCAACAACAAGATCAACAAACTGTAGTTGCAGCGCCGCTAAGCAGAAACCTACAACAGCAACAACAACAGTGCCTCGTTAACGGTTCGGTGCGAACGCATCCCACATATCGACATCAGTCCTCAATTAAGCGCGATTCGAAAGACTATAGCGGTACACTAACGCCAACAGCATCAACAACGCATAGAAATTCAAAAGTCAGTAATAGCAATAACAACAAAAGCTGCAATCTGAACAACAACGGCAATAAGCTAAGCGTTAGCACGAATTCGTGCAACAAATTGCACGTGGCAGCGGCGGGTACACATCCATATGCCACATCGCCCAAGAGTTCGCTATCGAGCAATGGACATTTAAACAAATATTGTCTGACGGACATTAGTCGTCGACGGAAGGCGGCGTTTAATCGACAACTTAGCGCACCAACAGATTATACACATTCTTCCAATAATAGCAACGGCAACGGCAACGGGAACGGGAACGGTAACGGTAACGGCGGCTCACATTCAGCTACAGAAGCCGCCTGCGAGTCAACATCGACAGTAGCCAGTGCCGGTGTGGGCTCGGTGGCAGCAAAAGCGTCCGTATCGCTACAGAATTCCGTTTTTATAAAACCAACGTCCACATCCAATTCGTGCACGAACAGTTTTAATCGGCGACATATTAAGCGGCAAAAGAATAACAAATTAAACGAGAGGTATGTACATACAGACATAAATACATAATACAAAAATATAATAATAATATAAAAGATATTCAGCCATATGTGTAAATAAATGCACATACATACATTTAAACATATCTGTTTTCGGTCATACTTATAATTTATATTACAAAAAAAAAGCAATTATATAGCAAACTTTTTTTGTTTGCCTATGCCAAGAGCAAACAAATAAATAAATATATACATATGTACATACATATGTATATGCATACACGTATATACATACATATATAAATAAATATATTTATAAGATTATTCCAGCACACACTGAAAAATGTATGAATCAGTGTTTGTACAAGTATGTTTATATACATACTCGTATATATGTACATACATATGTACATTTGACTGAGTTTGCTCCCTTAATGAAATTTGTATGTATGTTTGTCGTACCCAACTTGTACTCGCATTATTCTACTGCAAACGCCTCCAACACATACTACATACGAGTATGCATGTATGTACATATGTGTATGATCTGTACATGCATATGTATGTATGTATTCGTATATGTACATTTCAATATTTAAATTAATACTACAGGTATATATGTATAGACATACATACATACGTGTATGTAAACAAATTGAGAAGAAATTTATGAACATCAACGGCTAACTGCTCTGGTCCCTATGCGTCTTTGCGTCTTTCATAGCACGTGTGAGCGCCCGGAGGCAGGCAGTAATCCAGCGTTCGCTGTAAACAATAGACTGTTGTGGCGAAATTTTATCGTTAGAGTTCCTTTCACTTTTAAAAGCGCCAAAAGTGCTCCAAGCAGTCAACTATTTAAACACAACTACAAATTTGTGCAAATATATACATACATACATTCATACTTCCGTACAAACAGTTAAATATATAATATGTGCAAATATCGATATTTCAAATTTTCAAGTTCCTAGTTTGAATTCAAGGTATAATCGCTAATAAATTAAGAAAATTTTTACATATACATACACACATACTATGCATATAAACGTATTTATAAAGTAAATAAATTTGCAAACAGAAAGAAAATTCGGCTATGAAAGAATAGTTCTATTAAAATTGTGGAACCGTGTACGCCAACAAAAAAAGAAAAAGAGCAGTTAGCCGTTGATACAAAAAAAAAGTAATTTTTAAGTTAATACTGTGATAAACTTACAAATTATACAAATAATTACGGTGAAATATAGAAAAAATGTGTTTAGGACAGTAAATTCCAAGTAAGTGAGATCCCTCTACTGAAAATGGTAAATTAACTTAAATTTTAAGTGTGACATTTGTTTTATCTTGCTACTCGTCAGTTTATTAATTTGATGACCACTGTGCCACAAGTAAAAGCCGTTGAAACCAAGTGATTGTATAGAAATGACGATTTCTGTTAGAGGCAAATTTTAAAAAAATCGAATGTTCCAGTGTAATCAAATTTTCTATTATTTTTAGAAATCAAACATCATTGGTTTTGTCATATTTGCAGAAACTGCAACATGTAATTTAACAAAAACAATATTATTATTTCACCTTCAAATGAAGATTTTGAATCCAAACCGAATCAGGTATAAAACAGTCGATTGTTTATAACAAACAATCTGAATAATAAGTAAAGTGGGTAATCTTTTAATTACCCGTTAAAGTGCTCTGCTTTCAGGTAGCCTCAAGCTTCACCTTAAGGGATATGAGAAAGCATGAATATAAGAAATTAAGACCATTTATTAAATCAAGCGAACTGTTCCAATGCATTATAAATACAAGGAAGCACAAGAAAGCCCACACAATGGGTTAAGTATGACCGCATGCGGCCAGGCTCATAGTCCGCCCCTTTTCAACCAAATTAACCAACAAATAAGTAAGGCGAAAATTCATTCTACAATTCACCTATAATCGAGTCACTGATGCCTACTCCACACTAAAGTGCTGGTGACTATTTTTTATAGCCAAAATTAAGTACTCGTACTTATTCAACACTTTTCGATGGGCTTTTCTCCTACGGAATATACACGCAGTGGGTTCTATGATATTTAAAAGCGACCTTGATTCCTACTCGAACTTAAAACTAAAGAAAATATCTGAAGCAACCATATCCCTTTGGAAACAACAAGGCCGAAAATCACTTCAGCGGTTGTAAAGTTTCATGTTTAAATATACTACACGAGTATATACAAATACATATATAATTTTATCGTTCTTGGAGTAGACGACGCTTACTCGATTATTGCTGGGTTAATTCGTTTATTAGCTTATTCGTTCGGCGTCAATTGGTGACTCTGAATTAAGACATGTTCTTCTCATTTGACCTAGACAACGTAGCCGTTTTCTTTTAATACGCTGTACTACGTCAATGTCGTCGTATATCTTATACAGCATTAAGTTAAGGTTAAGTTCTTCATTGGAGCTAGTTTCTACGCGGCGGGTCCCTAACTCAGCGTACAACCTCTCCAGGCGAGGAGCGGTTATTATGCGTATATAGTTGTGTATGATTGCGGTTTTCTTACTTTATCTTTGCTAGAGGTTGCTTTGTAATGCGGATCTTACAATTTTTGTTCCATTTTAGTTTAACATAATTTTTGTTAAATTAGCTGCTCAACGCTATCGGAATTAAATTTAAAAAAAAATATTATGTAATTTATAATATAAAAAAATAAAAAGGAATGATACCCGTACTTTTTGGCATTTAAGAATTTAGTGATTATATTTCGGTTATAAAAAGCGCAATAATTTTAGTTTTGCTAGTAGTTGCTCTAAATCTCTGTCCATGGCTGTGCAATTCATTTATACAAACATACTTAGGCATATTTTATCCATACATTATGTTTGTCCATGAGTATTAAGAGAATTTAAGAAATTAAATCCACTAAAAACTTAATCTGATGTTTTGTTTAAAATTATTCGCGCATCTACATACATACATATTTATATATTCATACATTCACACATTTAAATACTTACACGTATGTAGATTGGAGATCAGCCAAATTTTACGATTTCTGTATATATGTACATATGTTTATAAATAAGTAGTCTTATCAATGCCTGGGAAAGCTATGGTTAATATACCTACATATATGTGTACATAACATTCTCCAATTAGTTTTTCTTTTAATTGAATTTTTTGTGACAGCAACCTTTTTCTGGAAGCATTTGAAGAGAAGATGAGCTGTGTTCGACCTTGCCGAATACTTTATACCTTTCTTGACCATATCAAATTTATGGTATTTCATTTTAATTTGAGTTCATGCAAGCTGTAGGTTATAGTCGTCCGATTTCGATAATTTTTAGCACAAATGTTTAATACATCATAAGAGTATGTGTACAGAATACTAAACTCCCAGATACCTTTTTGACAAACTATGGCCCAAATTCTCAAATTTGAAACATCGATAATATCGCTACGGTTGTCCGATTTGACAGTTCCGATAAATGATCGTTTTAATGTACCAAGTCATCTGTGTACCAAGTCATCGTCATTCTGACCCGATCGGTACAAATTTTAATGAGCCTATCTCTTCTCCTTCTCATTTTGGACCAAAGTTAATATGCCAATTCAACCAAATTCGCGAGAGACTGATTTTCAGTTATACTTTAAAGATGGAAAGAAGTTAGGTTAACTTATGCTTCATTTAAAATATCATTGTTTACAGTTCTGTTGAATCCATCTTGAATAATCTCGTAACTTTCTAAATATTTCATCAAATACGTATAGATCTGGGGATCCCAAGCCCGCTGCACAATCTCATTCTCCGAGAGCTGTTAACATCAGTAGAACGGAATGTTTTGAAGTGGCTCCACTAAAGCGCCATTTCCTTCTGCTGTGACAGGTTTATTCTTTTTATTCACATACATAGATTTAGAAGTCATCACGTAAAACTAAATAATTTATATGACAAGTGCGTTGATACTAACTAAAACGTCCTTTTCCAGTTTTCTCTACATTTTCAAAACCGCAATCTTGTTCGCAATCGAGGCCACTAAAAGGTTTACACAAAAACACTAATAATTCAGTTTTTGAACAAAGTTGTTCAAGTGAAGGCTGTTTTCTGATGCCGTTGCAGGAACAGCGCGGCCTGTCTTCCAGGTCACAGTGATCGTACTTAATGTAAGCCAACGAAGCTGTCCCAAGATAAAAACTTTTAAAATATATCATATGTCTTGTGGAGCTCGCGATCTTTGGCTTACTGGGTAACGTCACCTGAATGCGTTAATCTACATAACAGTGCATGTGAATTCTGTGTAAAAAAATAATAAAAACATAAAAAACACTAAGCTATCTGAAACTACAAAAAAAAAATTACTTTTCAAATGAATGTTTAGTGAGAATAATTAAATATTCATTTAATGGAAATGTTTGTATGCAAACTTTTCCGGAAAGTCCATCTTACTTTTCAAGGTAATGAATGTGAAAAGTTTGTGGCACGTAAGCTTTTGTCGCTATACAAGGCTGCGAATAAAAATATGTGTTAGCATAATGATATTTATAAGCACTGAAATTCATAATTGTAAATAAGTTTTTAATTCGTCTGAGACAGTTACAAGTTGTAGCACTTTTACAAAATCTGAGGTAATTAAAATACAATGCATCTAGGGAATCACACTCCATTTCGACTTTATTGCTAATTTACTGATCATCGGTTTTTTCGTCATAAATACGCATTCTACACACCATACATATATACGTAGGCTGCTATATATATTTCTGGCCTAATAATGAAAATACGAATATTTATCAACGAAAATTTTTTTTTTTTTTTGGATTTGGCTCATAGATCCATGATTCGTCACCTGTGACGATCTTATAAACGTCTTTTGAAGCACCGCGATCGTATTTTTTCAGCATTTCTTTACACCAATCCACAGGAGCCTTTTTTTGAGCGATTGTTAAATTGTGCGGGATCCAACGAGAACAAACCTTTTTTACGGCCAGGTGTTTATGCAATATCGAATTTATGCTGGTGGGAGAAATGCATAGGCATGCCTCTATCTGAAGGTATGTTACATGACGGAATTCCCGGAATTCGTCTTTGAGCAAGCGTCGGCCGCGATTGAATTCGTTGTACCAGTTTTTCACAGTGTTATAGGATGGTGCTTCATAGCCATACAAAGATTTTAGTTCATCGATGCACTCTTGTCGTGATAACCCACGTCGAAAGTTGTGAAAAATGATCGCACGAAAATGTTCACGAGTTAATTCCATTTTTTGGCCGAAATGAATTTTTTAATTCCCTGTAAATAAAACAATTCACGATTAAATGACAAAACGTTCTGAGTGATGTTATGCTAAAAAATGTCAAACTTTCCAATGAAAATGTCAGATTGCACCTAGCAACATTTAGTTTTGCCTAGGCAAAATATATATAGCAGCCTACGGATGGTACATATGTATTCGCTGACATTTTTACAAAACTGTTCGCTTCATTTATAATTGATGTGCTATGATTTTAGGAAAAAAATCAATTGTTCTTTACCAATAATGTGGATTGAATTTAAGTGTGGCTACAAAAGACGGAGCGGTTGACTTTTTTCGCGACCTGAGGTTGTTAGAGATGACACATCATCTCGTCACTGATAATACTAATTGCGGGATTCATTATTTGTATAAATAGCATAATTTTTTTTTTATTAGGTTCATTAACATTTCGGCCGCGGTAGCCGAGTAGCTAGCATTGCGTGCAGTCATTCGGAAGGCTCGGGTTCAAGTCCTGGTGTCGTATCAACATCCAAAAAGTTGTAGAAAATTAATTTAAATAAAAAAAATTATATTAAATTCTCTAATTGCTGGCTATGGCTGGAACTGACCTTAATGTTTTTCGTGTCCACACGCACAGGCTATTTTCTTCAAATTTTGCCAGAGTTTTGGGAATGGATGTAGTTGCTTGGAGTTTCAAATGAATTCATACAATAGTTTAGTATAAGAAACTTTTGTACGTTATATGTATATGCATATATTCGTAACATTAAGTTATATAAAATATATACAAAGCTGTAAAAAATATCAAAGCTACGCAGACAGAAAAGTCCCCGATGACGAGCAACAAAAGTCGACGTGCGTAAGATCCATCTTAGTGGAACTGTAAATAAAAGGAAAGAAAGAGAGGCTTTGATATATGAAAAAAGAAGAGATTTTGTGAGCTTAACTTTTTTCTTAAATTTAGATGTAGTATTTAATATTTTGTTTCCATTTAAAAATAGCAAAAATGTAATTTATTTCGCTGAACTTCCTACTCTTCTATTTTATATACCATATACGAGTATGTATACATATTTTTATTTTTAGAACTTGATATTATACATACATACTTGTATAGAGTAAGACCGGGTATTGGAGTCTGTTCGGTTAATGTGGGCATCATCTGTAACTTCCCTTCTAATAAGTATGCATAAATTGAGTAAATCATAAAACCATTTTATTAAGTGTAGCCCAGTTTTTTTCAGATATGTTAAGCAAATACATATATATATGTTGCAAAACAAAAATTTAAAAGTCGACTTATTTTGCGAGAGAAACCTTTTTGAATACCAACTTACTAATCAGCTAGAAAAGCGCTTAATATTATATTAGGCCTCTTTGCACGCGTCCTGCAAAAGAACGTCTAGCTGGCTTTCAACTGGCTTATAATTTGCATTCACTTCACAACAACGACGTTAGCTGTCAAAAAAAAATGTAAAGGACTGAAATTTTTCTATATTTTGACGATTAGCGAGAATTTCCCTTGGGTTTTTTCAGTAGCCCGTTTATAATAACTTTACTTAGGAAAAACAATTAATCAGATCGGGAATTGTTTAAGCGACTTCCACGCAAACCGGTTAAATAACTCTAGTTGCTTATTTTTTGTTGGCGTTTTCCATGTTATTCGATAACCTACCTAATCTTCTCCTGCATATCGCTGGCAAAAGCAAATGCCAATTTGTATTTATCCCTTTTGTATTTATCTCTTGCATATTCTTAGGCGCACGAATTTACCGTTAATTAACAGTTATTATTTAACAAATTTGTTTTCTGTAAATTTGTAGGAAATTACAAAATTAATGTTTTACTGTTAGTTGAGTACATTTATATTTTAAAATATTATATTTGTGGCAGTGCCGTTTTTCCACTGGGGTACTTAACAGAAGCATTAACACACACATTCATACGAGTATACCCAGGAGTAAGTAACGTGTACCGACTACGCTCAAACAGGTTCTCTTATTCTGTTTAATTCTGCTACTCGTTTTTGAGTCTGAGTTGAGTAAGTTAATTGCTGCTACATTTCGACTTGAAATTTGAGAAAGTTTTTTTTTTTATTTTTTTTTTTGTTTTAATTTGCGTGGGCTTTGTTGATAACAAGTACTATATGGAAGGGGAAAAACACCACAAAATTCTGTATAAACGAAAGCCATAGCAAGCAGGCAGACTGAAGTAGTGATCAGGCTGCGAAGTGGCGGGGGTGTGCAAAACGCTGCCGGTTGAAAGACCCAAACAGCAATCTTCATACTATGCTTGTCATAGACGTGTCAACTTGTGTTGTGTCTATTTACAATATATACTCGTACGACAACGTGTTCCGTAAACTGCTTATAGCGAAAACCGAATCACACATTGCGAATCTTGAAGCGCGTTCAAGTTCAGGAAATACTCGTTCACATTCTTATTTGTAAAATGAAAAACTGAAAAATTGAAAAAAGCGCACCTGTGCTAATTCGGACTTTTCCACAACAGTTCAAAATAATATCTAGTAGTGAGTAATTTATGGCGAATTTTGCACAAATATTGGAAATGTGTTGTGTTATCATCAAAATAAAAACAAAACACAGAAAAATCGGCACGGTCACAATCGTTCGTTTGACAGAATATCATTAACTTGGGTTTGAATAGCCCGTCAATTCACTTGTATACGAGTATATATATATATATAAGTATGTAGAGATGTACGCACTTTTATATGATACGAATTCATAAGTAGTTTTGGCTTTGTATTTCTTAAAAGTTTATTTGAAATCTTATGAAAGCAGATGTACCTAAACTACATACATATATACATACACGTGTAGATAAAGTGTTGTGTGTACAAAAATATGTGTATGCGAATCTGGTGCGACCAAATTTCCTAATTCACCTCTTCACGTTCCATTTGGCCGTGTGCATTCAAATAGAAAAATATTATGTGAGAACAGTAACTTTATAGAGAAATATATTGTATATACATATGTACATATATATTTATATATACGCGCATCGTATTAACGATGACAGAGTATTTTTATTGTATATTTAAATTAGAGAGTATATTTCCTATAAAAATATTTAAAAAAAATTGGTTTGCATTTCCAACAAAATCTGATTTCGGACACCGTCAAAGAACTGGTTCGCACCAGTATTTCATTAAACTTAATATGGAAGAGGTGCCCTTAAAAATTTTGATCACCGGCCGGTATGTAAAAGAAAATGTTTTTAAAATACAAGTGCCTCGTTCTGAGCTATAGTTTCGTTTTTATAAATACACATACACAGGTATTCGTATACATATGTATTTATCCAAACATACATAGGTATATAGGTACCACTGTGCATTATTTAGAGTTTTAATGAAAGTAAAGATAGATCAGTTATTGCTTTTCATCATTTGCAACTTTAAATTTTATTATTAATTCATAATACACACATACCTCAAGTTTATATTTAAATACGACATTTTTTACATATAAACAAGAATAACAGATTTATAACAAATATAATGAAAAAGAGATTCTTGTTAATTTCGAAAAAAAAATCGCAAAGAATTTGTGAATGTACATAAATATATATACATATGCGTACTAGGTACATAAAACATATTATCAACAATTAAAAAGAATTTTTTTCGTTTTTTTTAAACGTGACTTAAACATTCTTTTGCATTTGATAATATTTAAGCGTACACGTAACGTACATACAAAAACTCCGTAAAATATACAAACGTACACTAATACACAGATTGGTAATGTGGAAACCAATTAAAAGTCAAAAACTTGTTTAGATGCTTAAAAATATCTAAATTTGTTCAGCTCAGGCTGTTATCATACAAACATACATATGTACATGTAATTTCACAAAAAAGTCATGTTTCACTAAATTATTGTATTAGCTTTTTTTAGCGATTTGACAAAAATTAATTTTTCATCTTTTACATTTGTGCGCTACCAGTATCACTTATAGAAAAAAAATATAAATTCTTAACTTTTTGAAAATAAAATTTAAATATTGTTAAACTCACAGCACCCGTAAACAAAATGAAAATAATATTTATAGTCGAAAATGATTTATTGTCAATTTTATATTAAGTGAAACCCAAGGTTCATAGAATACAAGGTTACGACAACCGTTGACGTCACCGAACCAACTTCGTCATATATACAGTGGGCAAGACTTGATGTATATATTATCAAAAAAAGTTATTTTTTCCTTTAAAAAATTTATATGTGATGTATGTGAACCTAAAAAATACATATGGGGAAAATTTTCTTATACAGAAGAAAACACAAATTATACAATAAATGTTTTTGGTAACGACACCGCAGTCACAAATTTCGCAATTTTTTACTATGTGCAAGGTACAAAGCGTAGCCTGTTTTGATTAAACCATGGTCCTTTGGTAGCCGATGGCCACCAAATGTGAATAAGAGTCTTACGCTAAGGTACACCCGCGGTGGCGTTAATACCTAAGTACCAGTTTAAAAAAACAATATTTCCTTCTTACTTACGTGTATGCGTACGAGTATGTTATATTTATATTTAACCATCCGATGAATTCACGTTTTCAAAATATCAAAGTTTTCAACTCAAGAACTTATTTCACTAAATTCATAAAATGCAGCGGTTAACGAATCTTTTTCACAAAATATGGATTGTCCATTTTCCAAAAGCTTTTCAGCACGTAGAAAGTTATCTATGTATTAAATTTCAAGTAATTCCGGAGTGAAGTGTAGTCTTTATGTTAAGCAAAAAGCCACCTATGTACCAAATTTCAAGTAAATCGAACCATAAATAAGATTTATTTGAATATGTCAGCCCCTGGATCAATTTCCGGAGAGAAATGTAGTCTTTCTGTTAATCTAAGCAAAAAGCCACCTACATACATATGTACCAAATTTCAAGTGAATCCAACCTTAAATAAAAATTTTTCGAATAGGTCAGTCCCTGGCCCTGGCATCGATCTGTGCTTGTAAGCGTCTGGGCATTGATGAAACCAAATTTTCCAGCTCTTCCCCTGTGATGTTTTGCCATTCTACACAGTGTAAATTCCAAAAAAGGGATCGTATGTAGACTTTAATTAGCCACTGTATATAAGAAGAAGAAGATTGTATGGGAAATAGAAAAGACCTGTTTTTAGGGTTTTCCCGACAATTATTATTTATTCATCATTTAAACCTTCCCTAGACCTCCACGAACGTTTCAAGACCAAGATAAGATAAATCCATTCAGCCGTTCTCGAGTTTTAGCCAGACTAACAAACAGCAATTAATTTTTATATACTCGTATATAGATATTTTATAATAATGCGCCTTTGCTTGGAATCTTGAAAAATCATAACATTCGTATTACATGACACCAAAGCTGCTAGCTATAGAATTTTTTTATTAAAAATGTTTGAAAATTAAAATACATTTCTTTGACATAAATCTATTCAGGACGTTTTAACTGTGATTATTATTAATTTAAAAAAAAATTTGATGTAATGCTTTAATAATTTAATTTTATAGTCAAAATGTTAAGTTGTTTTAGAGATAAAATTATGAAAATTTAATTTAAAAACTTTAGCAACCCACAAAATTGAACAAACTTTGTCATTAAACATATGATTTCGCTCCTTCTATTCTATTCGAGTGAAACCAAAGTACAGTGATAATTTACATGATTTATAACTGCTAAAGTGCTTTCCAGCCGAGCTCCTCCTCCTATTTATGATGTGCGCCTTGATGGTTTTCCAACAAATGTAGAGACCTAGACTTAATTCTAAGCTACGGCGTTACATTCCCAGTCGAATGACGACCGCAATTAGAAAAGATTAAGTAAATTTTTTTATTTGGATTTTCTATAATTTGGATGTTGGTCGTGCCAGAACTAAAACCCACTGACAGTCTGGACTGCCCTGAATCCGAGATCGATCACGGAAGAATCGCGGTTATACTTGCCTCCTACACTAAATAGCTACAGATTTACTCACCAGCTGCTATAGATTCCATAGAAAAAGAAGAAGGAAAAAACTTACTTATATAAAGTAATTAGTTCTTGATGTGGAAGTAAGGCTTGGTGGAATGAGTATTAAAATCTTTGCTCAAACATTGGTTTTGCACGAAAACAATAACAGGGGTCTAGATGATATTAAAGGAATGATAAGACCTCTAATCAATTCAGTTTGAAATAATCTTCAAACATCGATTTACGACTATGCGGTAAATAACATTTACCTTTCAACCACTGGATCTATCTAGGTAACTAAAAAATTATTACATGAACCTAAACAAAATCGCTAATCACCGATAGGTCAAATAACAAGTTTTCCCTTTCGTTAAAAACGCGACACTTTGTGTTCAACAAAATGTATGTTTTATTCAATTCCTACCGCGTCTCTACTATAATTTTTTAAACAAAAAGTTGAACAAAATCTTATTTCTGACGGAATGTCGTTAAAACAAACATTGAAATACCTCCAATAATGCCTACTCATCTCAGTGAACAAAAACTTTAAATTCTCCCTTTTTTCAAAGATTTTTATTTACATATGGGAATATATAATTCTATGAAAGCCACATCTCTTGCTAAGGCAGCGTGTAGCGTGTAAAAGTGCACAAACTCTCTGTCCCACTAATTTTTCGCGCAAATCACCATCACAAGATACAAATCAAATGAATTTCAAGCAAACAAAACATAAACTAAAAAATATGTAATTTCGATAATCAGCACGTCAATGACTAAAACACGTTAAATCCGCCCGAGTAAGTTCACATTGTTACATTCGTCTTGCTAGCGTTTTAAGAATTTCTCTCCAAATGATTTAAAAAACAACCCAAAATTATTAAATACATTTGTATATAATTACTGAATCTGCCTCGACATCGAAAGTCAATGAGTAATAAAATCTTATAACTAATTTAAAAACTAATATCCCATTAGTATTAGTAAGAATGGCTTGCTGGCTCAACCTTGCTCTTTAAATGGCTTCTTTGCCTGTTCTCTTCAGGCGGTTTAACGTGCTGTTGTGGCCAATAGGTCACCCGAAGGATTCGGATGATTACGCAGTTTTGTAATTTTGTGTGATGATTTATACTCGTACTTCGATTCTTGTGGAAGTTTCCGTTATGTATGTACCGTGATATGGCTCGATATATTCACATATAATATGTATATTTGGCGCTTTGTAACCGTTGAAAGGAATTTCGGCCGACCAACTGCTCCAGTTTGTGTCGTGCTTCTTGTTTTTTTTTCTATGCAGTCACCTCTGAATGTGCTGTGTGCATTCCTGATGTTAAATAAAAAACTCTTCATCTATCAGCCGTTCGGAAGCGCATAGATGGCAAGAAGCACACCAGCAATTGATGAAGGAGCTCAGGCGAAAATTTCTTCGGCGGTTATGAACCACCACCAATTCTTGTATTTTCATAACATTTTGATTCCTTCATAACTAAAAGTTTCTAACGTAAACAGAGAACAGCTGGTAAAGCAGTTTGTTTAAGTCGAAGAAAGTGTGAGCTATTTCGTATTCAATGATCAGTTTTACAATAAAGCTGTTATTTTTAATAATTTGTATATATTCATATGATTTTCTATTTATACATATGTACATATTCAATGTACATATGCATGGTGGTTACGACAATTAGTGCAGTTTCTCGGCTATTTAAACTAAAAATATGTACACATACACATGCATGCATGCATGAAAATATTTTAATCTTTTTTTAAAGGCATACTCAATTAGTTTTTTCTCTAATACATTTTTACGTTGCCACAATATATTAATTCGTTAAATTGGTATAATTAAAAATACTTATTGGCAATAAAAACAAAATTAATTTTTCATCACGTGTAACAGTTGCTTATATGTACGAGTAAATTAAGCTAAATTTTCTAATTGCCGTCGCCCCGCGGCAGGGAATGTCAACCCCTCCGAGTGTATTTATGAGATGAAATAAAGTTCCTCATACAAAAACCATCAGACGTTCGGAGGCGGCTTAGTATAAACTGTAGGTCCCTCCATTTGTTGGAAAAAAAAACATCAAGACGCAAAAACCACAAATTGGGGGAGGAGTTCGGCCGAAAATCGCTTCAGCGGTTACAAAGCGCCAATCATACACGTATATATGTATATGTATTGACATGTAACGTATGTAATGCATTGTCACTGTATTACAAGGCGAAGACACTTAATTTCTAAAATATAAATAAATGGATAACTTCATTATTGAAAATTTTGTAGAAATTTATACGTTAATGAACATACTCTACTTTACCTTTTTTAGTTTGACACAATCCAGATTTTATTGACGTATAAAACTGTCGAAAGTCAAAGGTTGAAATACTACAAAGTTAAGAATAGCCTTAAAATCAATTTTTAAATTGTTCAGCTATCACCATGTCTTGTATGTGTGTACATGTATTGCGCACAATGCATCCATTATAGCCGAATCAACAATAGCCAATATCGCCATTCGTTTCCTCTCTTCGCTGCTTGGCGCCAGTTGAAAACATCAAATGAAGTCGGGTCCTTCTGCTTCTACTGATATCTTCCGTTTCCCTTGCCTCCACCAGTGGGTACTGCATCGAATAGTTTTGAACAGGCACGAGCGCAGGAGGGGTAGGTTTTAGAGGTTCAAACCCCTCCCGAAATTATTGGTAACAAATATTTTTAAAAAATTACATATATAATGTTTTCCATAACTCAATTTGGTTATATGCTCCATTGTGTAGTAATGTGAACTTATCACTCCACAAACATTTTTTTAAACGTAATTCATTTATTATTAATCGGCTTAAATGTAAGTGTACAAATCTTAAAACTAAATTTAATACATATTAGCTGCAGTTAACTCAGAGCCCTTTTCAAACTATGGCACTCTCATTAGTAGGCGGCAGATGGGGATGTGTTGCCTAAAGCGTTATATAATGGGTTGGGGTGATTTCTCAGTTTCGTGAGGTACTTCGTTCTGCTCTTTTCAACTTCAGGTTTATCTTACAAGGTCCTTATGTTCGGAAGGCTCTGATTCAAATCCTGGTGTCGTACTAACATCCAAAAAGTTATAGAAAATTAATCTAAATAAAAAATTAAGCTAAATTTTCTAATTGCGGTCGCCCCTCGGCAGATAATGTCAACCCCTCCGAGTGTATTTCTGACATGAAATAAAAGCTCCTCGTAAAATATAATCAGGCGTTCGGAGGCGGCTTAGTATAAACTGTAAGTCCCTCCATTTGTTGGAAGAACATCAAAACGCAAAACCACAAATTGAAGGAGGAGCTCGGCCGAAAATCGCTTCAACCAATTATATACCAGGTGTGTTAGTTGAAATTTCGATAATGAAAACACTTAATTTTCAGAGGAATCTCAAAATTTTTTTATTCAAAGTATTGACCATTGGTTTCTACACATTTCGCCCACATCTCAGGCAAATTATGGATACCATTCAAAAAAAACTTTTTCTCTTTCGAGGCAAACCATTCGACGAGCCATTTTTCGATTTCTTCAAAGTTAACAAAGCACTGCTCTGCAAGGGAGTATCCCATCGATGCGAAAAGGTGATAGTCGGACGGGGCGAGGTCTGGATAGTACGGCGGATGCGGTAATATTTCCCAATTAAGTGTTTTTAATGTGTTTCACCAGTTTAGCGGTATGAGACGGCGCGTTGTCAAGTTGCAAGTTAACTTTAGTACACCACACCACAGAGCATTGTCTTACGGCCAAAGCGATTTGGCCTTGCAGTCGATGGGCCAGCTTCACCAGGGGAAAGCTATGATTTTTTTCGCTTCGGTTTCTCAAAATAAATCCATTTTTCGTCCCCCGAGACAATTCGATGTAGAAAAGATTTCCTTTCGAATCGTTGAAGCAGCATTTCACAAACGGTTTTTCGGTTTTCCATTTGTCTATCGTTCAGCTGGTGTGGCACCCATTTTCCATACTTCTGGATCTTTCCCATGGCTTTTAAACGTTGGCAAATTGCTCCTCGAGTCACATGTAGTGTTTCTGCCAATTTTTGTTGCGATTGGGTTGGATCAACATGCAATTCCTCGTCTTCGAGCTTTTTCGCTGCACCAGGATGTTCATGGTCTGTCAAATCGAAATCTCCACTTTTAAATTGACGAAACCATGTCTCACATGTTCTAATCACTGGAGCATGTTCACCATAAGTTTCTACCAGCAACCGGTGAGCTTCAGCTGCTTTTTTCTTTTGATGAAATAAGAAAAGCATCGAATGCCGCAAATGCGATTTACTTGGAACGAAACTCGACATATTCACTGAGGTAAACAAATATGACGCTATTATTTTGGCGGAATGTTATTTGCGTAATTTTGTAGGTTAATGTCAATAGAAAATAATTACATATATGCCAAATCATAGAAATTTATACATATTGCTAGCGACATCTACTAGTAAAACCGGCAACCTTCAACAAACACACCTGGTAAGAAAACGACGCGGTAATTCTAACCAATCACCGTTATAAACTCTACAATTCGTAAATAATGTCACTTGATTCTCTTATAAGCAATTCCTAGTAATCAAAAACGAAACAAATTCAAACTTGTATCATCTTACATTAGCCTTTCAATTGTAATGATTAGTTTGAGTCGTTCGTTTGCTCGTACGAATTAGTTTATTTAATTAAGTTTCTGTTACTACTCGTTGGTTGTACACGAGTGTAGATTAAATAAAAGTTTGTGTTAATTATAGTTCCTAAAAAGTACACATACATACAAATGTATATACTTTACGACTGTTGAAATAAAGAAGTTAATCAAAAAGTAAAGAGAGAGATGAGGAGACAAGTGATGTTGCAAGACAATTTAAGATTCCCCAGTCTAAACATAATAACGAAAGAATGCTTTGCAAATTTCAAAAAGTGAAATGGAGATGTGCTTAAAAAGTTTTGGGGAAAGAGGGTACATAAAATTAAAGGCTTTGATCGAAAACTATAATGCCCGAGATATTTCTAATACTGATTAAACTGGCCTGTTTTTAAAAAGTTTACCGAACAAGGCGCTTGTTTTTAAATATGAAAATTTAATAGAGAAAAACATAGTAAAGAGAAGTTAATAGTTTTACTTGCTGTAAATATGGACGAATCGGAAAAACTTAAACCCTTAGTTTTCTGATTTTCGTGCTAAAAAAGCTTGTATGACGGTATAGTTATTTAGCAGTTGGTTTTTTTACAGTTAATGGAAACATGACAATTAGAGAATTGCACTGTCCCCAACCAACCATAAGTTTACTTCTTTCCGCCGAATACAACATGCAACTTGCAACAATTGGACCCCTTGTTCATCAATAATTTTTAGATGTTCTATTGTAAATAAATTGTTAGGCTCGTTTTACGAACTTTCGATAAGAAGTTAACTGCAAATATTACGGTTCTAGCGACTATTTCATTGATTGGCAAGGCGCGGGGAGTATAACACACCTAACGATTCCTAGCTGCTTCAAAAAATCCTGTTTCGTAAAAGCTCATGAAAATCTTCCAATAGCCAACAATCGAATCATCAGTTAATTTTCCTGACTTTGTTCGAGTGGATGGAGATTTTACTGTTTCTGGTTCAGTAACCAATAGCGAAATGTTCTCTGCGATAGATACAAAAACCTTTCACAGAGGTCTTAGCGAAGGAAACCACACCTAACATAGCTTCTATCAACAAAAAAAAAAAAAATACAAAAGCGATGAAAAAGCATTTCTGGCTCTTAAAAAAGTTATTGGACAGTCTGAACAGCAGCAATGGGCTTTGAAGCAAACCAATCTAACAGATTTTTTTCCAAATATTAATTAATTCACATTATGAATGTGTACTCGTATGTATCTCTTTACTTTTGTCATTGCAAGATTTCAGGTATAAAATAAAAATTAAATATCAACACTTGATAAATAGTTCGATATTTCAAACACTCGATATTTCGTAATATTTTAAGAATCCCTTGAGTTTCGAATTAACGAGAATTGACTGTACATATTCATTCGATTTTTTTACAAAGACCGTGTGCCTAGATAAAAACAAAGTTTCAACAAAATTAATTAAAGGAAAAAATGAGATCATACACCTTTTACGAGCTAGACCGGTACACTTTGTACATATTTATATACTCGTAGTAAGACAAATGTTTCACAGAAGCACATTCGACTTCGGAGATGTTATTAATTTATTCAATAAATTGTTCATCCTGTATTTTATTTACATATTTATGGTACATATATGTATGTATGTATATGTGTGCAGTAAGTGTATGTACGCACGTTTAGAAGTAAATAAAAATACATACAGGTATGTACAATATATGTGAATTCATACATTACACTTCCCTTTATATTTATATATTGTGTTTACCCAATGATGAGAAAATGGATAAGAAAATAGTAAATTTGTATGAAAACTGCAAAATTGTATATTTTCCTATGATATATTTTAAATTATGTATATGTATGTACATATATATTTTGAAAATTTAAGTCTATTAATAATCTATGTATGTATATTTATGTACAGTGTGCGACAAAACTAAAGCACATCATTATATAATTAGAAAAAATTGTTAATTTTAATTTGTGCAACGTAATCATTGCTTTTCAATACCGCCGCACATCTTTGCGACGTAGACTCAATTTTATACCTATTTTAAGCAAGCTAAAGCTCCCAGTTTTTTTGTATTTGAATCCTTGTTCCTACAATTTTCTCCAATCTCTAGGTGTTCGAGATCGGCAGACTGAGTAGGCCACTCCAATACTTTGGTTTTATTGGAAACACACTTAGCCGTATGCTCTGCATCTTTATCATGCTGTTATGACCACTTAATGGCTTTTACTCCACCTCAAGAGGCAGCATAATAGTCTGAAGAATATTTTTGAAAAATAGCCTGTCCATTATGGAAATAAATCTATGTATTAGACCCCCTCCATTGGATGGAAAACACCCGCAGACCATTACATTAACGCCTTTGCGATAGGGTGGATTTAAGCATTGCTCTATTGGTATGCCTACTAGGTTTAATCTATCCTAATCTACGATGTTAAGCTTGGATTCATCTGATAAAAAGACTCCGCTCCGGAGAGTGTCTTTATTGAAAAAATTTACTTGTTACAAATTACATTTTGGACCTTAACGACTTTTACTAAGGCCGTATAACCAGTTAAAAAATGAACAATTAAGTAATTTTGATACTGTAGTTAGTTTACTTTAGGTTAAATAGTCGCAGTAAGTTTGTGCAGACGAGTTGTTTTTAATTATTATTTTAGTTTAATAAATGTTTCCTCAACACAACAAAAAACATGTAAATAATGTAGAAAAAAATCGATTTTCATAAATCTTATTTCGTGCTTTAGTATTGTCGGCACTGTATCTACGAATGCACCTAATTGCACTATATCCTCACTTTATACCATATATATCTCTGACAATATATTAATGGAAATAAATATGCAACACATATTTGTTGGTTGGGTGTGATAAGTAAAGCCAAGCCCCTTTTTATTTCGTTTTTACACGGAAATTGAATTTGCTGTTAAATCGTTAACAGATAATGTTAAACGTTAAAATTGAAAAGTAAAATTAACGAAGAGTTTATGCGGTTGCAACATTAACACTTTCTTTTCGTTCGATAACAAGTTGTATGGTGTTGACATTCCCTGTCGAGGGGCGACCGCTATTAGAATATTTAATTTAATTTTTTATTTAAATTAATTTTCCATAACTTTTTGGATGTTGGTGGCACCGGGATTTGAACCCGAGCCTTCCGAATGTCAGTACGCAACCCGCCTACCGCGGCCGTCACTTACCATATACTATAATACGAGTATAATATATGATGAGCATTAAGCTAATTTGCTTAGCATTGGTGCTTACACATGGAACTCGATTGTTTCCATATTCCTTATAAAGTATTTGATCACTCTAATGTACACAAATTTCGTTAGTTTATTTGAAGTGAAAGTAAACTTTTTATGGCAAATTTAATTTGGATGTAGGAAGTATGAAAAATGAATTACCTTACATATCCATTTTCTCTAACCGACTCAATACTGTGCTACAAACGCTTGCTGAATTCTCAATTTGCGGAAAAATAGAAACAACTAACAAATTTATTAACATTCCTGCAAATTAATTGTTTGCTTCATTTGGTTGAGGCGAGGCTTAATACAAATCAGGAGCCTACTTTCTCCCTAAAAAATATTAAACAGTGGACATAACTCCGGATACAGAAGTAATTATTTTCTGTTGCTCACTATTTTGAATATTTTGATTTGAGAAAATGACCGTTGTGGCTGTGTTTGTGCTCACTGCTACTTTTTGATGTTTTTAACCTCTCATAGCACAATTTTCATATTGGGATTTATTTAAAAAATGATATTTACACAGCACATTAGCTAGGAATGGGCTACTGACTCAGTGTTCCTCTTTCTTCTCTTTTTCTTCATCTTTTTTGGCGTTGTTACCGCTTACGCGATTATAGCCTAATCCGTTTTAACACGCCATTAATTCCTTCCTTAATTCCATTCTAGCCAGGTCCTTCTCCACCTGGTCTTTCCAACGGAGTCGAGGGCTTCATCTTCCTCTGCTTCCACCAGCGGTTACTGCATCAAATATTTTCAAAGCTGGAGTACTTTTATCCATTCGGACTGCATGACCTAGCCAACGTAGCCGCTGTCAATTCATTCGCTGAACTATGTCAATATCATCGTATAGTTCATGCAGGGTTTGGTTTTCGTTTGCCGAGAGAGGACTCTACTTTTGCTTACTCAGTCCAAAGTAGCACCTGTTGGCAAGAGATTTAAACGGCAACGCAGATTTCAAAGTTATTGGTGTTGATGCTGGTTCCTAGATAGACGAAATTATCCACGACCTCGAAGTAATGACTGTTAACAGTCGCTAATGCGATGACTGTTTGTTTGATGGCAGGAGATATTTCGTCTTGCCCTCGTTCAATACCAGATCCATATCATTCGCTTTCTTATCAATTTTGGAGAATGCAGAACTCGCGGCGCGGTTGTTGAGGCCTCTAATATCAATATCATCGGCGTACGCCAGTAGTTGTACACTCTTGTAAAAGATTGTAACTTCTCTATTCAGCTCTGTGGCTCTTATTATTCTGCCCAGCATCAAATTGAAGAAATCACACGATAAAGAGTCACTCTGTCTGAAACCTCGTTTGGTACCAAACTGCTCGGAGAGCTCCTTCCCAATTCTGACTACGCTTCTAGTGTTGTCTAGCGTCAGCTTACACATCCGTCAGCTTAAAATCGACAAAGAGGTGGTGTCTTTTCCAAGATTTGGCGCATGGTGAATATCTGGTCAATGGTTGACTTACTGAAGGCACACTGATAAGGTCCAATCGGTTTGTTGACGGTGGGCTTTTGTCTTTCACACAATACGCTTGATGGGACCTTATATGCGATGTTGAGGAGGCTTATCCCACGGTATTTGGCGCAGGCTGTGGAATCGGTCTTTTTATGGATCGGTCATAGTACACTTAGGTTCCAATCGTCGGGCATGCTTTCATGCGACCATATTTTGCAAATAAGCTGATGCATGCATCTTACCAGCTCTTCACCGCCATGTTTGAATAGCTCTTCCGGTAGGTCGTCAGCTCCAGCCACTTTGTTGTCCTTTAGGTGGGTAATCGGTATTCGAAGTTCAACATGGTCAGGTGGTGGAATTTTGTTCCATCGTGTTCGATTGGGATTTCGTGTTCCCTCCATAAATTCAGTATACTCTGTGCATCCGTCACTAGATCACCCCTCTGGGTCCTGGAAGAGTTTGCTCCGGTCTTGAAACCTTCCGTAAGTCGCCGTATCTTTTCATAGAATTTTCGAGCATTACCCTTGTCGGCCAGCTTCTCAGACGCAAATGCGTCAAGCTTCCCTCTTCAGCTCTCGGTATCTATCCAACCCCGCACGTTGTGGTCGATCGCAAGGTTGTGAAGTAGGCAGTCTGTTTTCTCTCCACTGCAGTTCGACATTCCCAAAACCAAGTGTTTCCGTAGCGGCGGCATGTAGGGAGTTTGAGATGTCATCCCACAGTTCCTTATATTAAGTGAGTGCTCTCAGAAAGCAGGCGTAAAAGCCGAGTAGAAAATCGTTCGACAGTCAGTTGTGATTGCAGCTTTTTGACAATATATATTTTATGTTAATTTCCCTAACCATTATTCAATTAGTATAAGATGTGTCTATGGCATGTCTATATCGAACAGTATATACAGCATCCTGCCGTGATTGGATACTCTTCTATTAAATTATAATTGACTTAACAATGAAGCGCCTATTGGATAAGTAGAATTCAAGGATTTTGTGGTAAAGATTGCTTAATTTCATAAATTAGACCAGGAAAACTGCCCTTCAATAATATTTGAACTCGAAAGCCACTCTCCTTATTTCCTTATTGGTATATACAATTGGCGCTTTGTAACCGCTGAAACGATTTTCGGCCGAGCTCCTCCTCCAATTTGTGATTTTGCGTCTTGATGTTTTCCCAGAGAGAGCAGCAGTTTTGGAGGTGACCGCAATTAGAAAGTTTAACTTATTTTTTATTTAAATTAATTTTTTATAAATTTTGGATGTTGGTCGAACCAGAACTCGAACCCTGATCTTTCGAATGACAGTACTAGGCCACCGCGGCCGCCATTCCATTAGTTATGCGAATTACTTGTTTTCGGGAAAACCAAACTGGTAAAAAGGAATTATAAAATTTTCATGGGAAAAAGTAGACATGGGAAAACTTACACAGACTGACAGGCAACAGAGGAACACGTCTCGTCATTCCGAAGTTCTGATCATTATCATATCAGTTTTAAAATTATAATAATTTTCTGATCATTAATTTTGTTAAATCAGGGTTTATCATAATTCTGTCGGATTAGGCAAATACCGTATTTGCATAACCGATTCAGGATGCTTTACGATAAAGCATTCGAAATTTCGTAATTAAATAAATAGATGGTACATAATATATGTATATACACATACATGACGTATATGTATGTACATATATGTATATGTATATACATACATAAATATATTTATTCATATTTATATACATGTATGTACAATATATTAATTTATGTACAAGTTTACAGGCGATATGCAATAATAATTGTACAATAGTCGTAAGAGTACATCACACGTCTGCAAGGTCTACAAATTGTCTTAATTGGCATAATTACACCACATAACAACACATGCTCAATTCTTATTTCTCAATTCTAAATTTGTTGTATTTCAATGGCTCATTGTGCTTATTTCAGATTAATTCATGGAGACAGTGACGAGTCTGTACGCTGTTCGTATTGCTCCGTTTTGAATGAGAACGACTTACGTATATCTTTCGAAAATACCTGCACCGATTCTCTAGTGACAGCATTCGATGATGAGGCTTTATTAATATGCGACCAAGGAAACGAAATGGCAAGAACAAAGGTTTATTTTACGTTGATAATGCAGGGCTCATTGAAATCATTTTTTAAATATGTATCAATTATTGTTGCTGTTTATTTGTCTCGTAACAAAATCTCACCTTCATAAATGTTATTTTTTTTATCTCTCGGTCTTATAGAGTATATTTAAATATGTATCTCTTCAAATTATACTAAATTTTATATATACGGTTATGCATGCGAGTATACACAGAAATAATATAAATTTTAATTATGTTTTATAAATAGGTTCACTTTGATGACGTGTCGTTATATGGGACTCCGAAAGAGGAGCCAATGCCTTCCATCCCCGTTGTTTCGGAAAAGGTTTCTGCAAATTTTTTAAAAAGTCAATTGCAATCATGGTTTCAACCGACAGACAATCGGTTGGCTATGAAATTATTTGGCAGCCGGAAGGCGCTGGTCAAAGAAAGAATACGGCAGAAAACTTCCGGACATTGGGTAATTCACCCTTGCAGTTCATTCAGGTTAGTGCAGTAATAACAATTACTCACATTATATATTTTGCTTATTATTGTTATATCTAAAATATATATATATATATATATTTTATTTCAGATTTTATTGGGACCTTTGTATGCTTTTATTATTAGTAGCAAATCTTATAATCCTGCCAGTCGCAATATCATTCTTTAATGATGATCTGAGCACAAGATGGATTGCCTTCAACTGCCTAAGTGATACAATTTTTTTAATAGATATTGTAGTCAATTTTAGAACAGGTAAGTGTTTCTAATCATATGAATTAAACTAGGATACTTATATATCGATTTTAGCACTAAATTATCGTAAGCTACAAAACCCAAAACTATACAGCTTCAATACAAGATTTAGACTGAGGGTTAGAGGGGGTTTGTTTAAAAATATACAATCCTTGGAATGCTAGTACGAGCAGTTTTTAAAATCACATCGAAAGAAAACTGTCGCTCGCCTTTCTATAGGAGGCAAACTTAAAAAATTCTAAAATCAGATCATAAGCAATCCTTTACTCACCCTTCGCATCATTCATCTTAATACTTTAAACCATATTTTGCATACTACTCTACTAAAGAACCTTGTCTTGGTTGTCAAATTACATAGAAAGCAGAAATAAAAATAAGCATTAAACATGATTTAACAATATTTACACTTCATAAAAAAGTAATTGCAGAAAAATGGAAATTTTATTTAATCTTAAAAATGGAGCTGCATTAAATAAAACTTTATGTATATGTATGTACATATATAAAAGCTTAATAAGATGAGAATTATATTTTTACCTTTAAAACCACAACAGTATTGTGTACGAATCCAAACTTAACCAATAATATAGAGTTTTATATGCTCGAAATTTAAACTACTTCTCTTAGAGGATGACTATCATCGTAGAGGTTTACAAGTACGGGATCTTGTGAAATTTGTAGAAATCTGTCAACTCTCGTTTGCCTGTCAATCTCGGGGTTTGCCTGTCAAATATAAAATCGTAATGTCTGCGGCCAAGTTGACAGGCAAACTAGATGATGCGAACATCATTGGAATGAAAGATTTGCAGAATAAATACGCAGGCAATGAAAGAATCAACGAATAAGGAAATGTCGTATCAAAAAGTAGAGTAAAAAATCTGATGACGAGCTATGATGGAATGAGGGAAGTTCAAATACGAAATGTCGAAGAAAAGAAAATAATGAAGAATGGCGCTTTCCATACTTGTAAATCTCTACGATGATGACTATTTTCTTTAAGTTCAGCTATGAGCTTTTTCAAAATTATTTAAAGAAAATAGAGTTTCGTGTTTGAAGACTAAAATATCTAACGTGCGTGAATATTTGTTTACAAATTGTAGCAATCGCCAAGTCTGTCATTTGTCAATTCAAGTTGTTGTTGATGGAATTCTGTTATCAGTATTTTATTTATACATATTTTAATAACGGTATTAACTTCAACTAGCCATTTTTATTTTATTTTTTGTTTTTAGCAGTTTTTTCATCATTTCATACATAAATTAATTTAACTTTATATTTATATAATATAATTTTTCACTTTTTTCTATGTTCTTTTTTTATGTTCTTGAGTTAATTATCTGATCTATTTTATAATATTAGTATATTCCAACGTTTGGGTTGTTACAATCAATACACAAATGTAACCTTTAAAACACCAAAGTTCTATCTCTTAGTTTAAAAATCCAATATACTACTTCAAATAATTGTACATATACATATGTATGTATTATATATTACTGTAAATGTGAACCAATAATTACTAAATTAGATCATCTTGAACAACTTGTAAAATGTTTATATTTTAATCATTTATCTACAGATATAATTATATATATATTTTATGGCAGGTATAATGCAACAAGACAATGCAGAACAAGTTATACTGGACCCTAAGCTTATAGCTAAGCATTATTTAAAAACATGGTTTTTTCTGGACCTAATTTCTTCGATCCCTCTTGACTACATTTTTTTGATTTTCAATCAAGTAAAGGAAAATATTTTCTCTTTAATCGAAAGGAAGTTTTAACGACATATTTCATTTTATAGGATTTCTCCGATTCCTTTCAAATACTTCACGCGGGACGTGCTCTACGTATATTACGTCTGGCCAAGTTACTTTCTCTCGTTCGATTGCTACGTCTTTCAAGACTTGTGCGATATGTTTCACAATGGGAGGAGGTATATGTAAGTATGCAATTTTAATTAATCTTTTAAATGGCTTATATTCGTTTGAACTTGAATATTTAAATTGTTAGTATTTCCAACGTTTTTATTGATATATAGTACTTATTGAATATGTATGTATTTTAGATTTTATATTAGTTTTTTTTTTTTTGTATTATTAATCGAAAAGAACCTAAAACACCAACGTTCAAAGTGATGCTAGAAAACAGTCATACTTAATAATTACGTTTATCAGGTTATTTAGGAGAGTCAGTCAAAAAGCTGTCATTTATAGTGCCACGCCTCAATTTTAATACGAGAGCACTAAAATTTTGTTTTCATGAAAGGTAGGGAGAAAGTCTAAAAAGATATCTAAAAAGAATAACTCTTTTTTATAGTAAAAAAAAGAATATTTGAACACGCAAAAGACTTTTATTGCTAATAAAATGACGTGCGCAATTAAAGTTTCAATAAATTGTCTAAAATTAAAAATGTTATTAAATCATTAGTCCTTATTCAATTACGGAGAATTCTGTATTGTGTTCACATACATATGGTACATTCATAAAATTTAGTTATGTGCACTTAAATCTCTAATCCAATTTTAAATAGCTATACGAGTATACCAATTTGTATATTGGCTTCTGTATGTTCTTAAAGTGTTTGATGATTCTCGGCTATACTCATGGCCCGATTTCGTTAATTATTACCTAACATAAGAACGTAAAAAGATTCCTTAAGTAACCTTAAGGTCGGAAGTTGTTCGTCATTTGTAAAACTGCTTTGGTGTCAAGCTAACAGCAATTCATTGTATTTTTTTTTTTAATATATTGGTAAATCCCATAAAAATGCAAAGTCAAAAAATATTAAATTTCTAGACTTTTCTATTCATGAATTTCATTAAAACATTCATTTCACACCTGCTCAACTCGTAAATAAAGTAAAATATTTGCATATATATTATAAATTACGTTGTATGTTTTATTTAGGGTTTTTTTAGTGGTAAAACCTGCAAAAATAATGTGTGTAATATTTTTACTAGAGCAAAATATTAAAAAAAAAACAAATATTTAAAAAATAAACCTTTTTTTACATTTTACATTACATATCGTGAATAATGTTCATAATTTAAATAATATACCTGCTAGATTTAAAGTGTATTTTACCCTGACTAGACCTTTCGGAAAATAAAGATGTAGAGTAACATATCGATAAGAATTTCGGTAACAAATAATTGATCTAAGATCGGAGCTAAGGGAAAACAGATTTGTTTGACGATTTTTTTTAGACATTTTTGATAAATGCTCATTTCTAATGAATTAAAACAATAAAACTTAAAGTTAAGTAAGTTTTATTCTTGTTTAGTACATACATATAAGATTGATCAAACAATTGTTTATGTGTAACTTTCCTTAGGAGTTAACGTTGTAACGCCTAATTTAGCAAAGTAGTAAGAAGTGTGACTAGCCTTTAGATAGAGACTCCAAAATGTTAAGTTAATTTTACCTATTACCCGAAATATACATATATATGTCAAACGAAACCAACTAAAATGTTGTAAATCAAAAATTAGAATTACAAGAAAATTCAAATTTTTAAAATTGAAGATCCTTAATTGATCAAATTGCTAACTTTAATAAACATGAAAAATTAAGCCTATGATCGAAAGTGATTTAGTATTCATGTTTATAAGAAGCTTTAAACAACCTTTAACTGTAACAAACAATTTTAAATGCATTAATAGTATTTCTCCCCAAGTTTAGTCTACATATAAAATCTAATTTAAATTAAAATAAAATTTCATATTTTTATCAAGCATATACATACATACATATTTTCTTAAAATAGGTTGCTTAAAGTATGCATTGTATTTAAGTGTTAAATTTCTTGAATCATAATTCTAAAATAACGCAAAATAGTTATTAAAGAAAATTTTCCTCAGATATATATCATAAATATGTATTAATTAAGAGAGGCGTGGCAGCACTTATTACCTTACCTACTCATTTCACAGATATATTTCTTAAACAAATAATATAACAAATATAATATACACATATTATTTTCAATAAAATATAATCAAATTTTTAATACTATATTCTTCTTTATCTGTATACACTTTTAATTTCATTAATCATTAAAACTGATTTATCTGCTTTCGGTACGAATCACATACGAAAATTGTATATTCCTAAAATGATCCAACGAAATTAAAAAAAAAAAAAATAATGAGCTTTAAATACTCGCATAACGATATATTAGTTTGGAAAATTTTAAGAGGGTTCTAAATTTTATGCTGCCTTTAAAAACCCATCTTTGTATTTTTCACTGAAAAAGAATTACTAATAATTGTAACAAACAAGAGTGGAGCCAAACACTTACATACATACGCAATGCGTGTAAGTGAAAAGCTTATTAAACCTATGGCTCACTGGGGTACTCTAATGATAAGCATGGAGACCTACATACATTTCTCCACTTACATAATTATTTCCACTAGAAGTCTTAACAAATTTATTCATCTCAGCTACGTATGTACATACGTATGTACATTTCTGTGTGTTCTTACAATATGAGGACATGTACAATAGTATGAAAATATACAAATAAACAAAATATGTATGTACATATCGGAACAAAAACACGAAAAAAATTTGTAACGACAGAAGTTAAAAGCAAAAACGAATCGTTTGTTTTACACAATCACAATTCCGAAAGAAAATCACATTTTATATTGTACAAACACTACAATGAAATAAATCTTCATACACTTTAATATACTGCGTTACCAACAACATTTTTGTCAAATAATAAATAAAAAAAAAAGTTAATACATGCACACATACATACATACATACATAAATACATAAATACCAATATGATTAATACAATACTTATCCACTCTACTATATAAATTAATAATCGAGAAATATGCAACCAGAAAATTAGCTTATTGGGGATTATGTGTATGTATGGTTCTAGATTCTGCAGAATTTGCAAAAAAAAAGTGCTGATCGAAGAGGGAGAATGCATAGAAAAGACAAAGATGGCTTGACTAAAAGCAACCTCATTTTGAAGGTAACCCAATCAACAATTTTCAACATTTTTTAAATGCAACCCATGATTGATTAATTCATTATAATTGATTGATTAATTGATTGCTATTATAGTTAAATATTATTGAATCACTAACGAGGAATGATTTACCCTATTTCAAAAATTTTATTTTGTTAGTTAACATGATTGCTTCCTTTTAAGTTAATAATTTACATATATTTACTGAGTCTGCCGTTTAGATTGACGAAAACCTATTTTGATTCGTACAAAGTTTTCAACTGCTTCTTTACTTGTAACGCACTTCCTTACACACACACATTACTTACCATAAGTACGATGTATGTATATTTACCTATAAATGGCGTGGCATAGCAAATGCAGCATCTTTCCCTTCTAAGGTCAATGTTCAATGAATATGAACCAAATATATGTATGATACATACATACAAATGTAAATAAATATGTATGTATATATGTATGTGGACACTGGCTGATATATGTACATATGTATGTATTATATTATGGTATATAAATGCATAAGCAATACATATTAATAAATGAGATCAAAGGATGGACAGAAGGAAATTTGTTTGCTCGCTAAACACCACGTCATCCCATACAAATGCTTTTGCTTCTTCTTCTTTGTTTTTTTTTGAGCACACAAATGTGCATACATATGTGTATGATATGTATGTGCATATTTATTACACTACATATTAGCGCTTGGACAGATTGTGTAATTTGAAGCAAACATATGTACATACATAAGTACATATGTTGTTGGTATAACACATAGAGTACTAAACATACCTATTGTATACTTACGTACTTTGTATGTTTGTATGTATACAATATATGTATATATTATGCATATGAATGCAATGTATATGCCGCTTTATAAAACATACACATGCGCATATACATATATGTATGTATGAACGTGTATGTAAGCTTAAAAATTTCCAAGCAGTTTTGCATTCATTAATAAACATGTGTTTGTACATAATGTACAAAGGACTTTCAATAAGTTATGCTATGGTTTTTTTTTCTATTGAATTGAGTTAAATTTATTAAATCCAGTTTAACTTTATTACATTTGAAACTAACTATTTATGTACATATGTACATATGTATATGGAAGTACATATTATATATCACTTCAATTGTTCATAAATGGGAGTTATCCCTTTTTTTGTATTGTATGTATGTATGTATGTATGTATTATGCAATTATGCAATATATGAAATATTATATTATTGCTAATATTCATATTGGCATATTTATTTCTTTATTTTACATACATTTGATATACATATGTACGTACATACTATATACATACACTATTAAATCATACATACTTTTATTTACTTAAATTTTTGCTTTCGCGCATCAAAACAAATGCTATTGTTGATTTTTGCTAATATTCAGACAATTTGCTCAAAATGTAAGTTTACTTTAATAAACCTACATAATCGTACATACGTGTATGTGCGTGTATAAATATCGTAATAAATAAATAATCGTATTAATACTATTACGTAAGAGCCGTTTTTATTCATTTTATTGTATTGTATTGTAATTATCGTATGTATGTATGTAATTGCGATGCGTCGTGAATACACTTCAAGCTTTTATTGTGCAGCTTAATTTAAACGACATTGTACATATTCAACAAAAATATAACATAAATATGTGTACATAAAACTGCTACTTTAAACTTTTAGAATTTTAGCTTTCGAGTGCGCACCTTTCGTAGCTTTTATAATGCTTTTAATATTTTTTTTTTTTAATTTAATAACATGCCTAAAATATTAGTAAAACAAAGATAAAGAGTTAATGCGTTCAGCGGTACATACGTGTATGTATGTACAATATAAAAGTATTAGTAGTGAGTGCAATGTTTCCACACACCTATGTACATATGTAGGTAGGTAGTTTATTATCCACTAAAATATTTTTAATAAAAAACTTTGTATGCCATATCTGCATTTACACGTATGTATACAACTCAAAATGTCAAGAAGATATAAGCGACAATTTGATCCTTTTGATTAAGGGGAAGCAGACTCCTATAGCCACTGTGAGAAAAAACCTGTTCAGTTTTTTAAAGAAATTTAAAATATAGAAAATAAATCAAGAGTGGTTTCTCAGTGGCTACAAGCATACGAGTACTTTGCACTTTTTTTGTGATTTTTCGGCAGAAATGGCAATCGAAATGATGAAAGGGTATTGCAAAGTATCCCAAATTGGTAACAAATTAATACTTCGAATTCATAGTTTGACCGTTGCATAGTAAATATGCATGGTTAATTAAAAGGCACTGTTGAAATAATGATAATTGATATTTGTAATAGGAGTGTTTCTGCTCCTGGCTCGCTTTACTCGTTTTCCAAGCTGAATGAGGTGAAAATCATAATTTATAGGCAAGGTTCCTCACAGTCATCAGATGTTTTCAGATTTAAACAATTCTTTACTAAAATAGTAACGTTTTCCATTTAGTAATAACAGCTGTGTTCGTTGAGAAATGTCAGTAAAAACCAACAAGTAACGAAATTGTTAGAGTAAGATGTTTAAAGAAATTTACTGAGATTTCAACGAATCCAGTAAAAATTAGCCAGCAAGTTGCACAACAGCTGTTTATTTTGGCGGTTAATTTTGAATTCGTTCATTTATACAGTTTATTATTTCTGATTTTAAGTAATTTCCTAAGTGTTTTTGTATTGTATTTAAACTGTATAGCCGTCCAACGATAAAGACATCAATATGTTTTTTCTAATAGTCCTCTAAAAGGACGAGGATTGATGTAGAACTTGCTATGCAAAAAATTAGGTCGCTTAGATTTTCAGTAAGGATGACTGAAATACGAAAATAAGTTTGAAATTATTTTCCCATGTAAGCCAGCGATAATAACTCCACATTATTATAGAGTTTATTCGATGCTGTTTAAATAAGCTTAAACTTTAAGAGCTTTACTTTTCCATCTAAATGCTACTAATATTTCATTTTGCGCATCTTCATCGTTTCCGGAAGATTAAGAATGCATTATCCTTATTGTGGCTGTAGCAGCAACTTTGCTTAGAACTTCTTATGCGGCTCCCTTGGTCGCCAGTGCTTTCTGGTAAATTATAGAAATCCAAAATCAACCGTTGTACTATAAATAATAGCTACTTTTTACTGGATCAAACTTTCCCAGCACAAATTGCAACTTTCTCTCCAACTAAACGTCAAAATTACGCTCTCTCGTTACCAATTTTTACAGGGTTTTTGGCTCAACGAGCACGATCCAGTCCAGTTTGGTAAAAATTGTTACTGCCTATCTAGTCAGCGAACAGAACTAACGTCTACAATAAGTAATTACAAAACAACAACTCTGTGTTGAAGTCAAATGAGTGGCGGTGTGAGAAATCGATTTTTTGGAAAAGTAACCACATAATACCTTAGTTTCCCTTCGATCTGTGACGTGATGTTATTCTAAACCACCACCAGCCGTTCGGTTTACACGTATGTTACTATCCAATAGCGTTGGGCTTCACCTAAGATTGTTTCTTTTAGATAAAGAGATAAACTGGTTAAAGAAATTTTCGTTTCATTAAAAACCGGAATATTATATTGGATCCTTAGGGTCCAATCAAACGAAATTTTCTTTTTCTTTACTGGCAGAGGCACCGTTTACGCGATTATAACCGAGTTAAAAACAGCTCATCATTCATTCCTTCTTTCCACTATTTGGCGGAAATTGGAAATACCAAGTACAGCCAGATCCTGGCCTTTCCTACGGAGTCGAGGGCTTCATCTTCGTCTGCTACCACCGGTGGGTACTGCATTGATAACTTTCAAGGCTGGAGTATTCTAATCCATATAATACTTTTAATAGTATGTATGTATGTGTGTATGAAGAAAGTACATGCATAGTAGAGCCCAGATTGCAGAAATTACAACTTTTTATTATTGCACATACATAACATAAACTAAATAATTAGCTTCAGCCAAATATGATATACCCAATAGAAGTTTATTACAAAAATTAAGATTAGACTTCAAGTATTTAAATAGTCCCAATTGAGAAACCTAAAGCTTCCACCCAATCGATTGTATATGTATATATGTATAATTAACACTTTGCAACTGCTGAGGTGATTTTCGGCCTGCCCCTCCAATTAGTGGAGTTTGTTAGATGTAGATTTGGAACTTTTGATCTAAATCCTGCACTTAAGTAACATAAAATATAGTGTGCTATACAAAAATCGCATCTTTGGCTATACCGAGGGATCTATAACATTCTTAAGAATATTCTTAACTGATTTTAGAAGCAAACATTTCTTTATTAAAATCTTTTAAATATATTTTATCCGTCAAAGAGAAGTTCTACATTAGCAAAAGTTAATTATTGCACAGTATTTCTCTATTTTTTTTTAATTAATTAATTTTTTTTTTCAATAGATAAATACTATAAAAGCATTTGTTAAATAAAGCTTTTTTTGCTCTTACTAGTATTTAAGCTTTCAAGATTTTTATACATATACTATGTATATAATAATAGCAGAACAATATTTATTAAATATTACATTTTGGATTTAGTCTGGTCTTATAAATATATGTACATATACTCGTATCGTAACCGCTGAAGCGGTTTTCTGCCGAGCTCCTGCTCCATGTGTCTTGATGTTTTTTCCAACAAATGAAGGAACCTACAGTTTATACTAAGCCGCCCCCGAACGACTGACTGTTTTCCATGAGGAGCTTTATTTCATGTCAGAAATACATTGTCGACCGCAATTAAAAAATTTAACTTAGTTTTTAATTAATTTTCTATAATTTTTGAATGTTTGTCGGACCAGGACTCGAGCCCTAGCCTACCGAATGGCAGTACGCAATGCTAACCACTCGGCTATAGCAGCCACTCTTTACATTTCGAAAATTTTGATGACTACAAGAACACAAACGATGTATATAGGTATATATGTATATATGGTAAATAAATCGAAAAATCCTTAAGGAGTACCTATATATTTTTCATTGGTGTGCGGCTTAGTATATTGTTGTAATGATTACTATTGGCAAATAGGTATGTATATGTACATATGTGGATATTGTACATAGGTACATGTAGGTATGTACATAGTATTGTATATTTATGAGTGTTACTATTTTAGTTAAAAGATAGTCTCAAGGTACTATTGTATTTTCCATAATTCGTGTGATTTCTGAAGGCCTTTGTATGTATGTCAGGGCACACTCTTTATATTGCCTATTAAAATTTAAATTTTTAGCAGTAGTAATGAGTTTCGAGTAATCAATAGCGCTTATAGCTCTGAAAAGGGTCACTTTCTAATGTATGAAATACAAAAATTTTATTTAACCGATGATCAATGTGAACTAATCAAATGTTTATTAAGCTAGGTGCTCGTTGTTCAGTTGCAGCAACCTATTTAATAAGTAGATATGTATGTATTTATATGGCAAAATTGTTTGTGATGATACTACTGATGTTTTGCTCAATTGCTAAATTGCAATGAAATGTTTAATTTCGAGTTCTGCATTAAATCAAGTGTGCACATAAAATATTAAATATAAATGTTAATACATACAAATGTATACCTATGTATATGTAATATCCATGTACAACATTTAGTACTTGAGCATAGCATTTTTAGAATGTTTTTTTTTGTTTTTGTTTTTTTTTTGTTGTTTTTAATTTATTGTTTAGTTGTATTACTGTGTTCAACTCTGGTATTTTCACATTTTACACTCGTATTTGTTGTTGTAATTCAAAACACTTTTGTTCACAAACAGTTTTGCATTGATGAACGTCTTTTCAGTTCCTTAATATGGCATCCGTCTTTATGAGGATCTTCAATCTGATATGTATGATGCTATTAATCGGCCACTGGAGTGGCTGTTTACAGTTTTTAGTGCCAATGCTACAAGGTTTTCCATCAAACTCATGGGTATCAATCAACGAATTACAGGTAACTCACTGTGAATGATATGCATAAAACCGCAAATCATTTATATAAATTATCACGCATAATAACTGTGTACGTAACTTGATTTTAAGGAGTCTTATTGGCTAGAGCAGTATTCCTGGGCTTTATTTAAGGCGATGTCTCATATGCTTTGCATAGGATATGGCAGGTTGGTTACCACATTCGATATGAATCAACTTACACATAAATTGTAAAATTAATTTGCAATTTCCAGATTTCCACCGCAGTCATTAACTGATATGTGGCTAACGATGCTTTCGATGATATCAGGAGCCACTTGTTATGCTCTTTTCTTAGGTCATGCGACCAATTTGATACAGAGCTTGGATTCGAGTCGACGGCAATATCGTGAAAAGGTGAAGCAGGTGGAGGAGTATATGGCCTATCGGAAGCTACCACGTGACATGCGCCAAAGGATTACGGAGTATTTCGAGCATCGTTATCAAGGGAAATTTTTCGATGAAGAATGTATACTTGGTGAACTTAGTGAGAAATTGCGAGAAGATGTAATCAATTACAATTGTAGGTAAGCAATGACAACAAAAAAATAAATTTCGAATAAATTTTTATCAAACATTTAAGTTAAAGGGCAGAGAAACTGAAAAACTCTATCAACACAGAGTACACCATGATACAAAAATTCTGTAAGGTAGTTTCACAACGAAATTTTTGACACTCAATGTGTTTGCCCATATAATATTCAACTTGGAGATTTTTTAATTATTTTTCTAAGCAAATGCTATAATATTGAACACATATGCATGGATATATTAAAATATTTATGCATGTCAAACCGTTCTCCTTAGGCGGCAAAAGTAAGAAAAGAAACTAAGGCTTATAGGATTTTTTGACAATATGCGAAACGTCCGTGGTTTAGCTACCTGGTCACTTCTTCACTAACTAACTGACTAGGTTTTCAAATATCAATATATTCCGCGGTTAGTTTGAATTCAAATGTGTTTGGAAATTTAATCGACTAAAACGACTTTAAGCGTAATTATGAGATTGTTATAATTATTTAATTTGCGCTACTCTAAAAAACGAACAATTATTAAAACAATATCCTGTCTGCTTACCAAATTTCCTTGAAACATCTCTAAAACTATGAGACTGATTTGCTTTCAAAGCAAATCCATTCAGCTCCTCATCTTCTTGAATTCGATTTAAATTTTGTCGGGCGAATCTCTTCCCTTTATGATACTTTCTTACAATTTACTAAAGTTGTAATAAACAATCATGAAAGGCATATACACTCGTCGAAGTTTCTTTTAAGGGGTTGCAAAATACAATATAATGTTGAATGTTTAAGCATATAAAAAATATGAAAATTCTCCACAAATCTCTTATTTAAAAATGGTAGAATTTTTTAAGAGAAGAGGGTAGCACGAAAAAGACGAAACACCTCAGAGAACTTATAACTACGAGAAGGTGCAATTGACTTTTGGTTCGATGCTCGATTGAAGTTTGTACAGATCTAGAAAATCTGGGAAAAGGGTTTCACCACTCTGTTAAATTTTGGCTGTAAACTAACAGAATTGATGGTTTAGCATTAAAAATATTATTTATTTAAATTTTTATTTAGCACATTTGAAATTGCTAAAGCAAAGGAATACTTAACAGAAAATCACTTGCATACACGTATTTCTGCTAACTTTTACAGTGGCTGTAATTTCAAGTCTGGTGAATCCCTTTCCCGGTATGATGAGTCCCTTTCCCGAGATTTTTCAGAAAATGTTTGAAGGACGTTCGATGTTGCAATGAATTTGCACCTTCTCGTTATTGTGAGTTCGAGTAATTCGAGCTTTTTCGATCATTTTGAGCAAAACATTTGACTTTTTTCTCAGAACTGCTTTGTGTAATTTTAAATTTATTTATGTAAAGTGAAAAACTCATTGAAATTCTAAGGAAATTTGGACAAACAAAATTGAAAATTGAAATATTTCAAAAAAAAAAAAAATATTAGCAGCTGAGCAACGAACGAGTATCGACCGAGTATCGGGCTGCAATCCGAAAAAAACGATCGGGCTGGTGAAAAACTTTCATAACTTTTGCATTACGATAATGCACCGGATTACACTTCATTGTCTGTGAATCCAAATCAAAAAACAAAAACATTGGAATTCTCGTTACTTTTTGAACACATCTCGTATATACCCAAAATTATTATGTAATGACTTTTAAGTCAAATATGGTAATTACCAATAAACAAATATTTCAACCTCATTCCATCGCCCATAAAACGAATTTGAAACTCGATCTTAAATTCGCAACAGCATGGGAATATCGAAAATAGAGACCAGTTCATAATAATAAATAATAAATAACACAATAATGTACCCATCTTCGTATAGCAAATAATTTTAAAATCTTTCTTTATTCCCTGCAGATCTCTTGTTGCGTCTGTGCCTTTTTTTGCAAATGCTGATTCAAATTTTGTTTCTGATGTAGTTACGAAACTGAAATATGAAGTATTTCAACCAGGTAAGACATCTACAATTTTTGGTTTTAGTTTTTCTAAATTTATTTTATAATAACCACTATTTTTATATTTATTTTAGGTGATATTATTATAAAAGAAGGTACAATTGGGACAAAAATGTACTTTATTCAAGAAGGTGTCGTTGATATCGTCATGGCGAACGGAGAGGTATTTCAAAATATACATATTTGTTTTTAATAAATTAGGTTTGTATTATATATATGGATATGTATGTAAAGAATGATCAAACAGCCTCAATGGAAAAGCTATAGGATATTCAATTTTTTTTTATTTAGTTTTGTTAGGATTTATCATTAAAAGATGGCATGTGCTAAATATCAGAAGGTTATATGTCTTCCGCTGGGGTCACGTTTTGCAAAATGAGGTAATGAACGGATCATAGTATAAAGGAGAATTGTTTCAGTATAGCAGCTCCTTGTTGTCCTCTGACGCTGTTTTTACCCGAACGACTGCGAGCGTTCTGAGTCATGAAGCTAGGGGGTCTTTAAAAAACCCATCGTTCTTTCGTCTGCGGCATTAAGTTGAATAAGTCACATTTATAATTTCGATCGCTCCTCGATCACTCCGTGTTTATTTGTATTTAGTGGTTATAAACCTGGGAATTGAGAGGTTTGTGGTGAAACTTCATGGTCCAATTAGCTCGCACAGCAGTTTCTTCCTAAGGCTTTGCCAACATGGTCGGGTAACGGAATGTCTATTCCATTGTTATCCAGTAAGGATTTGGATTCACCAATTTCGGGTGTTGCACTTTGATTGACATTCAGAAGTACAGAGAACTATTCGCTCAATATACTCTGTATGCTCTGAACATTAATACCTTGGTTTTTACGTGAGTATGCTACGGTAAGTCTCAAGGAATTTTTTTTTCGCCAGCTTCTCAAGCTTCGAATACTTCGGCCATGTGTTTCTGTCTCCAAATGCGACTTGCTTCCTAAAGTTGCTAAGTAGGCCGTATTTTTTCTTTTCATTGCAGCTCGATATTGTTCATCGTATCAGCTCTAGAACAGTGGTACATAGAGAGCTTCAAAACACAGTTTTCTTATATCGAATTGCTGATGAATACTCCCAGGAAACAGGAGTGCAAGCCGAGAAAAAAACAGGCTGACCGTCTTTTATGATTGAAACCTTAATCCTTTCTTTGAAGCTTGTATGTTTCTTTTCTGCGACAAGATAATGATCCGATGCGATTTTAGCCCCACGGAACATACGCAAATATAGAACACTGAAGTCAGATCTTTCGTGTACCACAATTTAATTGATTTATTTGCGAGATTTTCGATCCGATGACCGACAATGTCGCTTGCTCAATCTTCTTGTGTAACCATATTTCAGGTCCCATTTAGTTAATTTCGTCAAGAAAGCAGAATTTTCCCACTGTTATGGCGAAGATATTTTCTTTGCCCAACCTGGTATTGAAATCATAAAGCAGCGATGTCTTGAAAATTTGCTTCGATACGGATTATGGCGAGACGTTCATTCAACGGTTTGACTTTCATAAATCCAACAACATTTACTCTCCTTTTTATGGAATCATAAAAATGGAAGTAAATCAAGGCTGCAGACATGACTAAATTCGATTTGAAATGTTGAGTACCCACCGGAGTTATTGTCCTTATAACCACTGTAATCGGATATTTAATATTCGGTTAACACTCTCTGATTTTTTTTTCTAATTTATTTAAAATGATTTTATTTCGTTCCATATCGTATTTATTTTTAATGGTAAAAACTTTCACTTTTGATTAGTACCGTTCATTATTAAATGTATTATTTCATAGGTTGCAACTTCACTTTCTGATGGCTCATATTTCGGTGAAATCTGCCTATTGACGAATGCCAGGCGAGTGGCCAGTGTACGCGCAGAAACCTATTGCAATTTATTTTCGCTAAGTGTGGATCACTTCAATTGCGTTTTGGATCAGTATCCTCTAATGAGAAAAACTATGGAAACGGTTGCGGCAGAACGACTAAACAAAATAGGAAAAAATCCAAATATTATGCAACAGAAGGATGAACAAATTAGTAATCCGGAATCAAACACTATAACCGCAGTAGTCAACGCTTTAGCTGCCGAGGCAGACGACTGTAAGGACGAGTAAGTAATGCAAATTATTTTAAATATAATTCACATTGTACTATCAAACCGAAACCACCCACACCCCGGTTGCTGAGAAATGTATTCGGTTACTGCGAGATTTCCTTTTTAATACCCACAATCTTTCTAAAATTGGCTCCATCATTTTTTTTACGAAATTCCTATATTCTACCAAGAGGGCATATACGTATTACCCGAGTATGTTAATAAAAATTCTTTTCTACGTTCCATAGCTCTTCATTTCAAAAAACTGTAATTGACTATTAAAATAGTTAGAAAGCCAAATTTTGAGTTTGAGTTGATTTGAAGATCATGGCTTGAAACTATATGTAAACCATGTCATTTTCCTCCAAATGTAATTGAGTCACTCTTATTCCCTGATGGTAGCTGGAAGATGGAGTTGGAAGTGTTGCTACCTTATTTGATTTGAGTACACGGCAATAGCTTGGGTTAGTCTAGGGAACATCCTTCAACTTGGATTAGAAACTTGAATCGGAAAGGAAGACTTCGGTCCGTTGTTGTTGTTGTAACGGCAAAAATATCTTGGGGAATGTTTCGGGAGTGTTATTCCTTCGCCAGATAAAAATTCGGGTCACTCCGGTATAAAGACCCAACTGTGGTGGGAACTATTGGATTTTAGTCGCCTCTTACGACAGGCAAGCCTTACCGCGGATAAATTCTTGAACACATAATCCGCAGAGGTCCGTCTAATGAGTAGCTTTCGACTGTGGTTGAGAGTGACGATCATACATACATATTTAAGTTACAAATTTATATAGAAAATTGGAAAATGGGTATGACGGAGTCGATACACTTAGACCAGAGTGAGGCCCGTTGTGACACCACAATTTCCCCGGTTTCGCTTTACATTTACTACTGTTCACACAAAAAGCGCGTCGAGTTGTTTATCTTTGCGTCAGTTATACATACATACACGTATGTACGTATGTATCTTAGATAAATTATGAAAAAAGAAACAGCTCAGCAGTGCAGTCGCACATAAAAGGAGTGACCCATTTTTGTTCCCCAACATTTATACAGGTCTCCTGCTTAAAGAAGATTCTTAAATTCTACATTTTTTGTCCATTGTCCAGTTGACAAAGCCTGTGTTTATAATACAAACTGCTATAAAGATTAATATTAGAATAGAATTTTCATTTTTTTTTTTGCAACTGCTTTTGAACATAATTTCATTCAAATATGTATATTTGTAGTGATATCGATATCAAGGAGAATTTACTTCACGGCTCGGAGTCCAGTTTCACAGGACCAGTTCAAACGATACGAGAAGGGCTACCGCGGCCACGTAGCGGTGAGTTCCGTGCACTTTTCGAGGGCAATACTCCATGACACTGAAGCCTGGAACAAATTGGTATATAACAAGAACAAGAACAAACAATGCAATAGCAACTACTGCATATGCAATACCGAGGGCGACGAAGACGAGCAACAATATGATAATGATAAAGCGTCAATAGGATGTACAGGCATACATGCAACTACAACTATAATACGTGAATAATCACACAAAGACACACACTTAAACATATTGTAAACATGTACTCGTACTCGTTATGAAGAAACTAATGTCCTCAGCAATTAATCATAATTTCAGCTCCGCTAACTGTGATGACTTTAATAATAAGAATCGAAATTTGAAAACTGGTGAACTAACTCTACTACATACAAAATTCATATATATACACACAAACACACATACATACATACATACACACATACACACACACACATGAAATTAACTTAATACATACGTACATAAAATCGAGTAAAACCCCATGATAGTTATAATTAAATAAAATGTAGTAAAATAATTAAAACCAAATATATGAATATATGTATATACAGATACATATATATATATATATATAGCATATGTATATCTATAGATTATAAATCACTCGCTAGTGTACAGGTTATTTAAGCATAAAACGACGACGATGGCGACTCGAAGAGACTTCAACTACACTATAGAAATACAAACAAATTTTGAAAAATAAATATAAAAAATAGTATCATAAATCAAAACTAAAGCAAAAGAAAAAATAAGCCCTACCATACCATGCAAACAAAAGCAATTTGCATGTTTGAAACACGCTGCATTGCAATTTAATAGCATTGCGATTATTACTAATGTTATAGCCGAAACAAAGTTAATTTACACAATGTGCAACATTCATTATACTGACATATAAGTAGATATAACGTAGCCTGAGCAAGGAAACAAAAACAGAAAATATAAGAGAAAATTCACAACAAAAAAAAAATCGAAAAATAGAGCGATCAACTAGTGTCATGCATACCAAATAAAACAACAATAATACCTAACACAACCTCGTTCAAACATACATACATATATACACCTACCTAAACAGACAGAAACAAACAAAACAAAACACAACTAAAAACAGTGCATCCATACAAACAAAAATAACAGTAAATTTAATATAGAGAAATGTTGTCTTTTTATAGCAAGCTGTTATATTTTTTTAGTTAAAACGAAATATTGCAAGTTGTATTTGTTTAAACTTAGATCAGCGCGACGTACTCTGGCGACAAAACTCGAAGTGATGAGAAAGAAAAGTGATGGATATATAAAAAAAAGCACATAAATACAAACACACATATGTTAAAGTAGATTAAAATCATCCAAACGAGACAAAGAGACAGATTATTGAGTATCTTAGTATTTTATTACACGTAAACTAATAAAACCAGAAGGACAACGTTTGCCTTGAAACGAAAAATATTTTCTTTTTTACAAATTTCAAATCCTCAGGTAAGAAAATATTTGTTACCAACTCCTGAAAGTAAATTTAGCGAAAGCTTTTATTTTCAAAGTTTACATTTGTAAAAGCAAATTTGAGAAGAGTTGAAGTTTAAAAATGATTACAAATCACCAGCACAAATTTCCTACCTGCTTTTCTACAGCTTTTTGTAATCAACTGAAAAATGTGTTACTAATAAAAGTGTAAGTTTACGGAGACTCTGCTGAGGTAGGTACATTGTTTGAGATGTGTACAGTAGAATTCGTTGCTTGTATTACTTTTCGTAATGTTACAGGGAAAACCTATATTCATTAATAATTAAACCGAATCTCTATTTTATAATCACTTTTTAATAAACATTTACATCGTTCTGAACAAATTTTATATCAAATGTTGCAGCTGTAAATAAATATCCCAACGGAAAGGATTTGTTGTTAGCAATTGAAAAGGGAGTTTACGTATAACATCAGGTACGTTTTCCAAAAGATCCATTCTGCCAGGATGAAACATATGGTGATCTATGATCCACTCATAATCAATACCTTTATTTTGAAGATCAATTAATTCGGCAAACGAAGGATATTCGCCCGCTTCCAACATAGAGAACCTATGGCGAAAATAAAGAAATTTAAACTTATTTTATTTTCATATGAAAATTTAAATCTCACGTTGGAAAATCTTCTCGTAGATGATGAAATCTTTGTTCACCCTGAAAATACATAGATTCGTAAAATTGTTTAATACATCGTGCATGTTAGCACCGAGATGTACAGATTTATTTGCATAGCATAGGTACATAGGTATGTATGTGCATATGTCTGGTAACAGATTAATTTAAAAATACTTATGTTACATACGTATATACAAATTCGTCAATGAAAACAACAAACTTATATTTTATGATTACAATAGGCGACATTTCAAGTTGTTAAAACGATCTTATTTTAAAACATAACCGCATTTATAAGCGTATAAGGTATTTAAATATATTTTTAACTAACAAATTATTGTCATCTAGCGGTCAAAACGCTATAATTATACAAATAAAAACTGTCTCTGCTCTGCTAATTGATTTATAAGCGCAAAAGAACTTGGTTTGATCCTATGCGTGGACATACATATAGAGGTAAGTTAATGCAAACTGTTCACCTTTTCAGATTTCAACCATTCCTCATCATAAAGGGCAAATCCTTTATCCACCAGTTGTTTGTTGATTTGCACCACCTGTTCTTTATTAGTATCGCATAACACCATGTAAATTGTTCGTTTCTATGGAGTAACAAGTATCATTTAGTACATACAAAGTAACAAAAAAAAACAAAAAAAAACTATAATAATTACTTTTTCATGAATTTCTGATATTTGTCCATAAAGCATTAAATCAAATGTCATTTCTAAAAACGCATGAATAGATTCTTGGCACCAGTGAAGATTTTTTGGACATATATAAGATAATGAGCCACGTATTGCTTGTTGTGGTAATGTAGCAAAGGACGTCAACAGGAACTTTATGTCATCTACAGATACTTCCGAAACTGTACCATAATCTACAAACAGAACCTGTTAAGAAAAAGGTAAATTTGATATTTATATAAGTTTGCAAATTAAAAAGTATCATTACCTTAGCTTTATTTTCTATAACTGGAGACAAGATTTCTGCACGGTGCCATAGATTTTTATACAACGCCGCGCATACTTGGCCTGGGCATATACAAACTCGTGGAATACAAAAACTCTTAGGTTCAAGAGATGTATAAAAGCGTCTGGAATATACATAAAGTTTTTGATTTTTTTTTTTCTTAAGTTACGAAATAATTTGCGCATACTCAATTTGAAGCATTAATGTATCCAATTCATTGTGTTCTTTGTAAATATGGAACCAAAACTTGTAAGGACTGTGAATCTTATAATAAAAAGCAAATTAATATGTAAACCTTATATAAAAAAGCAAATAAATACATACAACAAAATAATGTTTCTTTTTTCTCACCTCTGAAATAAATAATCCAATGACATTGCCCGGTCTATATTTTTCTGGTAATTTATAGGATGGTATCTTTATACCAAAGGTCACTGTACTTTCTGGGAAATCCATTCGAAAAACTAAGTTGTCCTGCAAAAAAAAATTTCAAATATTGTACTAAAAAAAAAATAAATAAAAATGTGCTTACAGCGGCGTATGCGGGGACTGCCTCATCAGTATCATCAATTCGTTTTTTTCTATCGAAAGAATTGTTTAACTCGAACGCATTAGGTACATTTAAAATGTAACTAGCGTTTGTTACCTTACTACTTAAATATTTTGTATTCACTTTTTGTGGAAAATTGATTGCAGGATAAGCTTCTTCTTTTTCCAAGATGGTTTCTTTCACTGGTTTTTGATTAATTTCTTTATCATCTATATTGCAAACATCCAAAAGTTTTTGTAAAATAGTATCGTACTCAATTTTGTGCGGGACATATTTTTCATTATCACTGGGTTGAGGTTGTATAATTTTTTCCTGAGTTGATTTATTTGATTTTTCGGATGTAACAATCGGCTTTTTATCAACTATTTGTTTTTTAACTGCATACTTTGCTGGTAATTCTAGTTCAATCGGCTCTTTATCAACTATTTGTTTTTTAACTGCATACTTTGCTGGTAATTCTAGTTCTTGACATTTTATTACCGAATATCTAGGGGTACTTCGATTCATAGAATAACTGAAGCGAATATTGCTTGTAGGAAGATTGTCGCTGCTAATTCGTTTAGGAACTGGGTGTACTTTTTGTCCCGCTGATCGTGGTCTGTTAGAGAAGTCACTGTGAGAAGCTCGTAGACGTGGTGGCTTAACCTTTGGACGCGTTCTGGCTTTCTTCTGTTGACATACCATTTGGTGAATGTGATCACTTTTTTGGTTACGTACATTACCAACAATGGCAGTAGACCCGCTACCGTAAACCTATAAAAAAATTAAATGAGAAAACAAATTAATTTTCATTACAGTACTTACAATAATAGTATCTGGAATTGACCGAAGGAACTCTTCCAACGTTTGGAAGCCGAGCTTTTTGTGTGGTATTTGAATACCTTCAGTGCTGCGATAATCTCGATTCAGTGCATCGACAGTGATATCACCGGGGTAAGACAACACTAATGATTTAATGACCGCTTTAACCTCTTGCAAATAACCGATTTCCATCGTGTTAATTTCTAGTAAAATTTTAAATATAAAGAATTGTAGAGAACACGCAAGAATAACACAAACTTAACTGTAAACAATCGAGATGTGCTTCAAGATTATTTCGACTTCCGATTTCAAACAATTCTGTCATATCCGGGAAAAATCGATAGATGTCACGCGTACAGCTAAAAATAAATTTGTTAAATTGTAAGTCTGAGTTTACACGGGGATACTTTTTGACGACGAAACACTCCTTTCTATAGAGGGTGCCGACGAAGGGGGCTGTGCTCGTTCGACAAGTTTTGTGTTTCATTCGTCTCTGTAGATTTTTACATTACCTTTTATTTTGTTTCTCACTTTGAACGGATTGTAGCTGTCTTAAATTTTAAATGAATAAATGCCGTAAATTTGGAAACTGAGATTTGGGGTTTTTACATATACCTATGTATGTGCATGCAAACATATATGCATATGCCAAAGAACACATATGTTTGTACGTATCCAATTATTAATAATTATTTCTGATGATGGAGTTTGCAAATAAAGTTGAATTAATGCAAGATATATTAGAGAGTTTTGAAGAAGTCGCTAAGATTGATTTTGATGATGGTGAAAAGCATGAGATATGTAATTAGATTATACTTTGGAAAGGGTAGAGTTGATGTTCAATCAAATGTAAAAATATGTAAAAGAAATAGATAAACAAAACTGTGTCTTTCTTCACACAAACATAGTGTTTTTATTTTAGAAATAGGTATTAAAAAGCGCTATGCGAACGAAAAATTGCGAGTGTAAAATAAAGCGGAGTAGAGAAAAAAAAAATGAATACCAAACAAATGACTAAAGAAATTCTTTGAAGAAAGTGTCACTGTGTGAACGAGAAGGCCGACACAAAAGAGAAAATGTCGAAAAAAAGCGACAAAAAGTATTCTCATGTAAACTCGGACTTAGTAGTGACAGCATCCACTGTCAAAGATGACTAGATACGAAACTCTTTATTTCGTGAGAGTGCTCAAAAATCCGCATTTTTTATAACATTTCTGAACAATGCCACTGTGATAGAAAAGTGACTTCTTTGGATTATTAGGTATAATTTGGGTATTTTATTACAAACAACGACGTCTTTAAATACAATTTCACTAAAATATTTTATTGAGAAACAGTGAAATATTTAATTATATTAAGTTTTAAGAATAAAATTACAATAATTTCTATAATATTTACTGCTGAAGCAAATTTCTTTAGAAACAAAAGCAATAGATTTTTTTATTGACAAAGTGGTACTGGTGTGTTTTGCACATCAGCTGCTGAATGTTCCCCGATCTGACACTCCTGCCAACATTAGAATGTGAGATGGGGGAACGCTCTCAGTTGCAATTTGAGTGATTTTGAGTAAGTTTCGTATCTAGTCATCTTTGCCACTGTTAACATAACATTTTCTGTTAAATTACCGAAAGTGGGTTAACTCACTTTGAAAAGTGAGTTAACAGACTTTTATACAACAATAAACACATGGGAATTTAACATTTAAATGCCATGTTTATATGCATTTAAGCTAAAATGCATTTAACATCCGGTGGATACGTCTTAATACGTGGTGTGTTACATTGTGCACCCCGTTAATTACCAGCGCGAATTCCCTCGTTCACATGGTTCGCAATTTGACAATTCTCTGTTTCGTTGGTTCAACATGAAAAGTGAAAATTTTTACTAAAAGTTCATTAAAAATTGTGAAATTCGACAAAAAAAAATTCATTAAATGAATGAACATTTGATGTAATTCGCTCTAAAAAATTTGTTTGGTTAATTAAGTAATTTGGCGTGCACTAGGTGGGGTGAATAGCAACTTCTTTGACCGACAGAAAACGCTGCTACTGCAAAAAACGTTATAGTGCCTGGTAGGGTGATCATATTTAGGCATATTTAGTAGCGGTCAATATATGAATATTCACAGACATTAATTTTTTAAGCATTTTGAAGCTATTTTTCTTTTTTTTCTTGCAGGACATGTAAAGAGCTGGTTAGTGCGGTGCGGATGATGATTTTAATTAACTTTGTGTTTATAAGGGAACAAACAGTATGGTTACAATAAAGAAGGTAAACATCATATATTAAATTATGAAATAAGTGATTGATCCCACAGGATTAGATTACCAAAATGTTAAAATATTAGAATCTGGTAACATTTATCCAAAGAATGACATGTGCTTGATGGTGTTTTATTGACATATGTCATCTTTGACAGTTGGCAGCATTGCTTGGTAAATTGAGTTTCTTTCTTTTACTTCCTTTTCTTACCGAGCAAGCAGCAAAATGTCGAAGAGAGGTAAAAATAATCGTGAAAAATCATGAAATTTAAGACTAAAAACTATTAAAAAAATATAAAGATGGTTAACGAAAATATGTTAGAGTGTGTAGTAAATATTATTTTTTATTGTGAATTTCAGGACGTGGTGGTACCGCGGGAGGAAAGTTCCGTATTTCTCTCGGTTTGCCAGTGGGCGCCGTTATGAATTGTGCTGATAATACAGGTGAATAATTCCTGTTGTTTGCTTTGTGTCCCAATCTAATTGAATTCTTTAATGTGTCATAGGAGCAAAGAACCTTTTCGTCATTGCTGTACATGGCATCCGAGGTCGATTGAATCGTCTGCCGGCTGCTGGAGTTGGTGACATGTTTGTAGCTACCGTAAAAAAGGGCAAACCTGAGCTTAGAAAGAAGGTAAATGTTTATTTTCTTTTGTAGTGTAAAATTATGGATCTTTAGATTGAAATTCACCTGGTTTCCCCCGCTCTACGTGGTATTGACTCCTTTAGAAAAAAAATATAAAATCTTTCATAAATGGAGGGAAACTTTTCTTTTTTTTTTAATAATTGTGAAAACTTGGCGAAGTGTTGAGTCGTTATTAATTTCTGAACAAATTATATTACAACTGGAAGATGAAGTCTTATAATTGTTCTCAAACTGTTTTTTTCTTTTACTATTTTGGTAAATGTGTGCCTTAAAAGAATAAACGCAGATAGAAACAAGAAAGAAGTACTTGCTTCATTCGGCCATGCCGAAATTTATTTATCTGATGCTGTTATCAAATTTATTGAACTGTATTTGAGGACTAAATTTGAGCGCTCACATCTGAATAAACGCTTGTATGGGGATATATATTATAGTCATCCGATTTCTATAATTTTCATTGCCTATGTCCAAATTTCAGTTGCATTTTTCTTGAAGTTATGGTATTTAAAACTTCATAGTGCTTCAAACACCGAAAAATCAAGTGAGATTTAAGCACAATTCACATTTACAGTGGGCTAACCTTGACTTTTATATCAGGAATCATTAAAAGATGTACGTTTGTTCGAACTTATATATATATATATATATATATATTGGCATTTGTGCATAATACGGCAGTTAAGACTAGAATTAATTAAAATGTTTTGTTTTTGTAATTAATGGTTACTTTTATTCTGCCGTATAATTATATATCATTGTGCAATGAACCATAAACCAAACAGGGTTCAGGAAAAATTTGTAATAATTGTTAATGGCAATACATCAGACTTCAAATACTTTTTTCTCAATTTTTATTTTGCCAATAGTATCATTTTGTAGTTCTTCAATTTAAATCAACTGGTCGATACTTTTCAAACATATTTTTGGATTTAAATTCTTTCCTACAGGAGTAGTCTAAAGTTTTATTTATTTATTTATTTATTTATTTTATTTCTTTCAAGGTTATGCCAGCCGTAGTCATTCGACAACGGAAACCATTTAGAAGGAGGGATGGCGTATTTATATATTTCGAGGATAATGCGGGGGTGATAGTAAACAATAAAGGCGAAATGAAAGGATCTGCTATTACTGGCCCCGTGGCTAAAGAATGTGCTGACTTGTGGCCTCGTATCGCTTCCAATGCAGGTTCAATCGCCTAATTTTTCAAATAAATAAATAAAACCAACTTGAATATCGCATTATTTATTTAGATTACATTTGATGTAATATATGCGCAACTTTTAAATTTATTTTATTGTTTATTTCGAAGCTTCGGTGCGACATGTAGGTTTAGGTCTTGTGATTTCCATTGAAATTTTACCATTGGCGCCTTTAAACAAAGCGTAACATATTTCGAAAGTGCAACCTTCTAAGGAATCTCCGTTAAATTTGGTAATAATATCTCCGCGCTGTAATTTATTATCTATCTCCGCATAACCAGAAGGTATCTGAAGAAAAAAATATAAGTTTACATTTATGGTAATATCGAAAGATTAAACTTACTATTTCGGAAATTGTGCATCCACGATCATTTGGTGCCAGTGAAAGCCCTAAGTCTTTACCTGGCTTTTTCATAAATTCAACGCTGAACTTATCTACTTCAACAGGGTCAGCACGATATACTTGGAATGTGACAACTTTTTCGTAAGTGGTGTGGAATATTTGATGTACTTTTAGCGTTGTCATTTCACTGCAATTCACTGGTCGGCTGTTTACTTCTACTATGTGATCCAAAATATTTAAACGCTTATCCGCAGCTATTGCTCCTTCGGGATATATATGAGTTATAACGCATCCAGTCTGCAAAAAATATATAAATATGTATGTTATAAAAATCCTATAGTCGCTGGCGAAAAGTACTCTTACAGCATGATATTTGTTATTTATTTTAGTCATTTAATTTTTTTAATGATCTGCTGTGTTGGTTAGGTCAAGTTATTTTGTAATTTTTATACCAATATAAATGAGTATGCCTCCCACTGGGAGTCGGTGATATGCACCGGAGTTAACCCGCGTTTAATGACTTAAACGGGGTTAGATCGCTGACATTGTCCACCATTCAGCGCTACAATCGGACATTGAGGAATCCTCATTACTGCCGGGGTTGAAGAGGTGGATCATGGGCTATATGAGTGGTCGTAAATCAACGGAAGAATTCGACATCGAGACTCAGGAAGATTAAACAAGGCGCTCTCCAGGATAGTGTTGTTGTAGTAGCGGTTCGCTAGCCCCGCTTAGGACAAGCTTAACTAATCTAAGTCGACGAGGTTATCTAATGGGAGGTCCAGGAAACGTGATGTTTCGACGGGATTGGACCAAAAGGATAGTGGGGGTTTGATGTGTCGGTTTAAGGAGACATGTGAAGAGGTGGTTAGTGTCGTGCGGAGACTCTTCACATGCAGGGCATACGTTGGATATGCTGGGGTCGAGTCTGGATAAGTATCCAGACCTAAGTTGTGCAAGAGTCACGAGGGTCTCTCGAGGCAGCTCGAGCTCGTTGTCTGCAATGGATGGCGGTTTTGCTCCGAGTACGCCATTCACTGGAAGGGAGTCTTTGAAAGTGTTGACTGACTCCTGGTGAATGGCGTTCAGTGCTTGTCTGTACGCCGTCCTGTCCAGCGGTTTTACTACGTGTTGCTAGATGGTGTCCTTCATGTTTAGTACTCCCTTTCTGATTCGCCTAGATGGAGGTTCGGCTTCTGTGAGATGCCTATTGGAGTGTTCCCTGCGGTAGCATCCCAATAGGAATTGCTTGCACATCAAAACATTATGCTCCTTAACTCGAAGCATAGATGCCTCGCTATGCATGGGATGCACCGGCGACATCAGGAGGTTTCCTGTCGCGGTCCTAACAGCGGTGTTTCGGCACGCCTGTAGTTTCCTCAACTGCGTCTCGTTCGTCCTCGGCGTCCAGATCGGTGCAACGCAGTTGACGACCGGCCGGCCAATTGTTTTGTAAGTTGCCAGCAAGGTTTCTTTGTCTTTGAGTATTTTGTTGCGGCTCTGGAGTTTTGCGGCAATTGCGGTCGTATGCGAAGTGAAGGAGTGCAGTCTGTCAAGTGTTACTCCCCGTAACTTTGGGTTGTTTATGGTCGGAATTTTTACGTCATCAACCTTCACATTTAATTCGAGCCTGTACCCATTCGTCCAACTGGTGCAGAGGGTAACCGACGATTTAGTACAGTGCAGCAGTGTCAGTAACCAATGTACATACATGTATACATACTCGAATAATAAAAAAAAAACTAAAACCCACCTACCCATTTTACATACCTCACAGCCATAACACCCGACTGGAAGAGGGATATGCATACACGAATTATCGACGCTGCTAACAGCGACGAAATGTTGCCAACTGAAAGTGTGTTTGCATACTTTAAACAAATTTATAATTTTCGTCAACGAATTTCGAAATTTTATGTGTTCGAATATAATCGCCAATCAAATGTACATGATCTATGTATATGGTAATAAATAATTAATTACGAATTTAGTTTTCATTTCTTTTGAAAAAAACTACTCATTTTCTTCGTTTACTTAATATTCGTTTAAGAAAGTCTATACTGACAACCTTGTAAACAGCGAGAAATGAGCCAAGCCGGTTTTATGGAAAAAGTCAAATCGCCGCTGGTTTCTGCGGAGCAACCGTCAGTAATGGCAACGGCGAGCGATGACATCTTTTCATTTACATGGTGCTCTCCTAAGATGGGTTGCTATGGGTGGGAGGTATGTATGATGGGTAGTTACAGCATGACGTCTGTCATATCATTTGAGTGATTACATTAATTTCAATGGAGTACAGACGGACGGAAAATTTTAAATTTAAATTTAAATTTATACATAGTATATATTTATTTACCTTCACGTGATTATTTTTACCTCCAACTACCACTACACCAAGAGGCTTCTTCTCAACCTTCAATTCAATAAGGATTTTCTTGTTGGGTTTAATTTCTGCAACGGAGGGATCCTGTGGTTTTTCGGCTTCAGCTTTTGCTTCTGTTTAGATAAAATGATATATTTACATATGTATGTATACACACATATGCATATGTTTGTATATAATAATCCAATGTGCATATAAACAAGGTTTTCAAACCTTCTTTTTTCTTTTCCGCTGCTTCTGTTTCCGCCTTAAGGGCTTCTTCGGATTTGAGAGTTAACAAAACAAGCGTAACAATACCCTCAGCGCGTCTTATCAGCGCCACGGCCTAAAAGTGTTGAGAATATTTGATTTGTAGAAAGTATAATAGTTTGTTTTTATAGTTTCAAAAAAATGAGAATCAAATCAGCAGTTCTTCATCTTTTTTTTTATTAAATTGTGGGTGCAAATCTTATTTTGAAAAATATGTTTTCTTACAGAAATTCTCATAATCTAAGTATGCTGTATAGGTACGGAACGGGTGTATTATAATAAAAACAAAAACAAAATTGATAATCGAATGTGTATAAATTAGTACCTGCAAGAGCTTACGCTTCCTTAAAAAATTTTAATTACCTTTTACTCTTACAAGAATTTTTTTTTTGGTTTCGACCACTCGTGTAAGTCTACCTTGATCTTTAAGTGAACAAAGTTAATAGTTCCGTTCGTTGATCAAATGGGCAGTAATAATTTTCAGTTCAGCCAGTAAAAACTAGCAAGTGTGAAAATCAGCTGATTTGTGATCATATGATTGAATTTTTGTCAACAAAACAAAATTGATTTAAAATGAAAATAATATTAATTCTTTAATATGAATGATACACTAACACAATTAGTGCCTAAATGCAAATTTGTTAAAATAAATTTAATGATATCAACGATTCAATCAAATAGTTAAGGTACTCATTAAGGGGGTCTCCTCATCAGTCAGTTTCAAAAAATCGATTTTTTTTTTTTTTGCTTCAATCGTTAGAATTATTATTAAAGAATATTCTTGCAAATTTTGAGAGTCCAACTCAAACTCGTTTAGGATTTACAAATCTGAGTAGAGTCTCGCGTGGGGCAAGCGCGAGCTAAACTAAAAACTTTAAAGCCTATTTCCCGAAAACCGTATTTTTTAAAATTCCGTGCACGATTAAAAATGAACCATTAAAGCTATGTATACAAGTAAGACACCGTTTTTTAGATAATTTTATTGTCCATAGATTGAACTAAAAATATCTATTAAAAAATTTTTATTTTACAATGTTATCAACTCAATTATTCTTAGAAAAAGCACTAAAAATCGAGTACTTTTTTAAAAAAATGACAAAAATGTTAAAATTTCAACTTTCAATCACCATAATAGTCTATGATCTGCAAAAAAGCCTTCTGAACAAGGAAGTATTTCCATTTTTTGTTTCAGATAAAAATTACGGGCTGAATCATGCACGGAGTTTGAGTTGTTAATCGCGAGCTGCTGCGCAAGATTTTTCATAAATCAGCCATTTTTAATTATTTTGACATACAATAAACTTTTTTTTGTTGAATAAATATATGTTCAAAAATATGCAAAAGATCATTTGTTTCTCTTGTTGTTTTCATGTTCAAAAAAAATCCTGAAAAACCTCTTTTTTTGTAAGCTACTGATGAGGAGACCCCCTTAAATGAGAATGCGCTTGGAGTGGTGTGGAGTCATCGCCCGCATACCACGAAGCCCACGTTGATGAATTAGGAATTAGGAATGCTAAAGGTATAGAATTTGTACAACTCAAATTGATTTTGGATTCCTTAAATTTACTAGAAAGTATTGTCGACCAAATTAGCCGCAAAACATTGCGGGGCAAGGTTGTTTCTACGGTCACAGTGACGATAATGCATCCATTCTTAAGCTTCCGGAAGCGACAACGATGTATAAAATGAAATATTAGTGGCATTTAGAAGGAAATATAAAGCTCTTAAAGCTTAAGCTTATTTAAAAAGAATTGAATAAACTCTATAATAATGTGGAGTATTATGGCCGGCTCACACCGAAAAAGAATTTCAAACTTATTTTCATAATTCAGTTGTCCTTATTGAAAATCTAAGCGTGAAATGGTTGCAATGCAAGCTTTACATAAATATTCCACCTTTTAGAGGACTATTAGGAAAAACTATTTGGTGTTCTTATTGTTGGACGGCTATACAGTTGAAATACAATTGCCAATGTTATTAAAATACTTAGGAAAATACTTAAAACCAGAAATATTAAGCTGTATAAATCGAACGAATTCAAATGTAGCCGACAAAATAAACAGCTGTTATACAACTTGCTGTCTAATTTTTACTGAATCCTCAGAAAACTCAGTAAATTTCTTTCTTTGGGGGAGTAAGACATCTTACTTAGTTAGTAACGGAATGTCAAATTTTTTTTCCCTCGATAAAAATTTTACTAGCTTTTTGCCTCACCGAACGCGATATGTTTTGTTACTGCCCATCAACTTACCGAACAAAACTAATATATAGGTATGTGTAAGTAATAGGCAAGAATAAAATCGGTAGTCAGAAATTGCGAAGGATTTCAGGGAATCTAAACTATTACAGATTCCTGACATTAGAAATAATCGCAAAATACGCATGGCTTCATAAATAACCTACCTCGTCGTAATTCGATTCGATGGTGACATCTTTGTTGACGGCCAATAGCATGTCACCAACTTTAACTCCAGCCTGTAATTACATAATTGTACATACATATGTACTTTATAAGTTACAGCAGTATTTAAAAGCAAATTGGGTTTGTTTTTTGTTTTTGGTCTACTCATTATAATTACTTTAAGGCAATTTACTAAAATTTGTTTGAATTGTAAAAATTTACCGCTACAGCATTGGACTCCTCACGTAAATCTGATATAAATATACCGTTGCCCACTTCCACATGTTTTCCATAAATGACCATGATACCCAAAAATCCTTCTTTTTTAACTTGGACCGAACGGGCATTAGGATGCAGGTCGAATAAGAATTTGGTCTGGAATAATTGTTACATAAGTATTAATTTTGATTACATATTTATATTTAATTCATCTATATACATTTACATATATAAATATATATATATATATATACGTATGATACTTACATCATCAACTTCCTTAGGGAACTTCTTTATGGGCTTCACAGATATGCCCTCATCGCTATCTTTTCTGCGTGAAGTAATCAATATAATTTTCTCGCAATCGATGTTTTTGAATATCACTGAGGCATTTAAATGGCAACGGTTTTGCAAAACATTTCCGTTTACTTCGAGAATTTCATCACCCGCTTTTATATCCAACGAAGCTAATATACCGTTGGAATTGATGCCAGCTACAAAGCAAGCCATTTTTCTTCTATCCGTATGACCCGCTAACGCCAAACCCAGTGATGTATTTGGTGGTCGCTGCACTTCAATTTTGCGCAGGTCTTTCATTAAATTGTAACGCTTCTTAATTTTTGCTGTAATAAAGAAGTAAAGATGAATAACTCTAAATAATTCTCTAACTAAACCTTAGCCCATACCCATTGTGTATCCGAACTCATCGGGTTGTTCCTTGTCTCGTTCCTTTTCTTGCTTATTGAGCTTACAATTACCGGCAGATGCTCGATCGATCTGTATACGTATACATATACATATAGTGCAATTATTTCTTGGTTTTTTTTATGAACGCATTAACAAATTTCAAACTAAAAAAATTGTTGCTAAGTACCTCGTATCCGGATTCTGTGCGGATTCGGCCAGTCATATCTCGAGTATCCTCGTCATCATCGTCGTTGGCTGCATAATTTGCAGAAGGTTTTTGTCGAATTGAGGCAGAAAATGTTGGATTCTTTGGCATTTCTTTAGCTGGCGCCATCGGTTTGGGCGCCGAGCTTTTAATCGCCGAAGTCGGTGGATCTTAAAGTAATCTAATTAGTTTTTCTCTTTATATTTATAGAAATACATTTTAATTTAGATACCTGGAGCAAATTTATTTTTTGCCTGCACATAACCATTTTCACGTTGATCACGTTCATTTGATTTCTTTTCTTCCTATTTATGTACGATTATTTATATGTAAACAAATAAGGCAAACGAATGAATAAGTACAAATGAAAAGCAAAAGATAGTAGGTATATGTACCTTTCCAAACGTCTGAATTTCCAGATTTATTTTGATGCCAGCATCTTTAATCAGTTCGATGACTGCTTGTTCTGTAGCATTTCGCACATCGTTATTGTTTAACGATAATATTCGATCTCCCACCTTTCAGCAGTTTTTAATTTTTATGAATGTATTGAAAATTGTAAAGTAAGGCACATAAATGAAAGACGGTAATTAAAATAAATTATTTATACAAAGATTTGTTGTAAATCAAAGTATTAAAACAAATGAAGAAATTACAGTCCATCCCAGAATCACGGTCATGACGTCTTCTATTTAGAGAATTACTGAGACAAGTAAATGTTATAGGTTATTTATATTGGAGCTAAATATTATAATTTGAGTATCAATCTGAAAGAGCTAAGGAGGTTTGCTAAGGCGGGTACTTTTGAGAAGAAAAGTTCGTATTTTGGGTATAAAGTGGTATAAATGAACGCAATGATTCGGATGTGTCACCGCAATCGCCAGAGATAAATATTCAATACCTGAAAACTAACCAGGTTTGGCATGTCTTTCTCTAAATTCTAGAACTAAAATTAACTCTTGCTGCGAATGCTCTCAAATTTCACACTATCAATTTAAAATCAGTTAAGTGCTTTGGGGCAATCGTCATCTAAAACGTTCAAGCAACACACCCAAGTGGAAACAATCAAGGCCATCAATGCAGTTCTTGGAGGTCCAAGAATACAAGCTTTCCACAACCAGTCCAGGACCAGTCGATACGCTTCTGTTTGGTGAATCATTCACTGATAAAGTTAAGACAGTCTCAACGTTGCTAAAAGCACTTAAATATATGCTTAAACCATAATCAAGTATCAAAAGAATTGTGACTCCGAAACCTGGATCGAACTAAATTCATAAGCAATATTTAAACTTGAAAATACAATATTATCACAAGATGAATTACTCGGCACGAATACATTTGGAACAAACCCAGTACCTACAACTCACCTTAGATGATAAGGAAAGCTATATCTGAATATAAAATCCCATTGATCAAACGTATATCAAAGCCAAGTACCAAAAATTTCCGTACTTTATTGAGGAAATAATTGAGTGTGGAACAGAAATAGAATATTTTTTAAGAGAGGATGCATTTAGTGAATGTAACACAAACGAGGGTTAATTTGTATCACCGAATTTTCTAGTTGAAAAATTGTGTTATGTGAATTCAATTGCTTACCTTTACTAGGGGTATGAAAATAAAAGTCAAAGAATTACGATTATTAGGATGTCAATCGGTAGTGTACATTGATGATATGTTATTGGTGGGAAATTTCAGATTTAGTTTGCAGTAACAATATCAAGGAAACCACAGTGTCATTATAGTTAGGTTTCAAGGCAAATTGACAAAGGACATTTGCAAGTCTGTAAGGTTTGTAGTAGATATACAGGTTGATCTTTCAATTGAAAATACTCGCAGCAGTTAAAACCTTAAAATCAAATTAAATTCCACCTTCACGCAGACCTTGACTGGTGGATCAATAACATTGACATACGTGTAGTGAATAATGCTATTAGAGAAGGTAATGATCAACCGTAGCCAAATTGGCTATCACGACCTTGGTATTCATCGTTCAATGAATTACTTGTGTTAACGGAGAAATGAATGGCATAAATAAGAATGAACTTTTGAGCTGCAACGTTCCATATATGACTGAAGAGTTAGAGTTTCCGATCAAACCATGACCCGAACCTTGTCCTGCCAACCAATCGGCTATGGTGACCGCCGATTCAACTATAGTACTAGTATTTCTGCTCGTTAGTGGAACTCAAAACAAATTATATAGTAACTCGATCTTTTTTCTAAGAAGCTCAATTTCCCTTTAGCATTAGGGACGGCACAAAGTGTTCAAGCTTTAACTTATTTTAGTATATTAGTAACAAAATTAAATCAACGACGATAGAGAGTGTAGAACAAAATTTTATGATTCCCATGATTACTGAAAGCTAAAAATCTTTAGGTGTGTTACAGCTACATATCTGCCTAGCCAATCAATAAAATAGCCATCAAAACGGTTCCCAGTTAACAATTTTTTTGTTGCAATTTGGAAGTTGTATTCGGTAGAAATCTAAGTTCTACGTTGAACAATGTGAAAGGACTGTCAATTTCTCTTTACTATGTTTTTCCTTATGGCATTTCTCATCTTTAAAAGTATGCGTATTGTCCGGTAAACTTTTGAAAACTAGGCTAGTTTCATCAGACATCATAGTTTGCCTGAGACATCATACCTTTCAATCAAGGTAGTCATCCACCGTACCAATGTAAACAAAGTTCATCATTAACACTCCCAATTTCACCACAAAATTTTTTTATACAACTCCAATTCTCCACACGTACTCCGAATTAATCATACATTCATTATCAACAAAATTAATTTTTCTCCCGCAATGGCCGAGTGGTTGGCATTGGGTATTGTCATTCGGAAGGCCGTGGGTCAAGTCCTGGTTCGACCAATATCCAAAATTTTAGAAAATTAAACCCTCCGCGTGTATTTCGGGTATAAAATTAAAACTCCTTGTAAAAATCTTTCAGCCGTTCAGAGGCGGCCACAAATTGGAGGAGTAGCTCGGACGAAAATCGTTTTAGCGGTCACAAGCGCCAATTATACAGGGTTATCCCTTTGTTGGTGTAAAAAGTAGAAATCAAAGATGTTTTGATTTATTTATTAATTAGGAAGTTATGAAATTGAGTCCCTTAACAACCGTACAACGAGTTAAAATGGTTAAAACCTATGACAACCACGTTTTGTACTTTAAGGAGAGATTATGGTGCGCATAAACGTCCATCAAATCAAGCGGTTGGTAAAATTTTAAATAAATTTGAAGAGACTGCATCGGTTAGAAACATTGTAAGGTCGTTTTGTTCGTTCCACCTCTAATAACGCTTTCGTAAGTGAAAGTGTGCGCATAGATCCTCGATATTCTCAAGAGCTGGAACTGTCTTACGGCACATAATGGCGTATTTTGCTCTTGGACTCACTCCTATAATTGGTACTTTGTAACCGCTGAAGCGATTTTCGGCCGAGCTCTTCCTCCACTTTTTGGGGTTTGCCCCTTGATGTTTTACCAACAAAATGGAGGGACCTACAGTTTATACTAAGCCACCTCCGAACGAGGAGCCTTTATTTCGTGTCCGAAATACACTCGGAGGGGTGGACATCCCTTGCCGAGGGACGACCGCAATTAGAAAATTTAGCTTAATTTTTTAATTAAATCAATTTTCTATAAATTTTTGAATGTTAGTACTACACCAGGATATGAACCCGCGCCTTCCGAATGGCAGTACGCAATGCTAACCACTCGGTTACCGCGGCCGACTCACACCTACGTCCATATAAAGTCCAGTCCACACAACAACTGAAGCCAATTGGCCATTCGCAACGCCGTACATAAGGGGATTGAGTGATTGGACAACAAGCAGTAAACGGCGATTTTTCGAACAAAATTTTCTTCAGTGACGAGGCACATTACCTATTCGGGGGATACGTAAATTAGCAAACTTGTCATATTTGGGGTTTCAATAACCCTCAAATAATCGAGAGAGAATTTAGTTTCTAGTGCGCTCTTTGGTCCGGAGCTGTGATTGGGCCTTACTTCCGTGAAAACGACAACTGCGAGACTGTCGCAGTCAATTCGGAGCGTTATGGTCGTGTGATAACCGACTTTTTTGTTTTTTGAAATTTGCAAAAATTCGCGAAGCGGTCATATGAATGATTTAATGCCAAGGTTCATTTTATAATAAAAAGGAATTTCACGAAAAAAATTATCTTAAATGTATTTTATTTACACTTATTTTCGACTCCGCAAAATGGTTAACCCTGCATAATTATTAATTTAAAAACCTCTCTCCCGCTACCAAAAAAAATTTCTTTTTTCACACTTTTTCCCAGGTACACCAAGTAAAGGGAATTACATAAAAATCAAACTTGTCATAAGATTATAAATTAACTCCTGATTCGAATGCCTTTTATTTTAATATAAAATTAACAGTCTTCTTATTTTTGTTAAGAATCCTTAGTACTGTTCGGTTACTAGATGGTGCCCATCGTCCGATCACTAGCACACTTAGCCTACTAGCTGCCTCGACCGGATGAATTACACCCTCTACTCTCAAGTTCTATATCATTAAAAATGTTTTTATATAATTTTTGTTAGGGTAGTGAACCAAACATAGTGTTGTCATAAGTAAATAAATTCAAAATCTTTTTAGTAGAATAGTGTCATATAACTGGACAAACAACTCGTTGCTACAACTAGATAGCTAGTATACACGTATGGTAATTACGATCGAACCTCACCCAAGTAAGTTCGTTTGATCGTACAATTATGAAGATTTAAAGGTATGCAAACAATGTACATATATATGAATATATAACACACATACGAGTACGTATTTATACAATTTTATTGATTATTACCTTTAACTTTCCGCACAAATGAGCTGGGCTATCAGGAACTATGCCTTTTATGAAAATTCCTGATGTTTTCGAGTTCGGGGAGTCTTTTACCTAATGATAAAAAAATCAAATAATGGGAGTTTATAATTGAATATTAATTAAATCTACCTCTCCTCTAACTATACAAATTCCAAATGATTTTTTTCCCGTTTTATCCAGTGTAACTGTGTGAATGTGATCTGTAAAAGAAATAGTTATCAATAAGATTATTTTATCATTTTATAAAGTAGATAGTTTTAATTAAATTGTCAGAATAAGTAACAAATTATCTTAAATTTTGTCTTGAAGTTTGCTTAACGCACGTATAAGATAAATTAATTCAGATTTGGAATTTACCAGTGTTTGTTGATTTTAAATAGAGCTCTAGATACCTATCGAGTATTGTGAGCAGCTCGATACTCGCTCGGTACTCGTTCGTTGCTCAACTGCTCAAATGATAGTTTGAAATTTTTCAAATTTCAATTTTGTTTGTCAAAATTTCTTTAGTATTTCAATGAGTTTTACTCTTTGCTTTAATAAAATTAAAATTATAGAAGAAAGTTCTGCGAAAAAAGTCAAATTTTTTATTTAAAAATTTTCGACCAATGAGCAATGAACGAGTGTGCGAGTACTTGTTGCTCAAATGCTCGAGCAGCTCGAGCAGCTCGAAAATGTTCGAACAAAATCTTGAGCTCGAGGGCCTGTTAAATTTTAACTTCTCTTCAAACACGTTTTCGTTTTTTCAACTGCCTGTTTTAGAATTTGGCCGTTAAATTTAAAAGGCGGTCAAAGCGCTGGTTAACAATTTATTTTTTGACATCGACATCTGTTCAGTTTACAAACAGAAAACAGCTGATTTACAAATTTACTTATTTTCTTTTGCCATAAAATATAAATATAACGGAAAATAAGATTGGGAAAAGGTTTCAAGACGCCTCTGTGCATCATATTGCTGAGAGAAATTTAAGAAAATTTACCTTATTTATGTTTAGAACAGCTGATTTTCGTTGTTCCTTTCTTCCTCTTCGCTGTACTGCCACATTTTATCTAATATTAAATAAACATTTAACAGGAGGTGAAGAAAATGAAAACGAATTTATCATATCGTTAAATTTAACTGCCGATTTCGTAATCCTCACATTATGAGGCACTCGAAAAAATGGCCCTCAGGGTTACATACATTACATACCAGTTGAAATTTGCCGGTTTTTTTCGATAAAGAAAACACTTAATTTTCAGAGAAATCTCAAAATTTTTTTATTCAAAGTATTGACCATTGGTTTCTACACATTTCGCCCATCTCTCAGGCAAATTATGGATACCATTCCAAAAAAACTTTTTCTCTTTCGAGGCAAAACATTCGACGAGCCATTTTTCGACTTCTTCAAAATTAGCGAAGCACTGCTCTGCAAGGGAGTGTCCCATCGATGCGAAAAGGTGATAGTCGGACGGAGTGAGGTCTGGAGAGTACGGCGGGTGCGATAATATTTCCCAATTAAGTGTTTTTATTGTGTCTTTCACCAGTTTAGCGGTATGAGACGGCGCGTTGTCATGTTGTAAGATAACTTTGCCATGTCTTCGGGCCCATTCCGACCGTTTTTCGATCAACGCATGATTCAAATTGATCATTTGTTGTCGGTAGCGATCCGTGTTCACCGTTTCACCAGGTTTTAACAACTCGTAGTACACCACACCACATTGGTCCCACCAAACACAGAGCATTGTCTTACGGCCAAAGCGATTTGGCCTTGCAGTCGATGGGCCAGCTTCACCAGGGGAAAGCCATGATTTTTTTCGCTTCGGGTTCTCAAAATAAATCCATTTTTCGTCCCACGTGACAATTCGATGCATTTCGATTTTCCATTTTTCTATCGTTCAGCTGGTGTGGCACCCATTTTCCATACTTCTGGTTCTTTCCCATGGCTTTTAAGCGTTGGCAAATTGCTCCTCGAGTGACATGTAGTGTTTCTGCCAATTTTTGTTGCGATTGGGTTGGATCAACATGCGATTCCTCGTCTTCGAGCTTTTTCGCTGCACCAGGATGTTCATGGTCTGTCAAATCGAAATCTCCACTTTTAAATTAACGAAACCATGTCCCACATGTTCTAATCACTGGAGCATGTTCATCATAAGTTTCTACCAGCAACCGGTGAGCTTCAGCTGCTCCTTTCTTTTGATGAAATAAGAAAAGCAACGAATGCCGCAAATGCGATTTACTTGGAACGAAACTCGACATATTCACTGACGCTATTATTTTGGCGGAATGTGACTTGCGTATTTTTGTAGGTTAATGTCAATAGAAACAAATTACATACATGCCAAATCATAGAAATTTATACATATTGCTAGCGACATCTACTAGTAAAATCGGCACACTTCAACAAACACACCTGGTACATACACGTACATATGTATATAGCTGCGGTTTCGCTTACCACCAGTTAACAAAAAGGAAAACGTTGTTTGTTTTCTGGGATTTTTATTGGTGGTTTCAAAAGTAAAGGGCTGTATTTTGACATCTGTCAAACCAAACATGTTTTGTTTTAGTTAAAAGTCAGGCATTTATGAAACTGGATCGCTTAACAACCGTACAACGCGGTAAAATTGTTAAAACCTACTACTAAAATGGTAATTCAAACATTCGACAAAACGTGAGTTAATTATGTCGAATCAATGACTGAAGTCGAATCCAATGTTTGCAATTCATTTGTTTTGGTTATGAGTAATATCTTAGGCAAAATAAAAACTGATAACCATTATCGAACTTGCAAAAGCTAGTTAACATATGAAGAAAACAAGATTTGTATTGACCAGTGTTATCTTTCAATTTGAATACCTTAACCTAAAAAATATTTTAATCCAGAAAGCTCAAAGATATAAAAAGCTGAAGCCGATCTATTAAAAAGAGTCTTCTTTGTACTAGATTTGCTATATTATTCCAGTGAATGGAGAGACCTAAAGTTTATTCTAAGCCAAGCCAGCCATAACAAAGCGTAAAAGATCAGATGAAAAGACTATTTTATATGTATGTGAGAACAAATCTTGCGCCTTTTTCCTGTTAGCCTCTTTCCTTGAAACAATTTTTCCACTTTTAAATAAAAAATAGAAATATATGTATATTGAGAATTTTATTCTTTCTTAAATGTGATTTAACATTAAGCACACGCTAAAAAATAATATAAAATATTATATTTTGCCATCTCTGATAGTGAACTTCATCAAGTATATGATTTTTGAAAAGGGAAACAAAACGCATATGTAGACAAATAAAGAAAGAGTCCGAAATGCTGAGAAGCTGGACGACAAGTGTTATGCTCGAAAATTCTTTAAAAAATTCGGCGACTTGTAGAAGGTTTCAAAACAGAAGTATACTCTTGTAGGGTACAAAGAGGTTATCTAGACACTGATGCCCAGGGTATACCGAATTTATAGAGGGAACACTTCTTTACTCTGCTGAATGGCAGTGAAAAGGAAACACCAAGATATGGCGAAGATGATAGAACAGATTTTCCATTGTCCGACTATGAAGAGTTACGAATACCAATCACCTACTTGAATAATACCGTGGAAAAAATCAATTCAAAATCACATATAAGGTCCTAATGTGTACTATGTGAAAGACTTAAGCCCATCGTCAACTGATTGGTCCTTATCAAATCTTGGAAAATACCGTGAAAAGTGGATAAACACACACTACCTCTTGGGAAAAAGTGCTGGGACTAAGGAGGCAATTGAAAAGTAACGTCCTCTCTTCATTTTCGTTCTTCAGCATTTATGATGACCACATCTGATGAGTCGACGTTAGGAGTTTTCGCGAGAAAGATTTTGCGTAAGATTTTTGGCCCGATGGAAGACCTCAATTCCGTTGGAAATATCAGGTAGAAGAAGGACCTAGCTTCACTTAGTGTCTCCAATTGGCGAAAAGAAGGAAAAGAATGGCGCGCTGTTGTTAACTCGGCTATGTTCACGTAAGCGATGTTTACGCCAGTCAAGAAGAAGAAGAAATATTATTTGTAGTTCTGAGAATCTGTTCCCCCGTGGTCAGATAAAGGTTGCAAGCTCGGGTGTTGAAAAATCATTGAATCTATTCAAGTATTTTAAACAAATATTCTTCCTTGCAAAGTCAAAGATCAGCTATCGAATTCATGACATTATAATTAAATAGATAATAAATTTAAAAGTTTCGTTAAAGCTCAAATTGAGCTTTTCGTCGTGCTTTACCAATAACTTCCTCTATGAAACTAATTATAAAATCTAATTATTGAAGCAATTGTTAGAAAGCTCTAGCAGAGTTTAGATGGATCTGCTGGTGGTTTATCAAAAAAAAAAACTTATTTATCAAACACTGAACTCCATCTCTTCATGGTATTTCGATGGTGGGTGTGACCATTACATTTTCGGTATAATAAAAATGTACACAGCTGAAACCAAATTGAATCATATTTTTAACTTAGACATTGATTAAGGAAGTCAATGTACAATCGTTGTATTTCCATTTCTTATTTGAATTCTTTAAACTTTTTAGTCAAATATTTCCAAGCTCAACGAAGCAAATGGAACTCCCAACCGTTTGCGTATTATTTTCAAGGCCATAAGCAGTAGATATCGATTTGAGAACAAAAGTACGACTTACCACCACTACCAGAATTTATTTGCACCATTTTGAAGATTATTGAATAACGCTTGAACTTTTTTAATCCTTAGTTACTGCTCACCACAAGGTTTTCATTAAAAAAATTGAAGTTTTCTTATTTACGATATTCCGTATGTATGTATGCACGTATTTATTTAAATTACATATGTACATACATATGCTAATTAAAATATAATTTTGAAGAGCTCGCGAACGAGCTCGAACTGTCGAAATGAAAATCGCGCCCAAACTGATTTGTAAACCATCTGAACTGACTGACTTGTTTCATTTGTCTTGACTTTCTTATTTCTATGCCTCGCACGCGTCGAATATAGAAGGTAATTGTGGGCACATATCGATTATTGATTCCACGGCAGGGCTTAACTGTTAGTTAATTGTGTTTATACAACTAGACTGAAGACTGGAAGAATTCGTTACTAAATATCTGAAGCTTTGTTTTTTCGCAGATATACATACATTCGTACGTGTACACGTAAGTAAAAAACTTATTTGCATACATACTCGTATAGTCTGCATTTTCAGTATATTTAACATTTAAAAGTAAAATACACTAAGGTAAAAAATCAGATTCTCATAGAGGTATACAAGTGCCTACAAACATACATATATGGTATGTATGCCCTTACTTATTATTAGTAAATTGTATTGTTCATTCATTTTACTTTATGTTTACTTGAATTATTTGTTTGTTACTCTTACTATTCACATAGTACGTACATACATACTCGTACATATGTATATATTTTGCCAAGTTGTGTCAGTTGCGCCACAAATGAAGCCATACCAATAGACGCCGACACAACAAAGACAGATCGATATGGATGGCATGCGAACATTTGCGATTTTCAATAAAAAGTTAGTTATTGCACTGGTCATGACTATTCAAAATTATGTACATTTATATACATACTCGTACATACATATTTCTGTAGTATGTATGCATACTCTATGCAAAGACGGAAATGCATATAGAAAAGCTGAACAGGCACGCAGTGTGAATTTCATGATCAGATCCACCCGAAACAGTAATATCATTTAATAGTACTTGATTATCGAATGAACTTCCAAAAAAATCTGATTAACATGTCTGGTTTTTCTGGAAGCAGTCGTTTGCTTACCAAGATGTTGAAAAGCTGACCGACACGGGTAACGAAAAGTTACAGGGACTTGCAGCAGGATTCAAGACCAGAACAAACTCTTATGGACCCATAGAAGTGATATAGCGACTGATACCCAGAGGTTATATATACATATATATATATAATTGGCGCTTTGTAACCGCTGAAGCAGTAGTTTGTGAAAGACTAAAGCCCACTGTTAACAAAATAATTGGACGTTATCAGTGTAGCTTCTGACTGCCCAGATATAGCGCCAAATCTTGGAAAAGACCAGCGAAAAGATGGTAAACCAGCATCAACAATAACCACAATGTCTGCCTTGAAATCAGTCCAACGTAGAGTTACTCTTGCTAACAGGTTGGACTGAGTAGGAAATTGAAATTTAAAATCCTCTCTCGACGAACAAAGGGAACGTCGAATACTACAGCCGGCGGGACGATAAGCTATACGAGATATATGTACGTTGACATTGACATAGTTTAGCGAATCCAGAGGTATCGGATCACTTAAAGTGAAAAGGTTGCCTTTGAAATATGTTAATTTCAATTGTATCAAACAACGTTTATATTAATTGCTGCATAGAAAATTCACATCACATTAGATTCTCACCTTTCAGTTTAATCCCAATAGTCTTCCTCGTTTAAGTCATTATTTTCTTTGGCTGAAGACTCCAACGGTGTTGTTGTTTCTAGTGATTTTAATTTAGCGTACCATTTATTCCTAGCCATGGAATATCCTCTATTTCATAATTTTTACTTTTACTTATTTTTTCAACCAGAGATAATAATTATAATTAATACGGGATAAGGGAAAATGGTTGTGCTTATAAAAACGTCAACAAAAAATAGCTTCAACAGTTGAAGTATGTATGTATGTATATTTTGCAACAATCTCAGTATCGGAAAGCCCACGTTAGGCTACATGGAAGGAAAGAGGGGCCACGGGAGGCCTACTATATGACTACGCGGCTTAAGTAAATCCGCTAAGATCTTTTGAATGAAATTTAACTTTTGATTACATAGGTAAAGCATTCAAATTCAACGTTTTAGGTTGTAACTAAATGGAATGAATGACATGTGAAAGTTTGCTTTTGTATTTAAAGGAACAATTAGTACAAGAAGTACTCCAGACACTTTAACACTTTGTAACAATTTTATATCAATATTTTATAGAAAATTAATTAAATATTTATTTTTTATAAAAACACTAAATATTACATTAAAGTAATTTCTTTAATATTTTATACCGAAGAAAAATTTTTTAAAATTAAAACAGTGAATTTTTTTATTTACTTAGTGGTACTTTATGCACCTCAGCTGATGAATGTTCCTCGATCTCACACTGCTGTCAACCCAACGACCTGAGTTGGGGGAACGGGATTTGAGTAAGTTTCGTATCTAGTCATCTTTGCATCTGCTACATATATATTTTCTACCTTTTCGACTACAATATGGCGTTGCTCGTTGTATCAATATTCCGATCGATCACGTTGTTGTTAAATTAGCACGGTCTTTATACAACGCATGCGAGGGCGCTTACAGAGGCGCTTTGTAATCGTTGAAACGATTTTCGGCCGAACTCCTCCTCCAATTTGTGATTTTGCGTCTAGATGTTTTTCCGACAAATGGAGAGACCTACATTTCACATTCCCTGCCCTACAGTTGACATTCCCTGCCGAGGAGCGAACGCAATTAGAAAATTTAACATATATTTTTTTTATTTAAATTAATTTTCTATAACTTTTGGATGTTGGTTGTGCCGGGATATGAACCTCTGCCTTCCGAATGGCAGGACACAATGCTATCCACTCGGTTACCGCGGCCGCCTGTATATACTCCCTGGATTACTCGGTGCTTCCATATGTTGGAGCTCCGCTGAAAATTGCTATACAAAGTTCCAATTATGTATATGTACAGATATATGAGCATAAACACACACGATAATGATTTTCTCCATATTTTTAGAATATATTATATCAATAAAAACTAGTAACTTTTATAATTAATGATAATTGCAGTACAAAATTACAAAAGGTTCTGAAATTTCCATAGACATCGATGACGACTGCTGTAAGAATATCAAAGGATGTACTCGTAGAAAGAGATTACGGAGTATCTGTCAATGCTGCTGTCTAAAATAGAATGACTTGTTCTGCAGAGTGGCTAGCAAACACCATTACTGAGGCATGTAAACAGAACCAAGCGTTTCCGCTATGCAGAAAAATATGAAAACGTCCATTTAACTTATTCTAAATTTTTGGAAATGCATAATGTCCACAAATGAATGTAAAGTTGATATTTTTGGAAGTGATGGCTACACAAATTTTGACGTAAATGGAATATAGCACCTTATCTTAATGAAAGGCAAATATAAATAACATCAAACTCTTCTTATATGATGCAGTAAATACCTACCTGAGCGAATTCCTATCGAATCACTGGTCTTTCGTTCATTATCATCTTCAACTAATTTATGGTTTCCGAACTTCATGAAAGCTTTCTGCTCTTCTTTATATGTTTTTTAGTCTATTGTATGATTTCAGTTTTCCTTTCCTGAAAGCAAAGGATTGTATTCACATCCAATGATCGCATGAACTTTGTTTATATTTTCGGTAGGTTAACATTGAGCATGTTAATCTATTTCCCGTACCCGAAAGCACTCAAACAGTTGAACCATTTTAAAGGTGATGCATGATCCCAACCAGCAGGATAGCAGCAATGTCAGTATCCAGACTTTTAATTACAATACTGGGCATGACAATTCTTCATCGATACTGAAAACAAAGTGACTACAACCTACAGACTTTTTCGTAAACTCTAATTTCGCAGACTCATATCGATGTGAACGTTCATAATCTTTGATCGAAGAGATAAACTACTAATGAAAGATAACGTCATTTCTCGACCGTAAATTCTGCAAACATTTCAATTAAACAAATAGTTCCGTCTAAATGCAGCGTTTGAAAAACTGCCAGTTGAACAGCAACAGGACTCAATTTTCTGCTATTCATTTGCTGCCACAGTTAACAGTTGCAAGTATTTACCTTTGCTTTTTCTTTGACTGTGGAAATGTATGCAACGACAGCAAGGTAAACAAAATTCATGTAAAAGCAATGTCTGTGACTGTTGCTTTGCTGTGAACCATGTGAACAGTGACAGCGAAATAAGCAGCAGCAGAGCATGATCGTTTTGCTGTCGGTTTCTTGTTAGTTTGCTGCTGCTCATGCTGTCGGCTGATAAAAACAAAACGACGGCAATTTGATAGTAACTTAACGGCTAGCTATTGAACATTTAGTGTGCAATATATGTGTATACCTATAGCTGTGCAGCTCTCTTTGTATGCCTACTAACATGAATTGTTTCATATATTGCTAAATACCTAAGTACCTACATAATACAAATACACATACATGTAATATTTGTACGAATACTTTAATGATCTTTTCATTTGACTTTGCAGGTTTTCGCAGTAACTACGGCGTTACGGTATTCGTAATGTTGTCGTTTCTTTGCTTAACACTGTTGTGTTGCTTTTACATATAAACGACAGTCGAGATCAACAGCGCAACAACTGTTCTTAGTCTGTTGTTGCTGACTTTGCTGCTGCTGCTGTAGGATTCAAAACAAAGCAGCAGCCACAGCCTGCTTTTGCAGTAACGCTGTTTGCTTTCATGTTGAAAAGAAAATCTCACAGTGAAGCTAAACCAAAAGTAAAGCAAAGAAAAGCTGCGCAAGTTTTTTTAACACTGCCTAAATGGCACATAATGTGGCTGTATGGTACATTTTTTTGAGACTGCATGGTGTTTTTCTGTATATTATAATGACTTAAGTCTGCAGGAAAATCTTGGTGAGTTTGTAAACTCAGTTCTAGATAAATTGGGCTTATTATTGTGGACATCATCTCGGGATTTCGAGCCCACCCTTGACGTGCCGAAATTGTATTTGTAAAATATATAATATCTTTGAGCCTTTTAACGGCATCTGCGTTTATCATTTGTTCTAATACCAGGTCAACAGGCTGTCTTCAAAATGGCTTGGTCGTATTATTAATACCATAGTATCTAATTTCTACAGTCCATCGTGCATAATTTTGTAGATTGCACATAAAAAAACATATTTGTGATTTTGAGTAGTATTCGTATCCATTTAAAAAGGTCGAAGCTTCCAGTGCAATACTTCGTGATAGGTTCAGTTAATACTGTGCTCTTTTATCATGTTCAACAGTGAAACTTTGTTGTTTTAAAAGTCGTAATTATCTATTAACCCTTTTAAACATAAAGGTTCTTTTAGGCACATATTATGTTATTCACATTTGCGAAAAAGGTAAAAGCTTTAACAGCATTCAAATATTTTTTGGCCGTTAAAAATAAACGGTGCATTACGTATAAAAGCTTTGAAAGCTCTTACAAGTTTTTAATGGTACGTTTTAAGTTTGTTAATATTAGGTAACGTAAAAAGTTCGTTAGGTTTTTTTTTATGCAAATGGTTCCAAACGATTTTCTGGCTTATCTTTAGTTCCTTAGCAGTTACCATAAATAAGTGCTCACGTGACGGTCTGTTTCCACTATTTCCATGATTTTATCGCAATTTTCAACGGCAAGCCTCCCGACGCGTGGTGCATCTTTGACATCGAAATTACCGGAACGGAACCCAGCAAACCACTTTTGTGCTACACGTTCGTTTACAGTATTGGGCCCATAAACTAAATTAATTTTTTCAGCCGCTTTGGCTGCTTTTTCGCCTTGATCGAAGAAAAATTGTAAAATATAGCAAATTTTCTCTTTGCTGGTGTCCATCTTTGACGAGCGCTCACAACGTACCGAGTCAATCAATCAAAAAACTGTTAAAGACAAACTTTTAGCGCGAATAAACACGTTTTCAGCGCCGTTTAGTATGACATGATGCGATACTTAACACTAGTACTATGGAAAATAGCGCCATCTCTTAGATAAAAATCGAACGAACCAATTACTTGACCTAATATTAAACTTGATTTATTTCGCGCGTGAAAAAAATTATATAAAATTATAGTTATTAGAATATATTAAAAAAGAGCGTTTTAGCCGATAGTCAAGCATATCAAGTGACGACGAGAACGAGGATTTTAGAGTGGTAGAAGCTCTGACCGTTGCATTTAAGGATGAGCACCATTTACGACAGTATATGACCAATAAGCCACACAATTGGGATATGAAGTTTCTTGTTTGTACGATATTTTTGGCTATGCCTTGCCTATCGCGTTGAGATGTGCAGTGGTGCAGGTGATATGGTGATCATGCGTGGTCAACCAGATCTTGTCATCGGATACCATTGTTGTTGTATGGGATCCACCATATGGAGTAGAAATAAGTAACATTCTGTGGAAAGGCATCAAAAATTTCTGTTTATTGACAAATTTTGTGGGTATTAAGCCGTTAGCAAGGACGAATTTGATTGAAAAATCAGCAAAAGCTTCTCGTTACGACAGGAAATCAAAGCAAAACATCGAAGTTTAATGTCCATAAATTATTCACGAATATAACACTCACATGGGCGGCGTTGACTTGACGGATGGAATAAATAATAACCACATGATAGATATGGCAGCAAAAAGTTAGGACTCAAACTTAGCGAAAAAACACATTTCTCTGAAGTTGCCTGCCGCGCAGTGTGCATGCACCCCGAGTTAACTCCATTATAGTGATGGCTAGTTGAGGAGAAAATTTTTAAATAAATTAATTTCCAAATTTAAACGAATTAAAAACAATAATTTGAAAATAATTTTAGCTTTAAAAATTAATTTCCATAAAAATAATCCACATAATTAATTAGAACATTACCAAACACTTTAACAAGTTGAATTTCAAAAAGTAATCGTTACAGGTAATGGGAAAAGAATTGTCTAAGATATCGTAACTCAAGAAACCAAACTATTGATTCCAAATTTTAATTAATTAATATTTTCAACTATAAATACATGCATACATATGTTGTTAAAAGGATTGTAAAATTTTATCGGGACGAATGAGAACATATAACCTGTTTCCCGACCTCTAGATATTCGGTTTGACCACCGACGTCGAATTTTCCTCAGCAAACTAAAAGTTTCGGCAACAAAAGTTGTGGTTCTAATTCGTTGTTATTTGTTCCAAAAGAATCGTACATATGTATGTAGGAATATATGTGAAACAATAATTAATCAATTTAGAGTTTTCAAAAATTCACAAAATTTGCAGCGAGGGAGTAGAGTAAATGTGCTAGTTACCGGACGATTAACCTTTTCTTCTACTTCATGCTAATTTTTTTCATATTACTAAAATCATATCATTTGATAATAATTCAGGATCTTTAAATAACTCCAAGTCGACTAAGGATAGTAATTTTTATAAATGTTATTTAGTTTTTTTGTGAAAGGCACATTTGTAAAATAAGTCGTATTTCACTAATGAGCGGACGTTTTCTTAACGAGCGAACAATAAAAATCCAGGCGAAACCCATTTAACAGTCATTAATATTGAAAATTAAAATAATTTTTTAAAAATAAACAAATAAAGTCTGATGAAGTTATCGCTGCGGTTCGCTCGACAATTGCCTGGATTCTTCAAACAAAAAAAAAACATTAGAGATCGTTTATTGAGGAGCAGGTTCTCGTAACTACATTTCCCGAGAGGGAGTAGATTCTCCCCACATCTAAATAAGAATATATCGGTAAAGGCGGGAAATAGTACCACACTATGACCTTGCAGAAGCGGGAGTAGATCCTCACTACCTTTATATTTTGGATCTAGCTTCCAATAGTAGCTGCAACGGTACGAATATATAACGTTGTAATATAGTGTTAAATGGTTGATGTATTTTAATTTGAAAATCCTATCTCACAACCCATGTTATTTTACTATTTATTTAATTATGTTTGAAAGTCGTATTTTAGGAAGATATTAATTTTTTCTGTTAAATATTGATTGCGGATTGATTGTGGAATTTTTCTTTTAAAATTTCCTTGGGGGATACTTAGGGATTCTGTTAATACTATCATACTACATTCTCTTTTTGGAACTCTTTTTCCCGGCCAGCTTATTTATTATTTATTTTATAACTACAATATAACGCATAGAATAATGAAGCAAAGGACTGTACGGACACTGATAGAAATATTTTATCCATACATTTTCAGTTACTGGTCACACTGTTCGTTAATTGAAAATAAGCTTAATTTTCATCCCATTAACGAGACAGTCGAATTTATTAAAAAAAAATTTTGTTTAAGCAAAATATGTATTTCAAATTAAGTAGACATACATAATATTAATTAGCAATAAAACTAAACACTAACAAGCCCATTTATATTAATAGAAACTTATTCTGCATTGAAATATCTCTCTCTCTCTCTTATTAACAAAAAATATCTTATTCACATTTTTTCCTAGGGTGCACCAACCAAATCCGTTTAAATAAGCTGATTCCTGCTTCGAAGGCATTTATTTTTAACATAAAATTATCAACAGTTTTCTTATTCTTGGTAAAAAAAACCGTCCGGTTTCTAGGTGGTGTCCGTTTACTAGCGTACTTACCCTAATTCATCAATATTAGGCTAAATTACGTATTTATGTAATACCTATAGATATGTCATCTTATTAAACTTAATTTGTCTGATACAGTAAATTAATTAAATTTGATTTATTCTCTTTTGCTGGAATATATGTACCTGCATATGTACCTACATATATATACCTACAGAAATAGATAAAATAATTTTAATTTCAAATAAACTACATTTACTTTTTATGTATGTAGCTAGCTACTCTTATCTACATAAGAGTATATATGTAAATTGTTTTCTTGTCAGTGTTGCATAAAATAATAAAAGCTACGAAGCTGAGTGGGATGGAAAATTATTAAATGTGTGTAAAGCACCATTTTATGAGCATACACGTTCATACAGATTTACATAACAAAACAGTGAAGAGTGCCTTATTAACGTTAGTTTGTTTTTTCAAGAAAAATAAATTGATTTGATAGAAAAATTTAAAGCGGAAAAACGTGTACTCAAAGCTTAGTATACATACATACATACATACGTATGTATATACAAATATTTTATATGATTGTACATATGGTATGTATGTATATACATATGTGTATGTAACAACGCACACAAAAATAAAGCTAATGCTAGTAGATATCTGTACACAGAGCTGTTCATAACGTTGTTATGTTTATTTAGATACATATTTCCATATGTTTGAATGTACGTTTATATACATATTTAAATAGTCAAAATACAAAAAAACAAATTACGTGGTAAAAATAAGAGCGCAATGATTGGCCAGTTACCGCTCGTTGAGACCGCCCATTTTCCAAAGCTCTGCCAACTTTGCAGCGTCAATTGCACTTGTGTTTGTGGTGCTCTCACAAATCGGTACATACGTACATAGCTGTATAAACGACTCGCCTTCTGCTCACTATATACGGTAATACTGCAAGAAAAACAACATATATGTGTGTACATGTATTGTATATATACAATTATACACACTTTTTGATTTCTCCATTGTATTTTCTGCTTTCACAGCATCAGATCGTCTACTGTTTCCCTCCGCAGCCGAACTAACATTGGCCATAAAATCAATCTTCGCCATTTGTCTCTGTGTTTTTTCTCCTCTCTCTCTCTCTCTTTCTTATTGTCTATTTTATGTTTGTGATGCGTGTTTATTGTGTGAATTTAGTTAGTTGAAGTGATTTTCTGTTCAATGCCGTGTGTTCGTACCTACAACACAATCTCGAATTGTTGACTTGTATGCTACTCATTGTACGTCGAACTAGTATGTGCATAAATACATATGGATATGTATATGCATGTGTAATGAAATTGCTAATAATGTGTTTTTCCTGTTAGATGAGATCGCTTGAAAAACACACTTTCTCGTCGTGTTTGCATAGCAAATTCAATATATGTACATATGTATGTATGAATGAATGTATATATGTATATGTTTTTATATAGCCAGATATCTATAAGTAAATTAATTCTTAGGTTCCTACACACTTTTTTACATAAAACATGCTTCGCCTTGCTTGACAGATGACTCTGACTACAGAGCGAAATAAACCGAGGATACGCCGCAATAAAAACTTTAACTTTTCTAAAAATTTGCCAATATTTTTTATTCCTTCTGTTTCATAACATTGTAAAACAAAACAAATTATAATTTTGCCCATATTTTTACTCTGGTGTGGTTTACAACTCATGTATTGCATTAGATTGAGAAAGCGTACAAAAGTTGGATAACATTTTTAAAATGAAAAATAAACTTAACGAAATGATTTTGTTTCGTTTCGGCGCATTGTTATCGAAACAAAATAAAATCGTTAACGTTGAAACCGCAGAGGCTCTTTAACTAATTTTAAAATGGCTGCTTGCTAAAATATTAACAGCACACTTTACCGTTTAACATTATCTGTTAACGATTCAACATTAACGACAGCATTTCGTTTCGGGTAAAAACGATATAAAATTTCGATAACTGCTTTAACAATAATATCTCTAAATGTTTTAACCGAAGCGGTTGACATTTTTTGATTAACATGAAATATGTCATTACGCTGCAGTCCATATGAATACATATCACAAGCATGAAAAAACTAGAAAAAGTCACCCAGAACATTGATGACCAACGGGAAAAAGGCAATTTTCAGGTTAAGTGGCATTAGAGTTTTCTGCACGTTTAGAACAGTGTCGCATGAAGTGGTTGGTATCATATCTGACTTTATGCCGACGAATATAATGGTTTCGGAGCTTGGCAAAGTCTATCAAAAAATAAAAGCTATGGATTGGCATTTAGCAGTCGCCGAGCGCAAGAAGGAGTGAAAGACGAACCTTGACTAGTGACAAACGCAATGGGATGCGACTGAAAAAGAAAGATGAACACTAAGGCTTATTAAGAACGTACCAGTCTGGATTGAGAGGCAACACGGAGAAACAGACTTCTATCTGACCAAGTTCTTATCGGGCCATGCCTGTTTCAGAGATTTCCTCCACAAATTAGGAAAAAGGATGACGCTGGACAACATTGTAAGATTGGTGTGTGCTGCAACCGAGATTACTGTGGGATGAAATGAAGGGGTGCGCCACAATAACGCTCGAATAGTTCAGGATAAAAGAACGTCAGGAACCCTACAGAGAGTGTATGAAGTGGCATTTCGGCCCAGCTTAGCCAAGCGAAGTAGGGTGGTCCCGCAGGTCCAAAGCAATAGAAGCCGGTTCTGACCAAGACAATAATGTCTCGGTGTCGCAAATGAGGAGTAACTTTAGGGGCCAGTAGAAATCGTCTATACCGCCCGCAAATACGTCAGAATCTTTTGAACTTTCGCAATCCAACTTTAACGTAAAGCGAGATGAAACTGTTATCTGAATATGTTTTTACGTTGTTTTGTTTATATTGGCACACTGTATTGCTTACATACAAACGTAGTTTTTTAAGTGATAGTTTTTCAATTTTAAATTTTTTTGTTTAGATTAAAAATATAGGTATGTAATATTTCAATTCCCGAGTCCGGTTCCGTTCCGGCTTCAAAAATGAATTTCGGATATAAATAGGCGAGAGAGTTTATTAGATCATATCATGTCTGTTCGTGTGGTTGTTGTTTTAGTAGTAGTAACCGCAAAAATATTCCCCAAATTGGTTTTCAGGAAATATTGCAAATTGTAAATTCTTGAACCCCTAACCCGCTGGTGTACACCGCTTCTGCCATGTTTGTTCGTCCGTCCATTCGTTTGTGCATATGTACATTGAAAGGAGGATATAGCAAAAATATAATGTCTCAATCGGTTGAAGACCGGATACTAACAAAGGTTGTGCTCAAGCGTTTCGTCATTTTATGTGCACGCTCTACCCTCAGGCGATTCCACTTTATCTATTTTGTGGAGATGAAATCTTAAGGCACTGACCCAATGCGAACTAAAATACCACTTTAAATGTTATCAGAACGCTATAGAATTAGACGAAATGCTTGCTGGGTTCACGGATTGCACAGATTTCATAGCCGTGCAATGCCACAACAACAAACACAGTGGTGGAAAAAAATATGCTCGGATAGGAAAAATATCCTTTACCCAAACCTATGTACATATATTTATTTCCAACCGTTTGTAAGAAGAGAAAAAAATCTCTGTGCCAGCTAATCGTTGTTGTTTGAATTTAATTCGATACTCGCTCGATACTCGTTCGTTGCTCGACAGCTCAAATTATAGTTTGAAATGTTTCAAATTTCAATTTTGTTTGTCAAAATTTCTTCAGTATTCCAATAGTTTTACACTTTGCATAAATACAATTTAAAATATAGAAAGTCCTGGGAAAAAGTCAAATTTTTTATTCAAAATGCTCGAAAAAGCTCGAATTGTTCGAGTTCAAGCTCGAAAACTTTCAAGACATGAGAAATGCGCAGGTGTGCGAGTACTCGTTGCTTAAATGTTCGAGCAGCTCGAAAATGTTCGAACCAGATCTTGAGCTCTACTAAATACCTACATTCTTTTTGTGCTTTCATAATTGATTTTATTACATTCCTACGCTGAAAATTGGAATATACCGTTCAAGGGATGCCAGCTGGTTTTGGTACATAGGTATGATGCTTTGCAGCTTGAATAAAAGTAGCAATATATCGGAAAAAACATTTAGTCCTAGAAAATAAAAAATCGCTACACCGGCTTACTCTACTTTATTAAGAAAATGTATGTATATTCATTTCAATTTTAAAATTTCCAAATTTAGATTAAATATATAAACTAACTTCCTTACAATTTAGGTATTCAAGTATCTTTGAAAGCAAATCTATTCCCTAAAAACAGCCTTAATACTAATTTTCTTTTACTTTAGTATAAAAGTAATTAAATTATTATTATTTTTTTTTTATTGTATTTTACTGATTTTTTGTGTATTTTACTGATTTTGGCCAAGGGAACCCAAAATTTCCGCGGTCTACTATTAATATTTTGACAGTTGAGTGAAAGTTCAGAAAGCACATTTTCGGTCCCATCACCAGTAATAATGACTCTATGAGAGCTGGGCTGTCAAAAATCGTTACAGGAGATTAAACCAGGGCGTAAAGGGAAACGCAGGACAGATGAGCGTGATGGGCGATCTACAAGTAACACATTCAGAAAATGAAATCCATGTTTAGGCTTACTTAACAACAGGTCGCAACAAGCTGAGATTACAACCCGACATGTATCCTCTTGCGCTGCTATAATCGAATGTTGATTTTAACCAAGTCAAATTCGTAGCTCCAACTCCAACTTTGGACCCGCAAATGCCTGGTGTTAAGAAATATTACGCAATTGAAAAAAGGAAATTGGTAAGTGTCAATTTCAATTTGTTATTGAATGCACTTGTAATACGCCTAAATATATGTACAAATGCATGCGTTAAACATACCAATGTAAATACTCAACAATTAAGTATGGTACGGTGCACGTTTTCACACTCGATAGCCGTTGCTGGGTGTTGACACGTGGCCGCAACTCGCCTTAAAAAATATAATTAAACTGTCGTATTGTAAATATTTACTTATGGCAACCGAATTGATATACTCGTACTAACAGCTTCAAAGCATTTAGGCGATGCTTGCCAATAGCTGCGGAAAATTGTTTGCATCGGTTCTTGGATCAGATAAATTGTATGAGTGTTTAATGAAATATTTTTGTGATGTTATATGCTTAGCCTCAAGATAGTGTTAACAATAATACTAGTAATAACAGCCAGTAACATCAAGTGGCACGTGACTTGCACGTTTAAACTTTTTCGGTGTTTTGTACAGGGAAAATTGTCAAGGTGGTGGAACAATATACATATTTACAAACATTGCATACAAACATATGTATATACATATGTATGTATTATCACAAGCACATATTATACCAAATTAATCAAAACAATAATTTGAAGTAAATGCAACCGATCACTAGGTGCCGTTTCACATATCTACTCGTATGTATATAGAGAAGGGCGATTATAAAATTATCAATTGTTCGATCTCCCTACTTTCGTTGATATCTGAACCCTTAAAATTGTAATTCTACATTTCCTTTCAAGTTGTGAAACCTGCAGTTTGGGAAGATGCCATCTCTAAGACTACCATCACCGCTACTGAGAAGATGCGTTGGATGCCACAAGGACCCATGAAAAATGGGGTATTGTGACTTGTGATATATAAAAGAGTGTAATCTTAGTGGTTAGCATTGCTTGCTGCCATTCGGAAGACTCGAGTTCAAATCCTGGTGTCATACTAACATCCAAAAAGTTAGAGAAAATTCATTTAAATAAAAAATGAAACTAAATTTCTTAATTGCGGTTGACTCTCGGCAGGGAATTTCAACCCCTCTGAGTGTATTTCTGACATGAAATATAGGCTCCTCATTAAAAACCATCAGCCGTTCGGAAGCTGCTTAGTATAAATGTAGGTCGCTCCATTTCTTGAAAAAACATCAAGATGCAAAATCACAAATTGAAGGAGGAGCTCGGCCGAAAATCGCTTCAGCGGTTACAAAGCGCCATTCTGTGCATTTGATAAATTCACCATCTTGCCTATTTATCAAGATTGACAATTTATCAAGATTTATCTATTCTGCGTCAAAAATAAAAAGATTTTTTCTTGATAAATTGCGAAGATGTCAAATGCTCTTGAAAGTGTTTTTTTTTTTTAATAAAACATCTTTTAACCGTTTGTGTATAGTTGGGAATAATTGTAAGAAAGGAAAATACGTAGTTTACTTATATTATTATTGTTGGGCGAAGAGAAAAATTGCTAAAAATAGGGATCGCTCGCCTCGCTAAGGAAGAAACTAATGTAAAAACAGGGTATGTAAAAGCACAATAGGAGCTAATGACTACACGCATATTGCTATTGTTGTTCCATCATCAAATAGTATTGACCGTCCTCTTAATTTATATTTAAACAGAAAGGGGTTCTACAGTATCAATGTCGAAGCAGTAACTTGCGACCTACGGGAGCATCTCATCGTCAGCACACTGATATGTCTGTACAATGGCAGAGAGATCCTTGCCTTATTGGCGATCAAGGTTATCATCTAGAGCCGTGGTTTCCAACGCCAGTTGAAGAACCAAACTCCACTAAAGAACTAAAGTACAACAAACTAAATGATTCTTCCAGTATACAGTATATATACATACATTTGTGAAGGTGAAGGATCTACGTCCAGATATATTGCATCCCTATAGTTATTGTATAATCAAAATGTAAACATTTTCACATTTGACTTTATTCTAAAAGAATAAATGTTAGCAAAATCAGCTGATTTCTGTTTACATTTCATTGTTCACCACACGTCTGGGGAAAAGCACAACAAACTGAAGCATTATGTTTTATCAAGATTGACACAGAATAACAAAAAAATTCATGCTTAATAAAAAAATTGATAAAATATCAATATTTTGTTAATTTGTCAAGTGCACAGAATAGGGCTGTTAGGGTGTATTTGTGGAGGTAAGAAATTTCATCCTTCACTTCGACAGACAAATGTTTGACAAATCTCTGTCATTGAACGCGGTTCAATAAAAAACAAGAACTCTCCACAAGGTCACTGAATAGGATTAATATTATATAAGCAAACAATTCTATTTCAATGGTGAGCAAATTACTGAAAATTAAATTTATAATAATTGAAACATTGAAAATGAAAACAAGAAAAGTAACAAGAACCGACCGGCAATTTCAGAAAAGGCTAACAGGCCTATTCTCACTGGTGAAAAAATTTTGTTACTTTTTTTTAACACCCGAAATTGAATTACTTTTGCACTTTTTTTTAATTTTCAATGAATTCAAGACGTAAAATATGCCTACGCATTTTGGTTTTTATTTTTTCCCAAACTAGCAATACAAAATCAAACAGCACATTGTTTGTTACCTCCTATTTCGCGGGTAACAAAATTTACAGGGTTTCAGTGAACTCAGAATATGAAATAGTAACAAAATTTGCTGAATGGTAAATTTTAATACCAAAAGCCTGAAAGGGTAAAGGTGTTGTAAGATCAGATAGTAAACAAAATTATTTATAAAACAGTTGGATTTAAAGATTTATCTGCTATCAGTGTTGACGCCTCAGGCTATAAGAATCGTCAACACACCTACCTATGTACATATGTATGTACATATGGTTTGTATGTATATTTTCGTATTATAAATAGCACTACATCCATGTTGGTAATTTCCCATAATGTTTGTAGTAGTCGAAGTTGTGCGTCGCACTTAATAAAATAACATCTCAATATCCTTTCTGCAAATAGTGGCACCCCCATGAGTATGTCTGAGAGACACTAATCGCAAGCGCACACAATACAACGTTTACTTCGGTCAATTACGAATATTCGCTTTTGAAAAGCGCGAAGTTTGAACAGGATTTGTAATCCAACGACATTAAAATTCAATTCCAACTGACAACTCGTAAACAAATAATTGTCCTTTTAAAATTGTAATACGACAAAATAAACCGTTTCAACAAACAGCAGCAATAATCACCAACCCTAGATATTTTGAGCTGACACAAACAAGCTTTGTTGTCTATTTGAAGATACATAAGTGCACATGTACATGGCATTGAGTGTGTGTAAAGGAGCACATCTGGTTGGCACCAGTTCGTCAAATGAAATTTGAAATTTTTGAATGAAATAAAGGTATGAGTCATAAGTCATTTCACGCTATACATAATGAATGGATTTCGAAGATCCTTTTTAGAAAAGTAGTCGTTATTGAAAAACTCTATATGTAGTCCGGTACGAAATTTTCATGTTTTTAAGGTGATATTTACAGTTTTACATACGTAAATATAATTTTTCTGTCAAGATACACAGCAATCTTAAATTTCAATTTTAAAAGTTTACAGCTTAAACCTTACGACCTTTTACGACGATTTGGATTAGTCAGCATACTGGCAAAAATCTGAGGGTACTGGAACGAGAATAAAGTACTGTCTTTGTGTTTTAAACCTTTAAAACCTTTTAAATTCATGAAAATATGAAATCAGAAATTTCTTATTCATAAAAGGTATACATATTTTCGGGATTACTGTTACTGCCGACGAAGTGAATTGCTTGATGAGAGAGAATTATATGTAGAGATTGATATTTGTATGTAAACGGTAGTGTTTAGAAAAGCAAATTTAATTTACTTCCCCTCATTTTTGTCGATTGTGTGCTTTGCTATTTAATTAAAGCCTTAAGCGCAATTCCTCTAATCTCATGTAAATACGTGGAATTAAATTTTTAATACTCGTTTGGGAATGCTGGCTCAATAATACGATTATATTTTACTTTACTCGTTTGAAGTCACTTTTTACTTTTTGGACTAAAATGATTCTTTACTGATAAATTCTACAAGTCAATTGTAAAATTTTTGTTAAGATTTTGAGAACAATGATTTTTTATATTCAAACTTTGGCGTGATATCCGGTCTTGAACAAAAGTTACAAGTTCAAAAAGACCTCTCCCATGCCTGGGTTATAGTTTATAGAGAGTCTGCGTATATCGCAGTTCCTCTTCGAATACAACATCATCTTCGTTTTTGCCCATGGGTAATCATATTTTGCTCTGGTACTTATGTTCTTCTCGATACACTGCACCACAAAAGACCCTAATGATTCCATCCGTCATCGCGCACAATGAATGGAGCTGTGCCCATCCACTTTATGAAAGATTTTACGACTCGTACAAAACTTGAAGCCAAACGACCATCAAGCGTGACAACCGTTAAGTGAACGGACCCAAAACGAGGTGACGACCAATCCCGATTTTCACAAGCTTCACTTTTGGTTGAATGTGTATGTTAATAAACAAAATTGTCCATTTGGAGCGATAATACTATTTAAGTCATCGCTGACACATACATTCTAAAAAGTCACTGTTTGGAGTGCTTTGTGGGCGGAAGGAATCATTGGTTCATATTTCTTCAAAAATGAAGCCGGCCATAATGTTACGGTCAATGGGGAATGCTCTAGAGTCATAATTAATGACTTTTTGGTGTTGGAATTAAAGGACATTTATTTGGACGACTTCTATTTCACTACTTTAGGAGAGCGCATTATTCTGGCGTCGTGGACCTGTGACGTTACCTGAATGATCGTGTAATTTAATACTGCTAGACTATTTTTTGGGGGGTTATGCGAAGTCTCATGTCTACGCAGAAAAGCCCACTACGATTGATGCCTTGCAGTTGCTGCAAAATGTGGATAAAGATTGGGCCTCTCGGCTGGATTTTATTGGAGCCATATACATATATGCGTTTTATTTCTTCTTGAAAACCTTTTCTTTTTCTTTGCTGGCATAGACATCATGTAAGCGATTATAGCCGAGTTAACAACATCGCCCCATTCATTCCTTCATTTCGTTGTTTGGCGCCGATTGTAAATACCTTCTCGAACTGATCTCTCCAATAGAGTGTATGTTTTCCTTTTCCTCTGCTTCAATCGACAGGTGTTGCATGGAAAACTTTCGGGAGTAATCTTGCCTATCCGCGCAACATAAATTAGCCAGCGTAACCGCTGTCTTTTGATTCGTTGAACTATATCAATGTCGCCGTATATCTCGTACAGCTCATCGTTCCATCGGCTGCGGTATTCGCCGTTCCCAACTCCCAAACCCATACCCTTCGTTTCCTTGTCGAGTCTTCAGAGAGCCGAACTCACCGCACGGTTGTTGTGTTGTATTAGAGTAGAATATTGTACCTTCTCTATTTAGCCCTGCAGCTTGTATTATTTTCTCTATCACCCTTTTTGAAATCTCGTTTGGTATCGAACGTCTCGGAAAGGTTCCTTACCGATCCTGACAGAGCTTTTAGGGTTACTTAAGGTCAGTTCACACAGCAATATAAGTTTTTCGGGGATACCAAATTCAGACGTAGCGGCAGCTCCTTACTGTGCTGTCGGTAGCAGCTTTAAAATCGATGAAAAGGTGATGTGTAAAGCAACACTGATAAGTTCTAAACAGTTTGTTGACATTGGGATTAAGTCTTCCATACAATGCGCTCCACAGAACCTTATGTACGATATTTTGGAGTCTAATTACATGATAATTGGCGCAGACCGTGGGATCCCCGTTTTTGTGGATTGGGTAGAGCACACTTAAGTTCCAATTGTTGGGCATGCTTTCGTCCGAGCATATTCAGCAAAGCAGCTGGTGAATTGTCCTTGTCAGATCTTACAGCCATGTTTAAATAGCTCAGCCGGTAAGCCGTCGGCTCCAGCCGCTCTGTTGTTCTTTAGACGTGCAATCGCTATTCGAACCTCGTCACGGGTAATGGAACGTCCTTTCCATCCGGGTGTTGTACTTTTACTACAATCTAGCAGACCGGATAAATAACTTTTAACTTTTCAAGCTCTTCAGATTCACACATCTTTCTTTTTTTTGTGTGCAGATGCGTCTTGCTTCCCTCTTCAACGTTGTGAGGTAGGCAGCCTTCTTTCTCTCCACTGCATCCTCAAACCAATCCTCATCGTATCAGCATTTCTTCGACCTTTTCGAAGTGCGATAGTTTCGATTGCAGTTGCACGCAGGGAGCTTGAAATTTCGTCCCATAGTTCTCTTATACCGACTTCGAACCTTTCTTGTGTTTGTTGTTGAACATTCTTTGCTGTACAGAGGCGAGAACGTATCCTTGATGCTACTAGATATTGGTCCGAGTTAATATTAGGGCTCCAGGCGCTCATAAAGACATCCTTTGTCACATTGTTGCAAATTAGCGAAATGTTCAAAAAATTTAACTGATACAGATTGTAACGAGACCTTCATCCCCTTTGAATGCCAGTACTCGAAGACGGATTCTCTCTCCCACAATGAATCCAACACCAAATTTGCGTCCCTTAAATTTAGTATTTATGACTAGGACCTACTAGTTTCCAACCTTGTTTTGTGCATCCCACTTCTTGGACGGCGATTATGTCAGCCTTTAGTATGACGGGGACATCAACCAGCTCGGCACTTTCCCAATTAAGGGAACGGACATTCTAAGTGCATGCCTTCAAATCGTGATCCTTAATACGGTGGTAGTGGTCGTGATCAAAAGGGGGTCTCTCATCCGAGGCGTTGTTGATCTTTTAATTAGAGCTGGTCTCTACGTAGCGGGCTCCACACCCAGCGCACACTCTCGCAAGCCGCTTGCTCGTTATCCATGGCTCAACACGGGTTGGTTACCATCCTCACATGGGGCATCTTGCATAAGGGTTGCTCACGTTTCTAGTCTGCGCGACGTGAACATTACTACGTGTCTAAAAACAACACTATATATCTTCAAAGATTTTGAAATATATTAATAATCGATCAATAATCGGACGACTCGAGTTTAATTTGAAAGAGTTTAGAGCTTCTAGCCCAACTGGCTTATGTTAACAAAACTTAAAAAGACAGTAAACAAATTTGTGCGTCTGAAAATTCATTGACGGTCTTGTTACTCCAAATATGTATGCACTTTCAAAAAAAATTAAATGAAGCCATGCTTTTTTGGCTATAAAACCGATATGTATGGAATTCACTTATGTGGCACAACTTGCTCGAGGAATCTAAATATAATACAAAGGTTCCAATAGAAAACGTTAGGAGTACCATTAATAATATCCTTGGATATCAAAAATACGTACCATTAAAGAAGGGATTGAAATCGTTACATAAAATAACGTAACATAACGGCACAATCATCCGGATCTCTTGGCTATCATTTTGGCCTCCGCAACAACTCCAACGCGCCTGAAGAGAAGGGCCTTACTACCCCAACAAAGAGCAACACTGAGCCAGCAGCTCATTCCTAGTTATTATATTTTAATTTTGTTTTTAAGATTTGATAACTCATTTTGAGGGGTCTGATATCGAAACAGATTCAGTAAATAAATACAAATAAAATTTTAAAGGAACAATTATTAAATTGAAAACGAATTGAGGTAAAGATGCGATTACTTTAGATTGGTGGGTAAGGCTCTTAGTTCCCCTTTTCTTTAAAGAGTTACTAGTGCTCTAGAACGTTGGCAACACAGTCGCTAATGAGGAAATTTCCGCCTACTTAAACTGAACTTGGGGTAATTTGCTCTATCAAAACCACTAAAATTTAACATTAAGATCAGCCGGATACGCAATGTTCGGTTTCAGCCGGATCTTACTCATTCTTACTTGTTATATTACAGTTTTTTATTTCTTTTTTGCACAATAACAAAGGTACGTTAAATTTTCATTTAATACTCTCAGCATGAAATTGTTTTGAAACATAAATATATTTGTGGGCACGTCGTGGTATCCACACATCCATGACGATCATACCTTCATTCATGCAGCGCGCTACTACAATGGTCAGACAGATAAATGAGTTTGAGTATGAACGTTTACGCCGACAATTAACTTGCTTGCTCATCAATTCGGTGGCAATAATTGTACCGACAGAGACCCGCTGGCAGGAATGAATTGAACATACATATACGTATATCCACATCCTTCTTATCAGGGGCTGTGGTGGCGGCGGTGGTGCAATTTGATAATAATCCTTCTTTTGTCAGCATATTTATTAGATACTTTTGGGTGCACAAACACTCCAAACTTATATGTACGAGTATGTTGTATACATATACACACTTATCTAAGCATGTATGTATGTATGTACACACTAACACAGGTACGGAAGATTTTATTGCGAAATCTGCAAAAGGCAAATAAGAGATTTGACACTTGAATTACTTAAGCACTTCACCAGCTACCCAGCCAACTGAGGACACTTGAACACAAAAACAGGACAATGAAACAAATAAAGAAAACAATACATGTTTGAAGTTAGTCCACAAGAAAAAAAATATATAAAAGAAATATATTGAAGAAAAGGAATAAAAACATAATAGCACTTCATATAGCCCAGCTCTTCGGGTAGCAATATCGTTGGCAATGGCAGTAGCGGTGGATTGTATAAACAACAACAAAATGCTCGAAACAGGCACAATCTGAAGGGCGGAGAATTCACAATAAACCCATCAATTAGGGTGGTGCGGTGTCAATATGCCAAATAGTGAAAAAGTTCGAATGCAAACAGCACAAGCATTCTCGGCGAGTTGTATGGGATGAAATCTGTAGAAATGTATATACCTATGTACAAATATACATATATTTATACTAAATACTCGTATACTTATCGATATCTACAACCTTATTCATATATGTAGATGTACCATATACTGCATGCATAAATGGATATATTATATATGATACATACATATATTCATATGTGTAAGTATAGAGGAATACTATAAAAATGTATAAACATGACACTTACATACTAAGTGTCATGTTTATACATTTGTATGTTAGTGCTTTTGATGTTCATTAAATTTATACCTACGTAGTTAAAAGAGCAATTCTTAGGGTGAACAGGAACTTTTAGAATTTCGCCCGTTCTGGCAAAAACGGGGCAGTCTGTTATCAAAACGTTTTCCGTCCGCCAGGCATACCCACCAAGCAGGTGAAGATAGGCCAAGGTGATTTTTATACCAAAGTCTGGTATTCTGATAGTGCTCATAAAGAACGAGAGAGTAGTCGAAACAATGGAAAAATCACTAAATATATGAGAATACACATTGGAACTTTCAAAAACGTAGAGAGGGAGTTTTATAATGCAAATATTGCTATGTTTATCTCATCTATTGATACATTTACAACGCTAGCGACCAACCACATAAAATTTCTAGATAATTATGTTCGGTCTTAGGTATAACTGTGAAAGACATGAAATTTTCTGCACCTTCCGAAGCACGGGAACCCCAATAACGAAGGTGTAGCTTCAAGCACATTGACTACATCTATGTCGTACTCAGCAGAGGTTATGGGCATTACTAATGGTGAGAATAGGTAACTCTTGAGTTGTCCTCTTCTAAAAGCAGACATGAATACATGCCACATTGAAATTTTTTATTTATTGTGAATGGAAGAAGTTGCATTCGTTACTAACAGAAGAAGAAGATATATGTACAATACAACCGGTGGAAAAATATATCAGGAAGTCAGCATGATATATCGTGTTAAAGCTTATGCTTGCAAATGCATCAATCATTTTGATATTGTTTAATAATTATAAGAGAGGAATTTAAATTTTTCTTTTAAGTAAGTATTTTTTTTTTGCTGATAAAAGAGCTGCTAATCGTTTTTTATTTCTCCTTTCCATTTTGAGCTCAAAGTTTTTCTCAAATCAGCTGATAACTAAATGCACATACACGTATGTGCTGTCTGTCAAGTGTAAAAATCGAATTTGCATTTATGCCCCTTAATACAACATAATTTAGCTAGTCTGTCTCCTCTATTAGTATTATTGTAGGTGCATAGATTAGTTTAGGGGCTGTTTTCACCATCTCCGGTTAAGCACTTAATCATAACTTAATCGGAAGGTAGCATATAACTCGTTTTCACAATGCCCGGTTAAGGCGCATCTGTCAATTACCATAAGTTGTGGTTAACTTAAGGCCAACATTGAGCGGCAATTAGCTTTTAACCAGAAGATAATTTGCCAACTGCAAATAGTTAAATAATAAATACAATTGTATTCCGGTGTTAACTTTAAAATAACTTTAATTAAGGAAAATATGGAAACCACTGACTATCTGACTGCGTTGACGCCGTTTTCTTCATTATTATCATCCAGAACAGTGACTCTAATCTAGATGAAGGAGAAGTTCAAGTGCACCCGTTGGTGCCGACTTAAGCATAGGTGAAGTGCAAAACAAAAGCTTTTGTAAGATCTAGTCAGAGATTATGTTGCTTGGGAGGGTTATTTGTATAAAAAAACCGTAAATTCATTTATAACTATAGTTGTTTTTTACGCTATAGCCATATAATACATATATTCTGTACATTTAATTTAAAATCAACAAAGTCTTTTTCCCAATAAAAATATATCAAATGAACTTCATTAAATTACAATTTTATTTACATTTATTAACCAAAAAATAAATTTAAAAAAAAACGAAGCAGAAAACCAAGTTGTATAACAATACCAGATTTCATGGAGTTTTTAGGTATTCACAAGGCAAAGTTTTGTGAACTTACCTTAAAATATGTACAATGATCAAACTAACCAGAAGTTATGCAGGTAACCAAAACTTGGTGAAAACGAAAGTGTCACACCAGCCTATCTGGGGGTTAGATTAAAGTTTAAGTTAATCGGACATTGTGAAAACGGGCCTAAGACTGATTCGGCTATAATCGCATAGGCCTATATCTTAAATCCCACCGCCTGCGCTCAGAGCCCTTCGTTTTTTTTGTTGTTTCATACGATCTAAAACACCTGAAAGCAGCAAAATAAGGGCTGCTCTAATACAAATTTACAAATTCAAATATGAATATGTATGTATGTACGTGTATGTACACTCGTTTGCAAAACAATATAATTTATGAACTGCTTTGTTTAAGTGTTTGAGAAATATACATACGAGTACATACACAGAGATTCCAATGATTGCTCTCTTTTACTTAATCAAGCATACATGTACATACATACATATATGAGTGTACTTACATAAGTACTTGTAATATTGGCCACTTGTTAGTTTGCTGCAACACACACGACTGATGAAAAATTGCATATAACAAATACACCCTTTTGCAAAATTATAACCCCACAAAAAATCAACTAACTAAATTAATAATTTATCTTGTACGCAAAAGAGAAGAGCAGCATTTTTCCAGATTGATGCAGATATTAAGATTCCAATGCCTTTTTGAAAACAAGCTTCATGATTTTTGCGAATATTCTTTTTATTTTTGTATAGTAAGTCTCATGTTTTTTAATAAAAAAAAGAAAAAAAATCCAAAACAACCACGGAATTCATGTACAAATTCACGAAATCCAAAATTTTTCTTAAAATAAAGCCACAACTTTCCCATTTCTGCACGTCTAATAGTTATTAGTAACAGAAATTTAAGCTGTTTTAAAGTTATTTAAAAATTTTGTACCCAAAGGTGCTGTGCTTTAACCAAATGTACCAATTTGTGGTTCACGAAGGAATTAAGTCTAAAAAAAAAACCGGAAGTCCCGTGCATTTAAGTTATATAAGAAAACTAGCTTACATTTACCATAGACTACGTGAAATACTCTAAGTTACGTCGCAAGTACTTTGAACTTAACTAAAAATATTACAACGCTAACTTAATTAAGGTGAAAGAGAACATTGTACGTTTTCCTAAGATGTTTTATGATTTCGTTAACTTTAAACGCAGAGTGTCTTTGTTTCCGTTCGCCATGACATACCAAAACTTCCTCAAGGACTTTCATTATGTCTCGAATATATTTGCACAATTTTTCAAGTTTTATTACTCAATTAATTCACCGAGAAATAACTTTGTTTATCAGGAGCATTTTTATCCACAATCTTCAGTTAACACCGCAGTTGTTTCTCTCGTTGAAAGCTTTAAAGAGTACCTTCAGTTAAGAGCCTGAAGCGGCATACCGACCAGGTTTGGTTGAGCACTGTCGATGAATATCTTACATATTCTAAATATTCGATCTTGAGTACAAAATTCGTTATATGAGACAAAAGCGTAGTTATTGTCCGATTGCGCAAAGACGATATGAATTGCAAGTATACAATTTTATCGAATTCTGTCCGCTGTCCAGTGCTTTCCGAGATATATTTTTCGACTAAAAATTTCTTCTCTACAAATATGACTTTAATTGCATATTTAGTTACTAATTGATGAGACAGCAGTTTTTTTTTTCTAAATTACCGTTATATGGGGGATGGACTTGACTTGGTTTGGCTAGATTTTACCCATTTGCATTAACGTCCGTACTTGTGACCCAAAGAATTTGTGAAACAATTTTTTCAAAATATCTTAATAATTACTTGAGTTAAAGTGCGGAGATGCGGACGGATGGATGAATAGACGGACATGGTTAAATCGAGTCGTCTCGTCATTCCTGAAGTTTAAATTAAATATCAAGCATGTTCAACGACAAATATTACCAACAGCTGTTCTTAAACTCTCTTGGGATTTAATCTATCGAGGACTGATTTATGGTAGGGACTGCAATTAACGACATTCGCCACTTAATAAGCACCTACTGCCGTCAAATATTATATTTTTTGTACGATTTTTGAAGATTCAGGCGTATTTGCGAGTTAAATATATATACATTACCGCTGAAGCTCATTCTCAAATTTGTGGTGTGCGTCTTAATGGAGTGACCTACAGTCTATTATTTATAAGACTTCCTCCGAACGGCTGTTGTACGTTTATGAGGAGCTTTTATGTCATTTTAGAAATAAAGAGAGGGCATTTATTTTTATTGAATTAAATTTTCTATAATTTGTTCGGTCAAGACTCTGGAGTAAGTTATTTACTTATTTTCAAATATTAGACAAGTTTTGTTTAGAACAATTATTTGGTAAATTTATTTACTTTTGAAAAAAAGTTGAAAGAAAGTTTTCTGAACCTGGTTGTCTCCAATAAATTCAAAAGAGGTGTAAAGATCAAATTTATACACACAATATACAAATGTTTTCGTCTATTTTTGGTGATTCGTGAGATTTTCCGTTCGATTTGTCCGCATTAGGACATCAATAAATCAGCAAGTGGCTGATATCTTACCTCCCTGCATGACTCCAATAATTCAGTGGCTTTGGTTTTCGGCTTCATTTACTCTCTTATTCCATGGTGATTCAATAGCTCAATATCCCAATGCCTGAATATTTGTTGCTCGTTTGTTCACTTAAGCCTTTTGTTTGGCTGCAATAAAAATCGAACCAGAAGGAATTATACTTACACCATGCTAAGCCTACCCATAATGTCAATTTCAATTTACAATTCACAATTCAGAATTCAGAATTCACTCTACAGCCCCTTGAACAAGTCAGCACAAGTGTGGAAATTAAGGCAACAACGCTTTGCAGGGAAGTGCACATTTGCGGCGTAACAGGCGAGCGGTGTATGGATGATTATTGTTGTTGTTGTTGTTGTTGTTGTGACTCGTTGTGAATTGTTGAAGTTGATGGTTGACGGTTGATGCTGGTGGTGGTGGTGGTGGCGCTGTGGATTTTCAGCTTTTAAAGTGGGCATAAACGCCCTCGGTGCTTTTATTATTGTTTATTTGTTTGCGATAAATGCATAAATTTCACCTAAACCACACTCAGCCCACAATTAAGCCGAAGGATTTTGTATTTCTGAGAGAAATCGTCAATATACAGACACACAAGTGCTGTTTTAGCATGATTTATTATGTAGCCTGGAATTCAATTAAGTACGATGATTGTCACTTGGCCGTATGGTTAAAAATTATTTTACGGGAATTATGCATGTACATATGTATGTACGTGTATGCACAAGCAAGTGAATATACGAGTACTTGTATGCTACATATATATAAAAACTTTGACATGATATGCTTAGAGTTTTAAGGATTGTGATGTATGCTCCGATTTGTTTGGATTTCAAGTTTATAAATATTGATTTCGTATTGCACCAGTTAGAGCAACGATTAGGATAACGGTTGTGCCTTTCATGAATATAATATGTTTGGCTTATACGAGTATATACATGAATATGTTATTTAAAACAAATTTTTACAAGGCATCACATATGATTATACTTAATAAGTTGTTTAACTATAAGAGTTATACTCGTAATATAACAATCACATATCTGAAGAGTCAGCTATATGGGAGCGATATGTGACCGACAATGTCATTATGAAAATATACATGCATACCAAATTTCGGACAATACTTTGCGTAAGGGGTATACTTTGTAGGTGTAGTCAATGTTCTGGGTATTCAACCCGTGTGGAGCCTTGGGTCACGGTTAAAAGAGAGGAAGCTTTAGTGCAGCCACTCCGACTTATTCGGTTTAAGGATCCGCTGAAGTCTAAATTCAGCGTCTGTTCATCAGGCGTGCGGCTGCTAGTGGGCGTCGGTCTTGAAACAAGCGGCTCGCTATAGAAATGTGTAAAAAAAATTTTACTAACACGCCTAGCGAGGTTGTGCGCTGGTTTTGGGACCCAGCTCCAATGAAAAGAAAAACAAAGCCTCGGATGAGATACTCCTTTTTTATGACGACTACCGCAAACGAATTAAGGATTACAATTTGAGGGCATACGTGTACACCTGGAATGTCCGGTCCCATAATTGAGAAGATGCCGCTTGCCAGCTGGTTGACGTCCTCACTGGTTGCGATGGACGGGACAAGGACGGAAAAAGGTGGGTGCTTGTTAGATTTACTACAGCGGCCATATAAAGGAGCTTTTGAACGTCGGATTCGTGGTGAGAGAGAGACTCTGTCGTTGACTACTGGCATTCTCCACGGTGAATGAACGTCTCGCCACAATACGCATCAAAGCAAATTTTTTTTTTAACATATCTGTGATATGCGCCTAAGCCCCGACGGAAGAAAAGGACGATTTGGCCAAAGATGCCTTTTGGGAGCGCCTAGAGCATACTTATGACCGCTGCCCTCGCCTCGATGTGAAAATCGTGATTGTCGATTTTATTTCCAGGGTGTGCAAAGAAGGTATCTTGGTACAGCTGTCGGAAAATTCAGCCTCAGGCTGAAATGCGTGAGTATAAAGAGCTTGAGAAGCTGGCAAGGGTAATGCTCGAAAATTCAAGACCGGAGCAGACTCTCGCAAGGCACAGAGAGGGGATCTACTAATGGATGACCAGAGTATATTGAATTTATGGAGGGAACACATCTCCAGCCTTCTGAATGCAGTGACAATAAAACACCAAGAGATAGTGAACCCGAAATCCCAATCAAAGACAATGGAAAAGACATTTCGTTACCCGACTATGAAGAACTTCGAATAGAAATCACCCGCTTAAAAACAACAAAGCGGCGGAGACCGATGGATTACTGGCCGAGCTTGAAGAACTGATAAGGTGCATGCATTAGCTTCTTTGCAAAATATAGTCGGATGAGAGCATTCCCGACGATTGGAATCTAGCAACTCTCAAGACAGCTGGTTCTACGAACCTGAGTTGCCCCGGTATTTATCCGGCCTAGGGCTGTCACCCTTTCGGCGATCTAACCCCGTTTAAGTCAACAGCAGGTGCGCTACTCAGAGGCGAAAATTGTTTGGTTTTGGGCGACTTTAACGGTCAAATTACCGTAGAGGAATGGAGCTGGCGGAACAGATAGACGATTCGACATTTTGCACAATGAATGATAACACCCCCGCCAGAGTTATGGGTAATTGCCAAAGCTCGCCTGATATAAAAATTGCGAGTGCTGATCTCAGAAACAGTATAATCTGGCGACCTATACTGACACTAGCATCGGACCACTTACCCATGCAACTGGACCGGCTTCAGGGAATTCACCGAGAACGCCTTCAGTGCTCTCCCCACTCCATCAGACGTCACTTCTGGTGAACTTTCCTTCCGCAGGATTGTCGAGGCCGCTGAGACCACTTCATCCCGGCAGGCCGAATTGCGGAAATCCGCCCCAATTTCCCCACAGAAGAGGCGGTTTTAGCATCTAGGCGCGACATTTTTCGTAACTCAGATCTCGGGAATCCCCTAATCAGGGATTGAAACGCGGAGATTCGTCCTGTAGTGAACAACCACAAGCGGGAAAAGTGGGAGGAACACTCAAGGACCTCTAACCTCTCCTCAGGGGCAACCAAGCAATGGGCTACAGTCAAGTCGCAGTCTAACCCGACGAGGCGCGATGACCGAGTGGAAATTTCATTCGTTTACTTTCAACTTTGCCAGTTCATTTTTGCGTAGACGACGTTTAGGCCATAAAAGCCACACTGCATTCACTTATTTGTGCATATCTTTCTGCCGTGAAGCCTGTGGATCACGATTTTCTTTATTTCTTGCGTCCAGCTACCGTAGAGAGCACCCCAATAGGCACCTTATTGAAGCCGAACCTCCACCTAGACACATCATAAAGGGAGTACTTGGTATAAAGAGCACTATCCAGCAACACGTGCAACAACCGCTGTAATCAGTGTGGCTTTAGACCTGGTGAATAACCATTCACCATGGGCCAAACATAGGAAAATACCAGTCAAAAGAGGATCGACACACACCATCTCTAACGTCGACTTTAAAGCAGCCTTCGACAGCATGAAGGAGGAGTTTCGATACCAAACGAGGTTTTAGACAAGGTGACCCCTTATCGTGTGAATATAGAAAGTACAATATTCTATAAGAGTGTACAGCTGCTGGCGTACCTCGATGATATTGACATTATCGGTCTCAACAATCGCGCCGCGAGTTCTGCTTTCTGGTAGTGAACGAGGACAAGACGAAATATCTCCTGTCATCAAACAAACAGTCGTCGCATTCGCGACTTGGCTCCCGTGTTGAAATCCAGCGCAGCATCATTCTTGCCAACAGGTGCTACTTTGAACTGAGTAGGCAATTTAAAAGTAAAGCCCTCTCTCGACGAACGAAGACCAAACTCTACAAGTCGCTTGTCGTTCGGAAGCATGGACAAAGACAACATCTGATGAGTCGCAGCTAGGAGTTTTCAAGAGAAGTGAGGAGTTTTGCGTAAGATTTATAGTCCTCTACGAATTGGGAACGGAGAATACCGCAGCCGATGGAACGATGAGCTTTAGGAGATAAATGGCGACATTGATATAGTTCAGCGAATCAAGAAACAGTGGCTACGTTGGCTGTGCAGTACCCGCCGGTGGAAGCAGAGCAAGAGGAAGACATCCCACTCCGTTGGAAAGACCGGGTAGAGAAGGACCTGGCTGTACTTGGTATTTCCAATTGACACCAAACAGCAAAAAGAAGAAACGAATAACGCAATGTTATTAACTCGGCTATAATCACGTAAGCGGTGTCTACGCCAGTAAAGTAAGTAAGTAAGTTGGCTAGATTACGTCACCTCGTAATTCAAGAAGTGGAACCGGACACGAATCTTAGGGGGTGGCAATAAATTTATACTACATTAAATTCAAAATACACGCGATTCTTATATCGAAAGACGTCAAAATCAAAAATTGTTTCATTTGGATGATAAAAACACTAGAATAAACTTGTGGCAAGGTAAAAACCTAATCACAAAACCGCCATCGAGTAGGCTAAACGGCTGTGCGCCGAACAGGCACAAATGTAGTGCTCCAGCGTTTCGTCATCTTTTGTAAATGCTCTACATTCAACCGACTCCATTTTACCTAGCTTGTGGAGAGGATAGTTTAGGAGTAGATGCCCCGTCATTACAGCTACAAATTTACTAAATTATCTTTTGCTTAATTCAAGTAACAGTTTGATCTATATACAATTTACACTATCCCACGATAATTTAGTGGTGCGTCCTACAGAGGAAGTGTTCCACTCTGTTCTTCTGTTAATTGCCTCTTTATTTGTTCTCACAAATTTAGGCTTTGTGTTGACACACTTTATTAACTTAATTGCCGATTGGCTGTCTATCGCAGAAACCTAAAAGGGTTTTCCTTTAGGTACCTTGTAATGCTTAGAAGACAGAATTGTAGTCATTGAGTTTGAAGCTACTTTGGTTATTCAGGTAATACCATGGGCCTCCGCCCATTCTTTCCTGCTTGGGAAGGAGTAGGTGACATCTCTCCGACAGAAAGTTTCCATTTCTCAGTCACATTTTACGTTTAGCCCAAGCTCTGATGCAAATTTCTACATGCTGCCATTCTCTTCACAATTTAGATCCAATTATCTAGAACATTTAAGTGGCTAGCTGTCGACGCTTTTATGTTAATTAGCCTAATGTCAAGGATGAATTCCAGTACCAGTACACCAATTAAGACCGCAGCCTCTATTTGGAGCGATAGCTGGTATTCTACACTGGGAGAAAAATTTCTTTACGTATGTAGCTACTTTCCGTCATTTATTTAAAAAAAATCCATTCGATTCGATTTTTGCATATTTTTTCATTATGGTTAAAACGCGTTTAAAGCTTCGAAACAGACGGATGTATGTATATAGTGAGCAATAGCTAAAAAATATCTAAACAAATGTCGGAAAGCATTACATTACTTTTCAACCAGTTCATTGTTTTTTGTTTTTAAGGATTTTCATAAGTATTTTAATAAAATTGGCAATTTGATGGCATCTTTATTTCATTATCTAGCAGACTCCGCAACACGTTGCTGTGGCTTTCTGTATTTTGTTCAACTTTTATTCTAGTTGGTATTGCAAAGAACAATAAAAACAAATAGATCCATCCACTTCACGTAAAAAAAAAAAAACAATTTCAAGTCAAAATATTTATAAATCCGATTTTTTCTCAAAAAGCCACCTATGCACCGAATTTCAAGTAAATCGAACCATAAATATAACTTTTCGAATAAGTCAGTACATGATCAGCTTCCCGAAAAAAGTTTTCATTACAGACCTTTCTAGGTACCAAAGAAAAAATCTGAGGTTTCAAGTTAATCTGTCGGTAACTTTTCATAATATGCGGATCTTTATAGCATAGATAGATTAGGTTGTGCTCAAAAGCCTTTTGAAAGGTTGACGATTTATATAAAATATGATTTGCAACAATATGTCGTTTATAGCCTATTTCCACCGGACGTTCACTGCAGGTTAGCTTGAATGCATTTAAACATCGCATTTAAATGCGTAATTCCCATTTGTTTGTTGTTGTGTAAAAGTATGTTAACTCAATTTTCAAAGTGAGTTAACTCACTTTCGGTAATTTAACAGAAAATGTTATGTTAACAGTCGATGCTCTCACTACTAATGTAAACATTTCGGACGTTTCGGTATACTTGTTGCCAGAGTCGTGTATTTTCGGATTTAATGAGGGGACAGACTTTCATTTTGCATGCTGAAATTTTTTCTGCAAAAGTTACTTTTTGCATTAATATTGACATAAAAAAACATATTAAGTAATCGGCGAAGAGAATGCTTCTCCTCTTTAAAAAATAAAATAAAATAAAAATAAAAAACAAACAAAAAGCAATTGTGGAATAGAAAACGATCCCCTCAACATAAAAATATACGGGACTCTGGTAACTATCAGCGCATGCGCAAAACAAATAATTATGTATGTATATATAATTGGCGCAATACAAATATTTATGTATATATAATGTGCGCTTTGTAACCGGTTAAGGGCTTTTTCGGCCGAGCAAACTGCAAATGTAAACAAAAATCAGCTGTTTGAGTTAACTCACTTTCGGTGGAAACGTTTGACATTTCATTCACTTAACAGAGGCCTTAAAAGCAGTGAAGTGCTTGGTGGAAATAGGCTATTAGATTTTCAGTATTGATGATAATTGAAATACGAATATGACTTCGGATGTGTTCTTCCCAAGGCTGCGTCGTAACGAGAAATTTCACATTAATCAAAAAAGTTCTATCATTCTGGTAGAAACATTTGGAAATGTTAACGTTAAAGCAATTATCGAAATAAATTTCAATTCGTTTTTACCCGAAACAAAAAGCTGGCGTTAATGTTGAATCATTAACAGATAATGTTAAACGTTAACATTGAAGTGTGCTGTTAAATCATAGCAAGCAGCCATTTTAAAATTAATGTTAACGCTGAGTTTCTGCGGTTTCAACGTTAATTCGTATTGATAACATGGCGCCGAAGCGAAACGATTTCATTTCGTTAAGTTAATATCTCTTGTTAGCGAAACGGAATGATATCGTTGCGTTTGTTGATCATATCGGGTTTTTCCTTATTGCCGGCTGGCCATGTTAACTGAATCAAATTATTATCAAATTTCTTAGATTCTTTTTGAACAAAATCCAAGCATAGGTATTTCAAAAGAGCTTTAAATATTTTTTCTTTGAAAGCGACTAATTAATTAATAAATAATATGACTATGCCTTCAACTTTCCTAATTTCAATTCCACACCACTGTCAACGCATTTTCATTTCATGCCTTCAAATGAATCTTTGGTCTCATTCAATTACAATAAATTTAGAAAAATTACTTTTGTTCACTTGACGACAATCATATCACATCGCCAATAAAATTTAACTCCATTTTGCTCGTCTTTGAATGGTAATATCTTAGGAATATCTTAGTCTATTTAATCGTGATAAAGCTTTTCTGATTAATACTAATAAACTAGAAAAAAATAGATAAAAATGTTTTGCTTGCCACCTAGCACTAGTCTCTAATCCGCGTGTTTTGAGTACCTTTTCCCATTGTGGGTCATTCTTCTCCTATGTCGGGGCGTGGTCGCAAATCAACAATATGCTCAAGTACTTTGCTTTGATGCGGATTGTGGCGAGACGTTCATCTATCGGAGTGAATTCCAGGATTCAGCGACTGAATCTTTTCCAACGTTCGCATGCAGCAGCACATCTTATAAAAAGAACTTCCTCTAGCCGGGACCCAACGCTCCACAAGTTGCACAATTATAGTCCGGGGACTGTAACTGCTGTATATCCAGAAGCATTGCTACAACTCAATCTGCCTGCTTTATTCTCCTATAGAATAAAATAATCATAATACTGGACTCAGATACTCGTATTAGCTATAGTAATTGGCAATGGAAATAAAGGGATTGGTAAAGAATGATAAAGAGTTCTAGCTAAGCCTAGCGGTACCCATTTGTTTTATTTCATGAGTTTGATTTATATTTATGCCAATACATTCCCGAAGGTTAGAAGACTTCTACACAAATCTCCTTCAGGAATCCTCAATGCTCCTAGTGCACTATAGCTGAAGCGATTTTCGGCCGTACTCCTCCTCAAATTTGTGGTTTTGCGTCTTGATGTTTTTCCAACAAATGGAGGGACCTACAGTTTATACTAAACCGCCTCCGAACGGCTGATGGTTTTTTTAAGAGAAGCTTTTGATTTTCATATCAAAAATATACTCGAATGTCGACCCCATTCCCTGCCGAAGGGCGACCGCAATTAGAAAATTTAGCTTCCTTTTTTATTTAAATTAATTTACCATATTACACTTACCCCAGCAATTAATAGCCTTTCTGAATTTTTGGATTCTGCATTTGCAGCCCTCCGAACTGGCGTAGACACCACTCATGCGATTATAGCCGAGTCAACCACATTCCGCTATTCATTTCTTCTTTTTGCTGTTTGGCGCCAATTGGAAATACCAAGTCCAGCCAGGTACTTCTCTACTTGGTCCTTCCAACGGAGTGGAGGTCTTCCTCTTCCTCTGCTTCCACCGGCAGGTACTGCATCGAAAACTTTCAAAGCAGGAGTATTCTTATCCCTCCGGACGACATAACCTAGCCGCAGTATCTTAATTCGCTGAACTTTGTCGTCAATGTCACCTTGTCCCTCATTGTTCCATCTGCTGCGGTATACGACGTTAACAATTCGCAGAGGACCATAAATCTTACGCAAAACCTTTCATTCGAAAACTCTTAACGCCGACTCATCAGATGTTTGGTTTTCGTTCGTCAAGAGGAACCTTACTTTTCAATTGCCTACTCAGTCCAAATGTAGCACCTGTTGGCAAGAGAGATTATGCGCTTGATTTCCAGGCTGACATTGTTCTTAGTTTTTATACTGGTTCCAAGATAGACTACGACTTCAAAGTTATGACTGTCAACAGTGTCGTGGGATCCGAGTTGCGAATGCGACGACTGTTTGTTTGATGACAGGAGATATTTCGTCTTGGCTTCGTTCACTACCAGACCCATATCTTTCGCTTCCTTATCCATGGAGAAAGCAAAGCAAAGCAATATATTCAACTCTGCAGCTCGTATTATTTTCGCCAGCAATACGTATACAGACCAATTGCATAGCTGTATAAGTTTTGCGGGGATACCGAATTCAGACATAGCGGCGTAAAGGCAGCTACTTTTCATGGGCCTTTTTCAAGATTTAGCGCATGGTAAATATCTGGTCAATAATTGATTTATCAAGCCACACTGTTAAGGTCCAATCAGATTGTTTGAAAGTAGTCTTTAGTCTCTCACACAGCGGCCGATTGTTATTTGAACTTCTTCATAGTCTGGCGATGAAGCATTTATTCCATCGTCATCGCTTGAGGAATCGGTTTCGCCATCTCCTCGTGTTGCACATGCACTGCCATTCAGCAGGCTCGAAAAGTGTTCCTTCCTTGAATTTAGTATATTCGGGGCATCAGATCACCTCTCGTGGTCTTAAAAAAGCTTGCTTCGTAGAATTTTTGAGCATTGTCTTTGTTTTTTTTTGTCGGCAAATGCGTATTGCTTCCCTCTTTAGCTCTCGGTATCTCTCCCATCTCGCACGTGTTATGGTGGATCGCAAGGTCGTGAGGTAGGCCGCCTGTGTTCTTTCCACTTTCACGGAAGTTCTCATCGTAAGGAGCTCGAAATTCCGTCCCACAGTTCCCTTATACCAAGTTGCTGATGAGTGCTGTGAGACAGCAGGTGTGTAAATCGAGAAAAACCCCATTCGGTTGTCTATTGTGATTGGAATTTTTCGACGTCGAACCTTCCTTGTGTTTACTGAAGGGCGTTCTTTGATGCACAGAGGAGGGTGCGCATCTTTGCTGCAACAAAATAGTGGTCCAAGTCGATGTTGGCTCCTCGGAGTATACGCACGTCAAGAACACTGGAGACATGTCTTCCGTCTATCACAACGTGATCGATCTTTGTATGTTAATTAATATTTAGTAGGGTACCCCTTGCTGTCTATGGCTGCTATCATATGTTTCGGCGTTAATTCCACTAACTTCTTCGTATAGTTTGGAGCAATATTGTTTCATTCTGTTTGTAGGATTTTTTAAGTCGGCTTGATTTCGAATCTCTCGTTCCAAAACTGACCACAGATTCTCAATCACATTAAAATCGATACCCAGAGCATATTAAATTTATTGAGGGAACACTTCTTCAGCCTGCTGAATAGCAGGGAGATACTGAACCCGAAACCTCAATCGACGACGATGGAAAAGACGTTCCACTAACTGACCATGAGCAATCGCTCGCTTAAAAAACAATAAAGCGGCTGGAGTTGACGGCCTACCAGCAGAACTGTTCAAATATGGCGGTGAAGAGCTGACAAGGTGTATGTATCAGCTACTTTGCAGAATATGGTCGGACGAAAGCATTCCCGACGATTGAAATTTAAGTGTGCTCTGCCCAATCCATAAAAAAGGGGACCCCACAGTCTGCGCCAATCATCGTGGGATAATCCTCCTTAATATCGCCTATAAGGTCCTGTCGAGCGTATTGTGTGAAAGACTAAAGCCCATCGTCAATAAACTGATTGGGCCTTATGAGTGTGGCTTTAGAACTGGTAAGTCAACCATTGACCAGATATTCACCATACGCCAAATCTTGGAAAAGACCCGTGAAAAGAGAATCGACACCCACCACCTCTTCGTCGATTTTAAAGCCGCCTTCGACAGCACGAAAAGGAGCTGCCTTTACGCCGCTATGTCTGAATTTGGTATCGCCGCTTACTTACTTATACGGCTATGTAAACTGACGCTGAGCAACATCGTTCCCGTACTGCTATATGGTGCGGAAGCATGGACGATGACAACAACTGATGAGTCGGCGTTAGAAGTTTTCGGGAGAAAAGTTTTGCGTAAGAATTATGGTCCTCTTCGAGTTGAGAACGGCGAAATCGTAGACGATGGAACGACGAGCTGTACCCACCACATTTGGATTATTTAGGCCATTTAGTAACATATATACGTACACACGCTTATAAAATACAAAATACAAAACTTCTGTATAATGAAAAATTATTAAGTAATTTAAAATATTATTAAATATAAATATAAGCAAACATAATTAAAATAAAATATCAAAGGTATCTCGCAATAAAAGCCAATCCGGTTTGGCTTGCGCTTATTTGTAAACATCCCAATACACCTACATATATACATATACATCTATGTATATACATGTGTATGTACGTACATACATATATATGTATACATGTAATTCTTTATTACAACTAAAACTAATCTCTCTTCCCATTTGACGAATCTCATCAGATCACCACCATTACTGAAACAACATACAATGAAGAAACATAACAAATTCTCATAGTCGTACAACAAATACCAATGTGAATGAATAGGTATCTACTTTTCGGTGTGCCACCATTTTGTAATGTTTTACTGTTGTTGTACCCAACTAAACGCGAAAAAATACGAGAATATGCTTGCTACATAAACATGTACATATAAAGTGTCTGACTCGATGTAGCCCGTTAATACCCTTTTCCTTGTTTGCGGCGTTCATTCCTCATTGAGCTTATACCGAGCACATCTTCAAAATATTTGTTTACATCCCAATCTCAGCCTTCATCCCTTCTGTCATTCATTTCCTTTAACTAGCATACAAATGTACGAATATACATATATATATACATACATATATGCATACATAAGTCTGTAAATAATTTCGTATAAATGATTGTACCCACATACATACATACATACATGCATATGTATATGTGTACACCACATACATACTATTTCAGTCATGGGTCCTTTGTTCACCTCACCGCCTGCTATGCTGATGATGTTGTCGCTTACAATTTTCCCGACGTGCACGCGCACACATCCTGCACAGCTCGCGCTCTTTCACTCGCATACGATGGCCGCATAGCCGTTTCTTCTCTTTGTAACAATGGCAACGACTTTGTCTGCAATTCAGGGGAAGGGATGGTTGTCAGAAGATGAGGCAATAGAGGCAATAGCAGAGGTGGCAGCTGAAACGGAATCAGAATTATTCGAGTTGCATAAACATCTGAACGCTGACAAAAGCTGATAGACACAGCGGTGGTTTTGTGATAAATAAATGTTTGGTTATGTAAAGCGAGAAGAAAAAACAGCAGAGAAAGTCAGGAAAAAAGTCGAACGTAAAAGTTTCGTTTTCGTTGCAGTTCAGTTAACATTTACTAAAAGGATTCGGCTAAAACCAGACAAGAAGCGGACACATTTAATTTTAGAACACGTGATCGCATTTCGCGACGGCCATTTTTAACAGTCCTATTGCAGCAGCAGCTACGAGCGTTAGAAACAGAAACGGAAATTAAACTAATTCGTCCTTCGTTGATCAATAAACAAATTATAAATTGGAGCTTAAGTGCTATTACGTGAAATTTAATATAATTAACAACAAAAGAGATGAGAAGATTGTAAAATAAAAGGATATTATAAATAAAAGGACACTACTAGACATGTACATATATATATACCATATATTTTTTTTGAAACTAGTTCCTACTTAAAACAATAATTTCAAAAGCGCACAGTGTGGCCCATGCATTGCATTGTCTATATGTATGTAATATAAATTGAAAAGCGTGTTAATCATAAATTGTGATGGATGACATACTATGGTATATAATAACTAGTTATTAGATATAAAAATATGTGCACATATACATACATACATAAGTGAAGTGAATGCATGTGTATGCATTAGATAAAGAAACCCCATTAATTTCGGGGCCTTAAGTGTACAAGTAATTGAAACCACACCACTTGATTCATATTAATTACAACGAACATCCGATATTGCTTCACCTTGATGGAAGTTAATATTGTATAAGTGATTTCTACTCTTAATTTACATCTGACTTCCTTGTCGCGCTAACAAAGCTATAGCGGGCATGCATACCTCAACGGATCATCCAATTGCTTGCAGCAACGTCCATCAACACACTCGACTGCAGTTGTCGCCGCCCCGTCAGAAGTTAAGACACGCCTCCAATACGCACAGTTCAATTTCACCTCCATTAGCTGCAGCATCCTCAACTAATTTGACGGATGAAAAATCAGGCTCCAGCAGTGGTTGCAGTAGTAACAGCACCAGCGATAATACCAACGGTGCACCGCTTGTTAAACCGCCATACTCCTACATAGCCCTCATTACAATGGCCATACTTCAATCCCCGCATAAGAAACTCACACTAAGTGGCATTTGTGATTTTATAATGTCAAGGTAATAACGTTATGATATACATACATACTTATACATATGTAGGTATATATGCTATTTAAATTCATTTAATAATTTAATATTTTGAGCTTATTTTTTTAATGTGTATGTATGGAATAGAGAAATTATTTCTATCAGATTTAAATGCTATTAAACAATTTTCTACTGAATATGGAAGAGACCGAAGTTTTTTCAATGATATGGGTGTAGCAAAATCATTTGAAATTGGTATGGGAACATTGATTTTGGCATAAGAGACTTTTTCTTTCATAGTAAATTTTTGCCGCGGAGAGTAAAATCAGTGTACTTACATACATGTTATACAGCCTAGAACGGAAAAAAGTATACTAAAAAATATTAATTGAACTATTAAATTTTTTATAGCAACCATTTGTTATTAATTTTTATTTATTATGACTGAATTCCGCATACAAATGTGGATACAAAAGCCGAGTGGTTAGCAGTAATGTCTTTTTTTGACATGTGGTTTTCAAGAAGAAATAAAACACATACAACTCAACATTATGGCTAAGGATTTAGTTGCGCTATAAAGGGTAGCCGAGTGGTTAGCATTGCGTACTGTCATTCGGAAGGCCCGGGTTCAAATCATGGTGTCGCACTAACAGCCAAAAAAGTTATAGAAAATTAATTTAAAAATAAAAAATTAAGTTAAATTTTCTAATTGCGGCCGCCGCTCTGCAGGTAATGTCAACCCTTCCGAGTGTATTTCTGAGATGAAATAAAGTTCCTCATAAAAAAACCATCAGCCGTTCGGAGGCGGCTTGGTAGAAACTGTAGGTCCCCCAAATAAGGTCGCCCTCATGAGGTCGGAAACAGTCTTAGTGCCGTAGTGAGACAAAAATAGAATCGTAAAATTATTCATTTCTGGGTTGGAATACTTCGCTAACGTTATTTGCCAAGCATTTTGCCTTTTCTTCTTCAGAACGAGCTTAAGTACCTGTTCTCTGTCTGAGCGGTCTCTCAATTTCTATTGGTGGCTTAAAGTTCTTTTCCGCCTTCCATAGTAAATTTCTTTGAGAAGAATTCGGCGTCAAAGTAGAGATAAATCTATTTGGGTGCGTCTCTTCTTCACATTTGCCAAGCTTTCCTCAATTTTTTCTCAGCAGCTTTTAGTTTTACTTTAGCTGGAGGAGATCAATTATTCTGCCATTCTCGACGCAGTTTGCACTTTTCGGTTACTAGGCGTTCAATTAGGCTGTTGGTGGTTCGTTTCGTACTTCCGATACTCTCTGTTGGTTGGGGTGATGCTATAGTGGCCCATTTTCCTCATAAAGTGTTGCTTTGTCTGTTTTTTTAACTGTAAAGAAATTAGAATGGGCTGCTCTTTCGCCAAAATTTGTGAACTGTAATATATTTGAAGCCGCGCTATGATTAGTTTATAGTTTTTTCCAGGGCGATTATCGGTATGTATGTATAAAGTAAACCATTTCTGCTGGAACAGCCGCTACTCTGGCTAGGCCATCATGTCCGGATGGGCAAAAATACTGCAGATTTGAATCTTTTCGATGCTGTCAGCTGCTGATAGAAGATCCCTATCACGTCACGTCATTTCTTAAAAGCAAAAGTCATCTATTTGGTATACTATATGAATATATGTATACGAGTATATAGTTGACGCTTTCAGCCGAGCTCCACATCCAATTTGTAGTATGCGCCTTGATGTTTTCCTAACAAATGGTGAGATCTACAATTATTCTTCCAAGTTCTGTTTATCTTCTTGAATAACCATTTGTAAATACTCACACCAAAATCAAAGTACCTTCGCGTTTTATTACCTAGCTTCCTCGTAATAGTCCGTCGGATTATATAAGCACCTGCTTTCGGATAATATTTGTGGAGTCCTCGTTAAAAAAAACTAGCCATTCAACTTTAATTTGTTAGAAAAAATTTCAATATGCTTCAATGGTTTGCTATTGACCTTATCAGAACTCTCGCAGTAGTATTGATAAACATAAAAAACCTTGCAGTGCTATGAAACAATGACTAATAATATATTGAATGAATACAAATATAGTAATTAGAATGAAAGGTCAAAGCTTCCGGATGTTCCATTACAGTTGTAAGGCCATCGCTAAAGCCTATTGGTAATATCCCTTTACCAATGGTACGGCGGAGGAGCTTTATTTCATGTCAGAAATACAGTCGGAGGGGTTGACATTCCCTGCCGAAGGACGACCGCAATTAGAAAATTTAGCTTAAGTTTTTATTTAAATTAATTTTCTATAACTTTTTTGGATGTTAGTACGACACCAGGATTTGAACCCAAGCCTTTTGAATGGCAGTACGCAATGCTAACCACTTGGCTACCGCGGCCGCTATATCCGGGTGTTCCTTTTCCACTGCCATTCAGCAGGCTGGAAAAGTGTTCCCTTCGTAAATTCAATATACTCTGGGTATCATACTAGACTAGATCACCTCTCTGAGTCCAACAGGGGCTTACTCTGGTCTTGAAACCTTCTTTAGTCGCCTCATTTTTTCGCAAAATTTTGGATTACTGTTTATATTATTATTAGTTTATTCCAGGCGCTCATAAAAGGTATATATTTCCCAAAGATCTAAATTCTTCCGTCCATGTCTCCTCCATCATCACGGTGGTGATGTCAGCCTTTGTCAACCAACTGAGCAGCGGAGTTTAGTATTCATGTGACGTTTACAACAACAAACACAGCGTTTAGCCAACAAGAAAAATTAAATTCAACGAAATTAAATCGTTTCGTTTTGGCGCCACGTTATCAAAACGAAATAAAATCGTTAACGTTGAAACCGCACAAAACTCATCGTTGACATTAATTTTTTAAATGGATGTTTGCTATGATTTAACAGCACACCTCAATTTTAACGTTTATATTGATAACTGCTGTAACGTTAATATTTTCAAATGTTTCAACCGATACGTTAGACATTTTTCGATTTACGTGAAATTTATCGTAACGACGCAGCCTTGACTTAAACATGACTCCTGCTGTCTGTATCAATACTGGACTGTTATAATCAATTTTATGTACAATAGATACGAGGTTTTCCGTTCAATAACCAGGTAACTATTTTGTGGCAATATATTATACAATAGGTATATACTGCCAGAATAAAATTTCGAAAATCTTTAAACTTTCTTGATGTAATTGAAATGACCCTTTTCTACAGCGGAGTAATAATAATTTTACGATTCTTCGGTACTAGACTACTTTCGCAGATACGATGTTTTTAAATTCGAGTATATGGATACGAGAAACATCAAAACCAATCAATCAAAAAATACTATCGTTATTATTTCATTTTCGAAAAAGTGCAGCTACGAAGTACATGAAAAGCTGTCACGCTTGCCAATGCCGTTACTAACGGTTGTCCCGCAGAAAGCAGCGGCGATTTGTTTGTCTCCTTAAAACCAGTTTAGCTCATTGCTCGCTGTTAAAGGAATATTAAATAAACTAAGAAAATGCGCAGGTTTTCAAAAGAAATCAGAACTGCATTCGTAATCAATTATTTCATTGCCGTTTATTTTCAAACATATAAATTATGAAACCTAAAAGCCCACCGCATTCGGATCCGAAATTGCTCAAGTGGTTATAAAGTGCCAACTATCTAAAATAAAACTTAAATAAAGACAAAGACGAAGTGCTACCCGAAGTCTTTCATAAACATGTCGAATGTGCTGTATTGTATTTTAGGATTAAATACTCACACTCTTAGTCATTTTGTATGGTATATTTTTCTCAAAGCTTTATACCTAAGAAAATTGGTTTTATGGGCGCTATACTCGTATGATGTAGTCGCCTGATGTACCACATTTAAAAACTGCATATCAGTTATATTTCTGTTACGCAATAGGAAATCAATAAGGCTCCCTATATCTGCTGTAGTTCATGTCTTTTAGTTTGAAAAACTGGTTAAATCGTAAAAAACTTTAAATGAGTTTTGCTGTCCCATTGATCTAGATTGCTATTATTGCATATATCTCGTGTCGGACAAGGCCCAGTTATATCCAGAAAGCAAATGTCGGTTAACAACTATCCCAATATACCATCTACCGTAAGACCTGCACCAAATAGTTAGCAATTTTCTATTCCGGAACAGCCAGAAACATACAACGACGAATCAGATAAGAGCTAACAGCGTTCGCTATCAGAGGATAATGGACTCTACTTCCTTAATTTATAGTATCGGAAAATGGTTTCGCTTTGCACCTGCTCTGTTTGTCCTACAACCACACTTTCTTACTTTGTAGATATAGAGAAAAGTAGACTTGAATCAAATTTATAAAAATCCATTTTACATTTAACGTAAAAATTTTGATATTCTTGCGGGATGGTATTCTAAGGCTTAATTTCATAGTAAAACTGACAGAATTCGATTAAAAGTTTTAAAATTACATCCCAGAAATCATATCTTTACTTGTCCGAGTAACGAGTTAGCATATTGAGACTCCATCCCGGAAAGTTATCTGGAATTTATTGCGGCTTAGTAAAAAAATTGTTCGGGAAAAGAAAAGTATTTTTGAATTTAAGAGAACAAAGCTTTTCTATAATTTTTTTTAAACCTGGTATAATAATTATATAGACCAATGATGACTTAATCGCCTACTTACTTACGCCAGTAAAGTAAGTAAGTTACTGGCGTAGACACCGCTTACGCGATCTTAGCCGAATTTATAACATCGCGCCATTCATTCTTTTTTCTCGCTGTTTGGCGCCAATTGGAGATACCAAGTACAGCCAGGTTCTTCTCTACCTGGTCCTTCCAACGGAGTGGAGGTCTTCCTCTTCCTCTGCTTGCACCGGCGGGTACTGCATCGAAAACTTTCAAAGCTGGAGTATTCGTATCTATCCGGACCACATGGACTAGCCAGCGTAGCCGCTGCTTCTTGATTCGCTGAATTATGCCAATGTCGTCGTATAACTCGTACAGCTCATTGTTCCATCGTCTGCGATATTCGCCGTTGCCAACTCGAAGAGGACCATAAATCTTACGCAAAACTTTTCTCTCGAAAACTCCTAACGCCGACTCATCAGATGTTAAATCGTCCATGCTTCCGCACCATACAGCAGGACGGGAATGATGAGAGATTTGTAGAGTTTGGTTTTCGTTCGTCGAGAGAGTATTTTACTTTTCAATTGCCTACTTAGTCCAAAGTAGCACCTGTTGGGAAGAGTGATTCTGCGCTGGATTTCAAGCCTGACATTATTATTGGTGTTGATGCTGGTTCCTAGATAAACGAAATTATCTACGACCTCAAAGTTATGACTGTCAACAGTGACATGGGAGTCAAGTCGCGAATGCGATGACTGTTTGTTTGATGGCAGGAGATAGTTTGTCTTGCCCTTGTTCGCTACCAGACCCATATCATTCGCTTCCTTATCAATTCTGGAGAATGCAGACTCACGGCGCGGTTGTTGAGGCCAATAATATCGATATCATCGGCGTACGCCAGCAACTGTACACTGTTATAGAAGATTGTACCTTCTCTATTCAGTTCTGCTGCTCGTATTATTTTCTCCAGCATTAATTTAAAAAAGTCAAACGATAGGGAATCACCTTGTCTGAAACATCGTTTGGTATCGAACGGCTCGCAGAGGTCCTTCCCGATATATAAGTATAAGTTTTGCGGGGATACCAACTTCAGACATAGCGGCGTAATGGCAGCTCCTATTCGTGCTGTGGAAGACGTCTTTAAAATCGACGAAGAGGTGGTGGGTGTCGATCCTCTTTTCACGGGTATTTTCCAAGATTTGGCGCATGGTGGATGACTTACCAGGTCTAAAGCCACACTGATAAGATCTCAATCAGTTTGTTGACGGTGGGCTTTAGTCTTTCACAAAATACGCTTGATAGGACCTTATAGGCGATGTTAAGGATGCTTATTCCACGGTAATTGGTGCAGACTGTAGGGTCGCCTTTTTTTGTGGATAGGGCAGAAAACACTAAAATTACAATCGTCGGGCATGCTGCATGCTTTCGTCCGACCATATACAGCAAAGTAACTGATGCATGTACCTTGTTAGCTCTTCACCGCCATGTTTGAATAGTTCTAACGGTAGGCCAACCTAAGAGACATTTTATTGATCTACTTTTGGGATTTCATGCAGTTCTTACCAAGCCATTAACTTCTAGGATATTTTTTTTTAAAAGTATGTCAAATCAGTTGCTAAGTTACGAGAAATCGAAGACCATCACCTTTAATGTGTGTCTAAGATTTGGAGGGTAGGAGGGAGAGGATGTTGAGGAGTAGGGAAGTATCCTCGTCTTCCTTGATATCCATTTATAAAGCGCAACGACTTTTAAAGGAGTTCGGGGGTTAACTCCACATTAAAAAATTAGTGGTGATGCGAGATGATAATTTCTCTGAGTTACTATAAATTTATTTGGTGGAGCTCTGGGGTGAGCTCCAGGTGCAAATTTGGAGATGTTGTGGCGTGACCATTTTATTGATTGCGAGGAAAAATTATTTGAGGGCTTTAGTTCTTCAAAATGTGTGGATCGAGGGGGTGATCCGAGGAATTCTTGGAATTTCTGGTAATGACAGCCAGCTAAGCATGCAATAATGCAAGCCGTCGGGTATGTACCAGTAATTCTGAACTGCCCACCTGAGAATTGCACTTATGCATATAAGAATGCATGAGTATACACATACACACGTACATATACACGTACATGCATATATGCATAAGTACATCAAATGACAGGAAGCGCTGGATTGTGCATGCTTAAATAATGTTTAACAGCTGCATATTCACAGATGTATGATGTATTAATATTATTATTCACTGTATTTGTATCTTTATGTAAAATTTATAATATTTTAAAGTAAAAATTATTCATTTCAGGTTTGCATACTACAAAGAAAAGTTTCCTGCCTGGCAAAACTCGATTCGCCACAATCTGAGCCTAAACGATTGTTTTATTAAAGTTCCACGAGAGCCTGGTAATCCAGGCAAGGGCAACTTTTGGACACTGGATCCACTTGCTGAAGATATGTTTGATAATGGCAGCTTTCTGAGAAGACGAAAGAGATACAAGCGGCCGCCTGCGATGCAGAGATTCCCTTTCCCAGCTGTTTTTGGGTCGATATCACCGTTCTGGATAAGAAAACCGGTGCCTTTAGTGCCAGTTCATTTTAACGTTGCGAATTTCACGAATAATCGTGATTGTTTTGATATGCTACATGCACCGGCTGACGTTTTTGACGTGGCGCGGAGAGAAGAAAAGAAATTCAACTTCTTCGCCGGTGCCGAAGCACTCTCCTACCAAAGCAACGACAAATTCGATGCCATTTGCCAAAATGTATCATTTATGAGGAAGAACGCAGATGTCTTAAGTGCTATAGACGATATTCATAAGCAGGACAACATTCAAGACAAATTTAGTAGATTACATACCGCTGTCGGAGCGGCAACAAACTTTACCGAAGAACATCAGAATATCGATTGCAGTAATTTATTGCAATATAAAGATACCAATATGTTCAATGAAAGCGACGATTTGTCCTGTGATAGAATTGATGTTGAAAGTTCTAACGAACATGACTCTCACATATCAGACTCAATTGATAGTATATGTACAAATAATAGATTAGATCAACAATTAGATGGCGAAGAGGTGGCTAAAGGTAATACAGACGATGCCAGTGCAAAGAGATCGTCTCCATACATTCTACTATTTGATAACTCTGAAATTTCGAATAGCTCAACAGCAGGAGTACCCTTTACGGAACAGAATAAGAGTAATCATAACTTTGCGAGCTTAAAGAATAGGCCAATCGTGAAATATAATGAAGATGATACATTCAAACAAACAGCAATTCCTTTTGATTGTTATGATCAGGTCAGGTCAACGAAACACAACAACGCGAAAGACTTCCGCATAGAGACACTGATTGGGAATGTTGATGAGGCTAGTGGGTAAACCAAATGAAACTTGTAAATTAAACTAAAAATTAATTAATAAAAAGTATTTTAAGAAAGCATTGTACATTTTTCTAAAACATACAAATACATTTTTTCTTGTTTTATTTTTTTTGCAAATTTCAACCTCAAATATGACTATGTATGCAGTAAATTTTAAATTATGTATGTACCTACTACTATGTATATCTCTTGAAATTGGTATTATGTATATGTGAGTAAGTAAGATGAAATAAATTAATGTGTTATGTAAATTGTACGAGTAGTTTATGGGTATGAAAAATGAGATATGTATGTATGTATAATATAAATAAACAAACTATAAACTTTTAATTGAAATACAGCTCAAGCCTTGTTGATTATAGTTGAATTTAACAGTATTCACCTATATACGAGTATGCAAATATTTTTGGGTTCAGAATTTCTATTCAGATATTCAGTTGAATACTGATTTAAAACGTACTTAGACCTGTTAGAGCTGTTTGTCTTTACATTTGAATTGACCTCTCTTCACATTTGTCAGCTGTTGGTTAAATGTTGCTCATACGACATGACAAACTTTTTATTTATAAGTTATGATTTCTTAAATTTAGTTATAAGAAAAAATTAAATGAGAATCAAGAGATTTAAAGTACTCAGGTGCAATATAAAATTTTTTATACTATCACAGTAAAGAGAAGTTGGTATAGTATTTTTCGTTACGAAAAGTGTGACTATCAAATCTAACGTGCTGGAGTAACAATTAAAATATCGACTTAATTGGCGAAATAGTTCATATAGTTCACAGTTTACTTCAATTAACGTAAATGAATTCCAAGTCAGTATATTCAGAAGTTTCATTAAACAAAATTCTTAGTGTTTCTCTAGGGTTAGAAGCTTTCAGCGGCTAATATACGCAAGAAGATTTTAGCGAGAGTCCCATGTAAAATGATACAAGGTGAAGCACAAAAACTGTTTTTGAAGGGACTCAATTCTAAATTTTATCAGAATCGAGTTTATAACTGTTCGGTTGTAAGTTCATTTTTTTTTCATTTTTACCTTTGATTTTTCTAGTGTTTGAAAAAAATGCTTTCCAGTGATCTGATATGCTCCTCTAAAGATACTGAGTATACTAAAACATCATCGAGATACACAGCTCAAATTTTGCTAGTGTATTCTCTAAGGATCTTATTCATTATCTTTTGAAAAGTAGCTGGATAATTTTTTAGTCCAAAAGACATACGGGCGTACTCATACGGTCCTGCCGGACTATGGTTAAGTCAATTCTGCTAAAGTACTGCGATTTTCCCAATAAGGTGTTTATCATCAACAGTCAGTTGATTTAATCTCTATAGTCAACCACTAATTCATATTTTTGAATACTTGATTCATCAATTTTCTTGTTTTCCCTATTCAATTATTTTTTTTCCCCACTTCATCCTCGTGTTTTGGAGATAATCTGTAAATCCCAGAATTTGGGGTTTTAATCTTATTCGCTGATCTGGTATTTCGATTTTAATCGCTTCTTCTGATTTTAAATAATCTTACAGGATATTTTTCACTCTACTTATGTACTCGTATATTCAATGAACAAACTTGTTGCTGTACAGTTTTTATTAATTTGCTTAATTTCAATAACAATGATTTTAAAATTGTTGAAATTTAAATCATTCCCCAACAATAAATCATATGGCTTAACAAAATCCATTAAAAACCATTTTGTGTTTACTGAATAGTTAAATTCTGAATGGCAGTTACTTTTTATTTTAACATTTGGGTTTTCAATGCTGCAACTGATAAATTGAATTTTTCAAAACTTGCTTTTTTCATAATACTATTGTAATAAATCTAATTGTAGGTCCAGCGTATACTAAAGTAAACCATTTTTTTTTTCCTAAAAGTGACTCATTTTGCATAAAATTGTTTCCGACCTGTTGTTGCGTTGAATTCGTTGGTTTATTTTGCCTTGAAATATTATGAGTATGATATTGTTCTGAGCTATTCTGGCCCGAAGTATTAAAAAATCGATTCTGGCCTGAATTATTTGACCGGTTTTGCCTCAATTGTTCGAATGCCTATTTTTTTTGTTTTGCGTAAAAAACTAATATTTGAACTGTTTTGGCCACGGTAGTTATTTAGGTTTCGTGGCCGATGAATTTCAATTGCTATCATCTAATCCGATGAAATTGTAAATGTTTGAACTCATTTCTGTTCAAGATAATTGCTTAATTCTTTGAATATTTCCTTCATCACTTCCCCATTATGACTTCGGGATCTAAAGTCTGTTTATGGATTTCTGAGATTCAGGTTTTCATTTGTTAAGGTCACTTGGTCTCTTGAGCTTTAATTTATTTGTGCTTCCAATTATTTTTAGGTAATATTTTATACTGAAAACTGCTTGTCCTGTGCTCTTTAGTCTCCCAGGATTCTTTCAATAGTTTCTATAAACCCTCAAAAGTTTATTTTGGGCAGTAATAACTGAAAGATTGCCATTAAGCAACTTTCGTTATTTTGAGCGATTCTGAGAAAACAATTTAAAAAAATTTACAGATAAGATATCGGACGAAAATATAGATTGTTAGAAAATAAAATTAAACCAATTCTTGAGCAACGAAAAAAACACGTTATTTTCAGGAAAAGTTTAACCAATTATTTTCATTTTCAAAAGGAAAAAATATTTTTCACTACTTGACGATATTCTTATTTTTTAACAACTCATTCGAAAGCAATTATATTTCCTTTGAAAATGTAAACATCTTAAATATAATGAAATACATATTTTTTTTTAATATTAAATTTTACGCCAATATGTTTAACTTGTTTATTATTCAGCAGTATTCAGGTATCCTTCTTCTTGTTCGATGCTTCCCTCGGTATTTCATTTAGTGCTTGAGTTTTCATTTTAATTAATGAGTTGAGTTGTTGCTTTGTTTGACCAAAAAAAACTAACTTAATTTTATTTACCCATATTTTTTCCTATGATACAATTATGTTCATCAAACTTGCGCCAGTTATGCTTTTCTCCGTTTTGTTCGCAGAGTATGTATGTATATAACTTATACACTTACGTTTTTCCAGTGGTCGTAAATAAGAACAAAATTAATATACTACGAGTTAATATATATTTGACTCAGCATGATTCACTTCAATATCTCCAATTTCACATTATTAGAGTTTGCTCACTAGAGCGCAAGAAAAATGGGCATATTTTATAAATTTATTTTGACTCAGCAAAGAAATCAATCGAAAATCTGTGAAATAGGTTTAATAAAATAAGTTTCATGGTACAAATACAAAATTTTTTGTTCGAATTAATTTCAAAATGGCAGCATTTTTCTCAAGACGGCTTTTCTTTTTAATGGGTGCATGTCCGAAGACGTAAACTCCTGAATTTTCGTCCTAGATCAAAAATTAATTAGTTTCTCTGGTATATAACAACATCAAGAGATATACATAGGACTTTTACAATATTTTGTTTTTCTCGGGAATTCGTGCACGTTTGAACAAAAAGTTAAAATTTTCACTATAAAAAACGACATAAAATTGTTGATTAAAAAAACTATGTAATAAAATATCCTACGTACGTCTCTGTCGAACGATATTTCGAATGTGTTGTCAAAATTTCGTAAGTATCTGTGAAGATTTGTTCGAATTATGTCTTCTGCTAGTTTAAAAAAAGTGATTTCGATAAAAATGTGTTTAAAGTTACCTAAATGGCGCTCGGGGTATACCTGCGAGGCACTGCCATCGAATGAACATTTAGGCATTTTTGTGAGCATCCATCTTTTGGTAGGTTATTTCTAAGACCCTAAAGCACCTTTTTAGACAAAAAAAAATTTGTTTCGATTTTTTCAAAATTCTAGACCAGTTTCTCTCCTTAGTCTTGTTAAAATATAATTGTATACACATATATTTAACCTTTTGTGTGGAGTACTCTCTAACGCCATTCGTGTTTTGCTGTGGGAGAAGCGTAAATAAAATTTACACTAGGTTGGTGAGTGTTCTTGAATTAATAAATAGCAATTCTCATAAATATTCTACGCCCCCATCTATCATTCAACATTCACTAAAAGCGTTAACACAATCAGAATAGATCCAGTTTTGAGTGTCTAAAACTGATCTCAAATGTAATGTATGCACTGGCGACTTTAGTATTTTGGTTTCAATTTATCAATTTATTACTTACTACTTACTTTTCGTGGTCCGTTCCCCTCTTAGAAATTCCATAAATTCTTTCTTTATAACCAATTTTCTTCAGTTTGTGAACTTCGAATTTTGTTGTAACAGCTTTACACAACACAAAGGTATATTGTTCAGTCAACTTGCCTGGCTCTATAAATTAAATGGCTGCGTTTATAAATACAAACCCATTAATTAAAAAACCTAGTGTACCCAAAATAGCAAAATTTTTTAGTACCCAGAGGGGTGAGCTAGTGGCGCATTCCCAGAGTATACTGAATCTATGGAGGGAACACTTCTCCAGCCCGCTGAATGGCAGTGAAAATGACACACCCGGTGAATGTGAACCCGAAACAATTGATGACGATGGTTGTTACATTACCCGACTATGAAGAAGTCCGAATAGCAATCGCCCGCTAAAAAAACAACAAATCGCCGGGGACCAATGTTTTACCGCCGGAACTTTCAAATACGGCGGTGAAGAACAGCTCAGGTGCATACATCAGCTCCTTTGCAAAATATGATCGGATGAAAGCATGTCCCGATTGGAACCTAAATGTGCTCTGCCCAATCCACAAAAAAGGCGATCCCAACTACGTGGAATAAACCTCCTTAACATCGCATATAAGGTTTTATCAAGCGTATTGTGTGAGGGACTGAAGCCCACCGTCAACAAACTGATTGGGCCTTATCAGTGTGGCATTAGACATGGTAAGTCAACCATTGACCAGATATTCACCATGCGCCAAATCTTGGAAAATACTCGTGAAAAGAGAATCGACAAACACCACCTTTTCATCGATTTTTGATTTTAAAGCAACTTATTGCTATAAGAGTGTACAGTTGCTGGCGTACGCCGATGATATATGAAATATATTGGCCTCAACAACCGTCATGAGTTCTGCTTTCTCCAGACTGGATAAGGAAGCGAAGCCCACGGGTATGATAGTGAACGAGGGCAAGACGAAATATTTCCTGTTATCAAACAAACAGTCATCGCATTCACGATTCGGACTCCATGTCATTGTTGACAGCCACAACTTTGGATTCGTAGATAATCTCGTCTATTATGGAACCAGTATTAGCACCAACAACAATATCAGCCTTGAATCCAGCGCAGAATCACTCTTGCCAACAGGTGCTACTTTGGACTAAGTGGGCAATTGAAAAGTAAAGTCCTCTCTCGGTGAACGAAAACCAAACTCTATAAGTCGCTTGCCCTTCACGTCCTGCTATATGGTGTGGAAACATGAACAATGACAACATCTGATGAGTCAGCGTTAGGAGTTTTCGAGAAAAAAGTTTTGCGAACGATTTATGGTCCTTTGCGCATTTGCAACGGCGAATACCGCAGACGATGGAACTATGAGCTGTATGAGCTCTACGTTGATATTGACATAGTTCAGCGAATGAAGAGACAGCGGCTACGCTGGCTAGGTCATATCATCCGAATGGATAAACGCACTCCAGCTTTGAAAATATTCGATGTAGTACCCGCTGATGGAAGCAGAGGAAGAGAAAGACCTCCACTCCGTTGGAAGAATCAGGTGGAGAGTGACCTGGCTTCACTTGGTATTTTCAACTGGCGCCAGACAACGAAAAGAAGAGAGAAATGGCACGCTAATCTACAGTCACGAAAATTGTTTTCATTATTAATGGAATTAATCACAAAATGATATTTAAGAAGCGAGCGTCTTGATTGATCTATCTACAACCTAACAGTTCTTTCTATTTCGATGTGGGTTAGACGAAAAGAATTTGTTTTGGCTCCTCTCTATTTTTTTATAATGTGGATTTTTCGAGCAATAATTACATCAAGAACAGAATGTCGGATCCTCCATTGCATACTCCAAGCAAAATATAATCATAGGAAACTCTATATTTCGTAAAAACTACGGCAAATTTGAATTTGTATAAAATTTTGCAGCGATGTCACTACGGAAAAACTAAAGTTGGGTATGATTGGATCAAAACCTGCAATATAATTTCTATGCTATCAAGAAATTTTAGTTGAGAGTTGAGTTGAGTTGATGGGGCTGCTGGTCGCCACCAGCACACTTAGGCCAATAGGCCCATATCGCTGAGGCTCCTGTCTTCACCTTCTCAAATGATCGAACCATTTCGTGTACCTTATAAAGGCAACGTGATTTCCAATATTCGCTGAGGCTAACTCAGCGTGACAGTCGAAGAAATATTTCCCAAGGAACTTGAGTCGCGCAGATGTCAACGCTGGACAGTGGCAGTGGTAATGTTCGATGGTCTACTCTTCGCCCCTACAGCCGCGTCAGAAATCGTTCGAGTAATAGCCCATTCTTTTCCCGTGAAGCCCCATTAAATAGTGTCCAGTTATCATGTCAGTCGTTATGTTAATGGAGAACCGGTCTAGGAAGCTAAGATGTTTTGATTTTTTCGTGTCCAACTTTGACCATAGCTGTCTGGTCACATTGCACGTGACCTAGTCCAACCATCTTGAGTCGGCTTCCTTGATGAAGGGCAGTTTAAGCATGTACAATACTTTGCCGTTGACAGAGGTAAACCAGCATCGTGTGCATGTTTCATCGTAAATAGTTCGTCTGTAATGCAATTGCCTGCGATGTCCATGTGTCCAGGTACTCAGACTTCGGCAGTACTGCATTTAGTCGTGAGTTTGTTAAGAAAGTTCCTACATTTTATGACCACTTTTGACGTGGTACTATTACATTGAAGAGATCTGGTTGAAGCCACGTAGCAGCGATCTGGAATTCTCATGCTCATGCTTAATGAGAGCTTGAGAGAATAAATTCTGCAACCCACCTTCCCATCAAGCTTCGAGCCATCTGTGAAGATGGCTATTGCTCCCTGCACCATCTCTAAACTATAGAAAGAGCATGTCGCTGTCAGCACCTGTGCTGTGCAGTTTTGTAATCAGCGTGTTCGCTGTTATGCTGATGCTGCTCATCTCTGCGAAGATGATCCTGTTCCGAGACTCACTATGGGCTGTTGGAGACTCATTTCTTGAAGAGCCTCTATTACTAAGGCAGAAAAAAAGTGTGTACTCCTTCACAGCTATCAATTTACATTACATACTTTTAAAACCTAATTTTAACGAAAATACTGGAAATTCCATCCGTCGATATAATCCTGAAATTAATCCGGACGTCACACCAAGTGTTTACCATCTATTGCTATCTATGGTGATTGATTGGTGAAGAGTTGGCCTCAAGAGAAGCATGTTAAAATTGATTGTCTCATATATTTTGTCAATAGGGACAAAGGTTTATATGAGAGAGACATAATGACATTACGTTCAAAATGGCAAAAAGTTGTCGAGCAAAGTGCATAACTTACAAAAAGATCGGGTAATTCCAACTATGGTAAGCAAACCCTTCAATTTAATGCAAAAAGTAACCGTAAAATGTCACCAGCAGCAGGAGAATAATAGCACGATCTATTCTTATATCAAAATCATAATTTTTGTCAATCTGTCCTGGATTAATTTTTCGGTCTCTGGTCCATTTACGGGAAGCAAATGTATTCCACTTAGTTAAATCATGCAAGAATTTAAGCAAATCGAACCATAAATAAGACTATACTCATTGAATGTATGAAAAATGAAACATTGGATATCTTTCATCACAATTGTATTTACTCAACACTTGAGGATGGTGTACCATCCGTAGAACGTAAATGCGGACCACACAATTCCAGAGATTGACACTAAGCTATGTTGATATATATTACAGGTGGTTTTGTTGTCCGTTAACTTTTCGAGATATTCGGATTTTTATAAACGAATGTAATAGCCTATTTCCACCGAGCACTTAAATGCATTTAAGGCCTCTGTTAAGTGAATGAAATGTCAAACGTTTCCACCGAAAGTGAGTTAACTCAAACAGTTGATTTTTGTTTACATTTCCAGTTTGCAAAATTTGTCACAACTATTGAAATCATTAGTTCAAGAGACTGCATTTAATTCATTTGGCTATTTATGGAATCTTATGATTTGCAAGTGCAGATTATTGCTGCATGGACAAACGCTGCTGAAACGAAAATGCTTTTATGCATGTTTCCATTCTCACTTTTGCTTGTTTTGTTCAATCAGCTGATAGCTGCCAGAGCCACGCATATTTTTATGTTGAGGGGATCGTTTGCGTTTTCGCAATTGCTTTTTTTTCTTTCTTGTTCTATTTTTTTGAAAGAGGAGCAGCATTATCTTCTCCAATTACATAATATATGCATTTATGTTAAAACTAATGCAAAAAAGTAATTTTTGCAGAAAAAATTTCATCTTGCAAAATAAAAGTGCCGTCCCTCATTAACTCCGAAAATACACAACTCTGGCAAGAAATCTACCGAAACTTCCGAAATGTTTACATTAGTAGTGACAGCATCGACTGTTAACATAACATTTTCTGTTAAATTACCGAAAGTGAGTTAACTCACTTTGAAATTGGAAAGGCTGTTGAGAAGAATACCGCTGATCCGGAGTCTCTATGTTAAATAGAAGCTGAGATATAACTTATTGAAAATGAGTGAAAACCCAACTTTCTTACCAATTCACAAAATGATCTAGCTGCCGGATTTAATGTTTAATTAAAGAATTATGTCAGGAAATCGAATATTTGAACAAACCTGTGTGCAAAATGCCGTCGTTATCTATGGTAGAGCACTAGCTAGTCGCTCAAACAAACGAATGGACAAGGAGACGGGAAGTTAGACATGGCAGATGACCTCAGGTTAGGGCAGTATAAATTACGGTGGGTATATTTCTTTACTTTCCGGTATTTACATACTCCGTGATAATATTATATACCATTCATAAATAATATGTATGTATGTAACCAACATTAAACCGCCTAAATTAGCTTATTACAACTTTTACAATTTTTAGGCGAGCATAACTATTGTACTTATTTTTAGCTCACGGCTGTTTCTGTTACGAAAAATCACCTTCCGCAGGAAACATAAGTCAGCTGATTATGAAAAGCTAAATGCAACACTGTAACGTGAAGTTTGAATGAAAGCTTTGTCTCAACACATTTGCACATAGGGCATATGTATGTACTGACTTGTGCTGAGTTTGCGCAGAAATGTCCAATTCGTCCATCCGTCGGAAGCTTTTGGAAAGAAGACAACTACTAGTAAATATAAGCAAAAAGGAATCAACACTATTGTGTACCCAAAAGTATAACAATTCCGTACACACATACCTGTTCTGAGTTAAAAAGTCGATTTTTCACACGAAAATTACACAGAGGTGCAGTGAATGGATGGCGAAAGTGAAAATACCAGTGGAGAAAGCCAAAGGACTAGGCAAAAATAAACACAAACTAAATTAAATAATAGCTTGTATAGAAGTAATAGGTTAAATAATATTTAAGATCGTTCTATCGCACCAAAACGGTAATCATTTGAAAAACTCATACGTACACACATACATAGATACATACATACATTGTAAGAAGTTAAGACGACGAACATCGATACTCGAACAATTCGAAGGCCTAATTATGTGGTGAAGAGCAACTTTAAACTTTAGGTATACACGTATATTAGGTTAATCGTATAAGTAAGTAAATCCATTAAGCAAGCGGAACTAACTATCGTAAGACTAAACATACATATGTATGTACAAACCTACATGAATATTATATGTATGTGCAAGTCGAATTACTTTGTGGGCTAAAGTAAATATTTGTCTTTATCCAGTTAGTGAATTAAAAAGCATGAAAACTGCGAAGTAAGCAGTCCGCTTGGTCGCTCACCCCATTCCAAACGGTGCAACGAACGCACTGCAACAGTGCACTGAATTGTACGTGGGCGACAATAATCCCTTAAATGCTGATGCTGATGGCGAACAAATGGTCCTTGTGCATTTCCACACTTACATGGCTGACATTGCTCTCAGGTATGCTACTTACATTTACATACATTGCATTTAACTGCTATTAATTTAATGAATTCCTTTATTATGATATAGTTACCAATTCGGTCCGGATAACAAATCTCAAAGTCCCTCACACGTACACTTTGGAACGAAACACCGAACCTGATCCTTTGGTGCTGGATTGTGAATACGAAGTGGAGCCGCGCGAAAAGGGGTTTGTGTTAAAATGGCTGTTCAACAATCACTCCATATACCAATGGATACCATCAGTGAAGGGTTTTGCCATGGTAAGTAAGAGTCTTTATGACGAAATTAAACTTTACAAATACAAAACTTATTGCGTTAAAGAAAATTAGAAAGTGCAGAAAAAGTATTTTTTACATAGTTGCATTCTTATGAAAGAAAAAGAGTTTCCATCTTTGTTTAAGTAATTTACACAATAATCAATTTAAAGTTCTGAGTTAACAAATCATTAGAAAAAGATATGTAAAAAATAGTGATTTAAAAAAACGAAACGAAACAAATACAAACAGAAAAACTAACAACTAAAAACTAAAAACTAAAAACTAAAAACTAAAAACTAAAAACTAAAAACTAAAAACTAAAAACTAAAAACTAAAAACTAAAAACTAAAAACTAAAAACTAAAAACTAAAAACTAAAAACTAAAAACTAAAAACTAAAAACTAAAAACTAAAAACTAAAAACTAAAAACTAAAAACTAAAAACTAAAAACTAAAAACTAAAAACTAAAAACTAAAAACTAAAAACTAAAAACTAAAAACTAAAAACTAAAAACTAAAAACTAAAAACTAAAAACTAAAAACTAAAAACTAAAAACTAAAAACTAAAAACTAAAAACTAAACTTTATAAAACAATATACTCTCACTTAAAAAGCAGGCACCAAACTGTGCATTTTAGATTTTAACATAATGTTAAATTTTTGGTTGCATTAATTTATTATCTCTTCGAAAATTGTCTATAGTAAAAGAGCTGTCTTATAGGTATACTGATGCTAGAAAATTCTTGTACGAGCTTTCTTAGATAGATTTTTTCTTACATATAGGTATACAATAAGTACTGTAGCTTCATTTTATTTTTATAATAATATTTTTTAAAGATATAAATTTTTCCTTTATTTAAAGGGCATAATGAAGTCCAAAATAGATACAAAAATATTCACAATGGAAGGCAGTCCCGGTGTTATAACCATAAAGAAGCCAGATTGGAATATGACTGGGGAGTATACTTGCAGTGTTCAAACGTTCGAATCCACAGATAAGAAAAGTGCTCGTCTGCAAATAATTGGTATGTTCAAAATTTGCTACAAATATTACCTAATATTAAGTTTTTTTTTTTTATTTTAATGTTATTGTAGTTCCTGAGTCCGATTTCGTGTTAGAAACGAAAATGGATGGAGAACAAAATGGCGTGGATATAATGTGTGCGGTGCAAAATGTGTTTCCCCTACCTAAACTATCTGTAATGTAGGTGAAATCACAAAGGCCTAATGACACATTATTTACTCAACTCTCCTTTTTCTTCTCTCTGTCTTCTTCCAGGTTTGATACCAAAAAAATAGATTCAGTTCTGACTCACACTGATCAGAATTCTAGCGGTTTATACAGCACGACAGTCAGAACGAGAATTCCACGAGATAGATTAGAATCGCCTACACCGATCACTTGTGCATTTTTTCTTCTTGGCACCAATTATACCAAGAGGAGAGAAACAATTTTCTATGGTAAGTAGAGGTAAGATTTTTTATTCTAACAATTAATTTATCTAAGGAACTCTTTAGGTTATTTTTTGTTTTTGTTTCTTTTCGTTCTCCTTCCTTTTGTAGAAATTTATGAAGAAAAAAATTAAACTCGATTTTCAATGCGTTTATTTTTCTATAATCAAAAAAGGAAATTAAATGCAGGATGTGTAGGCAAAAAATATACAATTATAATTAGTTTTTTTAAATTATTATTTTTTATTTGTAGGTATTGCCTTATTTCCGTTAATAATATCGTAAACTACATGGCTGGGAATATTGAAAAATTATATAAAGAATTATTGTTTTGTAGCTTAGGTAGAATTAGAGTCCAATATTGAAGCGCAATACTGTCGCAAGTCAGTTGGATTACAATTTATCCAAGCTAAACTAATATATAAACATTAAAGCGATTTATGAGAAGAGAAGCAACGACTGCAATTTAAAAAAATCTGTTAGATGTAGGTAAACCTACGAAAATTTATTAAAAACAGTTAAAAAAAACACTAATTTTATGCTACAATACTTTGAGATCACGCTGTTTTGTTTTTTGTTTTATCGTTCTTTTGTATTCATAATTTTTTTAAAGCTTTTTTCCAGTTTTAATGCTTTAATATTATAAAAATCAAGTTTCTTTGTTATTAAAACGATCCTGCAGGATCCTAACCAACATGATACTCTTTTCGAAATTAATTAAGGGGTTATGCCACTCTAGAGACCGAAAAAATAGGTGTTTTATGTGCATTTTTTTTAGAAAAACCATAGAGTCAATTAAAAATATAATATAAGAAGTTTATTATACATCTTTTTAGGTGTAAAAAAATAATTTCTTATAAATATTTCTTGAAGAATGGTGGCGCTGTAGCGGTCGTCCTTCGACTCCTCTATGGTTCAAGGGGTACGTGGCCGAACTAACTGCTCCTATAAATTTTGAAATATCTTGAGTATCTACATTTTTTTTTATTATATATTACAACAGCTAAAGTAACACGTAGGATTTTTTCGATATATTGATTCATGATCAAATGGGGCACTTCTAAAGTTAAACTTTCTAATTTCGACTAAAAAATCATCAGTTAATTGTTAATAACCAATGAACTATATAGAATAAAAAAAAAATCCTACGTGATACCTTAAAAATGTATTTTTAAAGATGTGTGTCAAATTTGAACCTAATCGGTTGGAAATTGTACGAGTTGTTGGTTCGGCCAACTCGAAAAATGTAGTTTGGAGATAAACGCGTTTAAAGTTTTAAGTTGTACCGTGTGCGTACCGTGCAGCCTTGCAAGGAACTTCTAAAATAAATTATTTAGAGTTTTTTCCGAGCCATAATCCTGCAATATGTTATTTCTAAGACCCTAAGGAACTATTTAAAGCAAAAAAAAAGCGATTTTTTGAAAATCCTAGAGTGGCATAACCCCTTAAAATTATCGGACAAAATTATCTCAACGAATTTCAGTGCTACAAAATGTCATAAATATAATAGTTATAAAATGTGGAAAAAAATTTTTGCCACATTAGAGAGTAAAATCTCTCCTAAAACTCTTCTAATATTTACTATGAACTTCTGAAATTATCCGTTAATATATGATTAAAAAAATAATATAAATAATAATAATCAGTTGAAAATACGTAACATTTCAACTCGCAAATGCAAATACAGTCAAACCTAGGTAAATGAGAACTGAAGAAGTGAGAAAACTCTATAAGAGAGAGTAATAAGCAGGACCCGTCATTTTAAGCTCCCGAAATCTCTATTGGCGAGAAACAGAAACCTCTGCAAGAGAGATTCGTTTTTCCCTCATGGACCTCCGTAAGTGAGACTGCTACTTATCTATACCTCTACCATATAAGCGACAGTCGAGCTTCTGCTCATCTTTTTGACTCGTTCTTAATTTTCGTGAAACTTCCTACCATTGTTTTTGTATTGTTTTCTCGTCATCATTGTTAGTGGAACTAGATAACGTTGTTAATACATCACATTCGTTTAGATTGTACTGTGTACTGTAATGCCTGTTTGCCCTGTTTGTCGATCTTACTCAGTTTATAGTTAATGAATTGCGAAGGAAAGTTCTGTTCTGCATCATGTCAAAAAAATTAAAGTACTGTTATTAAGTGATAAACTTAAAATAGTGAACGGGTTTGAATCCGGATAATCGCGAAATGAAATTCAGAGGGAGTGTAATTTACCAAAATCCACCTAATGTCAAATTATAAAATCTAAAGACTCTATAAAGTCTAAAGCTCTGATGGACATAGAAGACTAGAGTTTCTTAATTTCCCAATATCAACAAGTGCCTTTTGGAATAGGTAAAATAAACTCTCGATAAGAAATTTACCATAGATGGACCTTCGTTGAAAAAAAATCAAAAGAGTTTGCTAAAACAAATAAAATAAAATTACATAATTCATGAATTTTTGACTTGGCATTGCTGCGTACTTCTTTAAGAGAGAAACTCTACCCACGTACCTGCATTAGCGAGAAACTCGGGTTAGTGAGAAACCTCTATAAGCGAGAATGAGATTGTGCTCCCTTTAACTCTACCTTATCCAGGTTTGACTGTAAGTGCAAAATTCTGTATGTTGTGAATATTAGGAAGGAACATTTTTTTAATCCCCAAATATTTATTTCAATTAATCTCAAAGTCTTCTGTTATTATTCTATTCTATTCCGAGTTGGGTATACGATTGCATGCAAACATTTTCACTGGTTACTTTTCCTGCAAATAAATTTTATATCAGATGAAATTTTGTGCTACAAAACTAGTAATTTTCTTCATAATGATGTTTTTTTTTTCGAAGATATAAATAAGAAAAAAAAATTTATTATTATAAATCTACTTAATGTAATTAATTATCTCTATATAATGTATACGTACATATTTATAAAGGTTTTGTATCGCAAAATGATATGATAGTAAACCCTTGTTTCATTGTTTCTTACAGATAAAGCAACAAATATACAACGCAAGTGGACTACGGTTGCCGTAGTTATATCGATTGCATCCTTAACATTGAGCAGTTAGTTTGATAGAACATTTTTGTTCATTTAGTATTGTATATTTTGTTTAGAATTTTAATGGAAACTAAATTTTGCGGTATTTTCAAAAGTGCTTATTTTGTAAATGCATGTAAATGTCATAACAAAACAAATTAAAAACCATATTCATATTTTTATGTATGTATAAGTACCAAAATGTACTGAGCATTAATAAATACGAAAAAACATAGTTTAGATCGATAGTGCCATTTTTTTTATTTCCCCAATTGATTTTGATTTCCATATCAAATTTAATGCTTCACATGTTCATGTTGTTCTTAATAGAGGGATCTCAGGATGTTTTTTCGGTAAGTATTAACAACTCATCGAGGGAAGAAATAAAAAAAAACTGCGTCGCTTAGTTACTGACATTCTGTATATTCAAGTCTAAGGGATGTAAGGGAAAGAAATAGAAGCTATAAATGGAAAATAAACACAGTTCTCACTTAATTTACCCGTGTCAGGCGTGGCTAAGTCCAATTACCTAGTCAATTCCATATATGTATATATATACATATATCTGAACTGTTTTAGACCACCACAAGTCGCTTGAATCCTTGTTGCGGCTTTCAGCATTTCGTGCAGTACAGAGGAAGGATAAAAAGTCCTAATTAAGCTTCAACTAATGCCAAAATTAAATTTCCTATTATATTGCATTATTAATCTTCCTCCATATTTATATGTATGGGTGTACAGTATTTGGTGAATCATAAACAAATATTTTTCAAAAAGAATCAGTATTCGCTTTTTGGAAAGGAAACAATTTCAAGAAAATCGACTTAAGTATAGAAGAACAGATTGATTGAATTACATATATTATAAAATTGGCGCTTTGTAACCGCTGAATTAATTTTCGGCCGAGCTCCTCCTCGAATTTGGGGTGTGCGCTTTGAGGTTGTTCCACCTGCCACCTCCGAACGACAGACAGATTTTTATGTGGAGCTTTTAATTAACGTCAAAAATACTCTAGGAGGGCTTGACATTTCCTGCTGAAGAACGACCGCTATTAGAAAAATTATTTTTTTCTATAATTTTGGGTGTTCGTCGCAAAAGTAGTAGGCAGCGCTAACCACTCGTAATTTCACGTAAACAGTTAAGTTAACATTAGTTTGAATGGCTCGGTTGTTTGTCCATTTTTCGATAGCAAAATCAAGTACATCGAAACATAAATACGAATTTTTTTCCAATGGAAAGTCGCCTATTCCATATCCTGTAAAATCTTATTCAAATCCATTTCGAATCCATTGAACATCAAACACAGAAAATTTTACCAAAATCGGTCCAGCCCTTTTTATATAGGTATAAAGACATATCCAGAGTCCATGCAAGAGTTTTTTCTAAATCTCCAAGAATCATTAAACTTGTCCACCTCGTTGATTTTTTCGCAACTTGAAAAAAATCTAAGGTTTTTTTAGTTTTCTAGACAATACGGTCATTTGGGACTAAAAAAACGTGGTTCATCAATTTTTTCATAAGTTCAACCAATTGAAATAAAGTATTTTTTGAAATAAATTAATTGTGTGTATTATTTTATATACATATATACCACATAAAGATAATAAAACAATTTAAATAAATAAAAAAACATTAAAATAAGAAGCTTCGAGCGCCAACTTTTAGGTTTTTTAAAATAGTTTTAAGGACAGAATCAATTTAGAAAAGTTGCATTTTGTTATAATTTAGAATTTTCATAGTCGACTTTTAAAAAAGACCCAACCCACTTTAAAAAAAATTATACTTTTTTGATTTTTTTTTTTATCGCGGGTACGTGTTCACAATGTCCAAATCACTTAACCTTTAATCGGAGTAGAGCTACTTTGATGATTTTAAACTAAATGTACAGAATATATGTATGTAATATATGTATATGGCTATAGCCTAAAAAAAAACAAAAATAGTTATAAATAAATATATGATTTTTTTTTTACAAAGAGCCCAACCTAGCAAAACAATCCCTGACTAGATCTTACAAAAGCTTTTGTTTGCATGGCATCAACGGGTGCTTCTGCTGCTTCAGGCACTTGAACTTCTACTTCATCCAGATTAGAGTCACTATTCTGGATTACAATATTGAAAAACGGCGTTTCCCTGCTTTTTTCGGTATTCTGATGAATGATTGGACAAGTGCCGCCATAGCAATGGACACTATTTACCCCCCGACTAGCAGTCGACACTTTTATTCTGCACAAACCAGGAAAACAAAACTTCCCGCGTATTTTTAAGATCTAAATTTCCACTGCTTCATTCCTGCAGAATCAAATAAATTATCAACAATATTTATTTACTCAAATCATATTATTTTATCAAACCTTTCAGTTCCAAACGTATTTTACTCTAATTTTGGAAAAATGAGATCTGCGAATTAAAACTTATTCATCATATTTCTCAATCAACGCAGTCAGATAGTCAGTGCTTTCCAATTTTTATATTTAATTAAATTTATTTTAAAGTTAACACCAGAATACAATTGTATTTATTATTTTGCAGCTGGCAAATTATTTGCTGGTTAAAAACTAATCGCCACTCAATGTTTTAATTGACAGATGCGGCTTAACCGGGCATTGTGAAAACGAACTTTATGCTACCTTCCGATTAAGTTATGATTAAGTGTTTAACCGGATATGGTGAAAACAGCGCCCCATCAAAAATATCTACCCAACTATTGTGGCCTCCTAAAGTTTGAGCCAACTTTATCTTCTATTATTATTCTTTATTCTCTTTATATATTTCCCAAAAATATTTAGATAGAAAAGTAATTATAATCTGGATATAAAATTGAGCAATTTTAAATTAATGTTTTAATATTTTAGCTCGCATTAAATTAATTTATTTAGAATTGTAATATTTGCACATTTTTACTGCTTTAGGCAGGCATATTACCTAAATAAGAAATGCAAAATTTATAAGAAACATATGTATTTCACTAAATTGGTCTAAAAGAAAAGTTACATACGAATATTCAACCCTTGTGAAATATAAAAAGCATTTTCTCAAAGTGGTTGAAAATATTAAATATGGTAACTCAGTCTTTTAAATTCAGTTGAGGAATTCTTGATGTCACATGACATGAGCAACAACCGAGGTATTTTTTTGCACTTCCAGCCGTTTCCATGGAGGAGTTTTCTTCTGCCTAAAAGTATGTAAGTAGGCAATTTTCTTAGCTTCGAACGGACGGTAAAATTTTACTAAAATTCGTTAACTAAAAATTGTAAGTTCAAAGTGAAGTGAAAGTTATTTCTGCCACATAAATTAATTAATCATAAACTTTCAACGCAAATTATACTACGGAAAAAGTTTTTTTTGGCAAGACTGAAGGGTTTGGCAAAGTTCACCAAGGCCAAGAGATGAAATGAACGTCTCCTCATACCCGTTCAGTTTGTGCCTGGTGAAAGTAAGACATTCTACAACATCGATCAAATGGCTTCTGGCGATGTTATCAACTCCATTGACCAGGATCAGTCAAGCACATCTAATACAAAAACAGCAGATTTTTCCAATTTCAATAAAGATGGTAATTAAATGCATAACCGAATATTTTCACTCTGACATTAGTACCCAAGGGGCGCTTACGAAATAGTTTTCAAAGTGCATATGTACATCAATCTATACATACATATGTACATATGTATTTAATATAGCATGCCTGTGCACAATGAAACTTGTTAGTACAAATGTAAAACACTTGGTTTAGTTACAATAATTTTATTATTGAAAGCTACATTTTTGCATAAAATTAAAAAAAAAAAACTGACATTTGTACTTCCGGAAACTGACATTTGTATTTCAGAAGCGAATGTATGTATTTACATACATATACCACATAACATCACACTTAGTTTTCTTAAAACGACCTTAAAAATCAATGAACGATGTTGGTTGTAATAAATAAAATGTTAAAAACTGGAATGAAATTAGCAGTCATTAAAGCGGATAAAGCATCTTTCTGGTATTTTAAAAATGGCAATTTACATACATACGTATGTAAATATATATAAATAATTAAATCAAATAAAAATCCAACCATTTAAAATTATGAGATTTCCTTTTTATTTTATATCTTTCAAGAATATGAAATGATAAAAATGATTTTCAAATACCAAAACACACATACGTGTATGAGTGTGTATATATGAATAGAATGGCGGCCTAATAAGCTCGTCTGTATGTCTATTAGTTAGTAGGCAAAACTGATAAAACCAGATTACATACAATTTGAAAACACTTGATTGATCAGATATTTGTCATTGTTTAATACGTGGAAACTCAGAGTATGAAACTCACCTAAAACGAAGCTAATTCCACATTACGTGTAGTCACTTTGTTATACACTAACTAGTAACTATTCACAAATAATAATATTCTTTATTTCTTTACTATTTTAATTAACTACAATACAAAATAAATATATATTTTTTTCTTAACAGATCCAAATATTCAATCTTCAAGTTCAGATGTAAGTAAACCAGTATGATTCTGCAGTTGAATAAAAAAATTTAATATAATATTATTTTAGATTAATCAGCACCGCCAGTCTCGTTATGGCAATAAAGGGGACAAGGAGCGCAAGATTGGTCATCGGCGCGTTGGAGAAGGCGGCGAGATCACGTATAAAAAGATTCAAACAAGCCAGATAATGGGCTCCATCCAGTTGGGCATTCAACACACAGTTAGTATTACTTAAGATGATTTGTTTAAAAACGATTTAAATCTTGAAACTCTTATTTATGTATTATTTATTAAAAGATCTTACTTATTTTAATGTATTTTTTTTTATTTATTCAGGTCGGAAGCCTGGCATCTAAACCGAAACGTGATCTTCTAATGATGGACTTTTTCGAAATCGAAAGTATAACTTTTCCCCCAGAAGGATCTAGCCTTACGCCAGCCCACCATTACAGTGAATTCAGATATAAAATATATGCGCCTATTGCATTCCGATATTTTAGGGATTTGTTTGGAATACAACCGGATGACTTTATGGTAAGTAGTGAGAAACCTCATGGTTTACGAGTATATACATATTTATTAAATTAGTTTATTGTATGGTTAATATTTATAGCACCCAATCATCAATCCAACATACACGCAAACAAAATAAATCTAACGACTTCAATAGATACTATTTTCTTTGTTTTAACTTTGAAAATAAATTTTTCAATTGCCCTTTTTTCGAAACACAACATTTGTTTTTCTTCTTTAATAACTTTCTTTTTGAAACTTAGATGTCCATGTGCTCAGCGCCATTACGAGAGTTATCAAATCCGGGTGCCTCTGGTTCCATTTTTTATTTAACGGCTGATGATGAGTTTATTGTTAAAACTGTACAACATAAGGAAGGAGAGTTTTTGCAAAAGCTTCTGCCAGGGTACGAAACTTTATTGTACTATAAAATCAAAGATTTTGCCAATTACCTCTTATTTTTCATTTCAGTTATTATATGAACTTGAATCAAAATCCGCGAACGTTGTTGCCAAAATTTTTTGGACTCTACTGCCTACAGACGAGCACTAGTAAAAATATCCGATTGGTTGTTATGAACAATCTGTTGCCCTCATCAGTTAAAATGCATTTGAAATATGACTTAAAGGGATCAACTTTTAAACGGAAAGCTTCGAAAGCAGAACGTTCTAAAAAATCGCCTACTTATAAGGACCTCGATTTTATGGAACATCATCCGAATGGTATATTCTTAGAAGCAGAGACATATAGCGCACTCATCAAAACAATACAGCGTGATTGCACGGTGTTGGAATCCTTTAAGATAATGGACTATTCGCTATTAGTTGGTGTTCATAACTTAGATCAGGCAAGTAAAGAAAAGAAAAGCGAGAAGAAGAAATCAAAAGCTCCTCTTGCTGAAGATTCTGATGTTGACGATTTGCCAGATGGTGAGGGTGGAGCCGCGGGCGGATCGGAGGGTCGTGAAAGAGATTCTTCCGTTGGCATGAATAAAAATAGGTTAGTTGATAATAAATACTAACCTTAAATTTAGTTGATGTTCTATGAAATACATGCATACCACTTTCATAATTTTAATTAAACTGGTAATTAATTAGTTTGATTAATCGAAAATAATTATCAACTCCCGTTTTAGGTCGGCGAATCGGCAACGGTTGGTGGCACACTCCACAGCAATGGAAAGCATTCAAGCAGAGAGCGAGCCCATAGACGACGAAGATGATGTTCCGTTAGTATGAATAATTTGAATAAAATATTTTATTATTTATTTTTTACTTTAACAATCCTTAGACCCGGTGGAATTCCTGCCAGAAGTGAAAAGGGGGAACGCTTACTTCTGTACATCGGCATAATTGATATACTTCAGTCTTACAGATTGAAAAAGAAGCTTGAGCATACCTTCAAGAGTATCATTCACGATGGGGTAAGATAATAGTGACTGATATAATCGCATACCAATTAATATTATCCTGTGATAAGATACAATAATGGAAATTCTAACAATATAATAAATAAATATACGTACATATATATTATATGTTACGTGTTATACGTTATAGTCGTCCGAATCATAATATTATTTAAAAGAATTTTGTGAAACAAAATATTAAAATATATTTATTTTTTCATACAGGACACTGTATCAGTGTGCCGACCATCATTTTACGCTCAAAGATTCCAAAACTTTATGGCCAAAACTGTGTTTAGAAAAATACCGTCGTGTAAGTTGTTTTCAATAAAATTAATATCGATGACTTTTGTATGTCTATGTGTACATATGTAAATAAAATTGCAATGTTTTCTTGCAAACAAAGTGGATTTACCGGAAATCAAAGGAAATCATAGAAAATTTCGAACTTTGGTAACCAGCTATATCGGTAAGTCCCTACAGCACTTTTGAATTTTATTTAACATTTCATACAAAATCATTGGATTAACTTTACTCCTTTAAGCACTTAAACATTCTCCTTCAAAAAGGAAAAGTTTATCAAAGGCAATACAGCGATCTATTGATAATGAGAATGAAAATCGATGTAAGTAAAGACGGAACGAAAATGTTTATGTTTATACATACGATGATGAATACATGTTTGCTAAATTATGATTCTCTCTACAGCGGAATCCAACTTCGAGCATCGCCCGACCCATGCACACCCTTTACACACTAGTCACACTTCCGGCGTGAAGACGCACACACAATCAAATAAAATGACGGTTGGACTGATGTCTTCTGGTGCAGATGTACCTATCTCGGCTACATCGACCACCTCTCTAACAACTGCAGCCCCAATTGTAGGTCCGCGATTATCTATTCAACATGCTGGCGGCAGCACAGCGAAATCTAAAGTTCCCCCACCAGTGCCACCGAGGGGCTCGCCTCGAAGGAAGAAAAGTGATGGCCACAACGAGGTTGCCCGTGCAATTTCCAACACAGGTACATATTCCATCGGCAACAAAAACAAAAAGAATAACAGACAAACAGACACAGTTCACCTTCCCGTCGAAAGCTCCTTACCAACGCCAATATCAACATTTAAAACTGTAAAACCGAAACAAAACAAGTTTCCCGATGCTACTAGTACACTGAAGGTTGAGGAAAAACCACTGCCACGATTCGGTGAGCGGCGTTCACCGAGTAATGTACAAGATTGGTTAGAATTACACGATTTGTTTGATATTGACTTGCCACCACCAATACCTCCTCCACCTCAACTGTCGGCGACAGCTCTGAATCGTGTTCCGCCATCCCGCCAACCCGTCAAAAGTCCGGAATCGGTGCATTCACCAATAAAAAATCGTAAGACCTGCCGCTCCATTGCACCGAGTGAATCTGTAAAATCGACTTACTCCACTGCACGTTCAGAGGTCCGTTCGCATAAGTCCTATCGATATAATTTACTTCATCGCGTCGATATGTTCCAACGGCAAAATAGTATAATATCACGGCATGGACGGCCTTCGATTGGTTCGATCGTTTACAATTTCCCACCAATTGAACCAGAACCACCTGAGCTGCCTCTTAGCAACACGACTGACAATCCAAAAAGTTTTCGCAGATCTCAACAAAAAAGTAATAGGCATCAACGAATGTTCCAATATGCAGATATGGCTCTACGTGATGAGCGTTTGGAGGATGAGCACGAAGAAAACCTTTTGCAATCCGTTAATACATTTGTTGAGGTTAAGAAAGAAATTGAATCAAAGTTTAAGCCACGTAAATCTCGTCCACCTCCCGCAATTCCAATTACTGTGGATAGTCCGAACGGAAATACAGAAGTTTCTACCGTACAGAAGCGAGGCAGACAAGGCGCTCGTTAAAATTTAGTGTAAAAAGGAACGAAGCTGATTGGAGACATGCACATACCAGAATTATACCGTAGAACGAAATACTATCCCATACCGGACAAATTCGTACTCTTAACTTGCTTGTTCATTCAATTCTCTTTACCCTCTCCATCCAGCTCGCTTCATTGCTTTTACTGCCTTAATTTATCGATTTCTATATGCTTTTTTTTTGTTTTATGCTACGTTGATTAACCCATTGTTTTCATGTATCGCTAGGCTCAACACCTTCTTGCAGTTCAACGCCTCCACCCGCATTTGACGATATCTCCGAAGACAGTTCGAATAGAAATAGTTCGTCTTTCGGTAGGAAATCACAATATCATCACGAACGTAAAATGAACGTTGGTCCAGCGTTTCGGGGCTCACAAAAGGACGATATCGTCAGGTAATCTAAACGTAATACAAATTAAGCAAAAAAGCATAACAGATATTCGCTTAGTCTAGGAAATGCCATAGCTTTTCCTAGGGAGATTTGGTACAGAACGAGCGCACCTTCGTTTCATGATTGTGACATTTCCAGTCAAACAACAACAACAAGCGAACACAGAATTGCTTTTTTCTTCTAATAATCTGTAGATTGCAGGATATTTTTCTCTCTCTTATTTTGCATGTGTTTTTTTTTTACTGTGTCATTGCAATTTGCACACCACAACGTGCATTTCCTAGACTAGGCGAGTTCCGCTACAGTGCAGTACAGTAATTAAATTAAGAATGCTTAATTGTATATTATTTATTTACCAGTAAATTAGTGAGCACTTATGTATGTTATAGTATGTATATAAAGCCAGAAAGAAAACCATAATATAATTATTTTATGTGGTTCATAGTGTAATATGTACTGGTCTACCATTCAGAAAAAAAATGTGGCAAAATATGAAAACTACTCCACTACATACATATGAGGAGCTTAAAAACAACTTTCAATATTACTAAAAGTAACTGTAGTATTAGAAGTATCTGAACTTTCGTTGTATTGCATGTTTTTAGAGCACTCAGCACATTTTTACAACTCGGTTCTTAAAATTTCCTTAGAAAATGGACATAGTATATTTTTCATTCGATTATCGGTTAAGCACAACGCAATAATCTCTCCCGTAGTCATAGGAACACATTCCTTGACATTTCATCTCTAGCCAACTGTCCATAAATGATCAAAACATAAAGAGTGCCTGAACATTTTTAAGTCTTCTTTACTCAAAAGGATTTTTATGATATCTAATCGGTCGCTTACAACGTTTCGAATTGTCAACGACTCCCGATTATTCGAATGATCGTCTATTCATAATCGCATTTTCCTATTCGAATGACATAACATTTAAATAATTTGAGTATTCGATTAATCGAATAAAGATGAAAGCTTACGGCTTTTCCATTGTTCTTCCTATCAATTACCAGCCGGAATTACTCCATTAGTATGGAACACACTTTGACAGTTCTCTGTTTTGCTGGTTTTATTTTGTTCCATTTGAAAGCACAGAGAAAATGAAAGTTTTAGGAAAAGTTTATAAAATAATGAATTGAAGTGGTGATGTAAGTGCTTGCATGTGGAATCCGACAAAAATGCCAATACATCCGCACAGCCAAGCAAAATATACTATCTTCCTCTGCTTAAATTTTCAACAAGATTAAAATCCGGCTAGACATTATAACTTCTTTATTAATTTGTAATTTTTTCATTTTCAATGTACAAATATTGTTGATTTCAAATAAAAATTAGTATTTTAGTGCATTATGCTTAATTGTTATCTTCTTTTTTTTGATTTGTCAGCAAACTTCGATAAATTACCGATAAAAATTAGAGACGACAACGATTTGATCGAAATTCGCATGGTAATTAAGAATGAATTACATACTTTTGCGTAATTCGGCTCAAAAATTTGTATGGCGAGTTAAGTAATTCGACATGTATTTGGGGTGCCATGGAAATGTCATACTAGTACATATATTCACAAAATTTATTGTGATTTGGGAGGTTACTAAAGCATTAGGAAGATTTGCGAAAAACGAAGTTCGTTTGTTATCGTATAATGCCTAGTGGATATTTTTGCATTTTTCATTTGAGCGTCAAAAACTTAACTAGCGACTTTGAAATTTTGCTTACCTCATTTTTTTCACATATATACATACATATATTCTCTAAACGAACCTCTTTCTCTTATTTTTCAATTTAATAATTCGAATCATTGCATTTACGATCAAATTTCGGCTGCTACTGATAGACAAAAATGTATGTATGTACATACATATGCATAGCTATGCGGCAACTACAGTTACTTTAAGCCACTCACTAATAATTTAGTTTTTTTTTTAAACTTGATAGCTTAATATTTTCCTACAATTGAAAGGTTACATATATATTTTTTACAAATAAAAATTGTTTATCGTGTTTATTCCATAAGGTCAATAATTAAGTAAAAATTCGTATATGCAATCCATATGCATGCATACCAATTATGAATTGTAAATTTTAACTTCGAATTAAATATTTTTTATTTCATCTACATACATAAATATTTTGCACTTCATTTGTGTAGTTAGCCTTAGAAAATCCATTCAAAATCGCACCTTTACAACATCATTTATTTTACGTACAATTTTAGCATTTCTGAAATACACTTAGACACATATTTGGCTGTAGATACATCATCCAGTAGTCAATATGGATCACGTGGAGGATTAGCGTGGACACCGCCGGCATCTGGAGAGGGCTCAACTCCCACATGGACGGAAGGTACGCCCAGTTTTACGGACTCTAGCTCAAGTGGTGACATGGGTAAGAGAAATATTATTAAAAAAATATTTAAAAAAATTATTAATTTACGCTCTATTTTGTTTACAGAGAACTTTTCACCAATTAACACCTCAAAAACTGATAGGCATAAAGCAACTGTCGAAGATACACTTAATTCCTTATCATCGGAAATGGTTCGATGTGAGTTTGTACATTTTTCACATCTAAACATTTCAGTCGGCGTTTGATGTACATATACATTTGAACATATTTTCTTCAATTATTTGCAGATTAACTTATTCTTCATACATACATAGTTATAATAACGAAAGACAAGTGATACAAGCGAAGAATTATGCGATGATCCAAATCTAGGCAATGTGTATAAACCTTTATGTACATACATATGTATGTGCTCGTATGTGTGTGTGCTTCATGAGTGCGTGCATGCTAATTACTTCAAACCCTACGTACATATGTATTAATAATGAGATTAAATTAATGTGAAATTACTAACTACACACATTCATAGATGCATACATATATAATAATAATGAAATCTATACAGAAAATATCCTACTTGACGACTAATGCAGGATTAAAATATTTAGAAGTACATATGTATACATATGTACTTATAAAACAATATTACACGTATGTACACTACTATTACCTATACATGAATGTACATTTGTACATACATATGTAATACATTTACCTTTTGCCTAACTCTTATTATCTTCCCAATATGAAAAAATACAACAAAAAATACTTTCTACACTCTGATCCAAAACTACATACTTACATAAATATGTGTGTATATACATACATAAAAAAACATGCATGTACATAGTATATGTATGTACATATATCTCATAAAATACAATCATAATATCTACCAGCACATTATATTTGCAAAGGCATATATACATACATATGTATTTATGAATATATAAATTTAATTAATAGCTTCATTAAAAGCCTGATCATGTTCTTCAATTTATATACAAACATACACACATGTATACATACGCATCATATATACAAATAATGTTTGTGAGTCTCTAAAACAAAAACAGATAAATATAAACAATTTAAATGAGCAATACATACAAAACTATTATTTAAAAACAAGAATTAAAAGATTATATTAAACAAAAACCGTATTGTACAATAACTTATAGTTCATTATATTAATATTATACGAATATCGTATTTCATTTAATTGAATAATCAATGTGTATACAAAAAAATATCGATTTCATGATTGTGTTTAAATATCCTACGTATTTAATTAGCTATTGTTAAAGAATATATAAGTATTTACATATACATATTACATATATGCCTAAATTACAAACTAATATTTTAAGGGTTTGAAATGTTTAATTAAATCGTATTAAATTAAAACAAATGGACTCATAATTACTTTTGAAATTGCGTATAGTGTACACTCAATTCTCTTTTTCTTTTCATGCGGTAGATACCTGTACGTTCCAAAACTAAACGACCAAAAATTTTTTAAAAGTTCATAGGACAAAAAGAAATTGCAAAGAAAAGTCGATAACAATAAAAAATGAGGATACCTAAGAATTTTTGAGCAGAGTTTTGGTAAATTCAAATCAAATACATAACATTACTTTCTTAATTCATTAATTTTTTTTAATTTTTAATTTTATTATATTTATTTCACATTACTTTAATTAGTAGTTTTATACAAATTTGTTATTTAGTAATTTTCTTCGCTTTCTGATGACTCCCGCAACCGTTTGTGAATTGGCGCGAAATCATTATCATCACTGGAATGGACAGCCAGTTCATTTTGTGACGAGATTGCTACTACATCAATAGATTCAACGCTAGTTTCGCCTGCTGAAGGTTCTCCTGATTTGATAAGAAAATCAGTTATATCAGCTTAATTTAATTTAAGTAGTTTTATTAGAATTGCCCATGTTCTCGTGTTGACAAACCATCTTTGTTGTTTATTTTTGCTTGCCTATTACCATATTGCTTTCTGCTGATTGAGTTCTTTGAAATAATTCACATTCAGATTTGAACTATATACATATTATATACTTTATTTTCACTCTTAATATAATATAAAGAGCTCTGCCAGTATGCCATCAGTTCCAGCCGCTTTATTGTTCTTTAAGCGGGCAATTGCTATTCAAACCATTGCCATTCAGCGGGCTGGAGAAGTGTTTCCTCCATAAATTCAGAATACTCTGGACATCCGTCACTAGATTACTTCTCTGCGTCCTACAAGATTCTGCTATCCCATCCCGCACGTGCCTGCATTCTCTCCACCGCGACACGACAGTCCTTATCGTACCAGCTTTTTTTTTTGGGACCTTTCCGAAATCCAATAACTTCGCTTGCAGCCGTACGTATGGAGTTTGAAATGCCGTCCCACAGTTCCCTTATACCGGGTTGCTGATGAGTGCTCTCAGAGAGCAAGACTGCAAGTCGAGTAGAAAACCGTTCGGCAGTCTGTTGTGATTGCAGCTTTTCAACGTCGAACCTTCCGTGTTTTTGTTGACAGGCGTTCTTTGATACACAGAGGTGCGTACGTATGATGTTGCTCATGCAAAGTTTGGCTAGATGGACTATTATACAAGCTAAAAGGTACGCTTTCCGTAAACATTTATGCCGTACTAAAAAGCTTCCTTATTGGTACAAAATTTCGAGTTAGGTCAAAGAGTAACGCTACTTAATTCTACGGCAACACTTAATGTCAATGAATCCAAGTGTCCAACCTAAGCTTAGAAAGCAAAGTATTACTTTTTAATATGTTTATTAAGTCTACTTGGTGTTCAGCATATAAATCTAGTATACACGTGTAGATAGAATTCGAAGACTACAGTCTAAGACCACAATGAGCTCGGGATTAACACCGCAGCAGAGGAGACAGAAAAAGATGTAGTATCGTCTCATCGATAGTGACATCGATAGGGATAGGGATGCTACCCTAGAAATATTTAATATATGCATTCCTCCAAGTTTCAAGTTGCCCAGCTGGATGGAGGTGAGCTACTCAGAGATGAAATCCGTTTGGTTTTGGGCGACTTTAACACACCTTACGATCTTTGGCATTCTAGCCTGTCAAATGACCGTAGAGGAATGGAGCTGGCAGAACAGATAGACAACTTCACATTTTGCACCATGAACGATAACGCCCCCACCAGAGTTATCGGTAATTTCCGAAGCTCGCCAGACATATCAATTGCGAGTGCTGGTCTGATAAACAACAAAGCCTGGCGACCTTTGCTGACATTAACATCTTACCACTTACCCATACTAATCTCCATTGATAGGCCTCTAGACTTTGTTTCCGTGGACCACCGGACATTTGTAAAAAAAAACGGCTAACACAACAACAAATTTGTAGAGAAACCTTCTGATCATTCGAGTCATTAAAGGTTAGGAAAGACTTTCCGTCAATACACTTCAGTTAAGTGGCTCCCATTATGTTGCACCATGCTGCCAGCGCTCAGCTGCGACCCAAGCTTTCACGGCTTCGCCTTCTACACCACCACCCTCATTGGGTAACCACCTTCAGACCACTACTGTTCAGCAGAGCTCCCAGCAGCAAAACTCCTAATTTATCTGCCGCTCAGATCTGCTGAGTCGTGCCCGTTATTTCACAATACGTTCATCCTTCATAACAACCTACAGCACGTAGCTATCCGGTCAAGCGAGGTTGAGCTCAAAATATTCAATATACACATTCTTCGCTTGATCTCTTCGGGGAAGAAGAAGTAGGGGTTGTCGGGAAGGTAAAAGTCTCCAAAACCCTCGGCTCATCGCGAGCAGACTACCTTACCAAGGTTCTCAATTTGTCTTTGACCACTCAATTCGGTGCTACTATGGGACAGTGAGGACTCCTCATTGCCGGCAGGGTTGAATAGCTGGACTCAACCAATCGTGTGTCCCCGCACGACACTAACCACCTCTTTGCACTAGAATCCTCTCATCTAACAACCATCTTCCTCCGATCATAAACCCGTCAAAACAGTTGAATCTCCCGTTAGATGACTTCGGCGACATGAATTAGCTTTACCTGCTCCTAAGAGGGGTTGCCTAGCCAATACAACACCAACAACATGCAGAGATTCCATACATTTTCATTTTCCAGCTCTAAGCTTAGTCTTTGTTTATGATTTATTTTATTTCAATTTTTTTTTTTTCTTTTGTTAAAAGTTTTATCAAGTGTGACTATATTAAATATATTACAGTTAATGCGAATCATTCATTATAGCTTTAATGTCTTCTGCGTCTAGGGTTTCGTACTTAAGCAGCGCCTCCGCTAACGCCTTGTGCTCCTTAGTATGTTTTCTTAATATTGCTTTAGCTCGCTCATAGCTTTCATTTAAAATTCGCTTTATCTCAGCGTCAACTACTTCCACAGTATTCGGTCCTAATGCTTCCGACGCGACAAGACCCTTTGCATTGTCAAATGTACGAAGACCCACTTTGTCCGACATGCCCCAGTCCTTAACCATGTGTGTGGCTATGGAAGTTGCTTGCTTTAAGTCACTGCTTGCGCCTGATGTGATTTTTTCTGTGCCAAAAATTAACTCTTCTGCTGCACGCCCGCCCATCATGGTATCCATCATTGCCAAAAGTTGAGCTTTTGTCACATGATATCGCTCCTTTTCAGGAATGTATGCGGTGTGGCCAAGTGAAGGTCCACGAGGCATGATTGTAACTTTATGTAACGGATGTGATTCCTATTTGAATTAAATTGTAATTTAACAGAACGTGATTTAGAAATTTAATATAAATTTCATTACCTTAGTATAGTATGCTACAATAGCGTGTCCACCTTCATGATAAGCAGTAATAAGGTTTGCCTCCTCATCCGGGAGCCGAGCTTTTCTTTCGGGGCCCATCAAAACTTTGTCTCGTGCACTTTCCAAATGTTTCATCGTTACGGTCTCAGCGCCATCAATTGCAGCTCTACAAATGGAAAATTGTTTGGTCGTTCGCGACAAATATAGATAGATGTTAATTTACCTTAAAGCTGCTTGATTTATCATATTCTCCAAATCGGCACCAGTGAAACCAGATGTACCTCGCGCCAACATGTCCAAGTCAATTTCATCATGAAGTATCTTTGCTAAATACAGGGAAAGAATTTCCTTACGGCCAGTAAAATCTGGTGTGGATACAACAACCTAAAATAAAATTAGCAAATTTAAAACATTTATCATAAGAATTTTTATGAAATAAAAATAATTGTTTTCACATTCAAAGTCAACAATCGAGTTTCCGTGGTAGCAAAGTTGTAAATTTTTAATTCTAATTTCCATTTCTGATACTTTTGTGAATTTTTAATGACCTCAAATGCAGCTAACATCTTTTAAAGGATATAATTAATTGATATTGAAATTATTAGGATATACTTCGCGTACTTTTTTCAGATGACAAACACTAAAAAAAAAATATTTTTAGCCAAATATGCAGGCTCAGCCTTTTCTAAGTTACTTTGACAAAAAAAAAAATGAATCTAGTTCCTATTGTGGCGGTAGGCACAACATATGGTTTTGTTACCTCAACATCGAATCTGCCTGGACGTAATAATGCTTGATCTAAGTCATCACGCCTGTTTGTGGCACCTAATACGATTACACCTGCATTCTGATGAAATCCATCCATTTCAGCTAATAGCTGGTTTATAGTTTGGTTGGCATATGGATGTAAGACAGAATTCGTTCGCTTCGCGCCAACAGAATCAATCTCATCAATAAAAATTACACATGGTGCCCGTTGTTTTGCCGCTTCTAAAATAAATATACATTTTCTCTTTTAAGTATATTATTTTTTTATATTAAAAATTATCTTACTGAATAGATCACGTACGCGCCTCGCACCCTGACCCACAAGGACTTCATCGAATTCTGGCCCAGCAGCGTGGAAGAATGGAACGTTTGCCTCCCCAGCAACTGCTCGTGCTAGCAACGTTTTTCCGGTACCTGGAGGTCCCACTAATAAGACACCTTTTGGTAATTTACCTCCCAGATTAGAGAACTTCTCGGGATTTTTAAGAAACTCCACAACCTCTTTCAATTCCTGTTTAGCTTCATCACAGCCTTTTACATCGTCAAATGTTACGTGGATTTCCTCAGGATCTACTTCTACTTGGTTACCCAACTGTATTCTACTTTCGTGGATAAATACATAAGATTAATGTATGAAATAAAAAAATTATACGAAAGTAAGACCATCGAATCGTGTAGTTAGATTTACCTGAACATCGAGCCGTTTGAAGATGAAAACAAACTTAGAAAAATTCCAATGAAGACAACTATTACCAAGAGCTGTTGGAAAACCTTAATACAAAATTTAAGTTACTATTATGGAATAAATACATACGTGTATATATTTAAGTAACAAACAAACGGAATTATTTCAAAATTATTTTATATTTTCTATTTTCTGAAGAAAAAAAAAATGGATAACTTACTTTAAGATATTTCATAGTTTTCCCTGATTTTGGTGACTCATCAGAATTCGCAGCTGCTAAGTATCCTTCAGCAAAAGCTATTTTGATATTATCAGCCTTAAAATTCAAAACGTTATAAAGACAAAGAGAAGGAACATATACTCCGTACCTCATTCTTTTTTGGTCCATGTTCACTACTCTTCTGAAGCAATTTTTTTATCGTTTCGGTCTGAGTATGAGACAATTCAGCCTCAAGTTTCTGTGGATTTCCTCCAAAGGCTGTCCTTAATCTGGAAAATATTGTAGGATTTCTCTTCATTTCCGCATCGATAGACCGGTCAGTTTTGAAATGACGAGCAAACCCACTAAAAATAATTGATTAAATCATCGCTAGAAAATATAAATATTTAATATATACATACATTTGTTGGCCAACAAGCGGGGCAAGTAATTTGGAATTCGTCGAACGGCAGGCACGAAAACTGATGTCAATCAAGTGTTTGGCATGCTTACACCTTTCAAAGCCGACATCCAGACTTACAGTAAAGCCATTAGCGGTTATTGTGGTTTTCGTTCTAGATAATATTTCGTTTACCCGTTGTGGATTAAAAAACCCTCGGGCACCGGCATTATGCTCAATAATTCGTCTAACGTTGCGGGGCGATTTGTTTATAAGTTGCGACAAGTCCCTTATAACATCATATTGATAAGATCTGCACCAAATGTAGATTTTAAAAATACAAATGTTTGTGTTAGGTCAATTTTTTTTTTGGCAAATTTTTTATTGTAATGTGTTTAGATATCACTCCCTTTAAATGCTTTCCACAAACTATTATGTCAGGTCCATTTTTTTTATGAAATTTGCTGACTTAATCACTAGCATTTCTTACTGAATATATCTTTCCGTAGCATTTTTTATTCACTTGGTTTTGAAAGGAACATTTTCAAGCTTAGCACTTCGTCTTGATTACCTTGCCTCTACAGTCCTCCTCTCACTAGCTGGACGCGTTCTTGGGATGTAGCGGTTATGAGTTGGCTTTCGACCTAAACTTCCCAAGTGTGAATATGCACAAAACATTATTAATTCTTTGTATATTAAACTTTTCCAATAAATAAAAATGTAGACCGATCAAGGCAGATTTAACGCGATGACAACCAAAATGTCATAATCAAAATTGACCACACTTAATCGCGGGTGATGGCGATAACAACATCCCTGTCTTAGTTACTAACGTGGTATGATGTTGGTAAATTGTTTCGAGATTTGTTGGTGCAAAATAGCAACAACTTACTAGGAATTTAGAAAAGTTATTTGCATTTTTTATTATACATGAAATTAAAAAATGACGTATATTTTTACATTGCCATCTGTTGGATTTTAACAGACAGAAGAAATTGTTGCCTATTCATTACGCCCTGTAGCAGTGCTCAGTGGAATTCAAACTTTTCGATTAAGCGATTCGCTAACTCATTCAGGGAACTTAGAATATTTGCAGTACAAGACTTTTGCTAAACGAACTTTATTGTGCAAGTTTTTTTTTTAACTTTGGAATAGGAGCAGACGTATCGTTGCACTCAGACTATAGATGTCGCTACTTGCATTATATTGATATTGAACAGAGAACGTTATTCTAAGTTCTCTGTATTGAAGCCACGTGCGTCAAAATAGTATTTATGTCAAATGTTTTGTTTTCATAATATCTGCAAGTGATTTATAAAGTGTAATAAGTATTTTTACTCATAGGATGGAGATAATTAATTCCGTTAAAGATGAACAAACGGCGGATGACAAGGACATCACGCAAAAAAATAAAAAGCGCAGGAATCCTTTCAGTGTACAATTACAGAAGGAAGATAAGGAACGTCGGCAAAAGAAAAAAGCGCGTATCATTGCCAGAAATATAAGCTATAAAGTAAAAGAAGATGTTTTGCTAAAGCATTTCAGCCAGTGGGGCAATGTTGAAGATCTAAATCTTCTTAAGCGCCCGGATGGCAAGTTAGTTGGTTGTGCATTTGTACAATATAGCTCGGTGAATCAAGCATCAAAGGCCATTTTGAAAGGTAATAATCAGAAATTCCTTGGCCGACCTATATACATAGATTGGGCGCTGGGCAAAGACGAGTACACGAAAAAGAAAAATGGCAAGAATCCTGATGAACCCGATGAGAAAAAACCTAAGATAGAACTAAAAGAAGAAGATGAAGATGAATTAAACCAAACTACTGTAAAAGAGGTAAAATAAATTATACGTATATTACCAGATTCACTAATCACCATGCTTATATATTACATATTTATTTTTTAACTTCAAAAGTCCGAGGCTGATATCGAAGATACTCATAGTGAAGACGATAGTGACAGTGAAATAATGGAAGACGACGACGACGACTCGGGATCAGATGATGACAAGAAATCGAAATCAAATCTTAAAATTGGAAAAGTTGAAAAAGCAAAACATATGTCGAATGACGTTCAAAATGGTTGTACGATTTTTGTTAAAAACGTCAGTTTTGATGCAGAGGATGCCGACTTACGAAAAGTTTTCCGGAAATTCGGACCACTTCATTACGCAATTATTAATAGGGAGCAAATTTCGGGGCATTCTAAGGGGACAGCTTTTGTCAAATTTAAAAATAAAGAATCTGCTGACCTTTGCCTACAATCTGGAGGGGAACTCCTTCTAATGGATCAGCTACTTGAACCAACCCCAGCTTTAAGTAGAGAAGAAATTCAAAACCAAGAAAAACTAAAATCGAAAAAAGATGGAAAGGATTCTCGTAACTTATATTTAGCTAGAGAGGGACTGATTATGGCTAATAGCAAATCAGCGGAAGGTGTATCTGCTTCAGATATGACAAAGAGACATAAATTAGAACAAATAAAAACTCAAGTTCTAAAAAATCTAAACCGGTAAGGATAATTTTGCAGTCAACTAACTGTATAAAATTTACTAATGATTATAACCCAATACAGTTTTGTTTCTCGTAATCGTTTATCCATTCACAATCTGCCTTTAAATTATGATAACGACAAACTCAAGAAAATGATTATGGCATATACGGGATATAGACCACATGAATGCAGAGTTATGCGAGAAAATAAAGTTACACCAGAACATCCTATGGGAAAGTCAAAAGGTTTCGGATTTATGTCCTTCAATACTCATCAAGAAGCTTTATCAGCATTGAGAAAACTTAACAACAATCCAACAATATTCGGAACACAACATGTGAGTTTTACTCATGTTTTACGTATCAGTTTACTAACTACATTTTTTTTATTACATATCTAATCTAGCGTCCAATTGTGGGTTTCAGTATTGAAGATCGGGCTGTGGAAAAAATAAAAGAGAAGAGGAAACAAAAATCGAAAATTAGTAATCCTACTTTCCAAGAAAAATTAAAAAGGAAAAAAGAAATTCGAAGTTTGAAAAAGCAAGGAAAACTAAACAAAAAAGCCAATGCTGTTCAAACTGATGACAAGGATAAACTGAAAAAGCAAATACAAAAATTAGAGGAGTCGAGGCAGTGCTCGACTCAAAGTAAAAATTCTGCAACGGAAGAATTCGACGATTTTGTTGGTACAGCAGCAAAAGCCGGCTCTAACATACGCTTACGGTCAAACAAAAAAATTGCAGAGCAAGCTCAAGAACACAAAAAAAATGTTAAAGCTAATAAACGAAAGGAGAAAGCCAAGAAAATTCGTCAAATACATTTAGCTGAACGAATGGATGTTGAGAGACCCAAACAAGGAAAGAGAGAAGAACGGGATGATTTAGAGCATCTGGTTAACAAATATAAGCGCTTGATAGATAGTCAGGCTAATGTGGGAGGATTAAAAGAAAACCAAGAGGAAACTCGGCAAATACCAAAAAGAACAAAATGGTACGCAGAGTAATGATGTTTTCAACTCTAATTAGTGTGTAAGAATGTAAATATATGTGTAAATACCCCAAGGTATAATTAAAAGTATGTGTATGTTTAAATAAACTTTAATGCTGAAGTAAAAAGTGAAAGCGTGGAATACCTAGTTACTTAATTTCAGGACATAAAAATTCGATTTACTTAAATTTCACTAATTAATAGTTTTCAAGTTAATTTTAAGCTATAAATTTTAACTACGGCATGATCGCAAAATAAATGAGGTATTTACAATATCTGTCCTGCAGCTTTATCTTTATTCAATTACAATTGCTGGTTGAATGAATCCACGAGGGACTATAGCTACCTCTTTGCAGGACCTTTTAAGCAAACTCGTCTGACACGGGTCATCCTCTGATGGTTTCACATAATTTTGCTGACCTGAACATGATGTCAATGTCACAACTACTTAAATCACTAGTAGTGGCATTATTATTGGTGTTAATACGACCTCGACGTTATGACTGTCAACAGTGAGCAAGAACCGAGTTGTGAATACGATGACTGTTTGTTTAATAACTTGTTAATGCGTATGATATCAATATCATCGGCAAACGCCAGCAGTTGTACACTCTTGGAAAAGATTGTGCCTTGTCTATTTAGCTCTGCATCTCCTATTATTTTCCCATAATCAAATTGTGGAAATCGCACGATAAAAGTCACCCTGTCTGTAACCTCGCTTGGTAATGAACGGCTCAGAGAGGCCCTTCGCAATTCCGACTGTGCCTCTGGTGTTGTTCAGCGTCAGTTTACAAAGCCTCTAAGTTTTGAATGAATTCCATATTCAGACATAGCAGAGTAGAGAAAAAACTTTAGTATCCTGTCGAATACAGCTTTAAATATGATTAAAAGGTTGTTGATGTTATTGCAGCGGCTCACTACTCCTGCAGTTTGCGGTTACAACAATAACAGGGACATTCTAGTTAGTCAAACTCACCGAGGTCATCTAACGCGAGGTCCAGGGAATGAGCGGTTTCTGACCAGAGGGAGAGGGGAGTTCGATGCTTCGGTTTTGGGGGCATATAAAGAGGTGGTTAGTGTCGTGCGGGGACTCATTACATGCAGGACATATGTTGGGGTCGAGTTTGGAAAAGTATGAGTTTAACCTGCTAAAATATCCAGACCTAAGTTACGCCAGTATTATGCGGGTCTCTCGAGACAGCTCGAGTTCTTCATCTGCTATGAGTGGTAATTTAACTTCGAGTACGCCATTCCTGGGAAGGGAGTCTTTAAATGTGTGAATTTTTATTTTCTATTTTAGTATTGGTGAACGCAGTAGCCGAGTGGATGGTTAGCATTGCGTACTGACATTCGGAAGGTTCGGGTTCATATCCCGGTTCCACCATATGTATTTACAGAAATAATTCTTATAGTATTTAAAATTAATTTAAATTTTCAAGCGTGACCTGAATTCGTTCCCACAACACGGCTTTTTTACTGGCACTGCTATTTTAAATCACAGTAAAATAGTACTGAGTAACACAAAAAGTAACGGAATTTCATGAAAGTGGTTGGTAGTATTTGAGCCTACATCCTGGCATTGGCAAATTTAAATTACGGGTATTTTAAAAAAGCAAGAAAATCATTACTTAAATTTTCATTGGCCACTGCTATTATTACGCACAGAGTTGTATAATATATATATATATATATTTTAGTATTGTTAACCCAGGATTTCTACTTCTGTATTTGTATATGTAGGTAATCTAAATGATTTTGCTTGCGTGTTTAAAATATTAATACAGCCTCATACATAAGTACAGAAGCAAACGAATGGATCAAGCAATGTTTTGAAAAACTACAGGTACATATGATTTTGGTAGCCTTTTCAGGCAAACTATGCCTTAAGTAACCTCAATACTGAGAAACAATGCTACCCTATGAATAGTTAACAATTATGGCAGGTAAATACAATTCTTTCTTATTTTACTGAACACATGGGTTGCAGTTATTTCATATCACTCTCTGAAAGTGAAAACATCAAAGTGTGTTACAGCAGCAATGGCTCCGAGAGAATCTGTTGAATACGTGTTTTTGTTGTTAAGATATTCGCCAGATGTGTAAGCACTAAAGTTTTACCTTAAAAAAATTAAAAAAATATAATCATAATTTTATTTCTTTCAAATATACAGTGACCCGCTTCATCCGATTGTAAGCCGAGAATATTGGGATCCTACTTTGTCAATTTTTGACTGGGTAAGAATTATCATTCAAATTGGTGTACATAAAATCACATTTGCATATTTTATTTGATAGTATGAACAGGCGTTGGCCAAAGAAATGCTAAATATACCACGCCGTGTTAAAGTTCAGTTTGCAGATTGGCAGATCATTTCCGGAAACATTAGACATTTTCAGGTTGGCAGCGATTTCTTTGATAAAATAGCTATCATCTTGGGCGAAGAATCTAACTACTGGCTTTACCATCAGAGTACACCTCTTAATCGAAGCCTTCAAGGATTTGGTTTGCCGTTAACATATTGCAGCTGTTGCATAGATAAACAATTCGAGAACGTGTTAGAAATGATAGAAAAAAGTATACTCACGAAAGGGACTAATTTATAATATGTTCGTGTGTAAAATATTTAATAAGCTTCTAATTATTATTAAGCCTTTTTCCCCACAAACAAGTAAGCATTAAGTAATTGAGTCCATTCACTTATTTAAGCTTTGTATTTTCTAAAAGTATTTAAACTCCATTTTCGACAGTAATGTTATCGCAAGCACTTTTACTGATGGCGTAGCTTATTCCAACCAGTGGAAACGAGATCCATATTTGGCTGGAGGTTTGGGATAGTCTTCTGGTAAGCCAGGCGTAGCATCCGGATATTCTTTCTTTATTGGTTTGGGCGGTGCTTCACGCTCAGTTGAATGAACCTGTACATTAAGAAACAAATCGTAACTTACTTAATTTAGTATGAGTTATTAATTTACCTTGGCGCGAGTGAAATATCCATATTCGGGACGCTCAATGCCTAAATTATCTAATACACATTTATCTAAAACGCCTTGTGTTTTTCGACAGCTATTCATAAAATTGCAAAACCCATTAAAATGTTTACAAATGCGCTTTAATAATACTCACTTTCCAAAAGCCATATTGCCACTACTTTTATCCAAACAAGTGGCATATTGCAAAAACTCTTCATGACATGTTTTTTTTACTTTCCGGAAAAAGTCCAGAGCGCAGCTGGTTACAGCTTTTCCTTCACTTATACATGCCCGCGGGTCATCTAACTCTTGACGGCATAACATAAATTCCTGAAATTAAATATTTATTTATAAAGTTTTAACTGCAAGATACATGATCAGCTGTTCGTTGGTTGAGGTTAGAACTTTCAGTAAAACATTATATAACTAAATATATATTTAGTGAGACTATAAGTTGTAAACTATATATATTATTATTAAATAAATGAAATGTTGTATTAAACTAATTTTGAACATACATTATTCTGGTTCTCGCAGTGTTTTCCTAGATGAAATGCACCAGCACGAAGAGCCGAAGTAGACAAGTTTAACTCTTGAACAGTCAATTCTTCGTCAGGAGGTAAACTGATATCGTTGGTAATCACCATGACTCGCTTTCAACTGTATTATGTTCTATGTGGCAATTATAGTTTAAAAAACCACAGCACGAAAACGAAGCAAATGTTGAAAAACAGATTTCGGAACAAAAGTTTGTTTTTGTGTAGTTCAGATGTTACTTCTTCGATAACTTAATTAATAATACAACGATAATAAGTTCACAGAACACAATTTTTGGGCCGACAACAATATGTGTCCAATACAGGAATTCACTAACTTTTCGATTCGATTTTTCGAATCGCAAACTTGGAAATTTCGCCGCCTGAACTAACGATTATGCGGTCTGCAACTCATTTTTAACAATAATCGACAACTGAAATTTCCCTTTTATTGATGTGGGGTGAATTTGACACCGCAACTTAACAAAACGTCATATATCCGAGAAGCACAAAGATCACTGACAAAAATATAACAAATTCGTGATATCAACTTATCGCCAAAATCTTGAAATAGAGATCAAATGTCTATTTACAAATATAATGAACTGTGTTTCTACAATATTTGTACATTGATAGAATGGTATCTATGGTATTTGAGTCCATTTCTTCATGATTTTCGCGTAATGGTAACGTTGTCGAGGCGAAATTCCTTGCAGCTCTATTTGGGTCATAGGAAATCTAACCTTAGCAAAAAACATCAAACGGTTGATTGCATCTGTTACGCGCTGGATACAGCGTCTTACGGACGAATGAATTTTAATAGTGCTGAAGATATTGCAGTTATTCTTCTGCCTTTTAAATTAAATCTGGCGTTGGTCTATATAGACTATTCTTCCACTTCTCGAAGGAAACTTATTCAATGGGAAGATGTGAGATATATCCACATCTTGGAGTAAAACGTTTGTCAAAAATTCAAAAGTCATTTTTGATTACTATTTTCTTTTTATATTCTTCTTCTTTCTTCTTTATTGGCGTTGGCACTACTTTCGTGATTATAGCCGAATCATTAATAAATAATAATAATAATAAAATCCTCTGCTTCCACCTGCGGGTACTGCATCGAATTCTTTCAAAGCTGGAATGCGTAGCCGCTGTCTCTTCATTTTCTGAACTATGTCAATATCATCGCATTGTTCGTACAGCTCATGGTTCCATCCTCCGCGGCATTCGCTGTTGCCAATGCGCGAATAAATCGCTCGCAAAACTTTTTTCTCGAAGATTCTCAAAGCCGACTAATCAGATGTCGATATCGTCCATGCTTCTGCGCTATATAGCAGAGTGGGTATAAGGAACGATTTGTACAGTTTGGTTTTTGTTCATCGAGAGATGACTTAACTTTTCAATTTTCTCCTCACCAAAGTAGCACCTATTGGCAAGAGTGATTCTGTGTTGGATTTCCATGCTGACATTATTATTGGTGTTGATGCTGGTCCCTAAATAGACGAAATGATCCACGACTTAGACTGTCAACAGGGATGTGGGAGCCAAGTCGCGAATGCGATGACTGTTTGTTTGATGATAGCAGATATTTCACTTTTTGCCTTATGCCAGGTTGCTGATGAGTGCTCTCAGAGAGCAGGAGTGCAAGTCGAGTAGAAAACCGTCTCAAGAGCAGTTGAAGTCTAACTTTGCTTGTGTTGACGGCTGCGCCAAATCCTTTACAGAATCTTTACATCCTTTATGGGTGTTTCTTCGCCTAAACGGCGGAATGAGTATTGGCTGGGGTTTACTAAGTTTTCAACTCTGTATAAACATACGGTTTATTCTTCTGGAAACACACAGTTTACTGCTCTTCAATTTTCACTGATGTTGTTACTACCAAGTTCAAAACTCAACTGAACATGCCAACAGTGCATGTTTCGCTCGTATGTTCTTCTAGAAAATTATGTTCGAATGTTCTTAGTACGCAACTCTAGATAGACGCCCTCTATCCGGGCCATGCTTTAGTTTTGGGCCTCTCCCCACCTCACATTCGTAATTGGCATTTGCTCCACGCCTAAGTCTGATCGTCCCGATCAGCAAAACTTTTATCAAACGCTTGGAGTATATCTCAGTGGATCACTTCCATCTTGTTTCTTGATTTGGCAATAGTCTGAATTCGATAAACCATTTTATTCATCCGTTTTATAACTTTGTACGAACCATTCCAAGTGTACTTCAATCTCGGAGATAATTCTTTTCTTGCGCTTAGGATATAAAACCAACCCGGTGGTGCAAGTCAGTAACTTTCATGATTTGTCGGATCACAAACTTTTAACTTTTCGCTTGCGCTAAAGGTTATGCGATTTCCTTACTCGTTTTTAAGGATAATCGACAACGGAATTTTCGAGAGAGATACCCCCACAAATAAAACTGTTTGGAGGTGAAAGGTCCAGATGTGACAAAGGAAATGCAGAAGATGCTGAGATTTCTCAACTCGGGGAAGTGCTTCATTAACCTAACCATCATCCACGCAGTTCTTAAGCTATTTGGATAGATATCAGCAAATACTAACTGTGGATATGGGCGCATCGCACTCTATCATTCGATCTGAGCAAGTTACACCCCAGTTTTAGAAGAAGTAACATGTCATCATAGGGCGAGACTTCTTGCTTGACAAAGGTATAAGCCAAGCAACATATTTTACAAGGAAGACAGCAACCAGGTAACGTTGTGAAACACTGCATTTATATTAGTAACGGGGGCCAATTTGTCAAACTCCTTGAATTTTACCACTAGCAAATCCAGAGAATTCTCCGGTAGTACTTGTGAAAAAGAAAGATGGTTGTAAGAAGTTGCGGTCCTCCGTGGACTATCGAAAACTAAATGATGTGACAAAAATTGACAGTTATCCGTTCGGATTATTCAACGCCACTCCACTTTTGAAAGATTAATGGATCATCATCGTATTGAGTAAGAGCTTTGAAGAACCCTTGGACAATTTCCAAGAAGTTTTCATAAGGATAGCTGGCTCTGGTCTCAAACTAAATCCTAAATAGACCTCATTATTCGATAATTTCTATGAATTATGAAGTTTTCTTGGACTATGCACTTGCAATTGCCGACTTTTTTCGAATTTTGTCAGTGTTGCTAATTGAATTGTCTCCATCAGCTCGATACGATATATAAAGTAGTCGATACTAGTGGTCTCGAATGTGCTAGTTGAATTAATTTTTCAGTGAATATTTATAATTTTTTCCAAAATACATACCATTTATTTGCTAAATTTCTGTCCTATTTGCCTATTCCCTTCGTTAGTTTTTTCTTCTGTCTTTCAAAATATTCTCCTTCACATCTAACTTCATCATATAACGCGCTGTCAAAATTGAAAATTCCATTTGCTTAACGTTGACGCCGCGATTTTTGACAGTTGTTTAGCGCTCAACGCTCCAATTTAAGGTTAGCAGTAAGGAATTATGTCAAAAATCGCTGTATAGTGCCAAAAATAAATCGAATTCCTTCATTTATCTTCTGCGCGTGTTCGGTTGAAATTGTAAAAATGCAAAACAATCCCTTTCGTAAAAAGCCTGGGGTTTTCAAGGAGCAGAAAGATCTCTCATTTGCTAATAATAAGAGAAAAGTACATCCTAGAAGTGATTTTACCAAAAGGGAGAAAGAATGGGGATTGAAAAAATTTACGCCTGTAGTTCGTACTCAAACGGCGACTCCATGGGCTACTTTTAAACATGAGATTATTCAAAAGCAACAAGAGGAAACACATTTTTCAAAAAATCCGAACATTGAAAGTGAAGAAGCTAAAATATTTTTAAAAAAGCGTGAAGAAAAGTTTCGACGTATGCAGATGGAAGAAGCCAAAAAAGAAGTTACCAAATGGGAGGACTTCAGTGAAGATCCACCTTCGAAAAGTACTGGACAAAAGAAAGATAGAAAAATATCAAAAAATCAAAAAAACAAACTGAAGTCACAATCAAAGAATGAATCAAATCCTCTTATTAGTGAAGATATATTAGAGAGTTTTAACAGTAAAACGCTAAATTTTCATCAGAATAATTTTATTCGCCAAGTGATAACCAAAACCACACATTTAGCTCGAGGTACGACTCTTGAGAGTGTAGTCAAAGATTTGAAAAGACGAGGAGTTAAAAGAAAAGCCTGAATTTAATATGTATTTGGTGTTAAATACGAAGTTTATTTTAATATATAAGATCTGATAATAAAATAATAAGTAACTAATTAAATTTACTCGATTTATTCTTTTGTATCATATGTACATAGTACATAATATCCACGTCAGCTCAGCATAACAGCTCTTCAAGGTACAACAGTTTCCTAAATTCGTGTTCGGAGTGTTGGCATATCTTTTAAATACCTCTACGGCAAATAGTACATTTGTGAAATTTTGCATACGCTTTTTTACGAGCTAAGTTCTCAATTGTTTATGCAATCCTCTAAAGGAACTATTCAAGTTGAATCCATATTTTTAGATAAAAATAGTGTTTTTATTATATTATAACAGGAAAAATAATTACTACCTACTAAACTAAATTATGAAATCACGTCAGATACGAAAACAGCTTTCTTGTGACATTTTTGGGGTTATGGGTTTTCTAAGTGGATAATTTTTTTTTTATTAGAAAAAATACAGATAATCATTATTTACGATAACTGGATTCTAATAAATTTTCTTCACAATTCGGCTAATATATACTTGTTATCAAATACTATATAGATACATATGTGTATTTAGAAAAAAATTACGAATTCAAACTTAGAATTATAATTTCGATGCTGAGGTCCCAGATGACTTCGATAATTGCATATCTTCGGATGGAGGATTCACTAATTTTCGGATAACGTTAAACTTTGGATTGTTCTTGTCGCGTAATAAATTAAAAATTATACTTTCACTTGTAGTAATAATACAACCGGCATCTCGTAAGCGTTCCAAAGCTAAGTCACGATCTTGATTTAAGCGCGATGTACAGCAGTCGGCTACAATATAAACGTTGATACCGTTGTTCAAGAAATCTATTGCAGTCTGCTCTATGCAAACGTGTGACTGAAAAGAAATAATCAAGTGTTTAATTCAGATGTGCGATAACGTTTGTACATTATATAAAATTAAATTATTCAGAAACTTTAATTTATGGATGAATTTTCACCTCTAGTCCATAAAGTACAACATCACATGGTTTTTCACCGTATATTGTTTTAATTTTACTTTCCAACTCAGGAACAAGCATGCTGAATTGAGTTTTACTTATGATAGCTTCAGCATGAGATACATCTAAATCCTTAACAGTTTGGCCCAATTTTTCAGGAAACTGTTCCGTCACTATAAGTGGGATTTCAAATTCTTTGCCAGCAGTTGTCTACAAATAAATATAAGCATTTTATGTACATTTCACAAATTAAGGCAAGCATTTAAACAGAAAATGGGCAAAGTTCAATGCACTTACTAGTTTATTAACATTTTTAACTAAACCTTCGAACAATGGAATGACATGTCGAAATTTTTCCTGGATATCACATAATAGAAACAAAGTTTTCTTTGGATTAAGAAAGCGGAGCCGGTGTGCCATTATCTGTAAAAAGAACTGTTTTATAACATATGAATGTATTTGTACATTAGTTTAATATTCCATTGCAAAATTAATTTAATATGTAAAAAAAAATTTACTTTCTAAGAAAAGTAGAAAATGTTATGGAATTTAATTACTTTTAGTTTACTCTACTCCGGCGATTTAGTGCTATCTTTATTTAATTACCGAAATATATAGGATTTGTTTATTAAAACTGAATATCAAATATCTAGCCAAATGAAAGAACTTTGAACAGCTGACCTGTGCTGAAAATAGTTCTGTTCGGTGACTTGTAGGGGAATTTCTATTGTTTTATAAGTCTGAGTTTACACAGGGATACTTTTTGTCGACGAAACATGCGTTTTTTGGGGTGGAGAACGACGACGAAGGGGGCAGCGCACCGTGTCGCCGTGCTCGTTCGACACGTTTTGTGTTTCTATTCGTCTCTGTAGATTTCGACATTCCCTTTTATTTTGTTTCTCATTTTTTCAGATTTTCAGATCGCTAAAATGACTTAGCGACAATTTTAGCGATTTCGTTATTCGCTACAAATATTTCAACGATTTCCGGTTCGCTAAAGTAACTTAACGATAATTTAACGATTTTAATATTCGGTGTACTTATTGTAAATTGCATTGAGTAGTGTTGTTGTAAATTATTCGACAAATCGCTAACTAAGCGACGAATATTTTCAAGTTGTTAGCTACATCGGCAAAATATTGATATTTTATTAAGGTAGAAGTGAAGTAAAGGAATTTGGAAAATTACATAAGCAATCAGGGCTGTCATGGAATCCAAGTCGGTTTTGCTTTTTATCGGAATTGCAAACCGATATTGATTTCATTTGGTGTCATGAAACCGTGTCGGTTTTGCTCTTTTCGAAATGAAACAAAACCGATGTTCGAATCAGCTGTTTTGCGTGCTTGTATGTGTATTGACAATTTCAATGCAAATTTGTTTGACAAAATTTTATAAAATTTATTGATTTAATTGCTTCTTAATAAAGAACGTGAAATATGGCATCTGCATTTGTGGCTTTTACCTATGTTGCTGGAAGAAAGCAGTAGTGAGAAAGTTAAAAGAAAAATTTTGCGAGATTGCAGCAACCTACTTGAGCTGCCCAATACAGCGTTAGTACATTTATCTTATCAAAGATCAGTTGGGAATGATTCTAGCATAAGTGTAGGTAGAAGCCCGGTGCCAACGATTTTGGGTGATGTGCTTACAGTTATAGATAAGTTAATTTGTCCGCATTGGGTGAAACTTGAAATGGACTTCAACGAAAAATGCAGATCGAGGGACTATTTTTATTCAATGTTTAAAATTCCCTCAATAATTGGCTGCATCGACGGGACACACATCAAAATCATCAAGACATCAACATCTATTTTATAATCGAAAGGGTTATCTCAGTATGAATGCCATGATTGTAAGTAGTCGTGAAAACGGATGTATTTTGTGTTGCATTTTTATGTTTTCCCCTATTACGAATAAGAATATATGGTAAAATAATTAATATTTATTATTATTCAAAACCATCATTTACTCACATTTCTACTTAATTTGTAACTGAAAGTGGAAAAAAAACGTTTACACAAATCAAATCCAATAGCGGTAAGTTGCTTGGATTGTTTCCAATAACAAAACCGATAATTTTGGTTTCTGTGACACCTAAAACCGACACTAATTCCGATTCGAACATAAAACCGATAACATCGGATTTCATGACACCAAAGCAATTTTTTTGTCGGTTTCAATTCCAATTCCGACAGCAATTGGATTCCATGACAGCCCTGAATATAAAAAAGGAACATAATAAACATAGGAAACTAATGGGAGAAGAATAATAGTAGCAACCGCAATCAACTGTTTTTTGCGAATGTTAAACTTCCCTCAACGCTTGTTGGAGGCACTATTGGGGTACTCATGTGTTCATCATAAGGCCCAGAAATTATGCACAAGCTTTGTCAACCACCATGAATACCATTCTATCAATGTGCAAATGGTAAGAATACACTTTTTTAATTGTTGTTGTAGTAACACAGTTCATTTTATTCGTACACAGATATGTGATCCTTATCTCAAGATTTTGGCGGTAAATCTAAGTAGCCAGCAGCGCGGCACGATTCTTTTATTTGGAGCTCCTGTATATAGCGAAGGGTCATGCCGCGTAGCTTTGAAAGTGGAAAACATAACATGTTTTTGACTTGATAAACTTTGTAATGCATTACTATTCCGTTAATAAAAATAATTGCTATAACGATGTGCCCCTCTGTCTAGCATTTTTATTTTCTGAATTAAAAATATTTTCATAAGAAGCCAATACTTTAGTTCATCACTGAATTTAAGATGGGTAGTTGCAGCATTAGATCAAGTCTTCTTTAGGTAGCCAAAAAAAAAAAAACCGCTTGGAGGCAAGCTAAAGTGAGAAGACGAATTCCCCTGAAAAATAAAATCCAATGAAAAACAACTAAATATGTAACAAATATATGTATTTATCACACTGAGAACTACTTGTTTCAGTCGAAGAGACTCTGATCATCAACCCGGGAGAAAATTCTTGTGCCTCAGACGGAATATTTTTGAATTAAGTTGGGTACAAGGAGTAGGTGTGTTATTGTGGTCTGCTCATAATATACCGTATATTTGTAATTAAAAAATTATTTCTAAAATATATATTCTTTTCCAGTACAATTCACCTAAAACATACAAGTCAACAAATATGCATATTTACACAGATACATAAGTACTGTTAGGAAAGCGATCCTCTTGATCGTGTCTTTGATAATTGCATGTCATCGGATGGAGTATTCACTAATTTTCGAATAACATTAAACTTTGGATTGTTCTTGTCGCGTAGTAGATTAAAAATTATACTTTCACTTGTAGTAATAATACAACCGGCGTCTCGTAAACGTTCTAGAGCTAAGTCACGATCCTGATTTAAGCGGGAAGTACAACAGTCGGCTACTATATAAACGTTGATATCTTTGCTCAAGAAATCAAGCGCTGTCTGTTCCACGCAAATATGTGACTGAAAAGAAAGAAACAAGTTTTAAATATGGATATGAGATAGCTTTTGTAAATTATACAAAATGAAGTTATTCAGAATCTTTTTACTTTAAAGATCAATCTTCACCTCTAATCCATAAAGCACAACATCACAGGGTTTTTCACCGTATATTGTTTTAATTTTACTTTCCAACTCAGGAATAAGCATGCTGAATTGAGTTTTATTTATTATAGCTTCAGCATGGGAAATATCTAAACCCTCAACTGTTTTACCTAATTTTTCAGGATAGTGCTCTGCTACTATAAGTGGAATCTCCAATTCTTTGCCAGCCTTTGTCTGAAATTAAAAATGAGATACTATTATGAATACGTCTTATAGAAAAAAGCAACGACCAATGTATTTACCAGCCTAATAGCATTTTTAATTAAACCTTCGAATAATGGCATTCCAGGTCGGAATTTTTCCTGGATATCACATAAAAGAAATAAAGTTTTCTTGGGATTAAGAAAGCGGAACCGGTGTGCCATTTTCTGTAAAAGCTGCATTTGAAAAAAATAATAATATTTAAAGGAGTTGTCAGAATACCTGTTGTGAAGAAAGTGAAAAATGGATTTGCTGTTATAGAATTAAATTACTTTTATTCCAACGATTTATTTCTCAACTAGCCATTCAATTCACCTCCTATCCGTAATCTCTGATTATAAGAGGGCAACGTTGCCAGCTTCCACTGTGCATGCTGACTTTTAACAAATCTACAATTTTCGTCGTCAAATTTCATAATTTATATGATCGAATCTAAACGCCAAAGAATTATATTGTAATAAATAATTAATTACGATTTCAGTTTTCATTAATTTCATTTACAATTTGCTTTTGCTAAGTTAATTTAAAAATTGATTCAAAGAAGTCTACACTGGCAGCCTTGTACAATAACATTTTTTTACGTACAAAATAAAATTGCTCTCGGTTTCTTTTTTACGATCGCCAAGCGGCGCTCTCATAAACAGATCGTTTGATTAGAGAAATATTGTGTGATTAGTTATTTATTATACAAATAACAGACGACAAAAATAAACTAATGATATGTACATACATACATACATATATAAATAAGTTCAAACATAAAATACATATACATACACGTATATGCATATGTACATATGTATACGAGTATGTATTGGGTTGCCCAAAAAGTAATTGCGGATTTTTCATATAGTCGGCTTTGACAATTTTTTTGAACGGCGGTGACTCTGTAATTGCATTCTTTCTTTTGTCAGTTATTAGCTGTCACTTTTAGCTTGCTTTAGAAAAAAAGTGCGCGAAATTTTGTTTACATTTGTTTGTTTGGCGTCATTTTTAATATAGAGCCCACAAAAGAGCATTTTCGTCATATTTTACTTTATTATTTCCGTAAAGGAAAAAACGCGGAGCAGGTTGCTAAAAAGTTACGAGATGTGTATGGTGATAAAGCCTTAAAAGAAAGACAGTGTCAAAATTGGTTTCGCAAATTCCGTTCTGGAGATTTTTCACTTAAAGATGAGCCACGTTCAGGTCGGCCAAGTGAAGTTGACGATGACGATATCAAGGCTTTGATCGAATCGGATCGTCATGTAACTGAGCGAGAAATTAAATATACCAAAGTCAACTGTTCATTATCACATAAAAAGTCTTGGACTCGTAAAAAAACTTGATATTTGGGTACCACATGAATTGAAAGAATTTCATTTAACAAACCGAATCAACGCTTGTGATATGCACCTTAAACGCAATGAATTCGATCCATTTTTAAAACGAATCATAACTGGAGATGAAAAATGGATTGTTTACAATAACGTCAATCGAAAACGTTCATGGTCCAAGCATGGTGAACCAGCTCAAACCATTTCAAAAGCTGATATCCACCAAAAGAAGGTTATGCTGTCTGTTTGGTGGGATTGGAAGGGTGTGGTATATTTTGAGCTGCTTCCAAGGAACCAAACGATTAATTCGGATGTTTACTGTCAACAATTGGACAAATTGAATACAGCCATCAAGGAGAAGCGACCAGAATTGGTCAATCGTAAAGGTGTCGTATTCCATCATGACAACGCCAGACCACACACATCTTTGGTCACTCGCCAAAACTGAGTGAGCTTGGCTGGGAACTTTTGATGCATCCACCATATAGCCCTGACCTTGCACCATCAGACTACCATTTATTTCGATCTTTGCAGAACTCCTTAAATGGTAAAACTTTCGGCAATGATGAGGGTACAAAATCGCACTTGGTTCAGTTTTTTGCAGATAAAGGCCAGAAGTTCTATGAGCGTGGAATACCAAATTTGCCGGGAAGATGGCAAAAGGTTATCGAACAAAATGGCAATTATATATTTGATTAAAGTTCATTCTAAGTTTTATTAAAAATGCATTTACTTTCTTTTAAAAAAGTATACGTTACTTTATAAATTATTGAAAAAAAATTTTCATTTTTTATTATTTTACCAGCCCAGCGCAACTAACCCGCCTCCTAACCGACCGAGATGGGCGCCTATAGTTCAACAGTCCGGACTGTCCTGACACCGATCGCGGAAGCCTCAAAAATTTACAAATTCATAATTTATAACCTCGATTTATTTTTATTAACATTGGTTTTCACTTATTTAAATATCTATGTATATTTTCATTACGCATGTGCCCATTATTAATCTTAACGTTTTCTATTGAAACCTTTGAATTATATCTACATAGATTCGCGGTGCAAGCTGTGCCCCATAACTGAATTCCAGATATTCTTATCGTTTTTATTATTCCATTATATAGAAGGACCTGTTGTTAAGGCTAAGTCTAGACTTGTTGTTTAAAAGCCAATGCAAACTAGCAGATTTGAGCTGGAACTGCAGCTTTTTAGCGGAAAGCACAGGTTAAACACATCGAATTTTAAATAAAAAATTATAGCAAGTTTAATGCTGAGAGGTGTTAAAAAATTGTTTGTATATGGTGTTAAAATAGTTTTAAATTTGTCCTGGGGTTGGAACATGGTAAGTGAAGATTTCTTAAATGGAAACATTTTTTTTTCGACGCCCAGAGCTCGAACACATGACCGTCCCTAAATAGTTAGTTAGTGTTTTGTAAAAGATATTTATTTTTCCATTGTTTTTACTAAATCTTCACAGTTTTTGAGTTCAATATATGTACACGTATATTTGTCATTGATTACCGAAAAGATACTATAGCTTTTTAAGCTATTTAAAAATTTTAGTTGAAAAACCAGCGTTTTCAAATCGAAATAATATGAATTCACTATTTCAAGCAAATTGCTTTCGGTGCATCAGTAATTGGAAAAAAATGTATAATTTACATTGTCAGAACATTGATACTCGTATGCCCCCATACCGCGGTTGTTTATTTCAAACTTCCAGCCGCGTTAGCCGAGTGGTTGGGGAAATTTTTAATTTTTATTCCTCCAAAGTAGAAATTCAATATGCGTAAATAAACTAGTATTTGATTGGTGTCAAGCAGATGCTGGAAAATGAACCAGTCGGTGTAAAAATGCAAACTAAAAGCAGTCTAGTTATTAACAAGTATTTTTCGTTGCAGGATAACAACACTAGCACATGTACCTAAATACTAGTTGACTGTCAAATAAGGCACCTCCTATCCGTAATCTCTGATTATAAGAGGGCAACGTTGCCAGCTTCCACTGTGCATGCTGACTTTTAACAAATCTACAATTTTCGTCGTCAAATTTCATAATTTATATGATCGAATCTAAACGCCAAAGAATTATATTGTAATAAATAATTAATTACGATTTCAGTTTTCATTAATTTCATTTACAATTTGCTTTTGCTAAGTTAATTTAAAAATTGATTCAAAGAAGTCTACACTGGCAGCCTTGTACAATAACATTTTTTTACGTACAAAATAAAATTGCTCTCGGTTTCTTTTTTACGATCGCCAAGCGGCGCTCTCATAAACAGATCGTTTGATTAGAGAAATATTGTGTGATTAGTTATTTATTATACAAATAACAGACGACAAAAATAAACTAATGATATGTACATACATACATACATATATAAATAAGTTCAAACATAAAATACATATACATACACGTATATGCATATGTACATATGTATACGAGTATGTATTGGGTTGCCCAAAAAGTAATTGCGGATTTTTCATATAGTCGGCTTTGACAATTTTTTTGAACGGCGGTGACTCTGTAATTGCATTCTTTCTTTTGTCAGTTATTAGCTGTCACTTTTAGCTTGCTTTAGAAAAAAAGTGCGCGAAATTTTGTTTACATTTGTTTGTTTGGCGTCATTTTTAATATAGAGCCCACAAAAGAGCATTTTCGTCATATTTTACTTTATTATTTCCGTAAAGGAAAAAACGCGGAGCAGGTTGCTAAAAAGTTACGAGATGTGTATGGTGATAAAGCCTTAAAAGAAAGACAGTGTCAAAATTGGTTTCGCAAATTCCGTTCTGGAGATTTTTCACTTAAAGATGAGCCACGTTCAGGTCGGCCAAGTGAAGTTGACGATGACGATATCAAGGCTTTGATCGAATCGGATCGTCATGTAACTGAGCGAGAAATTAAATATACCAAAGTCAACTGTTCATTATCACATAAAAAGTCTTGGACTCGTAAAAAAACTTGATATTTGGGTACCACATGAATTGAAAGAATTTCATTTAACAAACCGAATCAACGCTTGTGATATGCACCTTAAACGCAATGAATTCGATCCATTTTTAAAACGAATCATAACTGGAGATGAAAAATGGATTGTTTACAATAACGTCAATCGAAAACGTTCATGGTCCAAGCATGGTGAACCAGCTCAAACCATTTCAAAAGCTGATATCCACCAAAAGAAGGTTATGCTGTCTGTTTGGTGGGATTGGAAGGGTGTGGTATATTTTGAGCTGCTTCCAAGGAACCAAACGATTAATTCGGATGTTTACTGTCAACAATTGGACAAATTGAATACAGCCATCAAGGAGAAGCGACCAGAATTGGTCAATCGTAAAGGTGTCGTATTCCATCATGACAACGCCAGACCACACACATCTTTGGTCACTCGCCAAAACTGAGTGAGCTTGGCTGGGAACTTTTGATGCATCCACCATATAGCCCTGACCTTGCACCATCAGACTACCATTTATTTCGATCTTTGCAGAACTCCTTAAATGGTAAAACTTCCGGCAATGATGAGGGTACAAAATCGCACTTGGTTCAGTTTTTTGCAGATAAAGGCCAGAAGTTCTATGAGCGTGGAATACCAAATTTGCCGGGAAGATGGCAAAAGGTTATCGAACAAAATGGCAATTATATATTTGATTAAAGTTCATTCTAAGTTTTATTAAAAATGCATTTACTTTCTTTTAAAAAAGTATACGTTACTTTATAAATTATTGAAAAAAAATTTTCATTTTTTATTATTTTACCAGCCCAGCGCAACTAACCCGCCTCCTAACCGACCGAGATGGGCGCCTATAGTTCAACAGTCCGGACTGTCCTGACACCGATCGCGGAAGCCTCAAAAATTTACAAATTCATAATTTATAACCTCGATTTATTTTTATTAACATTGGTTTTCACTTATTTAAATATCTATGTATATTTTCATTACGCATGTGCCCATTATTAATCTTAACGTTTTCTATTGAAACCTTTGAATTATATCTACATAGATTCGCGGTGCAAGCTGTGCCCCATAACTGAATTCCAGATATTCTTATCGTTTTTATTATTCCATTATATAGAAGGACCTGTTGTTAAGGCTAAGTCTAGACTTGTTGTTTAAAAGCCAATGCAAACTAGCAGATTTGAGCTGGAACTGCAGCTTTTTAGCGGAAAGCACAGGTTAAACACATCGAATTTTAAATAAAAAATTATAGCAAGTTTAATGCTGAGAGGTGTTAAAAAATTGTTTGTATATGGTGTTAAAATAGTTTTAAATTTGTCCTGGGGTTGGAACATGGTAAGTGAAGATTTCTTAAATGGAAACATTTTTTTTTCGACGCCCAGAGCTCGAACACATGACCGTCCCTAAATAGTTAGTTAGTGTTTTGTAAAAGATATTTATTTTTCCATTGTTTTTACTAAATCTTCACAGTTTTTGAGTTCAATATATGTACACGTATATTTGTCATTGATTACCGAAAAGATACTATAGCTTTTTAAGCTATTTAAAAATTTTAGTTGAAAAACCAGCGTTTTCAAATCGAAATAATATGAATTCACTATTTCAAGCAAATTGCTTTCGGTGCATCAGTAATTGGAAAAAAATGTATAATTTACATTGTCAGAACATTGATACTCGTATGCCCCCATACCGCGGTTGTTTATTTCAAACTTCCAGCCGCGTTAGCCGAGTGGTTGGGGAAATTTTTAATTTTTATTCCTCCAAAGTAGAAATTCAATATGCGTAAATAAACTAGTATTTGATTGGTGTCAAGCAGATGCTGGAAAATGAACCAGTCGGTGTAAAAATGCAAACTAAAAGCAGTCTAGTTATTAACAAGTATTTTTCCTTGCAGGATAACAACACTAGCACATGTACCTAAATACTAGTTGACTGTCAAATAAGGCAGTGTTAACCCAAGTGAACAAAATAACACGGCAAGTGTTCATCCTTGAGTTAATATATTCGCATAAGCGTGAAAGGCCACCAACCAATTCAGTTTCGTTGAGTATGGAAAAGAAAATGTTACGTTTCCAGTTACAAGTACCATATACTATGTTACATGTATTGTATTTAATACAATATATATATATATATATACCTATACCATATATATTGGTCAAGTAAAAAGTTCGTTCGTTCTTTTTTATTGATTTTTCAAAATATGATAACTTTGTGTAAATTTGTCTTATTTAAGTCAAATATGCGCTATTTTGTTTGTAAACTTGTTGCCAACGAGATGCCAGCTTCATTATACCTCTCTCGTAGAAGGCTGCGTCCCTATTGGCAAAAAACTCGGAGAACCAATTTTCACTTCTCACCATTAAGCGCGTTCACCATGGGCAGCAAAAGATGGTAATCACTTGGTGCCAGGTCCGGACTATAAGGTGGGTGCATTAGGACCTCCCATCCGAACTCCAGGAGCTTCGGACGCGTTACCAAAGACGTGTGTGGCCTGGCGTTGTCCTGATGGAACACAATTCGGTATCTCTTGATCAAAGATGGCCTCTTCTGGGTGAGTGCTGCCTTCAAGCGGTCCAGTTGTTGGCAGTAGAGGGCCAAATTGAGCGTTTGGCCATAGAGCTCGTAGTAGATGATTCCTTGCCAATCCCACCAAACACACAGCAAATCCTTCCTGGTCGTCAAACCTGGCTTGGCCACCGTTTCCGCCGGCTCACCGCATTTCGACCAAAATCGATTTCGTTTGATGTTGTCGTAAGTGATTCACTTTTCATCGCCAGTCACCAAACGCTTCAGAAATGGGTCGATTTTGTTGCGATTCAGCATCGATTTGCAGATGGAAATTCGGTCCATCATCTTTTTTTTTGCGTTAGTTCGTATGGCACCCAAACATCCAGTTTCTTTTTGAATCCAAGGTTATGCAAATGGTTTCAAACGGTTTTCTGGCTTATCTTTAGTTCCTCTGCAATTTCGACGACAGGCCTCCCGACGCGTGGTGCATCTTTGACATCGAAATTACCGGAACGGAACCTAGCAAACCACTTTTGTGCTACACGTTCGTTTACAGTATCGGGCCCATAAACTAAAAAAATTTTTTAAGCCGCTTTGGCTGATTTTACGCCTTGATCGAAGAAAAATTGTAAAATTTAACGAATTTTCTCTTTGCTGATGTCCATCTTTGACGAGCGCTCACAACGTATTGAGTCAATCAATCGAAAAACTGACCAACTTTTAGCACGAATAAACACGTTTTCTGCGCCGTATAGTATGACATGATGCGACACGTAACACTAGTACTATGGACAATAACGTCATCTCTTAGATAAAAACCGAATGAACTTTTTACTTGACCTAATATATTTGTATTTCATATAATTGGCGCCTTGTAACCGCTGAAGCGATTTTCGGCCGAGCTCCACCTCCAATTTGTGGTTTTACGTCATGATGTTTTTTTAAATGGAGGGACTTACAGTTTATTCATAAATATACTCGGGGGGTTGACATTCCATGCGACAGCAATTAGAAAATTCAACTCAATTTTTTATTTAAATTAATTTTCTATAACTTTTGGATGTTGATTGTACCAGGGTTTGAACGCTGGCCATCCCAATGGTAGTACACAAAGCTAACCACTCGTTTTCCTATACTTTATGAAATCAGTAGTATAACGAGCAGTAAAAGTCAGTAAAATCTCTATTTATGAACTTTATATACATACCTATATACGTATGACTTAACCTTACAAATGCTTTAAATTCTCTTCAGCTAAACCATAGAAAAAGTTAGGTAACGTTTTGTTGTTTTATATTTAAAATATTAGATGTTAAAATCGCAAATTGGTAGAAATTAGACATTAACAACATATGTATATGAGGGAGTTAGGCTTGTTTGAGGATTTATATCAGCCTTGGATGCGAAAAGTTCTTTACGTAGGTTGAGGAATCGCCTTATTTAGTACGAGTAATTACATATGTACCTATAATTGGAGTTTTCTAACCGAGCTCCTCCTAGAGTGAACTACAGTTTGAAGGATCGGTTGTATGGGAACTATTTGTTTTAGTAATCCAATCTGACCGGTTCTGACAAATAATTAATCTCTATATATAAAAATTAATGCCACTTCCCGTTATCCAAACCAAATTTTCAGGTTTTAGTAGAAGGTTTGTGTGAAGGTTGCACAAAATCGCTCGAGCGGTTCTTAATTTATCACATCTTATATCTAAAAATCTTATATCATCGACCGATTGACTTGAAATTTCGTCAGATTGTTTCTATGATTCCTGGAAAGGCTTTTACGAAAAAAAAAGAGAAGCGGACCAGGGATTGACCTATTCGAAAAAATCTTATTTATGGTTCAATTTACTTGAAATTGCTTAAGTTCATAGGAAAACTACTCTTCTCTCTGGAAAGTGGACCAGGGACATACTGATTCGAAAAAAGTTTATCTACGGCTCGATTTACTTGAAATTCGGGCCATAGGTGGGTTTTGTATAGATTAACAGGAATACTACTCTTCTCTCCTAGAAGTGGACCAAAGTCCGTACTACTCGAAAAAAATTGTCTTTATCGTTCGATTTATATGAAAATCGGTGAATAAGTGGCTTTTTGCTTAAATAAGCAGGAAAAGTGGACCAATGTCAAGTAAAGCTAAATACGAATTGCAATGCCCTATCGTCTTAAAACCCTTATTTTTTCAGAATATACTATTTGATTCTAATTTTAAATGCCTGTCTTTTTTAAACAAAATGAAAAAAAATGATCTAACCAATTGCCGCATTTTCTACAATATATATTTGAGAGGCTGCCATATGTTACTAAGATGCGGCCCATGTAGGACCCAGAGGGGTAAGCTAGTGACGGATGCCCAGAGTATACTGAATTTATGGAGGGAACACTTCTCCAGCCTGCTGATTGGCAGTAAAAATGATACACCCGGAGATGGTGAGCTCGAAACTCCAATTGACGACAATGGAAAAGTTGTTCCGTTACCCGACTAGGAAGAAGTCCGAATAGCAATTGCCCTCTTAAAAAACAACAAACCGGCGGAGACCGATGGATTACCGGCCGAGCTATTCAAAGAAGAGGTGCATGCATCAGGTTTTTTGCAAAATGAAAGCATACCCGATGATTGGAATCTAAGTGTGCTCTGCCCAATCCACAAAAAATGCGATCCCACAGTCTGCGTCAGTACGAAAAGCAGCTGCTTCTATGCCGCTGGGTCTGAATTTGGTATCCCCACAAAACTTATACGGCTATGTAAACTGACATTAAGCAAAACTAAAAGCTCCGTCAGGATCGGAAAGGACCTCTCCGAGCCGTTCAATACCAAACGAGGTTTCGGAGAGAGTGATCACTTATCATGTGACTTTTTTAATTTAATGCGGGCAAGACGAAATATCTCCTACCATCAAACAAACAGTCATAGCATTCGCGACTCGGCTTCCACGTCACTGTTGACAGTCATAACTTCAAGGTCGTAGATCATTTCGTCATTAATAATAACAGCCTTGAAATCCAACGCAGAATAACTCTTGCCAACAGGTGCTACTTTGGACTGAGTAGGCAATTGAAAAGTAAAGTTCTCTCTCGGCGAAAGAAACCCGAACTCTACGAGGCGTTAATCATATCCGTCCTATTATAGTCTGGCACAGAAGTGTGGGCGATATCATCATCTGATGAGTCGGCCCTAGGAGTCTTTGAAAGAAAAGTTTTGCGAACGATTAATGGGCTTTTGGGTTTTGGCAATGGCGAATACCGTAGATGATGGAACGATGAGTTGTACGACCTATATTATGATATTGACATAGTTCAGCGAATGAAGAGACAGCGGATACGCTGGCTAGGTCATGTCGTCCGAATGAATGAAAGCACTCCAGCTGGTGGAAGCAGATGAAGGGGAACACCTCCACTCCGTTGGAAGAATCAGGTGGAGAGTTACCTGGCTTTACTTGGTGTTTCCAACTGGCAGTGAAAAGAAGAGAGGAGTTGCGCGCTAATATTTATTTGGCTATAAGCGCGTAAGCGGTGCTCACGCCAATAAAGAAAAAGATGCGGCCGCTGTGGCCAAGTGGTTAATATTGCGTACTGTCATTCGGAAGGCCCGCCAATTTTATAAGACGTTAAATAAAGTATTGGCAGGTGGATATAAAAATAAGGAAAATGTTTAAAATATTTTTAGCTCAAATGATGTTCAAATGAAGCTTCGTGAAAATAACACGCATTTTCTCAAGATGTGATAAAACATTGCATTTAAAAATTAATATACAATTGCTATTAAATTATAAATATTTAAAAAAGTTTAGTTATTTAAAATGTTGGAAAATTTTTAATTAAGAGAAAGTGAAAATATATGTAAGTACAAGTGACAGTTTTTATAACATATACTTGAACGAGTTATATGTTAATTGGCTTTTGCCCACCTATGAGTTGCCTACTGACTATATTAATTAAGTGATACTTCTCAAGGGAAGCAAATATTTTCTAAGCAAGCTTAGCTGAGTCTTTCATAAAGCGCAGTTCAGAGAACTAGTGCATTGCCCCACATACAGTTCCTTTTGGTAGCGGCCAATAGCCTTAAGTAAACTGCACTTACATACAAATAAGAAATTTGAAAAACTAATACATATGTATGCCTATGTACGAGTATATATATACCTATGTACATGTATATAGGCACACATAGACATGTGTCACTTGTACACATAATATCAGTGCAAAATGAACGCGGAAGTATAAAATACAATTCACCTTATGCAAAGTCCAGTGAGTATTTTGTTTATCTTCAAAACTCCATATTTTGTTTGGAATCATTTTTGCAAAAGCGACACAAAAAAGGACATGGGACTACACTGGAGTGCATAAGTGCTTTGTGTTAGCCTTTTCTAAGTGGCTTTTCAACGTTTGACTTAGAATAACTCTTTTTAATTTACGTGTTCAGAGTAGCATGTTTTATATACGAGGGGATTAACAAAAGTTCGGTCAGTTGGTGACTTTCAATTTGTTTTTGTTAAATCAAAAAATACCAAATCCTTTGCAATTACGTTATTAGGCCCCTCAAATTTTAGAACGATCGGCTAAATTGGAGACGAGAAAACGCAAGATAGCTGAGGATAGGTCAGGCGAAATTCCACCACCCACGCAAACAGAAATTCGGGTTTCGACGTAACTTACAGCCAATACAAATATTCAGCGAATGCCAAATCGCATATTGAACGATTGTACGGTCTTTGAATACTATTTCTAAGTGGTTCCGAAGATTTCAGATCGGACATTTTTCCGTAGAGAACGAGCCCAGAGAAGGTCGACCAAAATCGTCTACTGATGTCGTGACTGTAGCTTTGGTGAATACCCGCGATTGATACAATAAATGATTGCAAATGAATTGCGCTTGAATGATATGGCGGTATCGCGTATATTAAGTAAACATCTGGGATACATGAAGAAATCTGCTCGATGGGTAACACGAACTTTAAATGAGGCCCAAAAAGAGGCTCGAGTGCATTTTGCTCAATTTTTCCTAAACAAATTCGAAAATGGTCAGTGTAGCAACTTTAGTAAAGTCGTTACCGGTGACGAATCTTGATTCTATAAGTACGATCGAGTAACCAAACAGCAGTCCATGGTATGGAGCCCAACAGGAGCAGACCTACCCGAAAAATCTAAGAAACAAAAACCAGTAGCAAAAGTAATAATGTCAGTTTATTTTACCCGATCTAAAATCGTAGTTGCTATTCCACTGGAAAAGGGTCAGACGATAACTGCAAAATGGTACACCGAAGAGTGTTTACCAAAAGTTTTTAAACATTTGTGGGAAAACAGGAAGAAAGAGGATTTGCGGCGCTACGTTTAACATCTCTATTAGGCTACCTAACCATAGCAGTGTCTTTCACACGGAGATATCTGTTATTATGGAGGCAGCCAAGCAAATCAAAGCAATAAAAATACAGGACTCGCTTATACTAAAATCAAAAATTGTGCTGGACTGTCGCCGACATCGAGGAAAACTGTGAAGCGGATGAACTTTATAAGTAAGATAGGACAAAGCAGTTTCTTCTTGATTAATAACGCATTGGAATGCCTTTGCCATTTGCAAGCTAATTCTCAATGAATTTACGTAAGAATAAGCCAACTCGGTGAATGAAAGAACAATCTGTCGCGAATCTAAGCACACGTGGCTAAAATGGAATAAGAAGAGATCTCGAGATATGTACTCTTTAAAACGAGGGGACACGTCACAAATAATAGGAGTAATACGAGTAGGAGTCCTGACAAGCCACATGCAGAGAGACTAGGGAATTCCTACAGAAGATGCTATAGAAGCTGCACAGATGATGATGAGAATGAAGAGATTCTTATGCGACTGTCATACTTTCAATGCTGCGTTTGGAATTTCGGGACCCTACTGTTGGATGGCATATCGAAGGCAAAGAATCGAAAAGGTGGGTTAACGCATTCTAATTGCCACGTTTCACAATGGGTCTTAGTCAGGTCTAAGTGTAACTGGTACGATGGATCGTTAGCCACAATAACGTAACCTAAACTAGGATCGCTAAGCAGGATTAACCAGATTAATAAAAGCCTCTATTAATCTGGTTAAAAATAAAGCATCTGTCTTGACTATGAAGCGTAGGCTGATGCAGCTTTGGATGACTTTTGTAAAAAAGGGAGATTTTTATTCACATCCCAGTACTGATTCTATAGTGTAGATTCCCTCCCTTCGAGAACTCCCTTCATTTGACCCTTCCGCTCCGTAAATCAACGATTGTGTGATTGTGTTTTTTTTAAGAAGGAAATATATTTACGCTTATTTAAGTTTAGCGACAAACATCTCACATCTCATTATTAAATTATTTTTTCTTTAGCAACGAAGTACACGACATACATGTATTCAGAAACAGGAGTGAACATAAAATTAGTGCGAGAATTCATAGTTGTTATTGTGTTAGCCAGGTACTTCTCCACCTAGTATTTCCAACGGAGTAGAGGTCTTCCTCTTCCTGTGCTTCCACCGGCAGGTACTGCATTGATAACTTTCAAAGCTTGAATCCTTCTTATTATTATCTTAACTATGTCAATGCCGTTGTATTCTCATACAGCTCATCATTCCGTCGGGTGCGATATTCGCCGTTTCTAACGCGTAGAGGACCATAAAACTTTCGCAAAACTTTTCTCCCGAAAACTCCTAACGCCGACTCATCAGATGATGTCAACGTTCATGCCTCCGCGCCGTATAGCAGAACGGGAATGATGAGCGACTGTCGGCAAGGATGATTCTGCGTTGGATTTTCAGGCTGACATTGCTGTTGGTGCTAATACTGGTTCCAACATAAATGAAGTTATCTAAGACTTCAAAGTTATGACTGTCAACAGTGATGTGGTCTTTTCCAAGATTTGGGGCATGCCACTCTGATAAGGTCCAATTATTTTGTTGACAGTGGGATTAAGTCTTTCAGACAGTACGCTCGACAGGGCCTTATAGGCTTAGTATAAGCTGTAGGTCTCTCCATTTTTTTGAAAAACATCAAGACGCAAAACCACAAATTGGAGGAGGAGCTCGGTCGAAAATCGCTTCAGCGGTTATATATATATATATCCCTGAAGTTTTTGCAAAAATAATGTATTTGTTCAAACCCTCATTTGCACCTTTTCTTAAAGAATTTTGAATTCTTATCACCACCTGTAAGGTAAAGTATCAATGGCGTAACCCCCAAACTGCAGTATATCCTACTCGAATAAATCCTTGTTCTCACAATTCCGACAGTTAAATTTTTCCAATAATTGTCAAGCTATATATAAATACATATGTTTGCAGCGTCCCCTCAGATTTTAATTTATAGCCTAAAAAATAACAAAATTGTTTTGAGAAACATAAGATATTAGTATCAAATGAGCAATTTATTAAAACGTTTTTAAAACTAAAGCCTTTATTTATGATAATCGTTCTATAAATAATAATAATAAATAAGACCAAAAACAGCTTTTTATATTAATATAAAGGGTGATCTATTTCGAGGTTTCCTACACAGAAAATTGGAATTTAATAGGGTATGTTTACTATCATTCGAAAGAACATTATTTGGCATTTATTTTTTTGAAGATTATCTCTTTCCATCCGTTGAGTCCAATTTTCAATGACTGGTTCGATCATTTGGACTGGTAACTGGCGAATGACCCGCGTGATGTTTTGCTCCAAGGCCTGAATCGAAACGGGATTGTCCGCATAGTCTTTTGACTTTACATATCCCCACAGGAAAAGGTCTAACGGTGTAATATCACACTACCTTGGTGACCAATCGACTGAGCCAAAACGTGAAATCATCTACTCACCAAAAACCACATCAAACTATTGTTTTTTTCTGGATGAAATGGCAGCTCTTGAATCTCTTCTGGTTGCTGAGTTACTGTAAACGTCGCCGAATCGACTTTCCACGGCGTTCGTGTACACTCTCAGCTACGTGGTCTATTCGGTTGAATATTGACTAATAATGAATGCTGGGTCTCAAGTTGGGTGATAGTGTTGCGAATAGTACGCTCAATAAGCCGATTATGTTGACCATAAGTTGAGTGGCCATTGAAAAAAGTACCTCTACTTGGATCACCCGTTACAAGGGCTTGCCAAACATTTTGCTGGGTATGCAACTATGTACATAATACACAAACTCGTGTATATACCAGTGCAAATATATATACACACAAAAATAAGTTCATTTGCTGAGTTCTAAATCGCAGATTAACTTTACACTCAACGGCGACAGTTTGGTTTAAGCGATTTTCAAGGGCAGAGTTAGCTATTTACAGAAACAAAAGGAGCAATGTTGTTGTGACAAAGAGTAAGTGGGAAAATAAAATAAGAAGATTAAATGAAATCCTATCTTCGAATTGGTTGAATTATTTATACCTTTCATGAGTGGAGGCTTATTTGATTGATTATTTGACATAAAAATGTTCACTTGAAATTTATGTTTATTTTATGTTAAAATCATTATTTACTGAAAACCACATAGCTGATCAGTTATATGGGAGTTATTTGTTGTGAGTGCAGAATAACGAACTTCATGATCTTATTTGATTGCACCATGCGGCCACAGGTTTTTCAGAAAAAAAAACATAAGAGTCCTGCTCAACATAGATTGCATTTAGTTAAAAAAATTATTACCATAAAGGATATAAAAGGATAAAATTGTAGGCACTAATCCTACACATAAATTTTATGTACTTAATTCACATTCAACTGCTAAAGAAACTGATCACATTCACATGTACATATATGTATATGAAGTTATGTAACAGTTTTTTTTATTTATTTTCTTTATTGTTGTTTACTGGCGTTAAAATTAATTAAAAATTAACCTATACTGTACACTAGAATATATTGAGTTTATTCACGTTTCAAGTTTCATCACATAGAAAATCAGAGAACTCCCTCATTTTGTTTGCTTGGGCGAGCTAACAACATTATGTTAGAGCAATTCAGGATTTTCTATTTTTTTATGAGAGATCTGCATCTTTTATTTATCATATTTGTTGTTTTATCGTATCTGCAAATGGTGGCAAAGTGAAAGTAGTGAAAGTTAGATATTAAAATATCTAGTTCCAAAAATTTAACTAAGTGGGAGCGAAAAACGAAAGAGAAATAGCTAATTATTGAATTCTTCAATGACAAATAAGTTCCTCCAAATAAGTGTCGAGGACATGGATATGATGGTGCTAACACATTGAAAGATATTTATGATGGAGCTCATAACTTAAATCTAGCATTCAATGATGCAGAGAGAGGTTATGGATATGCAAAATGTAAAAATTGTATCAAAAGATATTCCATCTTTAGCAAGTTTTATATTTAATAAAGATCGTAAGCCTTCAACTTCAATAACATTAAAAGCGATAACGAAAATAATTCTGTTAAATTGCAAATCATATGAAAAAAAAATAAAATTGTTTCACTCTAGAACAAGTTTGAAAACTACAATTTTATTATAAATATTATTGTTTTTCCATTGCAAAATCTTATAAACTACTTATGTAGTCTCTAAAACACTTCAGTCTAAAGCTACCGACCTTTCAACGGCTTCAAAGATTTGAAAATTTCCATAGAAGAATTGGACAGAAATATGGAAATTTAAAAATGGAAGCAAATAGTGTAGAAGTAAAATGGTTCATCCAGCTGAATTTTTTAAAACTCGTTAGGGGAACGTTATTTTCAGGAGCTTTGAGAAGATGAGCATCTCCAAGATCCGAAAAGTTTGTTCAGAGGGAAGATACCACGGATTTTCTTTATTAGATTCGATCGATATTTTCCACATTTTCCGCTTTGTGGCAATATTTTTAATTAAACTAATCTCTTTTCATCAACATCTTTCTTCCATCTGTTTTCACCCCAACTAGTACGAAAAAAAGTACCGAACGCAAATACAAAAATAAAGTAGAAATAGAAATAGTGCATACTAATTTCCAGAAATTGAAATTCAATTTACAGTAAATTTTGTATGACCGGCTAGAAACTAAATTTCAAAATTTTTTGCTTTGATGTAGAGTTTAAAATCAATTAATCCCTAATAATTGCATTTATAAAACGGAGAAGGAAAATTAAATTAATGTTTTCATTGAATTGTCGATGTCGATGTTATGTGCTAATATTCGCTTTCCTAAAAATATGAACAATGACTCTCACGTTACTAATTCTACTGACTTTTTGCCTCACCGATCGCGGTTCAGTAAAAATTGGTAACAATTGTTACTGCCCATCAGCTCACCGACCAAGACTTATACAGTATTAGAATTTATTTAACTTTTTAATGCACTAGCTTCCGAGAGTGGTTGCTGCCAAATATTTGCGAATTAATCACGTAATATCGTTATTCTGATTCGATGTTTTTCGTATTTTGCAAGTATCATGAATTGAGAATTGTGGCAGTGAGAGTGACAGGAGTCCTTACCATCGCCTTCGATATAACTTTATAAATTAGTATTTTAGATATACCTACATATGTACATACATACATATATGCTACTTAATTACTATGCGGGAACTTCATGCAATCAAAAAAGGGTTGAGACATTGTGCACTTGCATATTCATATGTACGTACAGTATAATATAACATGTGTATATACATATAGGTATATTCGTATTTGCTTAGCCTTCCTAATATAGTAACAGATTATGCGCCATCACGGTTGGGGCATACCGTCTAATCAGTGTTGTACTTAGCCTCATGCTCATCATGCATATTCTGTAGATTAAGCTAATGCTGTGGCGAAAAATAATCACCAGGTAAAGATTAAGTAATATGGATAAGATATAGTAATATGTGTGATGACAGGAGATATTTCGTCCCTCATTCACTACCAGACCCAGACCCTTCGCTTCCTTATCTAGTCTGGAGAAAGCAGAACTCACAACGCGGTTGTTGAGGCCAATAATGTCGAAATCATCGGCGTACGCCAGCAACTGTACACTCTTATAGAAGATTGTACCTTCTGTATTCAGCTCTGCTGCTCGTATTATTTTCTTCAGCATAATATAATTAATAAGAAATCACCTTGTTGAAACCTCGTTTGGTATCGAATGGCTCGGAGAGGTCCTTCCAGGTCCTGACGGAGCTTTTAGCGTTGCTTAACGTCAGTTTACATAGCCGTATATGTTTTGCGGGGATACCAAATTCAGACATAGCGGCGTAAAGGCAGCTCCTATTCGTGCTGTCGAAGATGGCTTTAAAATCGACGAAGAGGTGTTGGGTGTCGATTCTCTTTTCACGGGTCTTTTCCAAGATTTGGCGCATGGTGAATATCTGGTCAAATTTCGCGCATTACCCTTGTCGTTCAGCTTCTCAAGCTCTTCATACTTACGTATCTCGGCCTCTTTCTTTTTTTGTCTGCAGATGCGTCTTGCTTCCCTCTTCAGCTCTCGGTATCTATTCCATCCCGCACGTGTTGTGGTCGATCGCAACGCTGCGAGGTAGGCAGTCTGTTTTCTCTCCACTGCGACACGGCAGTCCTTATCGTACCAGCTGTTTTTGCGACCTTTACGAAATCCAATAGTTTGAATACACTTAATAACTGAAAATGTCACATAATTGGCAATTTTATTAAAACACTTACAGCTGTTGTACAACTTGCTGGCTAATTTTTACTGAATCCTCTTCGGTGAAGTCAGTAAATTTCTTTCTTTCGGAGAGTAAAACATCTTACTCTCTTAATTTCGTTACTAACTAGTTTTTACTGATATTTCTCAACGAACACAGCTTATATCGGCATGCCAGCATTGATAATGAATGAATGAATGAATAAATCAACGGATTCAAATGTAACTGCCGAAATAAACAGCTGATATGCAATTTGTGTAATTTTATTTCAGGTATCAATCATGAAGGACCTTCGCCTTAACGGTAGCAATAGTGCGAACATTTTTGAAGATACACAGTTATTATTTATGTGTGTAAGGCGAATTATAAAGCAAATAAGTTGTAGAAGTAAAGATAATGAGAGATTCATATTGAATCCCCAAAGAAGTTGTATGAAAGTCAATGCAGTCTTCGGCTATCGTGCCCGCTCTCTTCATTTTTATTTGTATACAGTTTTTTTAATGTTTATAAAAAATATGGTATATGCCGTTTAATGGATTGCACTTTGGTTAGTCAATAAGAAAACCTTATAATTAATGAAAGCGACAGGTTTAAGATAAGTCCGAATATCAATATTATTTTGAAATACTAATACCCTACAAAACAAACAAACAAAAAATAACATGTTGAAAGTGCATTTCATATCTTATCACATTGGAATGAAGAGTTCACATCAATGTACTTACGTATATGCATAGATAAACATTTGATGTGTACGAGTATATACGCATATACACATACGAGTATTTAGCTTTAAACTGTAAAAATACGTAGGGAAAGAAGCTAATCTTATCTTTTATCTGGAAATATTGGAAGTAAAATTCCACAAGCTTGACTGGCAAGCAACTTCAATGCCTTCATATCCGACAGTTCACATTTGCACCAATAGAGTTCTATACTCTCTGGAAAATATTACATTCGTCATGCACATTTATTTGTATTTTACCTTCGCTCTATTCGCATTGACAAGGCACGTTTTAGCTGAAGTTATCGATGCCAATGAAGTGGAACGATTTTGTTATCCTGAGGAACACAAGAATACCCGAAAATCATGTGAGTGTAGCAATGAGAATGCGCCACCATGGGGTATTCGGGCGATAAACATTGACTGCAGTTATAAAAGCCTAAAAACAGTTGATTTCTCTGAAGTGCTACCGCTCTATGTGAATACCCTGGACTTGTCATGGAATTCAGTAAACGAATTGCCGACGTTGGCCAGTGACAGTTTGCGTGTGCTAAATGTGATGCACAATAACATCACCTCATTAACTAATAAAAAATTTGTTAAGGTTACTAATCTTCGCGAGTTATACTTGGGTTGGAATAGTATTCAAACTGTTGAGTTGAGCGCATTTGATGAGTTAGCTCACCTACAAGTGTTGGACTTGTCTCACAACAATATACATGCGTTAGGCCTGCAGCTCTTCCGCCCGTTAATTGTGTTGGAAACATTGGATCTGTCGTGGAATCGCCAGTTGAATGAAACGGAGAACATACAAGATCAGGACTTTTATCGCACTTTTGGGGTAAATTCGAAACTTCGCACTTTGCGTTTGCAGGCTTGCAGTTTAACCGATTTAGTGTTGTCAGAGAAGGCTGCACTCGTTCGACTAGATTTACGTCGTAATATGCTGGAGAAAATTCCGACGAAATTACCAAAAAATTTGGAGACGCTTGATATAAGTGGAAATCTGTTTGGCACAATTTCACCAGCAGTTACAGCTAATTTATCGGCAGTATTGAGCGAGCTGTATTTGGAGGATATGCCGCGCCTGCAGTCTATTGAAAAAGATGCGTTTCGCATGATGACTGCATTACAAAAGGTTAGCTTCCAGAATAGTCGTCGACTGAATAAGTTCAGCAGTGAGGCATTTGGCTCTGGTACCCACTTTCCAGAGCTACATACTCTCATTTTTCGTGGCACTGCAATGGGCACATTTAACGCTACTTTGGCGCCTCTTTTCAAACAACTCACCGAATTGGATCTCAATGGCACGCCGCTTAATTGCGACTGCGAATTAGTATGGATCAAAGAGTTGGCATTGGAAACGAACGGACGTTGTTACAATCCGTCTCGGTTGAGAGGTGAGAGCCTTACAAATGCCGAAAAGTCCGATTTCAGTTGTCCCCGTTGGCCTCATTGGGTAGGTGGGCTGTTTATTTTTGGCCTCATATTGTTATGTGCAGCGGGTATTTATGCCGTAGTTATGTGTTTACGTCCAAACAGAGGTGGGGTAACGCTACGTCGCAAAGTGGGTTCTGGCAGTCCATATGCCAGAGTTACTATTGAACCAAATAGACAAGAAAACTATTATTGAATTCGCTTTTTATTAAGTCTATTTAAATACAGACAAACATACGTATGTGCATATGTACATATCGTGGAGGAAATGTATGTATATATATGTAGTAATAGACAACTGCCGGAGAAGTGTGTGTGTGCAAATATTTTGTATTATATTTTTTTTTACTTATAATAAAATTTAACAATTGTTGGCTCACACATTTCAAATTTCATAATATGTATATATGTACAAGTATGTATATATTCGTATAATTTATTTTATAATATTTTTTAATTTTCATATAATCTATGTTACATATAGAACACATACATCTGTTAAATAAAAGACATTTATTTATTTTCCATTGTGCCTATAATCTGAAAAGCAAATTTTTGAAAACTTACTCACACTTACTGTTTTGATAACGGAATCTTATCATCGATTATTCTGTATATACTGTAGTTTCATTGTACAAAGGTTATTTCAAATAAATCTTATAAAACTTCAGGAGTGATATTTTAGCCAAAATATTTACATACCTGTGCTCTCTCGACTCTTTTGAACCCTCTGGAACTAGTACAAAAAGAAATATAAATAATTGAATGCATGCAGATTATTGCATGTTCCATACGAGGAATGGAAATGGAAGAAATCGAGGACAAACTCAAAAGTTGAAGAAGAAGAAAGAGGAAAAAAACAGAACATCTTATTATTATGTTATACAGCAAAAGTAGTGTTTCGAAGTTACATTTTCCTTTTCGAAATGAGCAATCAAACACAGTTTATGACAGTTGACAAACATAAAAACTTGAGTTTAGCAAACTATAACGTAATCTGACTTATGAGTTTTAGTAAAATAAAAAATAATAATCAAAATGAATACTATTTTAATGATTATTTTCCACTTTACTCTGGCTTTTGGCAAGAAATCTGTACTCAGCTTCAAAGTCCTTCTTCATAATGTGACTATAAGACCGATATGAATATATGGAATCCAGTTCTGGAGCACAGATTGCGCGACGAATGTAGATGTAATACAAAGATTCCAATCAAAATCATTAAGAATAACAGATTCACTAAAAAAAATTTGCAAAGACAGAGATCAATGAAATCCATTGGATATCAATAAAGCATGGAGTATCCCACATCATATTCAACAAGTAGCGACTTTAAGGTCTCAGCGAGGTGTTGGAAAGGACAGACATGTTGCTTTAGGTCCAAGCACTGTTTGCAAAGTTCTAAATCTATTTTGGAATGATACTTTTGCGGTAGGTGGATAACTTATTTATTTACTTTACTGGCATAGACACTGCTTACGCGATTATAGCCGAGTTAACAACATTGCGCCATTCGTTTCTGCTTATTGCTGTTTGGTGCCAACTGGAAATACCAAGTACAGCCAGGTCCTTCTCTACCTGGTCCTACCAACGGAGTAGAGGTCTTAATCTTGCTCTGCTTCCACCGGCAGGGACTGCATCGAAAACTTTCAAAGCTGGAGTATTCGTATTCATCCGTACCACATGACCTAGTCAGCGTAGCCGCTGCTTCTTGATTCGCTGAACTATGTTAATGTCGCCGTATAACTCGTACAGGTCATCGTTCCATCGTCTGCCAATGCGCAAAGAACCACAAATCTTATGCAAAACCTTTCTCTCCTAACTCCTAACGCCGACTCGTCAGATGTTGTCATCGTCCATGCTTCCGCACCATATAGCAGGACGGGAATGATGAGCGACTTGTAGAGTTTGGTTTTCGTTCGCCGAGAGAGGACTTTACTTTTCAATTGCCTACTTAGTCCAAAGTAGCACCTGTTGGCTAGAGTGATTCTGCACTGGATTTCAAGGCTGACATTATTATTGGTCTTGATGCTGGTTCCTTGATAGATGAAATTATCTACGACTTCAAAGTTATGACTGTCAACAGTGACGTGGGAGGTGGGAGTCGATCCTCTTTTCACTGATCTTTTCCAAAATTTGGCGCATGATGAATATCTGGTCAATGGTTGACTTATCAGGTTTCAAGCCATACTGATAAGGTCCAAACAGTTTGTTGACGTTGGGATTAAGTCTTTCATACAATACACTTGATAGGACCTTATATGCGATAATTGGCCCAGACTGTGGGGTGCCCTTTTTATGGATTGGGCAGAGCACAGGATAACACTATATGTTATTTTATAGATAACTTTGGAATGGTAATAGGTTGTGTGGACATTTCTGTCGTCCAGAAACTATAATGCACACATCGATGTGATGAGTGCATAAGTTCGTGCCCGATTTCAAGTGCAAACTAAAATTGAAATTTTTTGAAAATTGTTCAAATTGTTCTGCAGCGATCGAAACAAATGATAATCAGATGGTGCAATGTCGGGTGAATATGGGGGATGCGGCATGATTTCCCAATTCATCTCCTTCAGTTTGGCCAGGGTCGGTTTTGCAACATGTGGCCTGGCGTTGTCATGATGGAAAAGAACTCCTTTGCGATTGGCCAAAATCGGACGTTTTTCATCAATTGCTTTCTTCAATTCGACCAATTGCTGACAATACTTGTTGGCAGTGATCGTTTCTCCAGCTGGCAAGAGCTCAAAATAGATCACGCCTCGGATATCCCACCAAATGCACAGCAGTACCTTCATCGGATGCAATCCACCTTTCGACATCGGTTCCGCCCCTTCGTGTGCCTGTTTCCATGTTCTTTTGCGTTGAACATTGTTGTACAGGACCCATTTTTCATCACCAGTCACGAGCCGATCCAAAAAAGGTTCGTTTTTGATCCGTCGAAGCAAAGAAATTGCTGTTGACATAGGGTCCACTTTGTTCTTTTCACTCAACTGATGTGGCACCCATGTATCGAGCTTCAAAGTGTACCCAACCTTTTTTAAACGACGAAACGCAGTTGATTTGTTGACGTTCAATTCACTGGCAACCTCTTCCGTCGAAATACGTGAGTTATTCGCAACTAAAGTCCTTAGAACATCGTCATCAAGCTCAGAAGGCCGTCCACTGCGAGGTTGATCTTCGAGGTTAAAATCTCCAGAACGAAATTTCGCGAACCATTTCTTTACTGTGCGGAGTGCTGGAGCACGGTCCAAATAAACTTCGCGAATATCTTTAGTTGCAGCGCCCACTGTTTTTCCTTTGCGGAATTCGTATAACATAATATGACGCATATGATCTTTTTCGCTGTTCATCTTCCATGCGTCTTTTCACTAATCAACTCAAATCAAAATGAAGTTATTTTATGCTTGATTTACTGTTCGGACTGTCACCTTTCCAACGATATATAATATGTATATATTTCTTTCACGAGCGCCACTCTCAAACGATTCGTACGGCATCCAGCGGAATCGGGCACGAACTTATGCACTCATCCAATAGTATTGTACGTACAATATATGTTTATAAAAGCTATTGATAACCGACGTCCTGGCGCATGAACGATTGTACGCCTCAGGCGAAAGAGGTTTTTGTTTTTTGGGAGATGCAGCATTTGCTGCTGCCAGGACGATGCATTCTTCCATAAGCTGCTACCCTACTTTTTATGTTACAAATCGTATAATTGTGTACTCTTAACTAAGTCTTTTAGTAAGTAACCGAAGTTTGAATATTACTGAAACAAGAATGCGCACAAACACTTTCAGGACTTCCCTTGATTGCATTGTATTGTAATAAATATAAATGTAAAGAATTTCTTGCTTGTTTTTGCTTCCGAGCATTCCCTCCGCAAGTCTTTTTTAGACTTTTTGCTGGCTGACAAGCAATTTTAACATGTTTTCCTCTTTCATTTCTTTCGAAACCAAGGCGTGGTTCTCCATTCAGTCTTGCTGTGCATTTTTTTTTTAACTTTTCCATTGAAACTCATCTCTCTTACCAGCATTTGAACGTTTTTTTTTTTTGCTTGACAGTAGTATTTTGTCATAATACGTATAGTTGATTCGAGGAATTCATCACATGGCATGTCCTGTGGCTTGGCTTTCAAGAAACGTACTGTCACTAGCAAAATTAGCAGCAAAATTATAAGTATACACACATACATAAAGTGAAACTGATCTTTAATTTTTAAGGTTATAACTTCAATTGTTTTTGAGATTTTAATACAGTCGTGTCTGCGTACAGTGAACACCTCGATATAGGGAACATTCAAATTTTTACATGGAATACTCAAATAGTGAACAATCGAAACCCTTTATAAAGTAAACAAAATTTTGCAAGCGAAAAGCAACAAAAAACAAAAGAAGGTATGATAAAATAATTTTTATATCTGCTCTTGATTGTTACAAAATCAGCTGTTTCTTGATCTTGATAGTGGTTGACAGTGGGGTTTTTATGGGTAATTAAAAAATTTCTGAGTGCAAAAAAAAATAGGTAGATCTTGTTTTCGCACAAAATCTTTTCGTTAAAGGAAATGTTAGAAATTTTTATAAAAAATCGAATTTTCTTAATTTTTGGCAAGTATTTGGGGTGAATAAGTAATTTTCGGCATAAATAAAAGAAAACTCAACATAAGCTCTTACCAGACAAGAGGAGCATCTAAGATAAAGACTATTGGAAATGGCGACTACCCTTGCATGGAGAAAGGTTTATACAACTGGTTTGCGGAGCAACACAAAAAAACTGCGCCAAGTTAGAGAGAAAATGCCAAACTGATGGGAGATTTCAGTCAAACTATAAAATTCAATGAAAATTCGAAACAGAAAGTAAAACCGCGCACTTAATTTATTACAAAAATTACAGATAAAATATAAGTTTTATTTCATAATGGAAGAGATGAGGTGGACATGTGAAGAAACCGCAGGGTTTTCGAAGAAGGAAGGAGGAGTTTCAGTATGTTTTAGACGATATGTCATCGGAGTCGGAGATGCATACCTTGCCTCAAGCCTTCTAAACGGCAAATTATACAATAATATCCGCTGAACTAGTGATGACCCTTACTTTGCTCAATACTACAATATATTTTAAATAAAATTTTGTCGTTTTAAATAATTACAAAGGTTGCGTCTAAGTTTGACCCTTTGATTTCAATTTCCTCTTCAGGGCCAAAGAAAGTTGCTTCGTTCGTGTATTTTTCCTCATTGGCAAACAATACATCGCTGACCATGAGCAACTCTTAACGACAGCCGGTTCTACGTATCGGAGTTGACCCGGATTTTATCCGGCCAAGGGCTGTCACCCTTTCGGCGACCTAACCCCGTTTAGGTCAACAGGTATAATTAGTTTAAGTGCGCCATCGGAGCAATACCTCGCAGCTGGGTTGCTTCAAATCCTTCTAATCAGGGCTGGTGTAGAAACCAACCCTGGTCCGACGGACTATTTCTGCTGCGTGTGCACCAAAAGACTCCACCACTCCTCCATCTCGGTTAGGTGCAACCAGTGCAATGGTTGGAGTCATCTTAAGGTCTGCTCAGGCCTTAAGACACATAGGGAGTGGACCACACGTTATGTGGCCCCATGTTGCCAGCGCCCAAGTGCGCCCCCAGCCTCCACGGCAGTGCCTTCAGCACACTTACCCACTTTGGGTAACCCGCAGACCTCCACGGTCTCCCGGAGCTCCCCGCAACATGACTCCCACCAACCCTCCCCCCCTTCCCCCCACAACCAGCTCCTCATCCTCCTCCCGTGCGAGGGCTACCCAGCAGCTCTTAGTCCCCCGCACAGTCTGTTCCGTGTGTCAGGCCTTAGTACGTCGGAATGTGACCTCAGTCAGATGCAATTCTTGCTCCGGCTGGTGTCATTTTCGGACGTGCTCGGGCCTGCGCACCACCCGTGAGTGGAGTGATGCGTACGTTGCCCCTTGCTGTAGGAGTCTGCCCCCGCCTGTTAATACGACAACACCGCCAATCAACACCAACGTGCGGAACCAACCTCAGCGGGTATTACAGCAGCAACACACGTCATCCACGCACCACTCCCTCACCCCCCGTATCACGAACGTTCCCCCGAGACGGACCCGACTCCTTCAATTCAACTGCAACGGACTCCAGGGGAAGATTGACGAGATAGTCGACTACATGAGCCGGGAGCATCTGTCAATTGCTGCGATCCAGGAAACTAAGCTGACCGCCCGCTCGGATCTTCTGAGTCGGGCCGGATACAACATAATCCGCAAGGATCGCGAGCGAGACCACGGAGGGGGTTTGGCGTTCATCCTGCACAACACCGTGCAGTATCGTCTCATCGACGGCGGCATCGACCGCAGGGATATTACCCTAGAATGTCAGGGCATAGCTATCCGGTCAGGCGATGCCGAGCTCGAAATATTTAATATATACATTCCTCCCGTTACAAGTTGCCCAGTTGGATATAGCCCTGATATAGGTGCGCTACTCAGAGGCGAAAACCGTTTGGTTTTGGGCGACTTTAACGCGCACCACGATCTTTGGCATTCTAGCCTGTCAAATGACCGTAGAGGAATGGAGCTGGCGGAACAGATAGACGATTCGACATTCTGCACAATGAACGACAACACCCCCACCAGAGTTGTGGGTAATTGCCAAAGCTCGCCCGACATAACAATTGCGAGTGCTGGTCTGATAAACAGTATAGGTTGGCGACCTGTACTGACACTAGCACCGGACCACTTACCCATACACATCTCGATTGACAGACCTCCCGACTTTGTTTCCGCGGACCACCGGACCTTCGTTAACTTCAAAAAAGCTAATTGGACCGGCTTCACGGAATTCACTGAGAACGCCTTCAGTGCTCTCTCCACTCCAACAGACGTCACCTCTGGTGAACGATCATTCCGCAGGATAGTTGTGACCGCTGCCGCCCGCTTCATCCCGGCAGGCCGAATTGCGGAAATCCGCCCTAACTTCCCGTCCGAAGCGGCGGCTTTAGCAGCAAGGCGCGACATCCTCCGTAACTCCGATCCCGGGAATCCCTTAATCAGAGATTTAAATGCGGAGATTCGGACTGTTGTAAACAATCACAAGCGGAAAAAGTGGGAGGAGCACCTAAGGTCCTGCAATCTCTCCTTTGGGGCAACCAAGCTCTGGGCTACAGTCAAGTCGCTGTCTAACCCGACGAGACGCGATGACCGGGTGGAAATTTCATTCGGTGATCGCGCCTCGTCGGACCCGAAGAGATGCGCGAGCTATTTTAGCCGGCTTTTTACACTGCATCCTTCGGTAGACAAAGCGAAAAGACGTGTAACCCGCCGTATGCGCAAACTGCCAAACACAAGCGCGGCGCTTGATTTCTCCAGAGAAGAGGTTCAGGGGGTTATCGGGAAGGCGAAAGCCTCCAAATCCATCGGCCCTGACGGAATAAGCATGCTGATGCTAAAACATCTCGGACCAGCGGGAGCAGAATACCTCACTAAGGTCCTCAATTTGTCTTTGACCACCCTAATCATACCAGATTTGTGGAAGACCGGTAGGGTGGTCCCGCTACTTAAACCGGGGAAACCAGCCAACAAAGGAGAGTCTTATCGGCCGATAACTCTCCTCTCCCCAGTAGCGAAGACGCTTGAGGCCTTACTGCTCCCGAGTTTTACTCACCATCTGCGTCCAGCAGCACATCAGCATGGCTTCCGAAAAGTGCACAGTACCACAACAGCACTTAACGCCATAAACACCCAGGTGATCAATGGCCTGAACCAAAACCGACCTTGTGCGAGAACTGTCCTGGTAGCACTGGACTTGTCAAAAGCTTTTGACACTGTCAATCATTCAGTGCTACTCAGTGACATTGAGGAATCCTCATTACCGCCGGGGTTGCAGAGGTGGGTCATGGCCTACCTGAGTGGTCGTCAATCATCGGTCATATTCCGAGGTGAAACATCTAAATTGAGGAAAATTAAACAGGGGGTTCCGCAGGGAGGTGTCCTCTCCCCGCTACTGTTTAATTTTTACATTTCGAAGCTGCCTCCTCCACCGGAAGGAGTCTCACTAACCTCGTATGCCGATGATTGTTCGATATTGGCGTCCGGCCAGGATATTGATAGCCTATGTTCGAAAGTGAACGGTTACCTCGCTGATCTCTCCCGTTTCTTCACTGCACGACAATTAAAAATCCAACCGACGAAATCCTCGGCTACCCTCTTCACCAGCTGGACGAAGGAGTACCGGCTAGAACTCGATGTGAAAGTTGATGACGTAAAAATTCCAACTGTAAACAACCCTAAGATTTTAGGGGTCACATTCGATAGCCTGTACTCCTTCACTCCGCATACGACCGCAATTGCCGCAAAACTCCAGGGCCGCAACAAAATATTCAAAGCGCTAGCCGGCAGCACATGGGGTAAAGATAAAGAAACCTTGCTGGCAACCTACAAAGCAATTGGCCGGCCGGTCGTAAATAACGCTGCACCGATTTGGGCGCCGGGGACGAACGAGACGCAGTGGAGGAAACTACAGGCCTGCCAGAATACCGCCCTTAGGACTGCGACAGGAAACCTCCTGATGTCACCTGAACACCACTTGCACAGCGAAGCATCTATGCTACGAGTTAAGGAGCATAATGCTTTGCTGTGCAAGCAGTTCCTGTTGGGATGCCACCGCGCGGAGCACCCCAGCAGGCACCTCCTAGAAGCGGAGCCTCCGCCTAGGCACATCAGGAAGGGAGTACTTGACTACGACAGCACTATACAGCACCATATTCAACAACCGCTGGACAGGACGGCTTACCGACAGGCACTGAACGCCATTCACCAGGAGTCAGTTAACACCTTCCTAGACTCCCTCCCAGTGAATGGCGTACTCGGATCCAAACCACCACCCATCGCAGACAGTGAGCTCGAGCTGCCTCGAGAGACCCGCGTGACTCTGGCACAACTCAGATCTGGATACTGTAGCAGGTTAAACTCCTACATATCCAGACTCGACCCCAGCATACCCAACGTATGCCCTGCATGTGGAGAGTCCCCGCACGATACTAACCACCTCTTCACATGCCCCCTTAAACCGACCCATCTAACCCCCCTCTCCCTTTGATCCAACCCTGTCGAAACAGCACGTTTCCTGGATCTCCCGTTAGATGACCTCGGCGACTTAGACTGATTATACCTGCCCTAAGCGGGGTTAGCGAACCGCTACAACAACAACAACAACAACAGCGATAAAAAAGAAAATACCTAAAAATTTTTTAATATTTTGAAAATACTATCTCTGTTATAAATTCTCCATGTTGGTCAGTCACACTTGTTGCTCGATCGGTGGCTGTCTAATTTACCCTTATTAACAATCCTTAAAGTTTGTTATTTCCGTTTAATGAATTATGAGGTTAAATACAATTGCAAATTAAAATTAATATCGTAACTTTAAATTCATTTCATTTCAAATAACTTCTAGTGGATTTTTTTTTCTTTATACGCAATTCTTTATATGAATGAAGAAAAGTGCTATTTCCATTCACACAACGTGGGAAAATCGCTGTGGTGCTTAAAGCGCGTTGCTCCTTGAATATTAATGTTGGAAAGGATAGAAAGAAAAATGCAGTGGTGTGAGCATTCACGGAGGCTAGAAAATGAATAGTGTACGAGTATATAAAATGAAATTAGTGGGGTGTGCTATTTATTCAGGCATGTCTTAAGCGTAGGTTAATTTGTGTGGTTGGAATAAAAGGATGGCATGTAACAAAAGGATAGACAAGAAATTGTGCCAAATGGTTTGCTATAATTCAAGGACAATGTTTATGCTAAGCCTTAGACTTTGTGATTAGTGTGCGTTTTTTCTTTATATTGAACAATAATTCTCTATTAAAAGACTAATGACGTTAATGATTTTACAAACAATCAACTGCAAAAAGAAGAAGGCGTTTTAGTAAGTCTTGTATAAAATAACATACATAGAATGAGGAGAAGCAATTTTTTTGTTCACACGTGACACCCTAATATATGTATTGTATATGTGCCGGTAATCTATGTGTATATGACAGGTTTTATTTATGCAGAGTATTAGTTAGAGAATCACTTGTAGCGTAGAAAGATGGAGTAAGTAAAAGTTCGTAGCCGGATTTGAAGGCCAAAAAAGTTTTGGGTCAGCGGTATTGGTTTCTATTGATTTTTCAGCATAATCAGTGTAACACCAACACGCAATTCAGTTATTTTCTTTCTGTTCTCTGTTTATATGCCTTTAAGACATTACAGTCACGTTAACAGTCGTCTAAATATTAGAATTGGATAAGTACTCGTATGTATTTAACTCTAGAGTATTTCTTTCGTACTGAAATTCTGGTAGGTGTGCAAATTTATAAATTCATTGACAGAGTCAATTTTATTGATGTCGCTTTGCTTTCGTTACTCATTTTTAAACCCAACTTCCCGTCCACAGAAACACTATTTACTTTGTGCGCTAAACGGTTGTATGTGTGCAGAATTCCGCGTTTAACTGTAATCTTCTAGCACTCACTAAGTGACACCTATCGCCAAGTCTAGTTTTCATATTGCTAGCCTATATTGCAAGTGCCCTATGGTGGACGTCGTCATCCATTCATCTCGAAACTTTGTCGCTGACTACCTTGCTTTTGCGAGGGTTAAGGGATCATATGAGTATTTCTAACTTAAATTATGTCATCTTAGCAAATTTAGGTTATCACTCTCCTTTTCAGGAACTGGTCACCGTGAGCAAAGGACTAGTAACTAGTAATTAAACTGTCTGAGTGGAACCTAGTACCTACAACGTACCCGAAATCAACATAATGTCGACAACATATATATATCTACCATATATATATATATATATATAATTGGCGCTTTGTATCCGCTGAAGCGATTTTCGGCCGAGCTCCTCCTCCAATTTGTGGTTTTGCGTCTTGATGTTTTTTCCAACAAATGGAAGAACCTACAGTATATACTAAGCCGCCTCCGAACGGCTGATGGTTTTTTTACGAGGAGCCTTTTATTTCATGTCCGAAATACACTCGGAGGGGTGGACATTTTCTGCCGATGGGTGACCGCAATTTTAACCTAATTTTTTATTTAAATTAATTTTCCTAAAGTTTTGGATGTTGGTGACACCGGGATTTGAACCCGAGCCTTCCGAATTTCAATACGCAATGCTAATCACTCGGCAACCGCGGTCGTCGACAATAAAGAAGACAAAATTGCTATTAAACATGCAGACAGATATGGTTAAATCGATTTATCGGAACTCTTCTAGCCTGTGTATACAGTGGAGACGGATGTAATGAGAGCTATACTGCGGCGAAATTACACATTAGATACTTTGCCGTTTCGGAGGTACAAAAAAATCGTGGTGGTAGATATAGATCACGGTGCTTTACTGAAAGATGTATGTATGTAAACAGTATACATTTAACAATTAAAGCACGTACAGTTTTAAGTCATTTAGGAACGGCTGAAGCTTTTATTTCTTGTTAGAAATCTCGTACACTCAGAGGTTTTGATTCCAGGCAAGCTTGGACCTTCCTTACTAACTTTGTTACATCTATTATTTCTACTCTCAAAAAAGTTACCACATTTATGCGAATGCATCAGGGCAGTTTTGTTCTTAAATTGGACACGTAGCTTTTCAGTTGTCACTTCTGACAGGGTTAAACAGAGTTCACACTGAGTGGATTGAAGTGACTAAGTTGAAGGATTTGTCAGACGCACAGGATTAGTTGGTTGTGTGTTTTATTCACAAATTGTAATGAGATTGTAATTAAGCTTAATTGAGCTTCAACGTACATACATACATACGTGTAAAAGCATAAAAAATCTCTGTTCAATCTGGAATAATGTCATTTGTCTGCCTTCATCATTAATGAAATAGCCAAAAAGCATTTTAATTATGTGCATTTAAGGCGAGAACTTTAATAAAGTTTTGTGCGTGAACGAAAATGCTGCGCTATTGTAGAAGTCTTAAAATTATATTTCTTTTTTTAGCTTATTTAAATTGAAAGGACATCAATAAGTTTACTATAAATATACATAGATAAGATATGTACATACTTATACTCGTTATGATAGAATTAAAAAGTTTGTTCACTTTACTTGAGGTACATACATACATATGTATGTATGTAGAGCGCATAAACGTATAGCCTGGGTGGTACCCGGTATCTCATCAGACACAGAATATTATCAAGCACTATTTTACTTAATTTTTTCTACGATTTCTTTCTCGTATCCTCGAATCCTGGCCTTCCGAATGGTATTACGCAATACTAACTACTCGGCTAACGCGGCCACCTGATATTATTATGGATTTAATGCTGGTTCCTAGATTGATGAAATTCTTCACCACTTCAAATTTATTTGTATCCTCTGTGATGAGACATGCGGGATATCAATGCCTTGACCGTTTTTTAGATTGCTTTTGGGAACTCGGTTACAGTTCCAGGACTATGCTTAATTCGCATACTTGCGCATCCTGGTGCTCTTGTGCCAGACCTTGGGCATAAATCAACTCATGCGAGAAAAGAGATGGGAAGAGATAAGGGAAGCCACGCTGACTTATTCCGTTTATGGATACAAATACTATAAGCCTTTAAGGGGGGACATCTGAGTAACTCAAAAAAAATAAGCGGATTTTCTGGAATTTTTTTTGACCAAACGAAAGAGCCAATCGAAATTTTGTAAAGTAGGTTTTATAATATGCGATCCGATGTACAAAATATGATTTTTTGAAAGAAATCGAAAACAAAATGGCGGCTGTGCAGCATTTCTTCGTAGGCCCTATTTTTGGGAAGGGGGTCCATGGCCGGAAAGCTAACGTCCTTAATTTTTGATCTGGAACAAAAAATAAAGTTTTGTTAGTTTCTATACATCAACAGCTATCGACACACGTAGGATTTTTTCGATATATTGATTTTTCGCAAAATGGTGCGTGATCGAAAAAAAGTTCAAATTTTCACGAGGAAAAAAAGTCCAAAAATTGTTTATAAAAAAAAAGTAAGCAATATAAGGATAGAGTCGATAGAGGAAGGAATTTTGAATATACTGTCAAAATTTCAGATCGATCGGTTAAGATTTGCTCGAGTTATGTTTCCGGCCGTCTAAAAAAAAGTGGTTTCGAGAAAAACGCGTTTAAAGTTATTATATATATATAGAATATGCCTATGAGGCATTGCCGCAGAATGGAAAATTTGGACATTTAGACACTTTTGCCGGATTCTATCTTGTGGTATATTATTTTTAAGATCCTAAAGCATCTTTTAAACGAAAAAAAATTTTTTTGATTTTTTCAAAATTTTACTCAGATGTCCCCCCTTAATAGCGGCGTTTGTTCATCACAGGCGTGGCAGCGAGTGAGCGTTTCAGCTAAGTTGTGTACTTGAGACCTGCTGTAAAAAATGAACGGTTTCAATGAAAAAGGGGCAAGACCATCGGATGAAAGCTCATAAGGACTAACGTATTTACTAATTTGAGACGCCGCACTATAAGTTGATTCATTAAAGACACTTATGGCACAATTTATGTTCTCATAAGAGACATTTTGTACTTGCAGCCTCAATGGATATTAGTTAAATGTAGTGAATTTCATTTTTATATACTCACAATGCGTAAGAGTAAATATGTTTATATGAATTTGCACAGACATACATATAAATAAGCATTAAAGGATAACAAAAATTGTCTTAGCTATCAAACGAAAGATGCAGACATAACATACATACATGCTCATACATACATGCATACATAAATGCACATAAATTTACGTTTTAAATTGTAAATTTATTCATACAAGGAGTCGAACATGTTTACATATTTGCGCGCCTACATACATAGTAGATTCGTGTATGTATGGTATATGAAAATTGGTTGAGACGCACACATACACCCACACCTATAAAACACACATTCCACTCTTTAACTTTGTTATCATTCATGTGTTTCCAGCTTTGCACTCGTATGAGCGCATGTAACTTGATTTCGAAAAGCCTTTGGTGTAGGTCTAAGCGGAACAAGTCAAGCATCAGTGTTTCAGACAAATTTATCTCTTAATACGTAACTACACGTACACTTGTACATACTCGTATGTATATATGGTACAATGGCGGGTGCTTCATTTCTGTGGCGCCACCTTTTGGTTTTTGCTTCTCAAATGTCCTTCTCACGCAATTGACTTATTGGCTCTCTTCTCCGAATTTTTCGTGGTGAGAAAATGAAAGAGTGGATTTTTTTTACAGGGTGGTTAAACTATTCATTCAGGTTAATTTTGTATGAAAAAGTATGGTCTTAACTCTATAAATTCATTACGGTGTTTTAGGGCTCTTCTTCTAATTTGCGGTGCGCGTCTAGTGTTTTTCAAGAAAGGTAAGAATTACAGTTTATCCCAAGCCGATGGGTTTTTATGAGCAGCCTTTAGCCTTTCCATTTCTTGTCGAAAATTCATTCGAGAGAATTGACATTCCCTGCCGAGGGGTGAAAGCTTTTAGAAAGATAAGGACTAATTCGGTCGTCATACGGATAAATAAAGTTAATTTCGTAGTAAATATGGAGAACTGATTTGGTTTGAACCTTTTTAAGTTTTCTTTTAAATATTGAAACTTTCGACCCCTTTTTCTTTGGTAAGCGTTACCAAAACTCAGGTACTTCCAGAAATTTAAAAATCGAGTTTTCATTTTATAATAATGAAAATACTATAATTGAGCTTAAAATTATGGTACTCGAATTTTTGAAGCTAGCGAATTATTTTAAATGATTTCTAAACGTTCCTTAGAATATTTACATATTGGTTTGAGAACTAGAAGTTTTCAATACAGCCTACTCAAACAAGTATAGCGACCAAGCGTGGAATGAACGTATCCTTTCTATGGTATATCGCTAAAAACACGCCAACAAGTTGCGCCCTGTATTCCTCTAGCCATAATTGATTTGAATATTTCCATGTAATTTGCATTAAATAACTCACAAGCGATTTAAACATATTAATATTATGGTCTTAGTCTCATCCGCTGAATGTTAGAAATATTTTAAATGAAATTGACGAAAAAGTAAATTTGGAGAGCAGAGAGAAGCGCGCAATCGCGGCATACAAAATACTCAATTTTCGTCCTGTGAATGGCAAGGAATTCGGAGTAGAATTATTCCATTAGTAACGACGTTACATTGGATGAAGAGATGGGGAGATGTGCGTAATGTCTAGCCATGTGGCGGCTACTTTTGTGTGCCACTGGCCTAGTGCCATTTGCACATTTGACGGTCGGTATAGCCCGTTGAGCTATTCGGCTCCGAAACATGTGTAGGTCTTGCTACTCCGAATTTCATGCCTCCGCTGCGTATGCTGCTGCTGCTGTGGCAATTGTTGTCGTGGGTGCTATAGTGTTTTCGAAGCAGCATTCGCTTCATATCTATGCTGGTTATCACCAGTCATCTCAGTCATCATTCAATGACGAAAGTGTACGGTTCGTTTAGACGGAAGAGTGGAAGAGTTAAATCGAATTGTGAAAAGCCTCGCCTTAATTCAGTGCATATATTTTCGCTACAGTTGTAAAGGAATTTGGAAATCAATCAATTTCTGTTAATGGCAATATATAGTGACAAGAAAAGAAGTATATAAAAGAACAATAAAATAATTAAAATCCATAAGTCTATAGCAAATTTACATACATACGTGTATATTGACAACGGTAAAAACACCGTTATACATTAACGCGCCTTGAAAGATACAAGTGAACGGGTGGAGGAAGCAAAGCCAATCTTCATAAATCATGCGAACCATTAATTGATTTAGAATTTAAGAGAAAAGTGTTCAAAGCTCCTTATATTCTTTCAAATGCCAATCGTAAGAGTTTGTTTTATTGTGTGAGTCACACAGTAATTCGTAGGTGGATGCGCTCACCCATATTTTCAAGGAGAAATTACTTCCATATGGTAAGTCACAATCATACCATATATGCAATACGAGTACATTGGGAAATAAAAACTGAAATTTAATATGTATATATATATATATACTTATTATATTTTGTTGGTGAGGATCTTTCACCTGGGAGTGACCAGATAGGATTTATGATTTTACAGCAGCTTACGAGTATCTGTTGAGGATCTCTGGGAGGCAAACAAATACAGAAAGTAATCTCATCTAGGGTTGCGTGTCCACGAAATAAAACATGTGATCAAATTAAATTAGTGTCGGATTTTGTCTAATCCATAAGAAGGCGGATACCAAAGCTTTGGTCTAAGCCTCTTTAACAATTGGTAACGTATAAGTTTTACGGCATTTAAATCAAATTATTTTACTAATATAGCAAACGGATGTTACTAAACGATAATTGTTTTGAGGGCTACAGATATTTTCCTTTCGCTTGGTTAAATATTATCTACGGCCGCGTTAAAATTATAGAAAATAAATTTGTTTAATTGTGTTCGCCACTCGGTATGTCAATCTCTCCGCGGCTATTTCTCACATGAAATAATATATATAATTTATATATAATAATTGGCGCTTTGTAACCGCTGAAGCGATTTCTCGGCCGAGCTCCTCCTCCAATTTGTGGTTTTGCATCTTGATGTTTTTCCAACAAATGGAGGGACCTACACTTTATACTAAGCCGCCTCCGAACGGCTGACGGTTTTTTACGAGGAGCCTTTTATTTCATGTCCGAAATACACTCGGAGGGGTTGACATTCCCTGCCGATGGGCGACCGCAATTAGAAAATTTAACTTAATTTTTTATTTAAATTAATTTTCCATAACTTTTGGATGTTGCTGGCACTGGGATATGAACCCGAGCCTTCCGAATGTCAGTACGCAATGCTAACCACTCGGCTATCGCGGCCGCCCAATAATAGCTCATAAAAATCCACCAAACCGTTCCACGCCGACTAAGAACTTTAGACTTTAGGTCCTTCCAAAAGGTATTCGAAATTTTAGCGGAATTAAGAAATTCGAAGCAGAAACAAATCCAATTGGAAGCGTCAAAATGTTTGTTTTATTAATTTTGTTCATTGACTAGATGGGCAGATATAATTTTTAACGAATTTTACTCACGAATTTTACGTTTTCGTTGAACCAAAAACTCACTAAAATTAGTAACGAGAGAGCGTAATATCGACGCTTAGTTAGGAGAGAAAGTTACAAATTCGTACTGCGAAACTTTCAGCCAGTAAAAACTAGCAAGTATGAAAAACAGCTGATTTGTGATCATATGATTGAATTTTTGTCAACAAAACAAAATTGATTTACAATTAAAATAATTTTAGTTCTATAATATGAATGATATGCCAAAAAAATAACTACCCAAATACAATTTTACTAAAGTAAATTTAAATGAGAATGTGGTGCCAGTGGGGTGGACTTATCGCCCGCGCACCACTCAGCTTGCGTTGAGAAATTAGAAGTTAGGAATGTTGAAGGTTTAGAATTAGAATATATTACTATTTTTTTACAAGGCAAATTGATTTTGGATCCCTTAAATTTACTATAAAACAGTGTTGACCAAATGAGCCGCAAAACAAATTCGAAGCAAAGTTGCTGCTATGGTCAAAATGACAATTATGAATTCTTAAGCTTCCGGAAGCGACGACGATGCAGAAAATGAAATATTAGTTGCGTCTAAAAGGGAAAATAAGGCTCTTGCTTGGATTGTATTTAAAAGAATCGAAGAAACTCTATAGCAGTCTTCAGTTAATATTGGCAGCTTACACGGAAAGAGAATTAAAGAATTCCAAACCCATTTTCGTATTTCCGTCATCCCTCCTGAAATTCTAAAATCTGAGCGACAAATTGTTGCAAAGTAAGTTCTACATAAATCTTCGTCCTTTTAGAAAAATCATATTGGTATCTTATCGTTTGACGGCTATAAAGCATGTAGAATATCATCATTGCTGAAATACAATAAATCTTGAATACAATTAATAAATAAAGAAAGCCATATAGTTGTCAATTTTATTAAAATACTTTGAAAAATAGTTAAAAGCACAAAAAAAATTAATGTTTAACTTTTTGGATTGTGATTGCGATTGCCATGATTTGAAAAATAAATATAAAATAAAATATTTAAAAAGGAGAAATTCCCACTAGGTCTTTCAGATTAATAATGAATCAACTAAAAAATTACCTATACTTTGCCTTTATCAATATTACTTTTTTTCAATTCCGCATAAAAAATTATGTTTTCTTCATGGTATTAAGTGAAGCGGAGCGAAACTAAAAAGTTCCTTCCACAGATTTTTCAATTAGCTGCCACAATGAGGTTCAGTTTGGATTGGATATAAATAAAAAATTGTCTAGAAACTTCACAGATTGTATTCATGTTTTAACCCCTTTACTCAGGAAAAACTTAAAAAACGAATATTTCGATAAATGAAATTCGATAGAACTACAGAATAAGAATCTGGAATTCCTTTCGGATTCAATTCCGAAAACGCACTTCTGCTTATGAATATTCTGCGTTAGTGAGGTGAGTATTCGTTTTTTTTTGCCATTGAATGAAGCAACAGAAATCTAAAAATGAAATATATTGATCATATATATTAAGAGAGTTGCGCCTCAATATTTATGTAAGGACTTAAGGTGCATTAAAGGTGGATCTTATGGGTACTGCAGAATGAAGCCATATATTAATATATGTATCTATAATCAATAGTAAAAAAGCTCGAAACGAAACTGCTGCAACAGATTTGTGCGCATTTCAAAATCGCTAGTATTATCTCACTCCTTACTCTGGCGTACTCGTTTATTCATAACCACAGCCTCCTAAAAAAATGAAAAGAAAAAAACAAAACAAATGTAATAATTTTAGTCAAACCAAAAAAATTAGTTAATTTAATCAATATGTAAAGCCATCGAAGATCTAATTTTCAGAAACATGAAATAGTATTACAAAAGGAAAAGATATACAAACGTGTACGTGTACATATGTATGTACATATCAAAATTAAAATCCATACTGATACGACCATGGGGATGAGCTCAGTTAATTTAGTTATTTCCATTTGTATTTTTGTTCCATGTCCGAGTTCATGACATGTTTGAAACTTTCGGTATGGCCGATATTAACTTTTTCTTTTTTATCCTGCTATAAAATGCTAGCAGACGCATGCCACACATGTCACACATCTAAAGACAAAGATAAGAAATTGCAACTTTCCTTTATGTGTAATCTTTTCCTGTCATCAAGTATTTAAGTTTTCATTGCTGGAACTATGTTTTTGCTGCACTTGTCATTGTTAATCACAGCATCATGAAGGAGCAGCCATAAAAAACGATTTAGCTCAGAAGTGTTGCAAACAAGTCAAAGAAACGTGCATATGGACAAATGTGGTGTGCGTTTGATATTTGCCAACAAATGGGAAATGCTGGAGTTTATTCTAAACCATCTCTGAACGACCGGTGGACTTTTATGTCGAGCTTTTGTCTCATGTCAGAAATACGCTCCTGCCGAGAGGCGACCGCAATTAGAATAATTAAATTTCGGTTATAATTGGATTTTGATCGAACAAGTACTCGAACTCTGGTGGGAAAATCAAAAAACGTGGTAATGGAATATGTGGAATTATCATATACGGGTATGTATGTTCAACTCAACATGAAAATGACAATCAGCTGTTTACAATTACAAAAGAGTGGAAATTATCAGCAATAAAATTTGGTTATGTTCTATAAACCATGTGACTCATCTTTCCTTCTCCGAAGGCATGTGGCTATGTTTCTCGTTTCTTTTTTTCCCATTACATACACATACACTAAAAAATATTTTATTTTAAATGAATAATATAATATACATACATTGTATGTGTTATTTTTGTATTATTTATAAGTAAGTTTCTAATATGTCATACCACTTAGTAAATATTAGTCATATAGAAAAAGATGTCCATATATTAGTCTAGGCAAAGAGCTATCAATGTTTGATACATGGAACAAGTCAAAGTATGAATACGATTTTTCTAACAGATCTCCACATATTGACCTTGGCAAAGAACCACACACATAAGTTCCGCATATTAAATAAAACAGTAAAACCAAACCATCGAATCGGCCCCAGGCCACTTCCCAGAAGAAAAAATGTTCTTCATGTCAATTTAGGACAAAGAGTTACATGCGTATCAAATTCTGATTTTTTTGAATTTCCATCGGTCCGAGACCCACTTCCAGAAGAAAATTTCTTCCTAATGGTAATTTGGGCCCAAAGCCCTTCGCCTTTACGATGTTTGCATGGCAATTCTTCTACGATCGTAATATTTGAAAGAAAAAAGCCAACGTTTTATTGTTGTTTCTGTTGGAGTGGGGTCCATATAATAGTTGCAAAGTCATTCGCTTGAACAGTATTTTTTCCCATCAAGAAGCAGTGCAAACTAAAACAAGATTTTTTTTTGATCCACTATTTTGAAAATAACAGAAGTAATTTAACCCTTAGCACAATAACTAACAAAATTATGAACAAAATATCATAAATTGTTAACAACTTTGGTTCAAATATTATTACTACTACTTGAATAAGCGGTGAATGCAACACAATTAGCGCCATCTATGTATAATTTCCCCGACTTGTCTGCCCAGATTTTTGATTATTTTCTTAACACTGATTTTTAAGAACTTTTTAGCGGATGTGTCTATTTGGGATAGTTCGGGAGTTTATTTTCTGCTTGTGAAATATTTGAAAAGACGTAATAATTTCTTGGATTTTACATAGGTACGTGTATTTGCTATGCGTTCTTTCAATTTCTTATCATATGCATTCATACAACTTTAATGAAAAATGCACACTATATGCGTATATAAGTAGTTATATACAATCCATATGAAATTTTGCACATCTTACCAAATGTCATTTATTTTATTTACTTACTTATTTATTTATTAACAGCCTTCTAGACCTATAACCCATCAAATAAGATATAAAAGCTTATTCAATTCAATTAATTTAGTTACATAAGTGATTAATAATTAAATTGGGTACTGTACGAGGTGTGATCAGAAAATATGCGTTATTTTAAAATTTTCTCTTTTTCTGTTATGTTGGTACATATGTTTGTTTCGCGAGTCCACTATGAGCAGAATACAACTTCAATTGTGGTATAAGCGATTTAAGGAAGACCGAGAAGATGTCAATGACAATGCTCGTCCTGGTCGTCCGAGCACGTCAACAACCGATGAAAACATTTAAGTAGTGAAGAAAATGATTTTGTATAATCTACGAATCACTATCAGAGAGGCTGCTGATGATGTTGGCATATCGTTCGACTCATGTCAAGCAATTTTGACGGATGTTTTAGGCATGAAACGTGCCGCAGCGAAGATTGTTTCAAAATTGCAAAATTTTGAGCAAAAACAACATCGCTCAGGAGATGTTGAACATCGTCAACGACGATCCAAATTACCTCAAAAAGGTCATAATTGGTGACGAATCATGGGTGTATGGCTATGACATTGAAACTAAAGCCCAACCATCCCAATGGAAGCGTCCAGTAGAGCCAATACCGAAAAAGGCTCGGTCAAATGTGAAGGTTTTGCTCACTGTTTTCTTCAACTAGAATGGAAAGGAATACTAACTAGAAGTTATGCGCCGTTTGCGCGAAGCGATTCATCAGAAACGCACAGAATTGTGGAAAAAACAATCATGGATTTTGCACTCTGATTACACACCAGCTCACACATCGATGCTTGTGCGTGAGTTTTTGACCAAAAACAAAACCGTTATCATGCCTCAACCACCGTATTCACCCGCTGACTTTGTCCTCTTCCCAAAACTGAAGACACCGATGAAAGGAAAGCGTTTTGCTACGATTGAGGAGATAAAAGAAAAATCGAAACAGAAGCTTTTGACGATACCAAAAAACGCGTTTCAGAAGTGTTTCGGGGATTGGAAAAAACGCTGGCATAAGTGTATTATATTTGAGGGGGATTACTTTGAAGGGGACAAGATAGTTATTGATGAATAAATAAATACTTTGTGAAATTGAAAATAACTTATGAATTAAATATTTCGGTTGAAATATGTTTTTATTTTCATATATAAAATAATTGGGTTTATTTATTTCACACCTGATGATTCTAATTGCACGCTAAACTGTTCTTGTTCTTTAAAAGTTTTAAATAATCATTGCTTTTCTTAGCAGACGTAAGTGCGTCTTACCCCACCGCCACTTCTAACTCTCCGAGTGGTCTAACGTTAGCTGTCCAGAATCGCTGGATTTTGTTGGATTTCGCAGGCAGTTAATTTGCGGGCCATTCAGTAACCACAACTGCTACATTAGAGGCAATGGAAGTTTAGGCATGTCCTTTATCACCACTAACATTCACAAATACAAGCACACGTGTAACACGTTTTATGTGCAAATAAAAAAGCAACTGTAAAAAGGCAAAACTGCGAACCGAAACGAAAACAAAAATGGGAAAAAGCGCTTTGAACTAAAGAAAAAGACAAGTTAACAGCAAAGATAGGCAGAAAGTGTAGACCACGTCAAATACGGCTCAGTGAACAGTGAAACGTTGAAAGATACTATCATTTTGTCTTCGCTTTTCATTGTTCCTATCTACCTTTCTTGCTTGTAACTGTGGTTGTTAATCTGTATGTTTGTTTGTATTGCGATTATCTTCATCTTAACTTCTACGACCTGCCTGTAAGTTGTAAGTTGCTTTTGTAATTCACTCACCTCGACTATGTGAACTGTTGGTGTGCAGAGAAGTTACTCACTGCATTGCAGTGAAGATAAATAAATTTCTTTCATAAGAACAATTTGGAAAATATGTAAGTGAACTACAAACTCACAACAGGAGCACCTGGCTTTTAGACATTCAGCAGCCGCTGTCATTGATGTTTTATGCTCCATTCATCAGCTTAAGGTGCCATACGCACACACAAATTCCATCTAGCACCTGGTGTCGGTAGAGACTGCTACCTCGTCATAAATAAGCAGTGTTGGCGAATTCGAGCCAAAGGTATGTAGGTATGAGCAAATTCGAAGCGAGGTTAAATAGTCTTCTGTCATTTTGGGCCTTTTCCGGTCTAAATTTAGCTTTTTTAAATATATTGAAACTAAAAATAATGTTGTACACAGCTTTTAGCTTTGTGTTAGGTTTTTTTTTCCTGTAGTCTATTTATATTCGTAAAATTTTATTTGCTGGTGTGTTGGAAAATATAGGATACTCGATTATAGGCGCATACTTATCGTAGAATTCCATTATTTTGTTCACAGAAAATTATATATTATAGTAAAAGAAACAAGTATTTCACTTTGAAATCATTGCTTTTTTTAGTATTAATCATTTTTTGATCGCTTTTTGCCATCTTTAGTTAAACTGAAAAATTCTACCTTCGAAGAAGTTGACAGAACAATCAGGTCTAACTAATCTCTACAGCCTGATCGGTATCGAAAGTTTTGCCAATCAAAAGTGCTTTAGACTGGGTTAAAGCTCAGCTCCTAATTGGCCTCTATTAACTTTTTACGGACTTTCAGAGGATTTTTTCCTTGTTTTCCTTTTTCGTTGAGTTTTTATAGTAGACGAAAGTAAACATTCTGCCAATTTTAAATTTTCTTCTTAATCTTTTTCTAAATCCTCCTCGTTTTACGATTTAAGATAGCCAGTTGCATGCGAGGTTTCAAGGCGATTTTAACGCAGTGAAGTTACTGCGTCAGCTTATTTCAATTTTTTTTTTCATACATTGGAAACTATTTTGCAGCTTTGTTTGCTTGAATTTCATTTGATTTTCTATTTGCAATCGTGAAAATCTGGAAAATTGCGATTTTTGGAGTGTGGTTTGCGCGGAATGAGAGTAAAACTGAGAGTGTGTAGGTTTTTAAAACCCAATTAATTTTCCATGATTTTGACAGCCATTAAAGATAAAGCGAAAAGAAAAAATCTCTCTTTTATAAATTCACCTTGCAAGGTTTATAGAATACAAGATTACGACAATCGTGGATGCCACCGAACCAATTTCGTCATATCTACTGTGGGCTAGGCTTGATATTTTTATTACCGAAAGAGTATATTTTTTGTTTAAAGTACATATGGTATAAGTGAAAATACAACACATTTTTTAAATAATATAATACTTCCTTCCTACATATATTACCTATTTAACTATCCGATTAATTTGCGGTTTTTTAATTTAATTTTCTTATAAATTTTGTGTGATATTTTCCAACAAATAGAGGGATCTACAGTTTTTTCTAAGCTGTATCCGAACGGCCGTTGGCTTTTTATGAGTAGCTTTTATTTCATATCAGAAATACACTCGGAGGGCTTGATAGAGTTTCTATCAAAAATTAATATAAGTTTCTCAATTTAAAAATTTGTTCACTATTCAGGATGTTTTTATTGTAATTGTTATTGCCAACTTATTTTAACTCTTCTGGCAACCCACAAAATTGAACCAACTTCGTCATTAAACACATAATTTTTCTGTTGTCGTAGCCTTCTATTTAATAAACCTTAAGTTTTGTGTACGTATATGTGCATGTGAACTTTAAACACCTTTTCCTCACAATTGGAAGATCATGTGTTGGTGGTTATAACTTGAAGTTCAAATAAGTAAATTAGGTAAAAATGTGTCTTCGGTTTGTGCATTTATCTTTGGTTTCTGAGGCCGCGATTATATAAACCACCTAAGTGGATTCTTATGTATTTGTGAATACACGTCATGGAGTGGGGTATTGGCTTTGTGACAGGCTACATGTCACACTTGTAATAAGTATTTTTATGGCTATGCAGATGTTGGTAGCCAAATTCTAAAAGCATTGGCAGGTGGCAGTTATGGGTGGGACAGAGCTATTTATTCATCAGTACAGGAGTTTGGCACACGATGCCTGGGTAGAGACAGCCGACAGTTTGCTTATCTATTCTAACTTATTATTAAATTTGACACCTTAAATGTTTAAAAAGCACCGTCAAGGTGGAACATCAATTGTATGTACACGTCCTGTCTCAAAATAAAATCACACTAACATAATGTGATATATGGAATAAAGTTATGTACGTGAATACTTGCGGCCTCAACAAAAGGTGACAATATTAATTATATCAAATCATAATTCATTAGCTGAAGGACAATCCTATTTATTATTATGAGTCGTAAGTTTTAATACCGAATTTATTGCTCCTTTCACTTTCAAGTTTCCTTTTTTCATTGGTGAGAAAAAGTATTATATTTTACGGTCGCAGTAATTGTTGTAATTTCGGCATAAATCTACCTTAAAACGAGGGCTCTTCATCTTCATTGGCGTAGGCTGTGCTAACACAATTATAGCCGAATCAACTATACGCGCCACTCATTCGTTCTCTTTGCTGTTTATCGCCAGTTGGAAATACCAAATGAGAGCAGGTCGCTCTCCACCTCATCCTTCGCGCGGAGTGGAGATCTTTCTTCCACTTCGAAGAAACCTCGTTTGGTATATAACGACTTGGAGAGGTCCTTTCTGATTCTAACGAAGCTTTTGGTTAAGCAACACGTCAGTTTACACAGCCCTGGTCATCTAGCTCACCTCTCTATGCCCTACAAGAGTTTGCTGCGGTCTTGAATTCTTTTGTAAATCGACGTACCTTTTCGTAGAATTTTCGAATATTAAATTTGTCGGCCAGCTTCTCGAACTCTCACATACTCACAATCGCAAAGTTTCGAGATTGGCAGCCTGTTTTTTCTCCACTGTACTGCGACACGGCAGTCCTCATCGTGCCAGCTATTTTTGCGACATTTCCGAAATCCAATATTTTTATTTGCATTTGTAGGTAGGGAGTATGAAATTCCGTGCTACAGTTCCCTTGTACCAAGTGGATGATCAGTGCTTTTAGAGAGCAGAAGTACAAGTCAAGTAGTAAACCAGTGGGCTGTTTGTTGTAATTACGGCTTTTCTACTTGTATTTGCTGACAGGCGTTCTTTGCTGCATAGCGTAGGGTGCGTTCGAGTTTTTCTACTACATACTAAGTACGACTGACAATTATGTATCCGGGCCTCGGCGAAGTCGATCAGCCTTAAACCTTTTGAGGATGTTTCTTTGTAGAGGCTGAATTGTGGCAGTACGTTGTGCCGAAGATACCTTTTTTGTTGATTTACACGTATGAGCCCGAAAGTAAATAGCAGTCGACTGTATGGATGTTTAGAGATGAGGCGAATCCAACAAAAGTTGTACGCGCACGAATCACTTCCAAGCAAAAACTGGGCATGTCGCAACTGTACTACTAGAACAACACAGAAAAGCAAATTTTGAGGACTACACAACCATTTGTTTGCCAGTTGTCTATCAAGAAATCAGGAAAATCAACCGTTGAAAACGGAACACTTTTTACCACACAATGCGAGCTCTCACACATCGACTGAGCATCTGCATTTTGAGCACTCAAAACCGTGTAGTCCTGACTTGGTACCGAATATATTCCTTTTTATTTCCGTAAGTTAAAAATAAACTGAGAAGTCAAAGATTTTGGACACCCGCAGGGGCGGTTGCATGCAAAAGAGTTTAAACCTTAATGGAGAATATTTTCAAAAACAATAAAGCGATTTTCGATGATTAATATTTGTAGCTGTTCTCTAATCTCGAAATATAAAAGCCAAACCCCGTAGCATAAGTGTTGAAAAATAATTTAAAAATTTAAACGTCGAGAATGCATGAGTGCGCCGAATGCGCGAAATCCGCCGCTCTAATTCGGTTTCATTCAAATGAAGCTTTTCAGAACCGGAAACCATTTGCGCAGGAAATGGTTTTGATATTAACGCTGCAGTGATTTTCATCTACTTCTCTATACATGTAAACCAGATATGTATGTACGAGTATGTGAACGAGAAAGGGTTTACGAGTATTTTCCATTCGCATGAATATGTATGCATTTTCATAGACATTTGTGCCATGTCCTTGTTAACGCTTGCTCAACTGTCATACTTTCCAATGAATGAGTCGCCAATCAGCATTCATTGTATCACGAGTGCGTACACTGAGAAAAGAAAATTGTATTGATAAAATTATGCAATTTGATTATAGCTCTATGATTTTCAACTTAACAATTTTTTTTCTAAACACACATGCTGCCAAGGAGATTGAATTACATAATTAGGGAATGATTTTTAGATTTTTCATATTATACATAAAATGTAATAAAACTTTTTAGAAATTTTGGATTTTTCTCTGTCTATTTATCGACTATATTTTCTGTTTCTTTTTTTTTTTTGAAATCAGAACAAGTTTCCTAACAAAACGAGACGGCGACTTTCATTTGACAAGCCTCAAAATATGAAACCAATCATGAAATTTCGAAATATGTTAAGAAATATGCGAAAGTCAAATACATATATAAAGCTGTATTAAAAACCTGTTTTTCCTAAATCGGGTTTTTCGCTTTTCATTTCCCAAAATTAGAGGTAACAATGTTGGACTGAAAGTATTCCCAATTATCTATTTTACACACTTTACAAAACCTCCTGTTTTCCAGCTTATGATGAAGGCTTTTAGTATTAAAATTTTAAATATTCTATTAAAATAGGGATATTGTCGAGATTTATCTGAAGATGTTGTTTTTTAATATGTTTATTATTTCTCTTTTGGTACGACTTGTCGGGTAATATATGATTCGTGAAATTATGCAACCTTATTTTAAAATCTTCGGCAACCCGTCAAATTGAACCAACTTCGTCATTACCTTAATTCTCATAAACAAACATACATATGTTTATATAAAGTATAGTAATGTAGATGTTTCCGGGGGACGGATCCATGTGGAGAAGTTCACGCAAGTGAGTCAAGTTTTAGACTGCCAGACACTTGGCTCACTTGGCTGGTAGGCAAAGAAGGTATCTTCGGCTCAACTGTCGGAAAATTTAGCCTCCACGACGAAACATCCCCCAATGGGTTGAGGCTGATAGACTTCGCCGGGTACCCAAATATTAAATGTTAGTCTGTAATACTAGATTCCAGCGAAAGAAAATTCAGCAAGCTACTTGGCTGTCTCCTGATCGTTAAACACAAAACCATCGATCATGTTTTGACAGACGGAAGATTTGTATACAGTGGTTTAGATGTCCGCACGTTCTGAGGACCTAACATCGACTGGGATCACTATCTTGTCGCAGCGAAGATACGCACGCGCCTCTGTGTATGAAAGAACGCCCGTCATAAAGAAGGTTTGACGTCGAAAAGCTGCAATCACAACAAACAGATGAACGGCTTTCTGCTCGGCTTGCACACCTGCTTTCTGAGAGCATTCATCAGCAATTTGATACCTATAAGGGAACTGTGGAACGGCATCTCAAACTCTCTACGTACCGACGCTAAGGAGACAATTGGTTTTCGGCGGTGCCAGAAAAAGAACTTGTACGATGAGGACTGCCTGCCTCGTAACCTTACGATCGACCACAACACATATGGAGTGGGATATATACTGAGAACTAAAGAGGGCAGCAAGAAAAAAGAAAGAGGCCGAAATGCGTGAGTATGAAGAGCTTGAGAAGCTACCCGACAAGGGCAATGCTCGAAAATTCTACGAAAAGATACGGCGACTTACGGAATGTTTCAAGACCAGAGCAAACTCTTGTAGGGCCCAGAGGAGTAAACTAGTGATGGATGCCCAGAGTATAATAAACACTTCTGCAGCCTGATGAAGGGCAGTGAAAATGAAAACACCAGGAGATGGTGAACCCGAAACCTCAATATATGACGATGGAAAAGACATTCCATTACCAGATTATGTCGAAGCAGAATAGCTATTGCCCGCGTAAAGAAATAACTGTCATCAAACAAACAGGCATCGCATTCGCGACTCGGCTCCCACGTCACTGTTGATATTCATAACTTCGGGATCATAGATAATAGAGGACAACCTCCACTCCGTTGGAAGGATCAGATGGAGAGTGACCTGGCTTTTATTATATAAAATTATTACCATAAGTTGATTATAAAAAATATTCTTATACGTAAAACTCAATTATCACGACACAATTCTTCAATTCGCGACATCTGTAAGTCTAGCGCTGCTCCCAAAAAGTCCAAATCAACATGTAGAGTCTTCAGAGTTTCTTGGCACAAATTTCATCCAAAAGCCTTCTTTTGGTATTAATGTAAATCCGACAATGGAATCCATTAGATTTTTGCACGTCTTCTCCGTGCGGCGAATTTCAAAATTCAAAATAAGATGGTATATTAATGTTTTGACTTCCATCAATGCCAAACGATTGCCTAAATAAGAAGACAGAGTATTCGTATACAATAGGTTTGATAAGGTGTGTGTTTGCCTTCGTTTTCTTACCTATACACATCCTGGGCCCCAAACCAAAGGGTAAATAACTCATAACCTCGATTTTATTTTTATTTTCATCGGAAAACCGTTCGGGGTCAAATTTGTCCGGATTTGGATAATATATGGGGTCCCGATGAATACCAATTATGGGTACAAATATGTTATCGCCTTTTTTGAATTCTGTAATTAGATTTCCCTCGTCATCTTTAAGCGTGTAGTCCATAGAACAAATGCGATCTGTTAGTAGCACTGGTGGCCACTTACGTAACGATTCTGAAATAACCATATCCAAATATTTTAACTTCATGAGAACATCGTAGTTTAATGGCTTTCCCTCCAGTGATCTTTCAGTTTCTAATATCTCTTCATAAAGCTTATCTTGAATATCAGAATTTTCAAGCAGCTCATGTGCTGTGAAACACAAACAGGCAGATACAGTTTCAAAACCGGCAACAAAGAACAGCGTACACTGAGCCAGAAGATCCTCATCGGTGAATTCAATATGTTCTCCCACTAAGCTCGATTTATTCTCCTCGTAATGCTGTTTGGCTTCCATCAAAAGATGGATCATGTCGGGACGAATAATATTATGCTCTTTGCGATATTTCATTGCATCGAATACTAAGTGATTGAAATAATTAAAGATTTTGTCATCAAATAATTTTATACGTAAAGCCTAAAAGAAGATAAAGATTTGTATAAAGACGATAGTTTGAAAACAACTGCAAATTTCCATACTGCTACTAACCTTCATTACTTTCGGAATCAGACCAAACAAAAACGCTTTAAAAAGTGTAAAACCAGTGAATTCAGTGATCGCTTTTCCAGTTCGGTAAAATTCATTGTTTCGATCTTTAAATGAATTAGTTTGTATACCGAATGCTGTGGATGCTATTGCGTCGTTTGTGAACCTCGTGAAGAAATCTTTCATTTCAATATCCACTTCATTGTTTTTACCATTTTTGCACTCATTGGCGATGTAGTTAACTGCTTGGACCACACATTCGTTAACCAATTGAAGCATCAATCGCATCTTACTTCCGGTGAATGATGGTGACAGACTATTTCGCATTTCTCGCCATTTGTTATCCTTCAAAACGATCAAACTTTTTGAAAGGAATGTGTTGCCACCTTCTTCACCACCGCCGATAGAATTATGGTTTGGGAATGTGTCGAAATCTTTGATGCCAACCTTTTTGATAAGATCCAGGTGAGGAATATAAATGTTTACGTCACGCATTGAATAGATTCCATAAACTTTCCTGCAAATTTTAAAATTTATGAAAATTTTTTTATAAAAGATTAAATTCTATCAACCACATTATAGTTTGCTTGCGCTTTGTTTTTTGCTTTTGTTTTAGGATAAAATATAATGTTTTTTTAAACTAAATAGGGGCTGCCACTGGATTCGATGGGCGTTGATCTAAAAGGCCATTTCTCTTAGGGCCATTTCTTAGAAGCACCATTTAGTTTTTAAATAACAAATAAATTTAAATGCGTTTCTTACATGATATAATAATTTAAAGGTAGTTTCACTCTCTCTTCGCAGTCGGCTTCATAGCTATCTGACATTAAATGTTTTACGCCTTTTTGATGCTACCTTCTTCTCTTAAAAAAAATCTACTATTTCTAAATAAAAAATATATGGAGAATTTTCATATTTTTTTAAATGTTTTAAACATTCAAAAATCATTTATTATATTGGTTTTTCCAACTCCTGATAGTGGCCTTCATCGAGTGTTTGCCTTTCATGATTTCTGTATTACAACTTTTGTAAATTTTTAGGAAAGTATCAGAAAGGTAAGAAATTCTCTCACAAAAATTTAAATTGAATTCAAGAAGATGAGGGGCTGGCTGGATTTGCCCTATCTCACCGTTTTGATAGATGTTTCAAGGAAATTTTGTAAACAAACAGGATATTGTTTTAATACTTTTTAAGAGCAGTGCAAATTCATTATAAAAATCTAATAATTACTCTAAAAGCCTAATAATGACTCCAAACACTTTTGAATTCAACTTAACCGCTATATATGTATATTGATATTTGTCAGTTAGTTAGTTAAACAGCTTGCTCGATCTGAAGAAGATTCCTCTCACCTTTCCAGATGCTCAAACCAATTGGTGTATTTTACATAGTACAGGAGATTTATGATGGCTACAAAAGCAAGCTATGCTAATCAATCGAAGAAGATGATTCCGAGAAATCGGTAACGGACTGCAGAATTTACCGGAGTTATGACTTTCCCTATCCGGTGAGCTCATCGACTCCGCAGTTCTTTGGGCGTTCCAATGACCAAACCACGGACATTTCGCATATATTTGAGTTTTAAAAAAAAGTAAACATGTCAGCTCTTTCCATTTTCTATCCAGCAAATCCTTTTCTTAAAAAAAAAACGGCTTGAAACTAAATATTTTAATAGATCTATAAACATATGTACATATATTTGTATTCAATATTATAGCATCTGCTTAGATGTTAACCCAGAAAATACTTAAAAAATCTCCAAATTGAAAATTTTATACGTGACAAGATCAAACATTTCTGAGCAAACACGTTTAGTATTAAAAATTTCGAAGTGAAACTACCTTATATAATTTTTTTTATCATGGTTTCTATATTGTCGATATCAAGATAATGCGAGGATTATTAGGTAACACTATCGTCATTTCAAATTCCACGCAGAGATTCAGCGCACTTACCACCACGAGTAAAGTACTGAAGAAATATCTTGTTACCATCCTTGCTCCTTCCGATTACTGTTTTTTTTTGACAGATGTAAAACCTTTTGGGGGTCAATGGTCACAGAGGACTAAATTTTTAAGTGATGACATTCGAAAATACCGGAGAGATAGGAAAAAGTAGTCGCTTCCGACGGACTTTAAACGTCGTATTTTTTTTTATTTTTTTTTTCAATAAAAACAATTTATGGAACTGAAAACCTGAACTGGTAGTCATAAAATACAATTTTTCTTCATATGCAGTTACCATATACGTATATATCGCCGGACAGACGATGAAGCACCAATCGGTCATAAAGTGTTTGCTCTTTACTTTGCTCTGTTTTAATTCTATTACAAATTGTTCAACGAAATAATTAACAAACCTGCTTTTGAAATCGCAATAATTATCGATGATAAATTTCATAAAAGATGATTTTCCCAATAACACGTTTATATTGAAATTTCCAATCAATGCACTTGGTTTATGGTGTGGTATTCCTCTGTCCCGAAGAATATGATAATTGGAAACACTCCATTTGTACAATAAATACAAGGCTACCGCGGAAAGTATTATAATTTCGATATAAGTCATCGCGTAGCTTTGCACTCTAATTGTTCAATAACACAGCTAATGTTAGATTTATTCAAAAAAAAAGATAGTATTTGTCGCACAGTGAGATAGTGAGAGAGAAGGTGAAGTAAAAATTATTATAATTGATTGAATAATTGCAGACAAAGTTGACTTCTATCGCTTCTAGACGCGCTCAATGAACTAAAGAGGGTATAGCAGCGTAACAGTCAGCGATGTTGATGAAATTATTAAAGCTTTCTACTTTAATACTGAGAGAAAAAAGCGAAGAGAGCATGGGCTAAGCGTAAAATAAAATAATTGTTTACGATTTCATTGATAAAAGATAAGGCTTTTTCTAAATAAAAACAAAACACTGAACTTTTATGACTGCTGTTGGTTGTGCATTTTATTTTTTTATATATAATATATTTGTATTATCGATACATGTATGATAACAGTTAATTTGGAATTGCAGAAATAATTTCTTGCAAATTTAAAGACTTTCATCATCTTTATCTGATATGATTTTGTGATAACATTCATATAAAGTAATTTGCTTTAAATAACTGGTTCCTTTTTAATACAGGAGTCTAAGAAAAAATGAACGGGTATTTCTTTCAGTTTATGGTTTCAGCCGGACTGACAACAAAAAAGAGACGCGAATTCCAAATGGCGCCTGCCTTTGGTAGGCGATATCAACCACTCCAAGTGAAATAAATAAAAAATTTGTTTCACTATCTCCAAAAATATATGGTCTGAGACACTTCCATAAAAAACTGAAGAACCCAAAGAAAATCCATTATTATCATTTGTTGGAAAAACATTAAGATGCATAAATTAAAGGAGCAGCTCGGCCTAAAATTAAAAATAAAATAAAAAACGTATAAATAGTTACATATTGAAAGTGATTTTGATCAAAGTCTTATTTAAATTACAAACTGGTTCAAAATATATAAGATTCTTTTAAAATATAAAAAAAATACTTTTCCCTACCAGAAAAAAACAGAAGTTGAAAAGTTTATAGTTTATGTTAATTGAGTTTTAATCTATGCAAATAAGTAGATATCAATTTTTTATAAATTTTATTAAAGTAAAAAATAAATAATTTCCATTGGAAATACATTGTATATAACCGCCTCCGAACGGCTGTTGGAATCTTATAAGGAGTTTGTTTGTTTTATGTTAGAAATACACTCGGAGGAGTTGACATTTCCTGTCAAAGGCCGACATCAGTCAAAAGAAATATTTTTGGGTTATTAATGATCATAATCTTCCTCGCTTCATAGTAGTACGCATTGCTATACATTCGACTACTGTGGCCGCCATTCGAAATATACTCGTACAATAAAGCCGAAAATAGTAACTTACCATTTTATAACAGCTTAGAGGATTTTTGAACTCGCTTTTCCTTCGTTCAGTTTTGTTCAGCCCTCGAGAGTGGCGGATGAGTTTTTATTAAAAACTAGAATTTTCAAGTCAGATAAAACTCGATTTACTTTACTTGTCAAAGAGGAAATCACAAAACATTAAATCTTAAAACAATGTTCAATAATTTTCGACAAATCAACAGACTTAATTCTATTTTTTTTCACCAAAAACGCTAAAGCTGATATACATACATATATGTAAACGATAATTTTATTTTATGATCCTGGTATAATATATACATATGTATGTACGTGTATGTACATAAGAATGCACTTAGATTTATGGTGTGATAATATAAATATTGAGTATGACGCCAGGGAGCAGCAGTCTCCTTTACAATATATTGTATGTACGAGTATACAATGTATTCGCCAAGAAGGAGGAAAATTCGAAAAATGTGCAGCCAGCCAATGTTAAATACTTTGGGGCAACTTCAGTAAATATTTGTCTACAACTAAAGTGACTATCGCTGCCATCAAACTTAACTGCCACACATAAAAAAAGGAAGATGATGCGTGCAAACGACTGGCAGGAGTCCAGCGTTCAATATTATGATACTTGACTCAGTGGGGCAGTGTAAGGATTTCATATACATATATAAATACATCATATCATTATTATATTTTACTTATGTTTTGATAGTTGCGTATAGTTTTTCGAAAAAAAATTAAAAGATTGAAGAGTTATTTGAAAATTGTTAACATACATACATATATAATTTCGATAAGCCATTGAGCTTTGACATAATAAATTCAATTAAAATTAAATGTGTTTTCAGGTAATTTTTATGTGGAATTTTTTTGGGTTTTTAGTTTTATGAAATTGTCTCAGATCATATATTTTTGGGAAATAGTGAAAAAATTACAACAACAGTTTTGGACGGTAGAAGTTATAGCAGCTATTTCGGAAACCACGACATTTCCTCTTCAGACTTCTTTATCCAGACACCTCTCTTCGATTTGGATTCGAACTTGGGATGCCCACACCACGAGCCAATGGTTATCCCATTACATTAAAATTAAATTTTCTGTGTGGAAAAAAGTTAAGTTGAAAACCTCGTTAAAAAAAATAAAAAGGGGGTCAATAAAATGTTTCATAGCTTGGCTAATAGTCCGCCAATTTTGGTAGCGCTGGGAAATACGAAAAGAGAAATACGTTACCTTCAATCTCAAAACTTCAAGAAGTTACGAACATTTGAATTTACATTAATATCTAAGAATATAAAAATCTATTTAATATTGCAGGGGAAAGTCATGGGTTCAAATACTAAGCAGACAAAAATCTAAAAAGTATAAAAAATTCGAATTGCGGTCGCCTCTTGGCAGGAAATTTCACTCCCTCCGTATTTCGTATTTCCGATACGACATAAAAATTTCATTAAAAATCCTCAACCACTCAGAAGCGGCTTAAAATAAACTGTACGACCCACCATTTGTTGGAAAAAAACGTCAAGACGCATACCTCAAATTAAAAGGGCGATTAATATGCAATGTCCAAGTAAGTAAAGGGTGGTTAAATTGTAAGGGCCGATGTTGAATGTGAACCACACCTAAACGCCAAGTTTTTTTACGAATTTAATTTGACATTTCTCTATTTCAGACTTACTCAATTTGAACCATGGAGAGATATTGGACACAATCCAACAACGTGTTAAAGTTATCCAGACTTATTATGAAAATTTTCGAAGAAAATCATCTTCAGTGATGAGGTACATTTTCACCTCAGTGGATTCGTCAATAAACAGAATTGCCGCATTTGGGCGAATGAGAATCCAAGAGTGATTGTCGAAAAACCAATGCACCCACAAAGAGTGACTGTTTGGTACGGTTTATGGGCTGTCGGCATCATTGGGCCGTATTTTTTCCAAAATGAGGCCGGTCAGGCAGTTACTGTGAATGGTGTTCGCTATCGTGAGATGATAACGAATTTTTTATGGCCACAATTGGAAGATATGGATGTGGACGATATGTGGTTTCAGCAGGACGGTGCCACTTGCCACACAGCTAACGAAACAATGGCTCTTTTGCGCAACAAATTCAATGGCCGTGTTATCTCACGTAATGGCGATGTCAATTGGCCCCCAAGATCATGTGATTTGACACCGTTGGACTTTTTTCTCTGGGGTTATTTGAAAGAAAAGGTGTACGTCGATAAGCCAGCAACAATTCAAGAGCTAAAGGATGAGATAATTCGGCACATTAACGGCATAGAAACTCCATTATGCCTCAGCGTCATCGAAAATTTGGACCATCGTATGGAGGTGTGCCGCCGAGGTCGCGGCGCTCATTTGGCCGATATTTTGTTACATACATAATTGAGTAATACCAATATATCATAATAAAATAAAATTTCAATAATTTCCTAAATAGTTTGTGTTTTATTCAAAATCAACATCGGCCCTTGAAAATTTAACTACCCTTTACATACATGTATCGACCATTAAATAGATACTCAACTGTTGCTGTTGTGTTGTTGTTTGCCAGCTGATAAGCATTACATTAACCCGCTGGTCAGTTTTATTGCGATCTAAAGCAGTCGTCGTCTTCTTCTCTGCATTTCCCACATATGCCACTGCTGCGGGCGTGATGAGCTTGTTCCGATTACGATCAACTTCACTTTGCCTTCAAATTCTGCTATAGAATTATTATTATTTTTTGTTTTTTTGGAAAAGATGATGTTCCCTGAAATTCAATGTTAGAGTTGGCACTTGCCAAGCTGTTGAAAAGTTATGATTTTTAACAGGACGATCCGGATATGATAGTAGGATGTGTTGGACGACATATACGATACGATAATTAAGAAACAACGCTGTTTAGTTCATGTCGTCCGTATGGGCTTTGGTTTGGTTTTCGACGCAGTACTCACATGAGGATGCAGAAGAAGAGAATATGTGTTTTACTTCATTGGAAAAGTGAAGAAGGATATGGCTTTACTAGGTGCCTCCAATTGGCAACATAGAGCGATAAATTCAATAAAAAAATGCAAAAAAAAGGAAAATCAAACCATTTCACTAAATAATCATTAACATACGCTTAAAATAGATACTTCATATGAAAAATATGTTTTTTTTTTCATGTTCACGGCAATGTCCCTTGGAATAAGTAATTCATCCAGTGCACGAATTTAGTACAATTTTGAAATATTATTTAAGTATGTATATATGTCAGGACGGTTCGCAGCCAGAGTACCATTGCATGCAATATTTATGAACGTTGTTTACAGTACTCTAAGTCGCGCAAATTGACGAATGCCTCTTTTTCCATATTTGGAAAAATATCTGAAGAGAAATCAAAGCTCAATTTTTATCAAGAGCTTTAGCTTTTGAGAAACTAATATCCATATTTGTATGTATTTACACTCATTCTCTACACATGCATACATTTAAGAGTATTTGCTTTATATTATTGTCGCCATGAACTTGATAAATACAATAAAATAACCGGTATTTGTTAACTTTTGTTTATGAGTAATCAATATCGAGATGAGAGGGCGTGACAATATTTAATATTCAGTGGAGGGTAGCGATAACTGTGTTTATAAATGAATAATTTTGTTAAATTAACTTGATAATTACGATACGTTCATATATTTGTATTTGTATATCACTTTGATTAAATTTAGATCAAGATAAATAACAAGATTAAGTGCAATGCATACAATTTCAAGCGCTTCATATGCGCCAAAACAGCAACATACTTAAATTATATGTACGAGTACGAGTACGAGTACTTATGTGTATGCATATATGTATATACATTTATAATGTGATACAACAGAACTTAAGACTCTATACACGAGGCACTAGCCGAACCCAGAAGCCGCCCATGGGGTTGATTTGGAAACCCCTTATATCATCCATAATATTTTCCACGGTTTTTGGGGAACGTTCCAGCTTGAAATCCAAAATCATATAGTACATCATGGCCTTGGCTTGCATTAGCGCATATCGATTACCTGTAAATAAATAATTAATAATTAATATTTGTAAATACGTGTATACTAAACTAATTTTTTACTCACCAATGCACATGCGCGGTCCAACACCAAAAGGTAGATACGTAAAAGGCTGAATATTATCCTTATTTTCATCATTAAAGCGTTCGGGTTTAAATGATTCGGGATCTTCAAAATATTTATCGTCATAGTGTAACCCTACTATGGGGAACCAGACATAGTCATTAGCCTTAAATTTAAATATTATATTTCCATCGTCATCGGTGAGATCATAATCTTTAGAGCATAACCGATCAGTAAACCCAGCAAGGTTCCACTTGCGTAATGTTTCAGAGGTGACCAAATCCATATATTTCATTTTCATTACTGCCTCATATGACAACGGTTTGCCACCAAGTTCATCGCGCACTTCCAATACCTCCTCGTATAGACGCTGCTGTGCATCGGGGTTTTCCATCAGCTCATGGCAGATAGCCGAAGTAAAGTTTGCGTTGTTTTCAAAAGCGGCAAAAAAGAAAATGAAACACTGTGCCACTATATCGTCGTCGGACCAGTTCTGGTCGGACTCTTCTTTGGCCTCAATCAGCAATTGGATCATATCAGGTCTTTGGATTTTATTTTCCTGCCGATATTTCATTGTATCTATAACTAATCGCTTAAAGTAATCCGTTTTATCGGTATCGAATACTTTGTATCCAAGAATCTTAAATTAATGAAATACAAAAGAAAATAATAATTTAATAAACAGAGACAAACAATGCATTCAAATAGAAATAGTTTTTTAAAGACATAATAATTTTTAGAATGTGCATTTTTGTGCCTACCTTTTGAACAATTGGCATGGTGTTGGCAACAAAGAACTTAATCATTTGCTTTCCACGGAAATTTGAGATCGACTGACCGATCAAGTAAAACTCATTATTTGGACTTTCATATGAATTGACCTTGAGTCCAAAGGCAGTTGAAGCGATGATGTCATTTGAAAGGCGTGTGAACAAACCCTTAAGTTCAATATCATGATGTTTGCCGCCTTTAGTAAGATCTCGAAGCCGGTCCAGACATTCATTCAGACACTCATTCATCAAACTAAACATGGCGCGCATTTTGGAGGCGGTGAAAACTGGTGAAAGTGTATTACGCATATTCCTCCAACGCTGATCTTTCATAACGGTCAACATGCCATTTATTAGAGGATCATCATCGGCTTTGAAGAAAGGGGTGTGATTAACAAAGAAGTCAAAGTCCTTCACTGTCATTTTTTTAATATACTCTGGATTTTGTACCACGAAAACGGGTGAGCGAAAATTGTAGAAGCCAACGATTTCACTGAAAACGAAACATTTACTCGTATTAAGAAACAATAAGTTATAAAATAATACCAAAGGAACAAAAACGTTAAAAAAGAGATTTTTGTTTTTATTGATGATATCCAAACCACATTGTTAGATTTTACTACTTGCTTCCCGATCAAATCAAATTTATTTCGATAACAAACCTGCGGACTTTCTAGTGCCGTTTTCTCTTGATCATCATGTCCGAACGACAACCTGCTCTTCATATTTTCAATTGTTTTACTATGCAGAAACGGACCAGTTTCGCATCAAATCATCGTCAAATCTTTTGTAGCAGATCCTACGTAATGCCAATGTTTGTACATATTATTAATAGAAATGTACTTGAACTCAAGCATACTTTGAGATATTAAAAGAAATATATTCGTATGGACTCGCTCATTTATATATAAATGTACACGTATATCCATATATGCACATTTGTCACTGGAGCGATTAGATTCGTTGAATTATCTTTCTAATGCACATACATACATATGTATGTATATATGATACCAGTATGTAGTTTCAATTGCAATATGCGCATTTTTATTTAACACACTTTATTGTGCAATTATGATGCAAGTGTCGTACCTTTTCTGCGTGGGTATAGGCCGATATTAATATGTATGTAGGTATATGTAAACACTTTGTAAACCTCTGTTTAGGCCTGACTCTCCTGCTTAGACAAGTTGCAGTTTAACAATTATTAAAATAAGATATTTTGATAAACACACACACACACACCCACACACCACATTTGTCGCACAAGTGCGATTGTATCGTGAATGAGTGAAATCGGACGATGACCACTCCAGCAATCCGTTGTGATAAGAAAACGCAAAAACCTTTTCAATTCAAAATCGTTCTCATAAAACGCTGAAAAATGTTAATATATTATACAATAACACCAAATACGAGTATTCATTATTTGGTGGTGATGAGAAAGTGTTTAGAAAGTATTTCAGTTGAACATGTGCCTCGCAAGAAACTTGAGCGGATTCCAAAAATTTTGTTGTCATATTTCTTACGGTTTATCCAAATTAATTGTATATTACTACGACTATACTTCTCTTACATATAACAGTCTCTCGAATTTCTAATATATTTCCAAACTAAATTAAGGCCTTTAGCTCACTAAAAAACGTATAACAAAAAAAAAATTAATTGTAAGGCCGCAAAAAACAATTCTAAATTAATTCTGGTTGCATATACATATACGAGTATATACGAAAACCAAGCAAGAACGTGTTTTAATCGACAAATTTGTTACATATATTAGAAAACTCGGCACTCCGAAGCTATAAGATTCTAATAAAATTATCAATTGAATGATCACCGGTGAAATTTGATCAATTTCAATTCCCGCAATTTTTTAAAATGTACTTACGATTCGAATAACACGAAAATTATACATATACGAGTATATCAAGTTAATGTATATTTTTTGTTATTAAACAATTCAAATTTTGTTGCTTACAACGTTATTAGCGGTGACAACTGAATAGTTCTTTTTCACATTTCATAAGTTTTAATTTTAAAATAATCTCAGTTTTAATGCGGCAACATATAAGCAGAAATGGTAACAGTTAGTTAGCATCGAATAATACACGTATATATTATTACTACCTTTACAAATACAATGGCTTATGCACTTACTGTTGTTTGTTGCGTTTGTAAAAATTTAGAACAGTCTTATTGAAACCTTCTCTATTTAAAACCACCGCTCCGGCGTTGCCCACCAGGGGCCATGGCTCTTCAAATGGCACACCGCGCTCTTTGAATGTGTTGTACTTAAGTGTTGCCCATTTGTAGAAAATGTACAGGAGCAGCAAGGACACAAGTCCCAATTCGATAAACACCATCTCTTCAAAATATAACTATTCCGTTAATTTTATTTCACAACTGTTCAAATTGAAAGTTTAAATAAGACTAAAAAGATATTTGAATTTCACTTAAAACAAAGTATTTCATAAATATTCTTAACAACGGCGCACGGCAAAAGCTTTACAAAATACTCGTGCATATCTTCTTTGTATTCGTATGTGTGTGTGTGTGTGTGTGTGTGTGTATGTTGAAGCTTTGTGTTTGTCGCTGTCGCCAACTGAGTGAGATCAAAGCTACGAAGTTTGAAAAATAACGGAATGTTAATAAATTAATATATTTATTTGAGTACAAATGATCCATTTGCTATATATTTAATTTAAGGATTATGGAATATGTATTGAATAATTGATTAAATATGTTAATTTAACTTCGTTATTTTTTACCGTATATTCTAAAACATATCAGTTTCTTTTTTGAAAAATTTACTCAAATGAAAATTTTGTGAAAACGGTTTTTTCAAACTGAAAATGGTATCAAATGAAAGAAAGAGAAAGAAGAACAATTCTTGTTTTTAAAATAGTTTATAAATTTATAAGCGTTATTATCTCAAAACTATCGACCGATAATATTAACTTCTTCCCGTAAACTTGAGAGCCAAATGATGCAATTTATCGTGAAATGCTGGTATGGGTATTAAAGACCCTTCCACATTATTTATATGACATTAAAAACATTAAAATATTTACAAATCAGCCACCTATTTTCCACATATCCGAATACAAAAATTAAAAGATAATTTTCACCAACTTTTTATATTAAGCCAGGGAAAGATAAAAAATTAGCAGATGCTCTTTCTCGGCAGTACATTCATAATCATATCTCTACCGTGAAAACAGTTATTCGTCAAGAGTCCACTATTATTAATATTAATGCTATTAAACCCCTTGTAATTTTATGAAAAAAAAAACCACTGGTAGTTAAACCACTTTCAGCTCAAAATTTTTTACGATTTTTAAAGTACGTAGTCAAATCTGATGCTACTAATGAAATATTGAAATTTCAGCGGAAATACAACATGACAAAATTTCTTCATTCCCAGGTGTCAGATCTCGCCATACTAAGTTAATCGTTAGAGAACGTCAAACACTCCGAGTGTATTTCTGACATGAAATAAAAAGCTCCTCATAAAAATTCATCGGCCGTTCGGAGACGGCTTGGAATAAACTGTAGGTCCCTTCATTTTTTGGAGAAACCGTATATGGCTTCAGCGGTTACAAAGCGCCAATTATATACAAGGCATACGAGTATATCATCAATCATTATAGACTTAACAAATAAGGGATATATGTGGGGCTTGACACATATAAGAAAATTAATGGCCGGCAGAAACTTTATAAAATATTAAAAATACTGTTCAACACTTCCCTGTTTTAAAATTCAACGAAAGATTGCAGATAGGATGTTTCTAAATACACAATTCTACAGAACTACGGCCTAGCCAACGTACAAAAAATATACCTATGGCTTTGGGATGAAATAACAATGACATTTGTTGAAAATTCTTCTATTTGAGTTATTTAAATAAATAAAAACTGACTAAATTAGTTCAAGTATAAAAAAGCAAGGACCGCAATTCGAGTTCATGTTATTAGAGCCGTTTATTATAAACTCGTATAACTAATAAAATTGGTGAAGCGATATTCGCCGAACTCTTTAAATTTACGGTGAGCGTCTTGATATTTTCCGAATAAATGGAGGAGCTTCAAATTTATATTATAAGTTGCCTCTTAACGGGTGGCTGATTTTAGAAGTACGTGTAGTAGTATTTTATGTCCAGTGGCCTCCCTACCAAGTGAAGACCGCAGTTAGAAAAATTGTATTTTTACTTTTCTAAATTGTTTTCTATGAGTTCTAAAATTTTGGTATTTGAACATATTAAATTGATGTAGCGAATGCCCAACAATTTCCTGCCGTAAGGTACGAGTACAATGTGTTTAGGTCCAAAGCTAACAGCAAAAACAAAACACAATTATTTATTCCCCTACTATCACGTTCGTTTATGAACTCGTTTCGTTTCTACTTCAGTTATATATTTATACAGAAAACTGCTGATTGTCTTATTAAAATAAAAGGGTTTTTATTGAGATTTTACAACCTCTGGCTTTACGAATATAGTGAAATTTTGGTTGAAGTTATTGAAATTTTTAATAATTAGAAAAGGTTAATAATTTTTAAGTACCATCTTTCTCATCGGCTTTAAAGGACGGTGTGTGGTTAACAAAAACGTCAAAATCCTGAACTAATATTTTCTTAATATACTCTGGATTTGTCAGCACGTAAACGGGAGAGTGAAAATTGTAGAAGCCAACGATTCCACTGGAAGAAAAGAATCATATTTATTGTAACGGGTGTTTCAAGTAGAGGTACTTTTTTTCGAGCCGTATCAAGTTGTCTTGCTATTTTTGTTCAGTATTGCTTGGCATTTTATAATGGACAGATTTACGCCTGAACAACGTTTACAAATCGTTCAACTTTATTACGAAAATTCGCTATCTGTAAAGAATGTGTTTCGCGCGCTTCGCTCAACTTATGGTCAACATAATCGGCCCACTGAGCGTACTATTCGCTACCCCAACACCCATCTTGAGACCTAGCATTCATTATTGGATAATATTCGACCGAATAGATCACATCCATCACGCAGTGAAGAAAATATAGCGGCCGTAGCTGAGAGTGTACACGAAGACCGTGAAGAGCTGATTCGGCGCCGTTCATAGCAACTCGGATTGACGTATGGAACGACTTTGCTCATTTTACTTCGAGATCTTAAATTGAAAGAGTACAAAATACAGCTTACAAGAACTGAAGCCACTCGACCTTCTCAAGCGACATCGCTTCGCTCTATAGGCTTTTGAAAAGTTCCAAGAAGAGCCGACGTTTTCGAGATACATTTTGTTCAGTGATGAAGCCTATTTCTGTTTCAATGGGTAAGTAAACAAGCAAAATTGCCTCATTCGGGTCGAAGAGCAACCTGAAGAAATCCAAGAACTGCCATTTCATCCAGACAAAAAGGAGCCAGTTGGGTATGGTTTGTGGGCCGGTGGAATCATCGGTTTATATTTCTTCAAAAATGACGGGTGGACCATGGACAAATAAATAAAATAGAAAACAATTAAGCAAGTTTTACGCTCGAGTGAAAACGCACGTTAAATATTTCATTTCCGTATCTAGTCCAGGCCGGAAAATGCGCGCAAGTGATGAAAAGTAAATTTCCCAGTGTACGAGTTTTTCTATTTACAACCACAAGTATTCAAGTACATTCACCACAGCGAACTCGTGAGATTTTGTAGTGTTTTTAATTGAAATCGCTTAACATCAGATATACTATCGCCTATCTTCCGATCTATATATCTACTTCGCATACTAAATACTTCAGCCTGAACCTTGCTTGTGGGTGCTCAGCCCGTTTGTTTGGCTGTTAGCAGGCAAGAGGGTTTCCAACTATGTTTGTCAACCTTTGGGTTAATAAGACAGTGAGCGTGTTTTACATTGCAATCGACACCTGCAATATGTACATCTATTTGCTAGATTACCAATGAAATCATTAAATTGCTTGTCGGGTGGACAATAGATGTCGGAAATTACAATATTCTTTTCACGATTGAAGTTGCCTAAATGCCAGGGTCCGACCAACATCCAAATAAAAAAAAATAGTTTTTCTAATTGCTGTCGTCCGACGGCAAAGAATATCAACCCCTGCGAGTGTACATATTTCTGATATGAAATAAAAGCTCCTCATCAAAATCCATTGGCCGTTCGGAGGCGACGTAGAGTATGGTAAACAGTAGTTCCCTTCATTTGGAATAAACATCAATACGACTACCACAAATTGGAGGAGGAGCTCGTCCGAAATCCACTTCAGCGTACATCTAATATATAAAATTTTCGTGTCACAGTGTTAGACACGATACTCCTCCGAAACGGCTTGACCGAATTAATGAAATTTTAGGTGCAAATTCAGTAGGTCTGACAATAACATAACATCTATTTTTCACACCGTCAAGTGGACCAGCGACTGGCTTATCTAATTTAAGGTGCGATTTATTTGAAATTCGGTACATACACGTAGGTGGCTCTTCTCTCCGGGAAGTGGAGCAATGTCAATGGTAAAACGAAAAAATTTGTAATCCGCAAGTATTGAGTAAATAAAGCATGATAAAAAGATATCCCATTATTCATTTTCCATACATTCAATATAGCTATATATAGTCTCGTTTTGCAGCCCTTTCTTGCATACTATACGTATTAATAGTGCCATGTCGAAATCGTGCAGAACAGTCGAGCAGTTGAACTACATAATAAGGTGGTAGAGAAATATGTACACGTATGTACGAGACTAGTGCTCCACTTGAATACATTTCACATTCTCCTCCACCAGCTTAGACAATTTGAGTATTGTTTTCAATTTCTATCTTTAATTAACTTTCTAATATTGGCTAAAAAGTAGTTGGTCAAACGATTTGTACGTCCTCCACAGCCACATTAAGAAATTAAACGGAAAGATTATTATTACTTTAACTGTAATGTCGATTAGATGTTTTCTTTTAAATTTGAGTAGAATTCGAGTTCGAGTTAAAATTTAAAGATACCATTAAACGACTTGGATTAACTCAGCAAGGACCAGTGTACCAGGCATACCATCAGTAAATTTAAACGAAGACGTAGATCACTTCAAGACGAATTTCGTGAAGGTCGTTCAAAATTAGTCGCTATTCCGGAAGCTTTTGATAACTGATCGCGTGCACAATTGGAGATATTATGGGACCAGCTTATATTCAATACTGCATAAACATTTGACTGTAAAAAAAAAGATATTCACGTTGAATTTCAGACAATTTAACTATCGTTCAAATACTCGTAAACTCGGGTATGGGTATGTAGAGATGAGGCTGGAATGATATGCCGTGTTTTGTTCGTAGAAAGAGAACTACTATCTACAACTTCAATATTGTGACCGTTAACTGTATGTTTGATAATATATATCCCGCATTGCGTACTGACATTCGGAAGGCTCGGGTTCAAATCCCGGTGCCAGCAACATCCAAAAGTTATGGAAAATTAATTTAAAAATAAAAAATTAAGTTAAATTTTCTAATTGCGGTCGCCCCTCGGCAGGGAATGTCCACCTCTCCGAGTGTATTACGGACATGAAATAAAGCTCCTTATAAAAAACCATCAGCCGTTCGGAGGCGGATAAGTATAAACTGTAGGTCCCTCCATTTGTTGGAAAAACATCAAGACGCAAAACCACAAATTGTCGAGGAGCTCGGCCGATTGCGGTTACAAAGCGCCAATTATATATATATATATATAGGTATATACATATTATATATATATATATCTAATTTTCTACTTCTTTCTTTTTTTTTTTGGTATTTTTACGCCGACTTTTTTCAAATCGTAATATATTTGCTTCACCTACTACTTGATAAAATGCGAGCAATTATCCAACAATTAATTATCGAATCTTGCACCGCACATGGTGTCACGATGTCTACAAATAGATGTAAGTGACAATTAGACAACCCATACATCCTATTAGCAATCGTGTTATCGTTCAGGAATGAAACAGTTTTGTACGTTACTAATGCGGCGACATATCTTAGATCCAATGCACTAGCAGAGTAAACGTGGAATACATATTAATGTAAGTAATGTATAATCAGTATGTCATTGCGGTGATAAGATTCGTTGCCGTATCTTGTACGTTTTTAAGGATACAGTTGAAAGTGGAATTACCATTTGTATTTAGCTCTTTTCGTTGCCTACTTGGTGGAAGTTTAGGCCAAACCACATTTTTTTTCTTTTTTTTTTTGCAGTAGTAGTTTTTGTAGATAGTAGATGCACGAATTCTAATGAAACTAAAACAAAACTTATGGATTAGCTTTGAATAAAAAATTCTATATTTCTACAGCTACTGGAATGCTGTGATGGGAACTTGACTCGAATATTGAGCGAACAGTGGGTTATCCGACTTCTTAAGAAATCGTGTGTCCGTCAATTATGTAGGTATATATATATATAAATTGACGGAAATTTATTAATTAATACACCAACAGAAGTCAGATTTGATGCACAAATATAAATTATTTAATAGTTTATTGTAAATTAATTAATGCAAAAACTATGCATATGTTTTTTGCTTCCGATCCCTTGAGTGATTAAGATTAATCGACCTAACTTAATCAATCTAATAGCCTTAGACAATTCCAAATACGTGCAAGGAATGATTAATAAGACCTCTATTTCTAAATCCGATTCCGCGGCTTTGAGGCGAAAAATAAGTGTGGAAAACTAAAAATATGTAAGTGATTATAATAGTTTCAAGTGGACCAAATTAAATCACTTTTCTCTTATAGCAGACCTTTTACTCCTAATTTTTTACTTATTAAGTGTACGCTTGAAGAAAATTGGGTAATATTAAAAACTTACTTTCAAATGGGTACAAAAAAATTTAAAATTGTCCAATTTTCAATGACCGCCTCGTACGAGTATTTGCAATTTGACCAGTTGGACTATTTTTTGCGAGATTCATTAAGGATCAGTGCTACGCCAACAACGTCCAAAGACAATTCATTTCTTAAAATACGAAACTGAGGTCACTATTGCAAGTATAGAGTGCCACACAACCCAAAATGTGTTGCAAAATTAGCTTGACAGATCAAACATATTGGTCTACTGCAAGGCCAGCTAACGCAGAAACTTCGTCTATCATGTGCGACATAATAAACATATAAGGGAATAATTAATGAAATGGGGCGCGTCTGAGGAATAATCGAAATATCCAACAAACCGGTGACCGAAAACCAGTAACAGTCCGGACTACCCTGAACCCGAAACCGATCGCGGAAGGTCGCGGTTGCATTTGCCTCTTACACTAAACCACTACTGATTTGTTCATCAGCTGCTATAAAATTGCATGGGGAAAAGAAGAGGGAATTTATTTAATTATTTAAAGCACTCAGTAAGTAGTTTTTGATACAGAAAAGCGAGTCAGAGGAATCAATGTTGGTGAAATGTGTATTAAAATCGTCAGGACTGCATCGTAACGATAAATTTCACGTTGCTCAAAAATGGCAATCGTTTCGGTTGAAACGTTTAGAAAAGCTATCGTTAAAACAGTTATCGAAATAAATTTTATTTCGTTTTTAAACGAAACGAAATGCTGTCATTAATGTTAATTCGTTAACAGATAATGTTAAATGTTAAAATTGATTGAATGTGCTGTTATACCTATAAGAGCCAGCAGTCATTTTAAAATTAACTTTAACGCTGAGTTTGTGCAGTTTCAACATTAACAACTTCTTTTCGTTTCGATAACTTGGCGCCGAAACGAAACAAAATCAATTCATTAAGTTTATTTTTTATATCGTTTCGTTTCGTTAGTTGATCCTCAATATTTTTTCTTAAAAATTAATGTAGCTGTGTTGTAAACACTTACTGTTTTTTATTGCGTTTATAAAAGTCCAACAAAGTCTTATTCAAACTTTCTTTATTTAACACCACCGCACCCATATTGCCCACCAGCGGTCATGGCTCTTCAAACGGCACACCGCGCTCTTTGAATGTGTTGTACTTAAGTGTTGCCCACTTGTAGAAAATGTACAGGAGCAGCAAGGACACAAGTTCCAATACGATGAACACAATCTCTTCAAAATATAACTATTCAGTTAATTTTATTTCACAACTTTTCAAATTGAAAGTATAAATTATTCTAAAAAGATATTGGAATTTTGCTTAAAAAAAAGTATTTTATGAGGTATTCTAAACAAAGGCATAACGATAAAACCTTACAAAATGCACCTACTTTAACCACTTTCACTGTGTGTGTGTGAGAAAGCTGCACACTGTAACTAAAACTTAAAAGTGATCTGTTAAAAGACTTTTTTCTAACTGGCCTGTTATTTAGGCTAAGACCTGGTGGAATCGAGTCGCGCGATGCGATGAAAATCGCTTAATCGCAAGTGACTTTTTTACTGGTGTCATCGCCTGCGATTGGGTTTTTGATACTAGAAGGACAGAAATATATCGATTAACTGTGTGGCCATAGATATATAAATAGAAGGGGAGGATATGCACCCCAACCAGTGGTCTATTGTGTCCTCCGATTCTTTCATATTTCTTCAATCAGTCCTAGCAGGCTAGAAGGGTTGATTGATTTAAGGTGATTTTGCTTAGGCTAAATGACTCCTAGATACCTCCGCTTTCTTCGCAATCAAACAGTATGTGCAAGGGTATCCCTGGTAAAAGTTCGCAGAAGCTACAGAGCTTGCATATCCTTGCGTAGTCTGCAATGCCCTGTTAGTATTCTTCAGTTATTCTTAATAACTAAAATGAAGTCTCTAAATCTTCTGGTATTGTGCAGTCCATAAGCATTTTTGAATGACTTAACCCGTCACTAGTACACCAATACCTGTTTCTTATTCCCTTTTCTTATTTTCTTAGCTCCTCTTTAATTGTATGAAGACCCATGGTGAAAAAAGATCCGCATCATTTGAAGCCGCTTCTCTCGCAAGTTTATCTGCAGTTTCATTCCCTTTAATACCTGTATGTCCCGGAACCCAGATGAGCCGAACTTTGTTTCGTTTCACCTGTTTAAGATCCTTGACACATTCCCATACCAAAACAATTTAATTTTACATGATGATATCGCCTACTATACTTACTATATGTTAATTGACAGTCTATTTTTTAAGTATACATCTGCTAATGAGCTAATGGCAATAGCTTCGGCATGAAAGATGATAGGGTATTTTCGCATAAGTATGGATAACCTTGTTTTAGGGCCCGTAATACCCGCAACGTAATCATGTAGTGACTGACGGAAGGCATGTCTCCAGTGTTCTAGATGTGCCTACGTTCCGAGGACCTAACTTTGACTTGGCTCGCTATCTTGTCACAGCGAAGGTACGCATCCGCCTTTGAGTATCAAAGAACGCCGGTCAACAAACGGTTTGACGTCGAAAAGCTGCAATCACAACAAACGGCCGGATAGTTTGCTACTCGGCTTGCATACCTGCTTTCTGAGAGCAATTATCAGCAACTCGATATAAATTCCCTACATACCGCCGCTCCGGAAACAATTTTGCTAGTGCCAGAAAAAGAGATGAGAGATGATGAGAAATGTCAAACTGTATGGACAGAAAACAGACTGCTTACCTCGCAGCCTTACGATCGACTGGGATAGATACCGAGAGCAGAAGTGGGAAGCAACACGCATTTGCAGGCGAAAGAAGAAACAGCTTCTTTGCCGAATATGGTCGGATGAAAGCATGCCTGGGGATTGGAACTTAAGTCTACTCTGCCCAATATATAAAAAGAGGGATACCACGGAACTAACATCTTTAAGACCTCGTATTCTAACAAGCGTATTGTGTGAAAGACTGAAGCCTACCGAAAATAAGCTGATTGGACCTTACCAATCACGACAGTGGATTTTACGCACCGGAGTTGGTCGTTATTTACCTTTCAGCCGATCTTATTCCACTCTAATTTTGAGTTATAGAGTTAGTTTATTAGTTATAGTTTTTATAAAATAAAATCAAAAAAGTACAATTAATAGTTATCAGTAATAACACATTTCCATTTAATTTTGTATTAAAAACTAACTGCTTCGAGGTACCAGTCTGACCCAGAATCCCCCTAATGGATTTACTTGGAATCCGCGTACATCATCCATTATATTTTTGATCGTTTTTGGAGAACGTTCAATCTTGAAATCCAAAATCATATAGTACATCATGGCCTTGGCTTGCATTAGTGCATATCGGTTTCCTATTAAATAGAGGTACTCATATATCATACTGTTAATATATTTATATAGTCTAAATTCTGTTACTCACCAATGCACATCCGCGGACCAACACCGAAAGGCAAATAAGTGTAAGGTTTAATGTTGTCCTTATTTTCTTCGCTGAATCGTTCAGGCTTAAATAAATTGGGGTCTTCAAAGTATCTCTCATCATTATGTAAACCCACAACAGGGAACCAAATACAGTCACCGGCTTTAAATTTAAAGATCAAATTGCCTTTTTCGTCGGTGAGATCGTAATCTTTTGAACATAAGCGATCAAGCGCTCCCGCCAATGACCATTTGCGTAACGTTTCCGAGGTAACCATATCCATGTAATTCATTTTCATTACTGCTTCATAAGTTAAGGGCTTACCAGCAAGTTGGTCACGCACTTCCAACGCCTCCTCGTAAAGGCGTTCCTGTACTTCAGGGTTTTCCATCAGCTCATGGCAGATAGTCGAAGTAAAGTTCGCGTTGTTTTCAAATGCAGCGAAAAAGAAAATGAAACACTGTGCCACAATATCGTCGTCGGACCAGTTTTGATCAGTCTCCTGTTTGGCTTCAATCAATAATTGGATCATATCAGGTCTATGTATTTTATTTTCCTGCCGATATTTCATTGCATCGATAACCAGTCGTTTGAAATAATCTGTTTTCTCAGCGTCAAACACTTTAAATCCAAGTATCTGTAATACAAATATATCGTAAATAAGTAATATTGCTTTGTTCTTAATAGCTTCGAAAGATAGTACATATATACGATTTTAACTAGTTCTTTAATGTTTCTTAAATTGTCCCGATCTTGCTACACGAAGACATAATTTATACTTTAGACTTTTATGTTTAGTAAATTATCGATCTCTTTTTACTTTTGCATGGTATGAAATGTGTATTTATAGATTTGTTAATTTCCTACTGTCCATTTATTGTAGGAATTTCAATAAAAATCGGCTAGACGCGATGTCAAATACGATATCTTTTTGTCTTAAATATACTTTTCATTTACGTCTCAACATACCTTCTGAACTAAGGGCATTGTATTGGCTATAAAGAACTTCAGCATTTGTTTTCCTCGAAAATTGGCAATAGCTTGTCCAATAGAATAAAATTCATTGTTCTGATCCACATACGAATTGACCTTAAGTCCGAATGCTGTAGAAGCGATAATATCGTTTGACAATCGTGTGAACCATCCTTTAAGTTCAATATCATGACTTGTGCCGCCTTTAGTTGCCTCACGAAGTCGATCCAAGCTTTCATTAAAACATTCGGTCATTAAACTAAACATGGCGCGCATTTTGGCCGCAGTGAAAATCGGTGTAAGTGTGTTCCTCATATTTTTCCAACGCTGATCCTTCATTACGGTCAGCATACCGTTTATAAGTGGATCATCTTGGGTGTTGAAAAATGGTGCATGATTTACGAAGAAATCAAAATCCTTCACAGTAATTTTCTTAATGTACTCTGGATTTTGAATCGAAAACATTGGTGAACGAAAATTATAAAAACCAACGATATCACTGAAAATTGAAAAAGGAAAAAGTTTTCATTACAAATCAAAAAAGAAATAATTTAATTTAATCACAACTACTGTACTCATATATTATATAAATTATCAGTGTAAACCTAATGTATAAGGATTTTCGATATCTCCAATCCAACACCTATCATTCGATCTAATATTTATGCTGTAGATAAAGTGATTTTCCAATTCTAAACTACACCCAATATTTTGCCTGAAATGGTACTTTTGATTAACTAAATCACCCTTACTCTTAGGATTACTAAAAACCGTAGTTATAAACTCGGTGGTACTTTTAAATTTAATCTATTTAGTTATGTTACATAATGAATTAATCTTCGACAAATTGAAAAATAATACTAATTTAAAGAAATTTATAAGGAAAAGAAACCGCTAAAGCGAAAGTCGTACTTTTTATATTTGCCACGATTCAAATAGATTGAATTTCCAACAATTTCGTGTTTACTAACTAAGGGTAAATATAAAATAGCATGTACCATTAGGATATCTCTGCCGATTTTGTTTGGAATTACCATAAATGAAAAGAGTACCAACAGGCTGATGTGTCGACATTTGTTCGTGTTATGTACATTGAAAGAACGAGTCGCCAGTGCTTTTAGTGACTTAATTTATAACCTAATTCACATCGTTTATAAAGACTTTTCATAAAGACTTAAACTTGGGAAATTCTTAAAATCGTAAGTTTCAAAATGGCTCTCTTCGTGTTCTCAATGTTGGATTCTTTTACCAGAGAGTTGCATATGCACGTAACTTGTGTGCTTGATTTTATTTTGAGCTAGTGTGAGCTTAATGCCACTGAGTGTGACTTTTCCTTATGGCGAAAATAATCGTTTATATTTTAGATTTATTTTTTTGAAATTTATTTCAAAGATAAGCAATAATTTTGATATTTACTATACCTACCTAATAAAATTGCCTCCCCCATACAATACATTGTGCATTGATCACATAAACCGATATTACTGCTATCCCTAAATTGGAGCGTTGAGCGCTAAACAACTGTTTAAAATCCTCATGCCCATACAATTTGTATGGGACATCGGACAATAATTTTCAATTTTGACAGCACCTTATATGATGAAGTTAGATGTGAAGGATAATATTTTGAAAGAAAGGAGAAAAAACGAAGAGGAATAGGCAAATAGGACAATCATATGGCAAATTAATGGTATTTTGCAAATAAAATTATAAATATTCACTGAGTAATTAATTTAACTGATGAATGCACACTTTTGCTGACCGATTAAGCTCGTAGTTTCTTAGCGCTCTTATTTTTGGATAGTGCGCGTTGCGCGTTGTTAGAAAATGCTACGCCGAACGCTCCAATTTAGGTACATATGTATGTCAGTTAATCAAAATAATTTAAACTATTAGTGCTCATATGATTCTTGCTCTTACTGCTGCAAAGTTAATTTATGTATACTTATAAAAATTTTATTTTGACTAGAAATAATTTAATTTTTTAATGGATCGCAAATGGCATATCATCTTACTGATTGTTGGAAAAGTGAGAAAATTTTATGTCAAGTCCGCCACTCATCTTGAGAGCTAAGCCTTATATAATATATTATCAAACACTCAATTGGAAACATTGTATTTTATTATACGAGGGTGGACCAAAAGGTGTTCCAGGTATTAATTATTAATAATAAAGAATATAATTATAGAAATTAATTTTTTTTATAAAAATAGAATTTTTAAGTTTACAGTTAAAAATCTCTAATTTTTACATTATAAAATATCCGACTGTCTTTAACCTAAAGCGATTCTAACGATAAGAAACCAATTTATCTTAATTAGGGTTTATGTTCTTTATTGCCGCTAAATTGTCATTTTGACAAGAGAAATCGTCGATTAGCTCAGCCCAGAAACATTAGCATTTATAAAACGATAAAACATGCTGCAAGGTCATAGGGAATGTCATGCCATTTCCCTCTTCTTCTTTCTCTCATTTTCAATTTTAAGTTTGTGTAAATGAAACATTCCTGGAAGAATTACAACCGCAGAACGAATTAATTTTGATAAAACATTCTCACAGGTACATTTGTATGTTTATATGTGTGTGCACCGTTAATTATATTGTTATTAAACTGATAGAAATAATTTTCAATTGTTGCATTTACTATTTATTGTATTGCAGATAACTAAATAAGTATATATGTATATATGTATATTGTATATATATAATTGGCGATTTATAACCGCTGAAGTGAATTTCAATATAAGTACCTATATATGGTACATATATTTAAGAGGGCATACAAACATACAAACATAGAGATGATGAATGCACATAGCAAGTAATTCCCCTGCAGGGTGAAGGTAGACTGGCTGGCAAAAATTCTAGTTAAATACCAGTATTTTGAAGATGAAATCATATCAGTTGGTTATTTGTTTACAGCTCACTAGTAACGGGAGTAAAAATAATTTCTACCTTCTATGTTGTTGTTATATCTAGCACACCACGTCAGAGTTCCATTCTCGTTTACGTTCTTTTGATGTAGGCAAAATGACTTTCATCGCTTAATTGTCATGTTACCAGAGTGCTGGAAAATTTATTTTTTTTATTAGAGTAGTTATTTCGTTTGCTAATAAGCTCTGTTAAAGTGCGAAGATCTTCTGATTACTCCCAAAATCGTTAGTAGTGGTTAGTAGCCACCCTGCGAACCCCGCGACTACTCCTTTCACGAGTGAAATATATACCACACGCGGACAAAGGAGTAATCCACAATTATGGTAACCACAATCCTTATAAAAAATATGGTCCCATTTACATTGCAATGTGCAAGGGCAAATAATCCCTCTCTGCATGACTCCCGAGTAATCCATGGATTACATATACACGTATGAATCTAGTTTTGAAACTAACCCAAAAAATAGTCCACGAAGTAGCTATAGGAGTTTTTACAGTGGATTATATTATGGAGTATATTCGAATCATCGACAAGGATTAGTTTTTGGATTAACCCAATGCACCATATGCTTCACAAATTTTTGCAGGGACGTGAGGTTCACGGACAAACTCATTTATACTATTTTTTTTTGTTGAATTTTTACTTAACCAAAAAACAAAAATGAGTTTGCCTGCATCGAGATTCGAACCATGAACCTTGCGCTCTACAATGATAATCTCTAACCATTTGGCTATCTTAACGAATAAGCGATAAACCTCATATTACGCACTTCAACAGAGCGCAACTAAGAATGGAACGCAGACGTGTTCGTAGTTGGGGCACTGCTGCATTGAAAACCAGTAGTATTCCAATTAACAACCAGCATTTTCCCTACAGGGCCATTACTTCTGCTGCTGCTGAATTTGGACGGACTCTAAATATCCGAAAAATGCATAAGTATTTATGTAGACTTGTGCCATATAGAAAGTCAACATAATACATAGCAAGCATCCATATGCACATGTATGAGAGCTGTTTAGGCATAATTCATTTATAGGGAAAATGACAACGCACAAAATTTGAGATTGGTTGAGTCGTTTCTGAGTCGTAACGTTTTACAATTATATTTGTCGCGGTATGTTTGATCCATATCACATTCAAGGTCATATCTATCATACTAAGTGGAAAATAAAAAAAATCCACTCATTTTTCGATGAATCTTGGAAAAGGCCATTGGAAAAGGTTTCCTCTTCCATTTTAAAGCCGCCTTTGGAAAAGAGTTACCTTTCAGCAGCTTTGTCTGACTTTGGTTTTCCCGAAAAAAAAATATAAAACTGTGTAAACGTTCACTGACCTACACCAGAAGTTCTCCCAGATCCGTTCGGTGTCAAACATAGTTTCAAGCGGCAGACTCTAGTGAAAAGATCAAGTGGAAAGACACACGACTTTACTTGCCGTCCACAATAGGATAAAAACTAAAGGATTAAAAGACTTGCGTGCTATTTTTTCTCGGATGTAATTCCATAAGCGTTGTATTTCATCAATGTCATGAACAAATTAAACAATGAAATTTAAAAATGCAACTTTATCTTAAGGTTCCCTTTACTATCTCAACACTTATCAGTTCATTAAAAGTGCATATATATATATTGTATATTGCTTACATTACTTTTGTATTTTTCATACATACATACATATGTAGCTTGAATGGAAATTAAGCTTATTACTTATCTTTTGATAAATGATATAAAAACATCGATGAATCGATGATGTATCTATATACATATATTTACATATGCACTTTAAATTAATCGAATAAATAATATTATATATAATAAAAACAAAGTGTGCAATTAATACTACGCAAAATAAACACTCACTGCTCTCTATTGCGGTTATAAAAGTCCAGCAAAGTCTTATTGAAACCTTCTCTATTTAAAACCACCGCTCCGGCGTTGCCCACTAGCGGCCATGGCTTCTCAAATGGCACACCGCGCTCTTTGAATGTGTTGTACTTAAGTGTTGCCCATTTGTAGAAAATGTACAGGAGCAGCAAGGACACAAGTCCCAATTCGATGAACACCATTTTAATTTTAATTTCAAGTTCAAGTTTAATATTATATTTATCAACAACCGCTCACATTGGAAGTATAAATAATACTGAATTGCTATTCATATGTTTTGTTGAAGTAAGTGCATGATAAAACGCAATTTTAAAATCGGGCGGTTGTCTTTTTTTTAACTCTTATTAATAATATTGCTATTGCAAACTTGACATTTTAATAAATATTTACATATTTTTTCTCTCATTCATTACTATCTTCTTAAAAGCTATATGCAATGAGAGCGAATATCAGAAAATTAAGAGAAAGCTATAGAGATAAAAGAGATAGTGAAAAACTTCGCGAAATGTTTGCAAATTATGTATGACATATATTCATTCATATACTTATATGTATGTATGTATGTATGTTTGTGCATATGTGTTATATTGGGTATAAGCTTTTAAATGCGATCTAAGTCAAGAAGCCGTCAGACTGTATTTCAAAATGTATACAAATATTTCTTGCTCTTGGGTTATTAATTAATTAATTAATTAAAAAGAAAATTAACTTCGAAGAAAATATTGTTATTAAGCGTAGGCTTCTTATATTTTCTATACCAACTACCCCATATGTACTTATAGAAATTAGAAATCAGTTACTTTTTTTCAGTCATATTCGAGTTAAAGTCGCCATTTCCACTTGGAGCAGGCTCTAAAATTATAGTGAGGAAATGCTTTTACTAAACCTGCAGGCAACTCCAAGAACTTTCATTAAATTTTAGTTGGGATCATTTTTATTTCGACTTACATACATATACCTATATACAATTGGCGCTTTGCAACCGCTGAAGCGATTTCCGGCCAAGTTCCTCCTCCAATTTGTGGTTTTACGTCTTGATGTTTATTCCAACAAATGAAGGGACCTACAGTTATACTAAGCCGCCTCCGAACGGCTGATGGATTTCTTATGAGGATCTTTCTTTTATGTCAGAAATACACTCGGAGGGGCGACTGCAATTAGAATATTTAGCTTAATTTTTTATTTAAATTAATTTTCTATAACTTTTTTGATGTTAGTATGACACCAGGATTTGAACCCGAGCCTTCCGAATGGCAGTACGCAATGCTAACCACTCAGCAACCGCGGCATACATAGTTAAAAGAAATTGTGAGTACACTGTATTTTGAAGTAATTGGAAGAACACTCGGCCTTTTTAACGACTCTATGTTTACCGAGAATGGTGAAAATATAAATCCTAGCTATTTTATTCACTTCTTTTGAGGAAAAAAAACACTTCTTCATAAATATTAAAGGTTAGATAAAGCAACAAACAGTTTTTAATAAAATTTTAAATACGAAGAAACCGAAAAAATAGTGATCGAGAGTAATGGGCCAAAAAGGGATACTAACATTTTCATGTCCACCCATATAGGTATGTATGTCATGTATCATCTTAAAATCCCAATGCGTGAATACCTTCCTACCAAGGAAAAAGGATAATAGAAACATATTGAACTGATCAAAGCCACTTTCCACCACACCTTGGGCACTATGAATGAGCGATATCAGGCTCACTGGAATACTTAGAAAAGCAAGAAAATCTCTTAAAGGTAAATTTCATTTGGTTTTCATAAAAAATACTATATTTTTTCATAAAAACCGTGTTTTAATTATATCCCAAAATCTACAGCCGATACAAACAATCTGACTTAAGATCAAAAACCAACACCCTGAAAAAACATAATGTAATATTATTCATAATATTTCATGCAACAGAAATGTTGTTCCCTGTTCTCTTTAGTTAACAACAAATCTTTCATTTTGAATTATACAAAAAGATGCAAAGAGAATTATAAAAAACCCAGCTTTAAATAAACCTCAAAACAGCCGAATGAAAATAATAGATCTTGAATGGAAGATACTTATAAATACGTATGAGAAAAAATGTATGTACATGCCTATATTTTATAAGCCTGAACCCAATAACGTTTCTCAAATGAGAAAATAACTAAGCATACACAATGATATTAAATATTACTAAGAGAAAGTTAAGTTTGAATGCAAAATTATGTATACAAATAAACAAATTTTATTCATATATATATATACATACATACATACATACATATATATCTTTCTGATAATTCCATATTTTTATTGATTTATAAATCCAAAAGATTGCTTTTCATGGAAAAAGTTTTTTGATCGCCATGACTTTGCAACTTATTTCTAACTTCGACCACATTTTTGATTATATATGTATACATACATATATCAGATAAGGCCCAAACAATTCGTTGGTGATGAAATTGGTCTTTCATCATTCATTTCCACATAACCTTCGTGATTATCTGCTGTTGACCTTAAGTTTCGGCCCATCTTTTTTCACCTGCAAAGGGATATTGCTTCTCTCTTTGACTCTTCATTCCTTGCCCTGCGTCACGTGAAGTAGTTGATTACATCGTTGAACGTTCTTTTTACTGTGAGGTTCGTCATTGAGTCAGCTTTTATTTCTACATTGTCAAAAAGAAGTTGTTTCATTGGCAGCAATATTGAGTTGTTGATGTCTACATAACACAAAAGGCCGATTTGGTTTTAGAATCTGGTATAAGGTAACCACGTCAAACCACTGGTAAGCACGGAATCGTCAAAGCTGATCAGCTACAGTTCACTCGGAGAAGCCTTGTCCTCAAGGATGATTTTTCATACCTTCTTTGCTCATTCTGGCTAGTTTGGAAATTAATTTTTTGTAGATTTTGTATTTTCTCAGTTTAGGTGTTTGGATAGTAAATTTTTACAAACAAGTAATGAACAATTTTTCAAAAGATCATGGCGAATAATGAAATCGGAATATTCGTAGTAAGTTAAATTTTAATAAACCACAACGGTTTCAATGGTCTTTGATAGGGCTAAACTATTGTACTTACAAGGTGTGCGTGAGGCAATGTCTTTCAAAATGGAGTTGGTATTTTGCTAAGTTCAGTCAATTTTATATAAGAAAGTTGAAAAACTGGAGCTCAGTCGCGTGTAGTTCAATTTGTAATAATTCTTAATAGACATTTTCGGTTCGACAGAATAGAAAATTTAGGCAGTTTCATCTGGCTGGTCAATCCCAAAAATTCTTGGAACATTGCATATTAAAAGGGCTACTAATTGTTGAAAAAAATATGCTTAACCGCAAAGTCAATACGTTATAATTTTCACAATAAATCATTAGTTGAATGAGTCATAGATGCATGTGATTGAAATATAATAGAACTCAGTGATTTATTTGTTTTCTATTTAAACACTCACAATCTATTAAGATTAACCGTCAAGTGGCCAAGTTATAAATATACGAAAGTAATTACACTCTACAATATTTCTTTGGTTCTTGGGCTACAGATTTTATCTGTTCAACACTTTGTACACTAATCAGTAAACCAATAAAGCTAACCGAAGAGTCGGAATGAAGTAGCTCACAGCAGATACAGAAGATCCGCTTTGCTTAAAATTTGACATTGGTTCAGATTAACTTTATATTTATTTATTATATTGAAAACATTATGTATATAATTGGCGCTTCTCCTCCGATTTGTGGTTTTGGATCTTGATGTTTTTCAACAAATGGAGAGACCTACTATTGATACTAAGCCGTCTCTCCGAGCCGCTGACATAATGGGGAATGGATAGTATACCGGAAAAACCAGATTACTGTACATCATTCACTGACTTCATGACAGACTTCAAGGTAGTTATCCCGCATAGAAACCTGTGGGACAGGATAATACACGGATGGGTCAAAATTAGACAACAGTCTCAGATCAGTGGTACTTTCGGATAATCGTATACACATCTTCTCGGATAGCCAGGCCGCATTACAGGCACTGACGTCTGCAACAGTAAAATCTAAAACCGTGAAGAACTGCTGCAAATCACTTAACGTGATGGCTAAGCAGTTCTCTCTGAACCTGGTATGGGGTCCGGGTCACAGCAACATACCGGGTAACGAGATGGCGGACGAACTTGCAAGGAAGGGCACTTCCCTTCCACTTTCACCATCATGGAAGAGTTTGGGCATGCCGCTCTCCACTTGTAAGCTCAATATAAGAGAGTTTATGTGGCCAGAATAATATGACCATAGTGGCACAGTAGAAAGTCACGTAACCTTATCGAGCTAAAAAGGACGGATATATCTGGTCTGCTTACAATACATATCTTATTGGGTAGGGGCGCTGAGAGATTGGGCGTGCCATTTAATGATTTCTGCAGAAGTTGCAGACAGGAAGAAACACCGGAAACTTTAAGGCACTTTCTTTGCGAATGCCCCACACTTTGGAGGAGTAAGCTGAAGTCTCCATGGGCGGCATAGCGGGGGATAAGATGCGGCAACTGCTCAGTTTTGCAAACTCCACGCACTGGTTCGATTAGCGGGTGGGGGTCTTTGGGATCATCAGTGGTATCATAATGGGCCCGTGTGGGACCTAGGTGTCCGGATGCCCGGCAGCCACTTCAACCAACCAAGAGCACCCGAAATTGACTAAAAAAATTAAAATGTCAAATAATGGAATCTATTCATTGCAGAGCCAGTAAAGGGCTTCGAGTCCGAAATTCTTGCCGAAGAGACATTATATCAAATTTTGTTAGTATGAATCATACTTATATATGGACTACTTACTAGTCAGGTAGGCGATACTAAAAAATCATGAAATTCCATGGCTAAAAGACATTGGCTGCACACAAAAAGTTATTACAGAACTCGATCTACATGTAAAAAATGTGTGTTTATTTACTCAGTTATTGCATCAAAAAATGTTGTTTTGTTTGAGCTTAAATCCAAACTAAATATTCAAATTTATTTTACTTTATTTCAGACAATACAATGGACGATATGATAATCCAGAACAATAATCAACACTCAGTATATGTACTGAATTCTAATTACCGATATTTTGGGGTAAGGTAAAAAATGAATAAATATTGAATAAAACAAAAACAAAACAAAAACAAACAAAAACAATTTTCACTTCCCGCAGAATTTTTCTCGACACAATTTACTCGAAACCAATGATGGGACCAATAAAAATTCATCAAATTGTCAACACTCATCAGCAACGAGATCCGGCAATAGAAGTTGTTCAGCCAGTTCACTAACATTCGAACATAAATTATGTAATTTGGGGAACTTTTGCGGCGTTCCGGAAACAATCGGAATTCCTGTCACAACCGCCCCACCCTCACTTTCCGCAACAGTGCCAACAACAACAATAGCACCACCCTCAACGAGATGCCTGCCACCAACGACTGCAATTCAAAAATTCTTTAACTGCAGCTACGTGTCAGCTGCCGGTGAAGTCAATGGCGTACATGCGCTGTGTGCTGAATCCAGTCGCGGAGACGGATGTGGAGGAGCAGTGGAAGTGCTCTCTGTGCAGCGTACATGCCAAATCAAAACTAGTAGTAGTAGCAACAATAAGAAAAAAAGTGTTAACGTGAAACCATCGCTCATCGCAAAGAAGACGAAATTTCGAAAATTTATTGAAGAGGAGAAATGGAGGGCAAATGAGGAGTGCGCTGGTGAAAATGAATATCAGCATAGGTGAGTTGAGGATAACGTTGACTAACGGTTTGGGCTAGGAAAAATTTTATTTTTAAAATTGTTATAAAAAAAATGGATAAATATTTTTAAATGACACAGCATTCCAGTTAATGGGGGAATACCCTTGCATTTCTACTGTATGACTGCCGCAGCTTCTCTTCTGTTTGTCATACGAGTGTACAAATATGTATCGATGTGTATACATATATTTATTTTCTTGAATTTAGCTATTATTTTTCAGAATTCATCTTGTACTCCTAACAATTTTCCGAAAATTTCCGCTAAAATCAATTGAAATGATCACTATTAGCAGAGAATTTTTTTTTACTGAGCAATGTAAAATTTATTAATTGCCTTCCGCTTTAGTTATGTATATGTGTGTATTTTTTCAATAAACCAAATAAAATATATAAGTATTTATGTACTCGTATATGCATTTCTTTACATTTAGTAGCGACAATGCTTGTTTTGATTGCACTGGTCCCAGAACACCCACTGAATTTCATACCAACTCATGTGTGAAGGAATCAAATGCTGCTGAGTCAACTACGTTAACTGCTTCAATGGCCGCAATGGCAAGTTGCGGGCCGTTTAACACCATCGTTAAACATTACTGGAATGGAAAACTCGATGAGAGTGCAGCTGGCAGTGGGAGCAAGCGACATCAGGAGCAAAAGCAGTCGAGCTATTGGAGCGGAAACGGTGATAGTAGCAATCAACAAAAGCATACCCAACCACAGTTGGATGTGTGGAAAGCATCGCAACAACAAAAAAGCAATTACGATCTCTACAAAGAAGCGACCGAGCTGCTTGGACTTTCTTGTACACTTTGTGATAACTGCCGTTGCCTCGAATGTCAGGTAAGTGAGGGTGAACAATTAACTTTTAAATTTTCAAGTTGTGCTCACACATACTCGTATGGCAGTTTATTCAGTCAAAGAAAGGGAGCCACTACATTGCGGGGTGCTCCTAATCGTCCGGTTTAGTCATGAAGTATCCCACTTAGCAATAGTGCTGTCATGTAAAAGATTTAGGAGAAAATTATTTAAGTTAGAATTAACCCTCTCTCTTATTTTGCAAAGATTTCCACAGATGAATGTTAACAAAGAAAATGAGCATTGAGCATGAGCAACACTTTCAGGAATTTTTCACTGCACACAATCTGCTTCATCCCTCAGTTATACTAAGGAAGTAAGGTTTATCCGTCTAAATCTGGTGCACTCACCCTTTTTTAGTCTATAATTGCGTTTAGGGTTCAATCTATTTGATTAAATTATAATATTTAATTTTAAAACATTAATAATTTTTTTTAGACCCAACTCATCTGGAGTTGGTAATTAAATTACCAAACACACAATATTTCCATTTTTTAAGATTACTGAAACAGTCGAACAATCATTGTTCGGTCACGTGGCAACTCTTCACTCATTATTGATCCAAAACCAGACTAAAGACCGAATTATTAAACTCCAGATTTCGATTCCTTTTACACTATTCACGGTTTTCGTTACACAAGTACGATCAGTGTTGCAAGCAGATCTAAACGGATACATCTTACGTTCACCTGATGTGTAACGGTAAATTGAAAATACTATTGACTTATATCTGGATACCGTCGTTATTGAATACACCGTTTTAATAAATAAGTATTTAGATACTAAAATATTATAAATGAATTTACGAGACTGATTATCCCTAAAATTCCCTTTCCCTTCTCCCGGTATCCTTCTCTTCTCCATTGATATATTTGCCTTCCCTCTAGCTTGTTTTGTTCGCCTGCTGTGTCGTGTGTTCGTGGTGCTTGTCACGAAAATGGAAAAACGAAACCAAGAGCAGCGCGTCGCGATAAAATTTTCCGCCAAATTGGGCGAAATAGCTTCGGAAACGAACGCTAAAATTGTAAAAGTGCATGGTGATAGTGTTCTTTACCCGTGCCCAGCTCGAATGAGCAAGTCGAAGTGAAAACTATGATCATTGCCTTTTTTGATAGCCGTGGAATCGTCCACAAAGATATTCTTTCATCGTGGCAAACCGTAAATCAAGTCTACTATCGCCAAGTACTCGAAAGATTGCAAAAACGTGTCAACAGCGTGCGCCCAGACATCACTCGTAACTGGATCCTTCATCACGACAACGCGCCGTGAAACACCGCCCTCAGCATGTCCCAGCATTTGGTATCTAAAGAGATCGCCGTGTTGCTCGATATGTCACCATGGGGCTTTTTTTCCCCTAGAACAAAATCAGTGGTCAAAGGAACTCATTTTGAGTCGATTTAGGACATCCAGGCGGCCGTGACGAGAGTACTCGAGGACATCAAAGTCAAAGCCTTACAGAAATGTTACGAATCATGGAAAACGCGCTGGAATCGTTGTATAGCTGCCCAAGGGGACTTCTTTGAAGGGGATGGCAGAGTTGTAGAATAATTTTGAAATATGCAGTTTTTATGGAATCAGTCTCATTACTTCATTGTTACACCTCGTAGTTTATAAAAATAGTTAAGTCGATAAGTATAATCGTAAGGACGCGTGGAGTAAGTCGTTGCTCGTCGTTGATTATTGACTACTGATTTAAAAATGTTGCAAGCTCATTCACAGCTGCCATGTTTGACTGTGCTTTAGAGTAACCCTATTTTTACACTCAGCAAACTTAGGTTTACCATGAGATAGAATTCCAGAAATATTGGTGCGAATATATGCAGAATGGCTGTTATAAAACATAAACTCAGACAGACTACCTATCTAAAATACGGTTTTACCCTAATTTAGAAAATCCTTAGTTGGTTCCTTTTACTTTTTTCAGCCATATTGATATTTTACTCCAAAACTTTATTTACAGAGTAGCTACTTTGACTGTGATGACTCTGACAGCTTGTCCGATCTATCCAATTCAGAGGAGTTCGACGAGGAGACCATGAATGCGTTAAACAATTCCGTTGATCTGGTGATGTATGCTCATTGCTACAGTGACAAGGCGATGACAAACAATGGGATATCAACAACTCAACCAGAACAAAGTTGGAAAATAGCTGACCAATTGCAACGACAGACGACGCATCAGCCACATCGCATAAATCATGCTGTAAATTGCAATGCAACGGATTTGTTGGAAAGTGGATATGACAGTTGTAAATTGGCTGTTGATGATGAGAATGTTACCAACAGACAAAATGAGATGCATTCAACTGAATGCCACCCACCCAATGAGATTGAAAATTTTACGAGTTTCAACGAGCTAAGTTTGTCGGATACCGGCGTAGAGACGTCACCTGGAACCGAAAAGGAGAGACGAGGATAGATGTACGATTCTATATAAATATGTAAGTAGTTTTATTTATACAACGGTTGTTTGTTTGAGAGTAATAAATAAATTGGATATCGGGATTGAAATATGTGGAAATCGGATTTTCAGTTTTGACCAAAATTGGTCATTCCCTTATCCACTTGCACTACAAATAACACGTGCAATATAATTCTAATAAAAAAAAAAACACTATTATATGTAATATAAATATAGGGGTAGTCTGGGTCATTAAATCAAGTCAAGGATATTCGCAATATCCTGAGTAAGCTCAAACTAACGTTAAGCTAAGTTAGGTTGAACTGGCTTACTCATCGCGTCTAACATCTATAATGATTGCAGACATAGGTACTACAAACAACCAAAGATACATTCTTTGACGTTTTGGATCCTTGGGCATTGCCGATAGAAGGCTCTGTAGCCTTTCTGCGCCAAGTAAGTGTAGGCTTTGTCTGTTGAATGCTGGACACTCACAGAACACGTGGTCCACTGCCTCCACATATTCCCTACATTTCCTGCATATATCGTTCAAAATCAGATATCTATTCAAAGCACGCAATGCCACGTTAATAGTCCTACTCGCAGCCTGGAATCCCGCCTCTTTACCACTAGTAAAAGCTTTGTAAGTTCAGCACAACACATATTGTTAGCGATTCTGCATCTCTTACTTAGCTCGTTTCCAAAATCTATTCGCATGATGCAGTAGGATTACTTTTTGCGTTTGCTTTAATGTTCTGAATAGAACTGTTCTAAAAGGACACCCTCCTTAACCAGTTCGTTAGCTATCTCATTGCCTTCAATATCCGTGTGACCTATGTAACTCTTAATATTTGTGTCGCCCCTTTACCTCTGCTTGGAAAATACTGCAATGGTTTGGTAGCTCTTATGACTTTCTTATCTCTGGTTGGCTTTTTATCTCTAGTTACCTGCAGCCATTCGCCTCTGTTGTAGCTGACCACAGCTCCCCGAATGTCAGACGCGGGATTACGTAGTTTATTCGCTAGTGTCGCTAATATTACTGTGTCTGTAGATCTTGATTCTTAGCATATAGCAGCTAGGAATACGTTGTTTTTAGCCACTCGATTTTTCTAGTGGAATGCTCAAATCGCATGTTGCGCTGCAGATGGTGTTGTTTTGAGTGTCCCAGTGATGCTGATCATTGAAACCCTAAAGACCCTTTCCAGACTATCCAGATATGTTATGTTAACCATAGCCTTCTACGATATTAAAGGCTCAGTGAGAGATAGCGGCGGAGAAACCCCAACAGCGTTCTTTACTTGCTCTTCTACATTGAATCTCCACGACTAATTGCTATCCAACACAATTTTCAGGAACTGAGTGCTCCGTTCCACCTGTAAAGTGACCTCTCCTAGCTTTGGTTTGGTCCAAATTGGAATTGTGTATAGAATCAAACCTATTTTAGCAGAATTAACCTAAAGTGTTGCTTAAATAGTGCACTTTTCATTGGTTCCAAGTGCTTAAACCAGATTGTATTGTATTATCCAAAGGTTGAACTTCAATAGATGCCTTCACGGGGGGCTTATTTTGAGGTCCTTCATATCTTTACTTCATGTCGTCTACCAAACACAGTTAGAATCTTCTAATCATTATCTACCATTATTCTATATAACATAAACACCATTGACGTAGTTTTTTCATTTGAACACTAAGAAGTTAGTTTCCTTATGTGCACTTAAGTAGTTCTGAAGGCATACACTTTCCTATGGCTCCCTTGTTGCCGTAATTCCAGTACATATTATGTACTACATAAGTCGGTTGAAGCATATCTGTTCATTTATTCAAGTTCGTTCGATTTCGTCCTATTTCTTACCTAGTTAGAACTCAAGGTTTATAGAATACAAGGTTACGACAACCCTTGACGTCACCGAAACAACTTCGTCATACCTATATACAGTGGGCGGGATTTGATATTATATAATAAAAAGAAATAATTTATTATTTTTTTTTAATGTTTATGTATGTAAATATGGGAAACATTTCTTATACAGAAGAAAACACAAAATATACAAATTTTGTTTTTGATTTTATGTACTAACTGCACCGCAATCACATATTTGGCCATTTATTTTTAGCACAAATTATCGAAAAATAAGCTATTTAGCAAGGTTTTGATCAAACCAAGGTCGAGGCGGCCAAGTACAACCAAATACTTACACAAATTTAATACGTAAGTACCATTTTTTTTGCAAATCAATATTTCTTTCTTGCAAATATATATTGTTACCTACCCGATGATTCCAAATTTCCTTAATGCCAAAACTTCAGGTTTTCAGCCCAACAAATTGTATCATTATTGTTATTATTTATTATTATAATTGGCGTTTTGTAACCGATTTTCGGCCGAGCTCCTCCTCCAATTTGTGGTCTTGCGTCTTGATGTTTTTCCAACAAATGGAGGGACCTACAGTTTATACTAAGCCGCCTCCGAACGGCTGATGGTTTTTTACGAGGAGCCTTTATTTCATGTCCATAAAACACTCGGAGGGGTGGACATTCCCTGCCGAGGAGCGACCGCAATTAGAAAATTTTAACTTTTTGTAATGTATTTATTTAAATTAATTTTCCACAACTTTTGGATGTTGGTGGCACCGGAATGTTGGTCGAACCAGGACTCGAACCCTCGCCGTTAGAATGGCGGCCGTCTTCGTTCTATACAAACCTCATATCCTGTTAATTAAGTAAAAAACTAACAAATTTATCTTTAAATAATTTGAAGAGGACATCACTAGCCAACATATAGTCCTCCATTGAATTAAACCAATAAAGCATGTCCAAGTACACTTTTCTTTAGCACTTACTACCATTTTCCTTTGCACATACATACTTGCATATTTAGGTACATACACGTGTGTAGTTACACAGTTAGTTTCAATTCAATTGGTGAATTTATTTTACCGCAAACCGACTCGTCGAAAAGACTGTCATCTCGACGAAGTAATTCTCAATGTTTATGACCTTTAAAAGAGCTTCTGAGTACTTATTTTATTTGAGGTTAATTTTTGGTGACAAAAAATGCGAGCAAAGGATATTGTGGAAATCATTTAAGCAGAGGAAAAGTGTGGGAGGACAAGGAGGAAGAAAAGGACAAACCACAAGACCTACACTAACACCAAGAAGAGCTCTATCTGTATGGAACGAACATGACATTTCTGCAATGTCGGCTGCCTACAATTAAATTGGTAGAGAAAAACGAAGAAAAGTCGTGCAAAAGCAAATATTGTATGAAAATGGAAGTGGAAATGCAAACAACGGCAAACTATATCAAACGGAAACACAAGGCCACATATTTACCAACAAGCAGAAACGACAATTGGACACAATTCGCAATCGTAAAAGTATGAATATACAATAATGGGCATTTCCAGGGAATCACCAAAGGCAATGTACTAATATTGTTGCTTTGTGTCTATAAATATATGTATATGTGTTTGCTTAAATTCGTATATGTACATACATAGTTATATGTATATCAAAAAAAAAAAAAAGAATTAACTATATATGATTCTTTTTTTTTTTTTTTTGATTTGAAATGTAAGCCAAAAAGCAAATTACACATCACTGGCACATATTTTTATGCAACTTTAAACAGTTTTGTTGTGGCTAGTGATAATACTCCAAATTTGGACCATACGAAAGAACTCTTTCTTAGAGATCATATTTGGCACTTACATACATATGTATGTATGTCCATTGCTAACAGAGCTTACTTCAGTTTCATCTTTGGCCACTGAATTATCACGGGTTATTAAATTATACATAAAGAATATATTGACAGAAATTGCGTACTGTCGTTCGGGTTCAAGTCCAGGTCCAGCCAAAAATCCGTAATTATAGAAAAATAATTTTTTTAATTGCGTTCAACCCTCGGCAAGCTCTACGACTGTACTTCCGACTTGAAATAAAGGCTCCTCATACAAATCGATCGGCCGTTCGTTGGCCGTTTGGAATAAACTGTAGGTCCTTCCATTTGTTGGAAAACATCTAGACGCAAAACCACACCAATTGGAGGAGGAGCTCGGCCGAAAATCAATTCAGCGTTTACAAAGCGCCAATTATTATAATATATTCCAGATACATACATACATACATATGTGAATGCAAATCTTCCAACTAAAGAAATATTTCAAAATTAAAAAATTCCCATACTACCGAATAATTCCCCAGAGAGGCAAAATAAATTACATTACAGTTAGCATTGCATTGCTGCGTGCAACTTTGGTCTCTATGCGTACTGCCGCCTCCATCGGCGCAGCATTGCTATTGGTGCGATGCAGAAAGAAGTAAAAACGAGGCGAAGCATTAATTAAATCAAGCTCCATTTAACAAGGCGGTCAGTGGGTTGGAATGCGAACCACCACGGTCAACTCGAATGGTTACAGCCTGTGCCGGTTTGCTAAGTTGTTGAATACATACAAAGGATCCCACGTGACTCTCACATAAGTAAATAAAATCTTAAATCCTTTTCCATTAAATGTATGTATGCTCTTTATTGTAATGCTACTGATTTATATTAATTATGGTACTTACATAAGCACGTATGTATGTACATATGTATGTGTAAAGTATATTTAAAAAATAGCGATATGGGAGTATTTCCATTAGAGAGTTAGATAGGCCTTGAACATTTGACCTGCTAATCCTTGGCTTCTCATGAAAACTTTGCGCTTTAATTCTCAATACGCTTCTAAGAATTGCCAACCTGAACTCTCGTCATCTGCCTCCATGTAACTGTGAAAGTGTATTATGTTCATTTAATGTGTATGTGTATGTATGCACATATGTGTATATATATGTGAATACACCTACATAAGTACATACAAATGTATATATATGTACATACATACATACATAAAAGCTACAGCATTACAGGTGCCACATATTCTAGCAGCGTTTACCTTCGTTCTGGCTGGTTTCCAAAAGTTAACCGTAATCCTACACTGAAATATGGCTAAAGTTTTAAAACTTACTGACATTGGCATTTGCCTCAATTGCTTCTTGAGAAGAAAACACAAATCATGCACAGAAGGTACATGTGCTCACTGGAACAAGTAGATGTTCACAATAAACTAACGTGCATAAATGTGATTTAAAGCACACATTACACGTATGTCCATATATGTACATAAGAGTATGTATGGGGTTATCCATTTTGTGGTTTCAAAAGTCAAACTTAACTATTAAATCAAACATATTTTGTTTTAATTAAAAGTCAGACATTTATGAAAATGGATCCCTTAAAAATCGCACAAAACCTGCTACCAAAATAGTGAAACAAACGTGGTCACATTTCATGCTTTAAGAGTAGATTACGGTGTACATAATCATCCAACTCCGCAAACCATTGGTCGAATTTTAAAGAAATTTGAAGAGACTGGATCGATTGCAGCCGTTCTCAAGAGCTGAGACCTTCTTACCACATTATGGCAGATTTTGTACTCGAACGTGCATCCATATATAGCCCAACTCAACAACTGAATTTAGCTGATACAATGCCGTAAATACGTCTTCTGCGACGGGGCACTTTTCTCACTAGGGGCGATACGTAAGCAAATTGTCGCCTTTGGGGCTCCGAGAATAACCAAATAATTAAAGAGAATTCATTAAACCTAAAAAAATTTACTGTCTGATGCGCTCTTTGTTCCGGAGGTGTACTTGGACCTTACTTATTTGAAAACAAAAACTGTCTATTTGGGTTTATATATGATTGTATGATAACCAAAAATTAGCGGCGGTCATTTGAATGATGTAGATTTTCCCATTTAATGGAAAGGTTCAAACTTTATAAAAAAAGGAATTTCGAAACCGCAAAATGGGTAACCATGTAAATTTAGTTATGCGTAGAGTATAGGATCCACCACATGTAAAATAAACTCCAATGGAAAATCAAAATCTGCCTCGGATAAGATAACCCTCTTTTATTGATCACTACACCTGCAAACGATCACGATGACCTTAAAACACATGGAATGTCCGGCACCTTAATTGGGAAGGTGCAGTTGCAGAGCTCGTTGATATCCTCGTTAAATTAAAGGCGAACATCACCGCCATCCACGAAGTGCGTTGGACGGAACAATGACAGAAAAAGGTGGGTCCTTGTGAAATATACTACAGCGGCTATATAAAAGAGCGAAAATTTGCTGTCGGATTCGTGGTGGGGGAGAGACTCCGTTCCCTAATACTGGCATTTACAGCCGTGGATGAACGTCTCGCCACAATCCGCATAAAAAAGTTATTTGCGCCTATGTCCCGACAAACGAGAAGGGCGATGTAATCAAGGACATCCATTAAGCCATCGCCTCGAAGCCAAAATGATGCTTTAACGCCGGGGTGCGCAAAGAGGGTATCTTCGGCACAGCTGTCGAAAAATTCAGCCACCACAACGAAACTTCGTTCGACTTCGCCGGGGCCCTAAAAATGGTTGCCTAGACAACCATATGCAGTTCAAGAAAATTTACCAAGCTACCCGGATTGAAGAACTCATGCAGATCATGTGTGCTCTATATGTGCGTACATTCCAAGGATCTAATATCGACTTGGATGGACGGTGCATTGTAACAGAAAGAGCTTAGTTTATGTAGTTTTATTATATTTATTATTATAAGTAGGGGGTAGGGACAGACCGTAAAAATTGTCTTTAAAAGACGTCAAAACCCAATGATTATTAATGTGATAATTTTACAAGCGTGGAAAAAAGTTGCTGACTTAAAATAAATAATTACGTAAATAATATGTTAGGCTAGATTAGGTAGAAGTAGCTGATCTAAAGAGGATCCCCCATAGACAATCGCTTATTTCATGTCACAGCTCTTCAAAATCGCCTGATGTCAATGCCTGTTCAATTCTTCGGGTTGGTGAACGTAGGCGATCGGAGAATTTTCTTTCTTTTTCTCTCAAACGCTGGACAGTTCGTCAGAAACTAAATAAAAGATTTCATATTTTCCAACGGGAAATGTCCGGTCGAAACTTCCATTACGTGTATTAGCTTAAGTTTCAAATAGAATGAAGGATCTAGCCCCGCGCTCGCTGATATGGTTATCTGGCTTCAGCATTATTTGAAATAAAAAAGTTGGACAAAAATATTATTTAAACTATTTTTTTTTGCAGCTTGAGTGAATTTTTTTTTAAAACTTCGAAAAAATTTGGAATTTTCCGACTTCGGTTTAGTTTGTATAGAAGAGACACAAAAAAATTTGGTTTTTGGTTCCTTCCCTTTCAAAAAAAAAAAAACGGAAAATACACTTATTTCAGGTTCTAAAGGAGATTACTGCCTCAACCAAGATCAATAGAAGATGGGACAGCTCACCGTCTTGCGGAACTCCCCAATTAACCTTCTGCGTAGTAGCGCGAATTTCCCCACTCTTCTTCGATAGTTTAATCGCAAAAAAAAATAGATAAGGCGTATTATATTAGATTTAATTTCAATTCCATATAACGAGGCTATAATTGATACCAGGTGAACGATATTTAAATCCCCTTCAGCGTCGAGAAAAGCTCTACAGTAAAATCCTTGTAAGAGAAGGCTTCCTCTAACCATCTAACAATAGTATGTATGGCGATATCCACCGATCTATCCTTAGAGTAAGAATGCATGCTACACCCTCGAAAAGCAATCCCGATAGATCGCTCATTTTAGGGTTTTCAACAGAACAGATGATATACTTTTTGGTTTAAAGTCTTTCGGAGGCATACATGCGAACAATCTTTACTTTCCTACACCGACTGAGCTGAAAACATCGGCAAGGTCATATTATATAATGCTTCGAATCACTAGGTATATCTGTATGAAGCTTACGGCCAATATATATTGAATATACGTATGATCTGAAAAAAGAAGTGAAAAAGGTAAAAGATTCAGTCTGATATAAAAGGTATCATATCGGAAGAGGGTAGGTTGAAATAGAGAACATATACCTTGGCGGCGGTAATAAAGGTAGGCAATTTATTCTATTACAAATTCGAAAATATGGCGCACCGATCATGTCAGAACGTAGCCAAAGAATTGAAAAAATTATCATCGTGGACGCTGAACTAAAGAACAAGTGGTTGGAGTATCCGATACAACCATTTTTGATATCCTGCACGACCATCATGTCATGCCTAAGGCTAGCATATGCATGTACGAGTACATAGTACCACAATACCAGCTGCCATAAGGCGCTTGTTCGTTAAGTGGAAATAATCGAAAACGATCAATATATCAGAGCTGCAGGCAACAAGCTCTTCAATTTGCATTTCTACATTTCCCATATATATATATATATATATATATATGTATGTATGTCATTTGCAATTGAATGTATGGTAAAACAATTTGATGTAATTTGCGTATACAAATCCGCAGTTAATGTACAATATGTGTTTCCTTAAATATTGGTGTATATTCTTCGCGCTCAAGTAACTTTGTATACCATATAGAAGACCCACATATACAAGGATATGTATACCATATATGTATATTGTATATTAAAGTTGCCTAGAGTAATTCTGCTAAACAGGCGAAATTATTTACGGTTTTACTTTTAAAGTAACGTTTTAAAACTGTTTCTGTTTTTGTTTGTTTATAATTTCATCATATGCAATACATACAATTTAACAAACAAATATACGTGTACGTATACCTATGTCTTGTATAATCCCCGTTTGTTAAAAAGAAACGATATCAATAAATTTGTTAAATCATAAAAGTTAAAAACTATAATCGTCTGTGTTTTGCAGTAAATTTAACCCCCACTTATTTAGTAGTGTTTTTCCTTTTCAATCAATGTTCATGTTGAAACCATTCACGTTGCTCCTATGATACGTAGGCTGCTATATATAGGTCTGGCCTAGGCAACACTAAGTGTTGCCAGGTACAATCTGACATTTCCATTGGAAAGTTTGACATTTTTTAGCATAACATCACTCAGAACGTTTTGTCATTTAATCGTGAATTGTTTTATTTACAGGGAATTAAAAAATTCATCTCGGCCAAAAAATGGAATTAACTCGTGAACATTTTCGTGCGATCATTTTTCACAACTTTCGACGTGGATTATCACGACAAGAGTACATCGATGAACTAAAATCTCTGTATGGCTATGAAGCACCATCCTATAGCACTGTGAAAAACTGGTACAACGAATTCAATCGTGGCCGACGCTCGCTCAAAGACAAATTCCGGGAAGGTCGTCCAAAAACAGCGGTTGTGCCAAAAAACATCGATGCCGTACGTGAACTGATAATGCAAGACCGTCATGTAACATACCTTCAGATAGAGGCATGCCTATGCATTTCTCCCACCAGCATACATTCGATATTGCATGAACACCTGGCCGCAAAAAAGGTTTGTTCTCGTTGGATCCCGCACAATTTGACAATCGCTCAAAAAAAGGCTTGTGTGGATTGGTGTAAAGAAATGCTGAAAAAATACGATCGCGGTGGTTCAAAAGACGTTTATAAGATCTTCACAGGTGACGAATCATGGATCTATGCGTATGAGCCCGAAACAAAACAGCAATCGGTCGTGTGGGTCTGCCAAGACGAGCCAAATCCAAAAAAAAAACATTTTCGTTGATAAATATTCGTATTTTCATTATTAGCTCAGAAATATATATAGCAGCCTACGTATGTTATATAATATAATAATATACAATTGGCGTTTTGTAACCGCTGAATCTATTTTCGGCCGAACTCCTCCTCCGACTGATGATGTGCGTCTTTGCAGTTAATTCAGCACCACCTCCGAACGTCTGATGGATATTTATGACATATTTCAACAAAAGTTACATTCCTTGTTCAACTTTAATTTAAAACCTTCATCCGCCATAAGTTTCGGAACTGCAGCCCAGAGTTACAATTTTATGTGAATTGAGAGCATTTGATGTCACAAAGAATGCCAAAATCACTTTCAAGTTGTTATATGCAAACATACTCTTATACCGGTAGGTATTTGTTACCATTATCCAGTAAAACGGGTTTGAAATTTTTCTTGCAAGTATCAACTGAAAATCTGGAAAACTTAGAAGCCCACCTCCTATGGCAAGTTATATAGATATTTATAAAAATTCGTTAAAATATTCATATTTTGGACATAACTTTTTGAAGGAAGATTTTATTGCAGTCCAGTACAATTTTACGTTAAGTTAGCCAAAGTCTGAAGAAAATCTATTAAGGCGTAATCAACATTCAATAATTTTTAAAGGCCATGCTCTTCCTCTAATCTAACCCTCATCCCCGATTCTACTAAAGTTATCTGGAGTATTGCTTGAATCGAAAAGAGTCTGAAGAAGACGTACGTAAATTTTCAACTGACTTCAACATTCAAGTGTAATAGAAAGTTATAACCAGATAGATAATCCGCATTTACTCCTTTTGGCTTGAATGTTATTTACCATCCATTAAACAGTTCTAACAGCCAACCATTTAATTTAATATACGTGTACACTAAATTACACGATGAAACTAGCAAATAAGTTCTACTAACAAAGCCCCATTTTAATTTATACATCAGTTAGTTAAGTGTGAGGTAACGAAAGTCACAACAAAGCAAATATTGTTCACGGTAAAACACAAGAAATAAAAGTCCCAGTAAAATAGTTTTCCGTCAATTAGTCACCGAACCTCATGTCATCACTTAATAACTTATTTAAGCACAATTTGCTGAGCTTTCTTCTGTCAGCCGAAGGCATAAAGCAAAAGTTGGATATTGGGTGAGAGACAAATAATGGTTAAACTTTGCTATTGTTTCGTCAACATGCCACATTAGTGCCTCAGCTTGCCTTCCCTTAAAGCCATTCTGTCCGACACAACAAGTTCTTTACATACATATGTATATATACCTATACGAGTATATGTATATAGTATGTGCAAGTTTTAAAATGCATGCACAATATGAGTGGTTGACCCTTCACTTGTGAACAACAACTCTTGAGACAATTTAATTGTCCTATGTGATTCTACCATAATTCATTTGGGTGGCTGTGTCATCAAAAACAATATTTTGGAAGCTCTTCAACTAAAACTGTTCTAATGTATGAGTATGTAAGGGAAGGTTTGAAATTGTGCACCTTAATACCCAGCAGGGAAAAGTGAGCTTTATGGGATTGTTATTAAATATTGATATACGAGTAAGTTAGATAATGGTTGCACAAATATTACAATTGAGTATTTTCTTGTTAAGGATATTGCAATTTCTTTATGATACAATGTATGATCTTTGTTTCTATTGTTCCTAGAAAGATTTGTACGAAAAAAATTTTTTGGTAAGTGGGTCAGGAACGGATCTATTCGAAGAAATTGTTTTGGGTACGAAGGTAGATTTTTGTTTACTTTAACGGATAGACTACTCTTCTCTCCGGTAACTGCACCATAGACCGGCCTATTCAAAAATCGCATTTATAGATCTTTTTATTTGAAATTTTCTTTTTACGGGAAGTACACTAATCTATTTGAAAAAATAAATATAATATATTCGGTTCGGTTTAGTTAACTTTTAATATGCCTAAATGAAATACCTTGCTCGATTTATTAATAATAAATTAATAATACTTTCTTTAAAGAAAAGGATTCACCGACAGGTTGACAAAAAGTTAATATGATTGGGTATAAGCATAGATAGGGCGTAGGTATGATCGCTTCGCATTTTTATTATTCTCCTGCTGCGGGCTACAAGCTTTTCTCATACGTTCAACTTGAGTGTGAATTAGCAAAGCTCTGAATGGTGCGTTCGACTTACTTGGAGGCATTCCTTTTGACATTTTCGTTAAAGACATTGAGCGGCGGAAAAGTGACGCACATACAAATAAGTAGTTATATCAAAAATATAGTAAAGAACTTAATTAGCGTTTTCATCGTTCTTTGCATTACCATACAAATTAGAATACAAATTGAACAAAATACAGAAAGCCACAACAATGTGTGGGTCTGCTAGTTCTAAAGCAATGTAGTATAAAAGCCCAAAATTCACAAAAGTCAGAATTCCCTGAAAATATGACACTTCCATCTCTATAAATTATAGTTAAACTAAATAAAAATAGTTTATGCTTACCTGCCTATAATTGCCTTTCCCCACCTCGCCATACTACTTTTTTGAGAAATTTTTCCTGCTGGACTTATTAGCAACTGTTGGGTAAACAGGGTATATTAGCATTCTTTTTTCAGCCTTTCGGTTAACTGTGAAAAACTGCACAGAAGAGATGTGTTAATTTAGCTATGCGTGCCTAAAGGGTGGTTTTTTTTAGACATATAGTTTTCAAGGAGAAGTACATATAGTTTTATGTTAGGACCAAGAACAAGAACATTGCAATAAAGATAAGGGTTTGTTATTATGTTTTAAAAATTATTCCAGGTAAATGACCGCTGTGGCTGGCTCGAATATATTCCAGTCGAGAGACCAATTTTCGACCACTTTTTGCATCAAATAGGGCCGTAAGTCAGCAATAATGCGCCGAATATTCAATCATCTCGGGTTTATCTGGATAGAAAAGTAGTTACTCATAACCCTTTAAAAAGTACTCAGAAGTGATGAAATCCCTCGCTCTTGGAGGCCACGCCACAGGCACACGACGCGAGATAATGTCTTCGCCAAAAGTTTTCTTCAATAAATTGTAATTTCGAACCACTACTCTTGCAGAGCAGCCAAAATGAATACCTTATTTTCTGAATATCATACAATTATTTAAGTTGATATTTACAAGTATGATATATAAATTCTTTATTATTATTTAGAGATGAAGAAATCAAACTAAACTTCAACCGCTTTAATACGTATACTTCAAAAAATTACTTATTGGTCAAATATTACATTTTCTACATAAGTTATTTCGTTCTGTTGGCACAGAAATAATCACATGTACACGCTCATACAATACTACCGGTTAAAATATATGAATAATATTACGAGTATATACTGCATATACATAGTTTAAATAATTTCACCTAGAAATTATAATGCATCATAAAATGAAAAACTCTACTAATTTCACTTACTTTCTATTCTTTCTTTTCAGAAACAACGAGTTAGACATTTCTTCTTTTTTGCCTTTTTGGTTTAAAGATGAATGTACTAGTATTCCGCATTATTAGCAATAGCAAGCTATTACTCGTATAGTGAGAATTTCAATTTGGTTTTTGGACTTAACTACTCAATAAACAGCAGATATGGAAGTGACACTTAATATTTAAATTTTAGGATTAAATTGAGGAACGTAAAGTACACATTCATAAAATCAAAATCAAAATGCATACAAAAAACGAAGATATTTAAAAAAAGAGGTTATTTATGAAACTCATTTGTGCCAAGCAATTTCATTACAAAAAAGAAATTTATTATAATATTACGCCTTAAAACTTAGAATTGAAATACATACATGAAAATATATACTCGTATGTATTAATAAGAATATTTAAATGTTTCTGTAGATATATGAATAACTATAATTCTAATAAACAAATTATTTACTTGTACTCAAACAATACATACTATCTAGATATATAACTTATATGGATGTATGTACGTATAAGAGCATAAATGTATAAATTATTTTAAAACCACGATTCATATACATACCTATGTATGTTTAAAAATTTCGACTTTTCCCGATAATTAGAGTATTAATAACGTTGATATTGCTGAATGAAGCTTTTTTTTTAATTTGATGAAGCATTTTGTCCTTGGAACTAGTACTTAAAAAAGATATAATAATTAGTAAGTATAAATTATTTAAAACCATACGTTGTTCAAGTCAATACTAAAGTATAATACACTCGAAATATAAAAGACGAACTGTAAATAAAATTTTTGTTTTCCTTTCCCGAATTTCTTACTTGCCAATTGTCAAAGGCTAAGAGTTCAATGCAATCTTATCTGCATTTAAATATTAAATGATATAATTAATGTTAGAAAGTTGACAAGGATTTGAAATCAAACCTAATTGGTTTAATTTCAAGGATAAGAAGACTTATGAAAGCGTCTAGTATTTTTCTTAACAATGATTTGGTTGAATGGAATTCTCAAAGAAATTTAATTCAAAATTTAATTAAATACACTTTTACACTATTTTTTTTATCTTACTTTTGGAAAAATATGTAAAAATAAAAATAAAATCGTTCTCCAAGTTTTAGTTGAAAATTGTGGTATAAATTTTATTTTTAACAATTTGATTTTTCGCTTTTTTTGTAATGGTTTTTACATACATATGTAAATATCTATAAAATATATATTATATAAAAAGTCCCATTCACCTCAACGTACATATTGCATAACTATTCTCTGCCACATAGTACTTATTTAATTCTCATTCTTTGCCTACGAAGACACCTTACACGTATTACTGCCGATCTTCAATTTTCATTTTCATAACAGTTCCGCCAACACTGACTTCATTTTTGAAGAACGTCAGTACAGCTTTCAAAACCCCGCGCGGTATTTGATTTGGCCAAGTATCCGTGTTGAACTCCAAAGTTTTTATGTAATATTCCCCAGCTGGTAAAGGACACAATCCCTCATCCGGTATATGCGGAAAATTCGTGTTTTCACCTTGTATAAGTGACGGCTGGATGATCTTCGTATACAGATCTTTAAATCCGTCGCAAATTCTCGTTATTGGTACACCCATTGGAAGGCGTTTGTATTGGCCGTCACCTTGTGGACTAGAGAACAACTCAACTTGAAATTTAAAACTATCGCTGTCCATATCCTCCAGTACTATGACGGAGCCATTCACAAAACGTTGACGGCCAACTGTTTTCAAATTCGACATGTCGACGCAGGTTTCTTGCAAGCCTTTGAATGGCTCCAACCCCTCATTTTGTACAGTATACGGTTGTTCACCCTGCAATTGGCAAATAGATATGCATATGTATTTTTGTATACATACATTTACATATTATACGTATAAATATTATATATTTTACAAATGTAAATACTTTTAATCAAATTACCACGCAAATTCCATTCAGCAATCCGAACAAAGTAATCCATAATGTCAAAATCGTCATACCAACTACTAAAAATATTTTCAACAAACTCCAATTGGGTAAGTAATGCAGTCGATAGATCAGATCATTCGGTATATATACAAAAATATGGTACAAGGGAATGAATACGTACAACAATGTGATAACAAAAACATGAAATGGTACAAGTATCAAATAATTCTTACATGCAATTTGCTTGTAATCGCAAATTATAAAAATTTAGCTAAATGTTTATACTCATATATATGTAAGTATATGTACACATATGTATATATGTATACAAGGTTCTAACGTGTTCACGAATTTCAAAAACCCGTGCAGCGTAAATATGCAAACTAAAATAAATTGAATTGGTAAGTGGTTTGGCTCAGATTGGTGGAAATTTCAATCATTCGGATAATACATACATGGATCGCTTTTGGAAACAGTATTTTTGATATGTCCAGAAAGCAAAAACGGTGCTGACGAGTTTTGACGAACGATTCGTTCCTCTTCTCCTTACGCGATTAAAGCTGAATCAACAATAACGCGGCAAGTGAAACCAGATCGCTCTCCACTTGACCCTTACAAAGAAGTGGATGTCTTTCTCTTCCTCTGCTTCCATCCGCGGATACTGCATCAAAACTGGAGCGCTCTCATTCATTCGGACGACATGACCTAGTCTTTTTATTCGCTAAACTATATCTATAACTCGTACAGCTCATTGTTCCATTGTCTGCGGTATTCACGATTCATTAGATGCTGTTCATTTTAGCGGCGCTTGCCTTCTAAGGTGCGAATTTTGTTGTCTTTTATATTATCTCAATTTCTTTCATTAGTTTTCAATTGGGCGTCTTTTACTTTATTTTATGTTATTAATTTTATTTTATTCGTCCGGTATGAATTTTCAAAATGGTTCTAAAAAGATTTTTAATTTATTTTTCTTATTTAATTTACTTCTGGCGTGAAATAATATTAACCTAGAAAAAAGCTATCTTCTCGAGCATATTAACTCAGGCAAAGACATATCTATGTTCCGAATCGCAACAATCGCTTATAGTTATTGCAATTCATACTTTGATGAGAAACTGAAGCGGATTCTCATAATTTTGGTGAGGCTAAGTTTTTTCACCGAAGGGCATAAATGAGATCACTTCACACATGCTTTAGCTTCGTTCGCTTCTCCTGGGCCCTACAGGAAAAGTCTGCTGGAAAACACTAGCTAACAATATCATAATTCCTCTCATTTGACAATTATTATTTTTAATATCTTGTAGTGTTCTATTTAGGAGTTGGAAGCCTCATTTATGGTATGAGCCTTTGAATTGATATCCAATTTGTTATTGCTATTATACATTTTTTCACTTCCGTGTATGGAACTCTTGTCTAATTGTTATCCGTAGTACCGATATTGGTGAATTGCAATCATCATAGATTATGCCAATAGCAACTTTTTTGATGATGTCATTAAACTATTTTGAACCTTGCCTCTGTTTTTCTATATATGTGCATTTGCAACTGTTTTTTATATCCATTGGTACATTCAGGCAACGAACACTTTATTTTTATACTTTTTTTCTATTTAAAATACAGAAATTATTAAACGAAATTTGTTAACGTGTTTTAATTAGATTGATTATTTCAAACATGCAAATTTCAAGCAAATCAAAATATAAATATGTCGGTTCCACTTCCCGGAAGGAAAAGTATTCCCTATGTTATGTTAGATAAAAAGTACTGAAATTGCGCGGCCAAATGTCGTAACCTCTACTGATGCAAGGCATATGGTCAAAACACCGAAGCAAGCATCTCAGAGCATGAGCAGTGTATTTAATTCAGATAGTGCTCAATACTTTTGGCCTAACACTGGCAAAGCAACTCAGCAATACAAAGTTATTGAGACAGTAAAACACGGGGGTGGGTTACTGGTGGTTTGGACGTGTTTCTCACAGTTTGGAGTTGGTCCACTATTATTTTAGCGGTTGCAATCGATCAGATGGACTTTGCTAAAGAGAATATTGTGTTTCAACAGAACAATGACCCGAAACACTGTTCTAAATTGGTGAAGGAATGGCTCAAAAGTCAAACATTCGATACGATCACTTGGCCAGCCCAAAGCCCAGACCTTAATCCGATAGAGAAGTTATGGTCTATCGTGAAAAGACGGCTGGGGAATTATGAAACACCTTCAAGCAGCATTGTGGGACTTTGGGATAGAGTATATAACATTTGAGCTGATATACCAATCAATACTTGCGAAAATTTCGTTGAATCCTTGCCACATCGTATTAAAGAGGTTCTGAAGAACAAGGTAGATTTTATCAAATATTAATGTGTGATTTTTGTACAACTTCTACCAAATAATATATGAAGTGCAAAAGTGAACACTAATTAAGGCCAATTTTAAGTGGTATCTCAATGAAATTTTATTTTAAACTTTTTATTTTTATGTACAAATCTCTTTAAGACAAATGAGCTGTTTTAAAAAAATAAATATTATTTCTTAAATTACGTTATAAAATTGTTTTATTATACTCGAACGGAAAAATCGGTTCCGTTTTGTTTCATAGTGTATATGTATACATGAAATTGTCATCGAAAACGTGATGCCATGTGTTGAATTCCACTGTTCCGTTTTCGAACACCAAATCGCAACATGTCATAGTGCCAGAAATCGAAATCGTCATATTTATGCCGTTTTGAAATCTGTCGTTAACGCAAAATTTAGAACAATGTATGTAGTAGTATATTGCTGAAATATATATATATAATATATGTATAAAGTAAACGCTTTATTTTAGGGGCAAGCATAAAACACAAACAGAGAAGAAACATTTATAACATTTATGAAATGATTAGGTTATTAAAGCATAGTTAAGTATTCTTAAGTTGTTCGCATTAAATAATTATCAATTTGCTGCAGCAGAATGAAAACGGCTGATTTTTTTATGATACGAGGATCTCTAATATTATAATACTTAGCGTGGCTGCTAGTTTCAGCTCAACAGCTATAGTCATTGGCTTCATTAGGGGTCTTATGTCGTTAATAATATTTTCAAAGGTTTCTTAATTATCTTGTTCAACAAAATGAATAACCAGATGTCGTACGTTAATGATTATGGTTATGTACCCGTATATACACTTATACTGGATTGGAGTATCTAAAGGATTGGAGTGATCTAAAATTCATCGGGCAACTTACTCATGTTTTTTTTCATTTATTTTGGTATATTAAATAGGCAGAAATAAAATTATTATTAAATGCCAATTTTTTGGCTATCAGTTGTTTCGAATTTAAGTTCGAACCTGGATAAAAATCTTGTAAATCCTATCACACCTCAAATCAATTCGTGGGATTTGCGATTTATCAAAATGAAATCGCGCGATTTCCAGCTCATGCTGGATATATGACCTATTTTATTTTATTTTATTTTTTATTTTATCCTTTTCATCTTATGTCATATACGGTACGTACTGAATAAATCTCTCTTTTAAAAACTACTAAATTAATATTATATATAACTGTCCTTTTTCGTGCTTTCGAAGGATGGTTTTAAGTCAAATAAGTGGTGGAAAAATTGTCCTGTTGGCACATATATACTCCTATATGTGCGTCATTAAGAATATATTATTTGTTTGTAGCTTTTCGAAAATCGAAAGCCTTCGAATTGGGTTGGTGAAATCGGAGAGATAGTTGCGGGCTTTTGAGAAAAAACCTTAAGCTTAATTTTAATTTAGTAGCTTTCAAAAGCCATTTTATTTTCAAAGTCAAATTTTAAATGAAATATGTATATTTGTATTTAAGTTGGGATTGTTCTATTTAAATTAATTAATTTAAATTAATAGCAATGTAGAGCTAATATATGTAATAGGAAGATTACAAAAACCAGAAAACTCTACATACGATCGTTATGTGAAAAATTTTCAACCGTTCATTATTTGAAATGCTCAGGCCACCTAATCAAAGACAAGTTTAGGTTAAAGGATACCCGAAATTTCGGTTATAAATATTTTTAGTGAAGTGTTGATTAAAAAATGTATTGATTTGCGCCCAAACACATTTTTATTCTTACTGTAGTAACTGAATACCATGAATAAAATGTATAAAAATTAAATATAAAAAACGTTTATGGAGTTGATGGTTCTGGGGTTAGACAAAGCTTGCAAGTGCAGGTTGTGGTTTATACACATTACAATATTGCAAATGCGGGGAGTGAATTGTGTTTTTCTTTTAATCTTATCGAGTAGTGTGAAAACGTTATCGCAATTCACCGTTCAACCGGAATTAAGATAATTCTCTACCAAAACCGGTAGCACTCCTTTACTATGACTACTTTCTCGTTCGCCATTTGGCCAGATACCCATATCAATCTACTTCTTTAGAGCTGATTCTTGCGATAGTTAAGAGATGCAGTAATTTCTTCCACTGCAGCTCTCAATGAACTTTATCATTTTTAATTTTTCCGGCTTCGTAGGTGAAGGAGTATAAGCGATGGCTACCATACGGTACGGCATGGGTTTGAATCCTGTCAAAACGGTCGTCACTCAATGTGGGATATCAGTTTCTCCGAATGCATTTATGGCATTAAATAAAACGCTCATTAAAATTCATCGGTCGTTCGGAGGCGAATTAAAACTGTTGCCACCGCAATTATTGGTAATGATGTACCACACAAATTGGAAGAGGAAAAAATCGCCTCAGTGGTTATAAAGTTTAACCGTATTCTTTTTTAAGTAAGAGAAGAAATTTTCGTATCAAACCTCATAGACTCCGATTTCTGGCAAATATACGAATACATACAATATACCCGACTGGTGAACTTGTCCTTAAAACTGAAATCCAATCAAAAGAAATAAGATCTGCTGCTTCTAGTGCCATTTATATATTGATACATTGCATTTATTAGTTATTTGATAAATCCTCCAAATTACATATGTATGTACACGTATGTGGGGCTTGACACCAAATCATTTACCCGTCACAAAAAATGGCAACTCTAATGAAAGCTCATTTATTAGAAAGAAGCAAAAAAACAAAACAAATTCAGAAAAATACAAGAGCAGTATGTAAGGAATAAAGGATAACCACAACAAGAAGAGCTTTTTAAGCTCACTGGCAAAGGAAAATAAACGTAATGTTCAACATAATAGCGAAACAGTCCTTAGCAACGCATTCAATTGAGTAATTCGTCTGACGGGCGTATTAACCGACGTGTTAAAAAAAAAAACTTTGGTTTCAAATGGAAAATTTCCTTATTAAAACTTATATAAATACTGAAATGTAATACTAAACGTATTTGCACTTGTTAACAAAATAAAAGCATAATATATACCGTAAACATTCTGAAATAGTCTAAAATGTGAGTTTTTTTTTTACATACATATATCCCTATTATGACTCACTTTTGCTAGGCATACCATAACTGCCTTCATCGAAAATGATATGGAATTTGCTAAACGACATACAATAAATTTTATGGTGAGTAAAATCCTAGCGTGTCCATTCGTGTATTGTAATCTGCAAATTTCTGAACTAAATTAACACTGTACGAAAAAGAAAAGAACAAAAATTTTTAAAGTTGAAATATTACAAAAAAAAAAAAAAACAGGAAAGCAAAGCGTAAACGCCTATTCATATACAATAAATAACATACGTAAATAACAGTATAAGTATATGAACTATTTTAGTATGTACACATGCAATTGTAAATGTGTTAATGACTATGTGAATAGTGGGTAGCTTGGGCTTGTGTTGGATAACTTTTATGCATTTCGGAAACTTTTTCACTGATTCTGAATAGAAGAAAAGGAATTCAAAATGTGGTAATATATGTATGTGCAACATGTCATTCTCATATTTGTAATATATTCGTTAGATTGTAGCCGAAGGTGTGTTTCCATCTATGCAGAAATACCTAAAAGCCATATTAGTGTGTTTATAGGTATTTACTTAAAAAAGTATATGTGATTATATATGTACATATGCCTATGTATATATGCAAGTATGTTTTATCATTTGTTTACCTGGAATTCTATCAATAAATCTTCGTTTCCGTCACGAATCGATTTACCTTATTTATGTAAATAGTTACGAGTAGCCAACTTTCTTTCTTTATTATTGCACTCCAGATTAATAGAGAAGAACAAATTGGTATAAAGGACATACATTTGCCAACTTTTGATGGACAACATTCTATTATATACATATAATACAAGCATTATTCGATAATTAAAGTCGTGTCCTATTTAAATAATGACTTGAATACTGAACGCCTGGATTAGGGCTGCTTTACTGGGTATCTGTCTGGAAATTGTAATCGGAAAGACACATACTTATCATCCAATCACTCTTTTTATTCTTACGCAATTATAGCCGAATCAACATAATCTTTTAGGTCATTCATCCCTTCTTTTTGCTGTTTTTGCACCAGTTGGAAACAGCAGGTGAACCAGGTGTTCCTCTTCCGCTGCCTCCACCGGTGGCCGCTGTCTCTTCATTCGCTGAACGATGTCAATGTCAACGTATAGACGTTGCCAATGTGCAAAGCATTAGTCTCGAAGACTTCCATAGCCGACTCATCAAATGTCGACAACTTCCTAGCTTCTGCACCAGATAGCAGGACTGGAAGAATGAGCGACTTGTAGAGTTTGGTAGGCTTTACTTTTCTATTGCCTCCTCAGCATCTGTTAGCAAGAGTGATTTTGTGTTCGATTTTAAAGCTGACGTTATTATTGACGTTAATACTGATCCCGAAATAAACGAAATTATCTACGACCTCAGAGTTATGACTGTTAACAATAACGTCAGACCCATTCTATCAATTCTGGATAAAACAGAACTAACGCCGCGGTTGTTAAGGGGTATGATTTTAATATCATCGACGTACGCCAATAGTTGTACACTCTTATAGAAGATTGTACTTTCTCTATTCAGCTCCGCATCTCGTTTGGTACGGCTCGGAGAGGTTCTTCCTAATTCATACATATTAGTTTACAAAGCCGTATAAGTTTTGCGGCGTTACCAAATTCAGACACAGCGGCGTAGAAGAAGCTCCTTACTGCGTTGTCGAAGCCAACTTTAAAATCGATGAAAATGTGATGTGTATCGACTATCACCTGGTGAATATCTAATTAACGGTTGATTTACTAGGTCTAAAGCCACACTGATAAGGTCCAATCAGTTTGTTGACGGTTATGTGCGGTATTTAAGAGGCTACTGTGAGGTCCTCTTTTTAATGAATTGGCCAGAGCACACTTAAATTCAAATCGTCGGGCAAGCTTTCGTTCGACCATATGCAAAGTAGCTGATGCATGCACTTTTTCAGTTCTTCGCCGCCATGTTTGAATAGCTCTGCGGTATGCCGTCAGTTCCAGCCACTTTGTTGTTCTTTAAACGGGTGGCCGCTATTCGAAACTCGTCATAGTCGGGTAATGGAATGTCCAGCCACTACCGATGACGAAAAATAAAGGCGTTAATCGAAACTAATCAACACCTGATAACTCAAATTTCAAAATAAGTTTCAATAATTCACTTTCGTATGCAACAGCAACAAATAGACCTTTGGGTTTCTAACGAATTAAAGAGTCGACATTAAAGTCAATAATCACCGAAGCAAGATCATGTGTGATATAGTCTACTTTCGAAACCATTTGAATGGTAAAACATTTCGGTCAGCTTGAACCTCAATAAGTTTTAAACAACCAGTGTAAGAGGTAGTCCAGAGGGAGGCTTTTCGCTGCTTTGAAATACCAAATGCAACTATTGTCTGATAATTTAAACGGAGAGAAGGTGGTCAACAAAACCTTTCTTTCGAAAATTCCTAAGTTAAGCTCTTCGGACGTCGCTTTCGATTGCCTACTCAGTGCAACGCTCCTGTTAAAGCCAATACCATCTAAGACCAGCAATTGTACACTCTTTTATGAGATCTAGCTTTGTTCATATTATTTTCTCCACCATTAAGTTGAAGATAGGGTCACCCCGTCTGAGACTTCGTTTGGTACCGAACGACTCGGATTGGGTAGAGCACAAATAGTTTCGAATCGTGGTCCCATGCATCTACCTTGTCAGCACTTCGATGCCTTACTTAAATAAAGAGTTCAGTAGAGCAATCACTTTTCGAACATCGTCATAGCCGACTAACGGGACGTATATTCCACCATCAACGATTGGTAACTCGTACTCAACATCTCTGACGTCCGTTTTTTTTTGTTTTTGAGTTATGATCAATTGCTTAACCGAAGAAGTTGAAAACGGCCCAAGTGTTTTCACTTACAATAAACTCACTATGCTCTGGATATCTGTTACACCTGGTGACTCAATTAGGTTTCTTTTTTGTTGTCTGAAAATGCGTCTCCTTCCCTCTTCAGCCATCTGTATCTAATAGAAATCGAATTTTATGTGGGACTTAACCATCCAATAAGAAATGATTTTTAGATATTCTAAACGGGGAAAAAAGAAAACTTGGTTTGTAAGGAACTAAGTAATGCAGCGCGAAATGAACTCGGAAGCTTCTGACCCAATTTTGAATAAATTTCGTGTTGTTCTCGAGTAGCAATATTATATATCCCTAGTATTCATCTAATACCATCAAAAGAGATCGTACTTCTTCACAAAGCTTAAGGTTAAACTCATAAGGTAGCAGAAATAGGCTTGAGAAAAGCTGCATCTTCTGCGGTCAATTGATTATAGAGTAGCTTAGTTTCCATAAAATAAAATCCCTGCGTAATAATAATATTGATGTATTGTATTCAATCATTGTAACATAATAATTAATATGTATGTTGTATTATAAGATGAAAAAAAATAAAATTATAAATCTTATCAGAAACATTAGCGAAAGCTAATCTCAAATAAAGCAATATTACCATAATGATAATGTACCAAATTACAAGACCATTTTCCTCTGAAAATAAATGGAAATTCAATCAATATTCTCATTGAGTTACGTTGTAATGAATTTTAATGTTAGATTTCAAATACTGCGTCCCAAACGTTCTCCCATACTTAAGTATTCCATATATTGAGAGCGAGTGCTGCTTGCAACAGCATATTTAAGTTACAAACATACTCGTATGTAGATGCATGCTGCAATATTCTCAGTACTTGTAAATTTAAGCATGAATACTTAGGTAAATACACTCACTCGTGTTTACTACTTACCACTTTTGTTTGGTCATCTTCAAAATGTTTTTAACAATTTATACCGTTTTTTTTTTTAAGTACTTTTATCTACGCGACACACACAATAAATATACATATACCAATAGATTAAACAGGTTAATTTTTAGCAGGATTCAAAGAAGTTTAGGTTATGGGCATTTTTCTTGGTGCCGTCGTTATATAATATTTCAATAGCTCAAAGTAGAATCTGCCCTTGAAATTCTAGTACATAAGAAATATTGGGTGTATGCATTAATACGTGCGGTTTTTTTTCGAAAATTAAGACTTTATTGTGAAAAAGTTGTCTTGATCAACTCCTTAGTTCTTCTTGCGTCTGGCATGCATCTGCGTCGAGCAATGTCTCCAATTCTTCGTCTTGAAATTCTTTTGGCTGTCCGTCGTCTAAGTCGAAATTGACACTTTTAAACCACTTTCGGCACGTTCGTTCGGCTAAAGCATGGTCACCATAAACGTCCAGTAAAATACGATGGCTTTCGGTAGCACTTCTCTTCATATTAAAGTAATGAAAAAGAACTCCCCGCAAAAACACTTTATCTGGTACAAATTTCGGCATTTTCAAATGAATGAAACAAATTCTTGTTCACGCTAAAACAAATGACATCTACTGAAAACGACGCGTAATAACAGTGCCTTTGAAATGAATATAGCCACAGATGAACATGGCGCGAAATAATACTAGTAGAGCCCTCTCTTAGAAAAACCGCACGAATGAATGCATACACGCAATATAATCTTGTTTTGTTGAACATGGGTTTCAGATATCAGTTTTGGAAGCTCAATTTCATCACCCTCTATGGTTGTTTTTTTTTTTAAATTAGTCATTTTGGGCATAATTCCGCAAAGAGTCGAATAGCTCCATGTGTTTCTTTGAGTTCGCGAGGAACCCAAACATTAGGTTTGTTTACGCAACCCAGCTGTTGTAAGCGCTAGGAAATGGTTTAATTAAATATATTGAGCCTCTCAGAATCTCTAAAGTCTTTATTTTGTCGCCATCAGTTGTGAGTAGACGACCTTAAAATTTCCAAAAAAAATAACAGAGCAAACTAATGCTGATTCAAGCATACAGTAAGGCAAATTCCTTTCAATTCCTTTCATGCCGATAATATGTTTTGATGGTCTATTTTCAACTAAATTTATCCTAATTCTTTACTAACGCCATTCAGTTTTTGTCTAAAGATAGTTTAAAGTCCAATCATTCAAATCATATATAATAATTTTTGACTTTTTCTTCTCTTTCAGTTAACAGCGTAACCTGTAATTCATCAATCAGTTTTTGTGTTTCGATTTTAAGGTAAAAATTTATTTTTTATACAAAACATACCTACGCACAAGACACAGAGTGAATTATGAGAAAATTTGCATGCCGTAGTAAAATCACAAATGCATTTAAACATAATTACTAAGAATTTCTAAGAAATATAATATTTTTGGTTCTTTGTGTACTCGTATTTGTCAATGTACCGTAAGCATATACTGCATAACCCCTTTTCGGACTTACTATTCGTAAAAAAACGTACATGCGATACACAATATAATTGACCCTTTAATAGACCACAACACTCACAAATATGTTACATCCATGTACTCTATAGCTTTCCCTACTTCTTTCACTAATATATGTATGTTTTTTTTTATTTATTTTTGTAATGTGAATATTTCTCCTTTTGAATTACTGGATTACTTAAAAGCGCCTTGTGTGCCTATTGTGTGCTTAATTACCTTGAGGTGTTAATAAGAATAAAATAAAAAGTTCAACCAAAATATAGCTAAATTGAGAACAAACAAAACATTGAATATACCAGTCTCTGAGGGCAACATTCTTAAATTGTGCAATTAAAAAAAATTATTTGGTAGGATGGCACCATTTAAATTGAAATTCCGTATGGGCAGCTCGCGTAGTGCATCACAAGAGCACGATCAAGATCCACAGGTTAATGAAGCGCTACTCAATCATCATCAACATCACTCAACAACAATTGGTGCCAGTAGTTCCACCATTGATTCCACCGATTGTACCAGTCTCGGCTCCATTGGCACCAACGAACGTAAATCACTGCTACCCAACAAAAGCAACAATTTGCGATTAGGTAAGGATTTTTCTGTGTTCTTTCGTGTGACGATCATTATTTTACTGCTTCACTCCTTAATGCCACACAAACTTTATATAGATTTATTGTAATTGTAATTAGAATTTATTTTATATACACACAGACACAAATTTGTTTGAACACACGTGTACACACAAGCACATATATTCCTTGTAGGGAACTGAGTAAATTGTAAATTTAGCAATTGTACCTTAAGTATTTATTATACATATATACTTACAAACCGTAACCACCGCAGTGGTTGGCCGGACATCAGAAAGCTTCATTCCGCAATTACGTATGCACAAAGGTAGTTTGCCTAATTGAATATTATCAAATAAAAATATTTAAAAATTTGATATGTATGTAGCGTCTCCTTTTGTGGAAGTTTAGGCACTACACAAGTATTTTTTTGGAGAAAGATTGTTCCTATGAACAGTCCATACAATAGGTTTCTATTTTTGACCGATCTGTGGACCTAATATAAATATTAGAGCTCTAGATACCCGAGTATCGAGCACTGTGAGCAGCTCGATCATTGCTCAACTGCTCAAATGTTAGCTTGAAATTTTTCAAATTTCAATTTGTCAAAATTTCTTTAGTATTTCAATGAGGGATACACTTTGCATAGATGAAATCAAAATAATAGAAGAAAGTTTTGGGGAAAAAGTAAAATTTTTTATCCAAAATGCTCGAAAAATCTCAAATTGCTCGAACAAAATCTTGAACTCTAATAAATATCAGCTGAGTATCCATTCTTGTAACTTTGTTAATCTAAATCAATTGACTAATATAACTTAAATGGAAATTTTGCAAAACATATTAGTCCAAAAAATCAGTTAATGGACATCAAGAAAAAGCTCTCGCTGAACTAAATATTGATTATTTTTTGTAAACAGTATTTTTATTCACCTTTCTCTAAAAGCAATTCTGATTGATTTAAACAACTAAAAATTTGTGATATGTATGTACGAGTATGTATCTGTCTCATTTACACATGCATGTTTTATGTTCCCTATGTCTGCACTGCTAAGTACACTTCAGAATAAAAATATTCAAACGAATTTGCTGAATTTGAAATGACTTACCTACGTACATTTATTTGTATTTGCAGGATATATCGATCACAGAGCTACAACTTGTAATGACGAGTCTTCAGCAGAATCGAACACGATTCCTACGACTCCTCCATCAACTTACGATCATATGCTAGAAGAGGTAGGTGACAAAGTTGCTATTTTTTTTTTGTTGTAAGAAAAGGCTTTATATTTATTATGTGGGGTTGAAAATTCATATTCTTAGCTTAGTTGATAGTATGAACCTTGCCACTCAGGTCTCTCCGTTTTCGGGAAAAATATCAAGAGGCGAACCTCAGATTGAAGGAGATTTTTGTTAAGATACATACTAAATATGTATAAATATGTATGTTGTACTAAAAAGCGACGTTTTAAGTATATTTTTTTTTTTTGCTTAACAGCTAAACGCCATCACCCGTGATGCCAGTTCAATCAATGATCGTCGTGATTCCTTAAATAATCCGCGTAACAGCATCATCTTAACATCGTTGGAGCATCTGTCTCTGAGTGAAGACATCACTATTGAATGCACCGACCCAAATTGTCAGGAAATATATATGTGCAACAGGCAAATACTACCACAACGACAGCAAGACACGAACCAATCAGTGAATCAAAATCAAAATCATTTAAACAACGAGGTCAACAACTTTGAAGACGAGGACGATTTCCTAGACGACAATCGTAAAGAGTCAATTGATTCTACAGAACTTTTGATATCAACGAAAATGGCTGCCTCAACAACGCAAGCTTCAGCCGCACACGAAAACCCAAATCTAATGGAGAACTGCAGTGGTGACTGTGCAGAATGTGAATCTGGTCATTACAATGACGAATGCACCGATGAATGTAACACAAACACCAATGGTGTAAATAATAATGGTGGAAATGGGAATGACTTTTTTGATCCACTAATCAATCATGGCGGATACTGTGACGAAGGTAAATTTATTCAACTACTCTTTCCTTAGATTTTTAACTGCAAATTTAATTTAAGAGAAATACAATCCCTTAAACACATCTTAAGCCTTATTTTCTTATTTTGGAACTACGTATGGTGTGGTTCGATACAGTTTGTGACAAGAGCAGTGTATGTGTTTATCCTTAATAAAAGTATAATCAAATTAAAACAGTTAAAGACAATGGTAAAGAACTATGAAACACTTTCCAGTATAAGAGCGCTTTAAAAAAATAAACCCTTATAGAAACAAGAAAAAGTGCTGAAGTCCTTAAATCTATCATAAGCTTATCAAATTTATTGAATTGCCTTTTAGGATTAAATATGAGTTCTCATATCTGAGTAGTCGGTTGTATGGGGGCTATATGATACGGCCGTCCAATTTCGATGATTTCCAGTACCAAAGTTTCATATTGTTAGATACTTTTTCATGGGAGTATTTATGACTCAAAATCACATATCAAATCGGTTGTATAGAGGCTATATGTTTTAGTGGACCGATCTAGAAAGTTTCGACAAATGATTAATACAGTATAAAAATACATCTGCTTCGCTTTACGAGTACATCAAAGCTCTGGGAAAAAACAAAATTACAAAGTACTGACCTAGAATGCAATTTTAAAACCAATAGGGATGCGTGGTATTTAACTGTGAGAATATTGAGAAAATACAGAGGTTCTAGTTAAAAATTCTTAGGATAATATCAGACGCACCGTAATAGGTTTAACGTAAATATACATAAAGGCCTACCTAACAAAGTACCTCATCCCGATTCAGAGCTAATGCTTTGAAATTCAACTATTTATGCATTTCGCCTTGTACGTAGGCTGCTATATATATTTCTGGCCTAATAATGAAAATACGAATATTTTTCAACGAAAATGTTTTTTTTTTGGATTTGGCTCGTCTTGGAAGACCCACACGGTCGATTGCTGTTTTGTTACGGGCTCATACGTGTACGCATAGATCCATGATTCGTCACCTGTGACGATCTTATAAACGTCTTTTGAAGCACCGCGATCGTATTTTTTTAGCATTTCTTTACACCAATCCACACGAGCCTTTTTTTGAGCGATTGTCAAATTGTGCAGGATCCTACGAGAACAAACCTTTTTTACGGCCAGGTGTTCATGCAATATCGAATGTATGCTGGTGGAAGAAATGCATAGGCATGCCTCTATCTGAAGGTATGTTACATGACGGTCTTGCATTATCAGTTCACGTACGGCATCGATGTTTTCTGGCACAACGGCTGTTTTTGGACGACCTTCACTGAATTCGTCTTTGATCGAGCGTCGGCCACGATTGAATTCGTTGTACCAGTTTTTCACAGTGCCATAGGATAGTGCTTCATAGTCATACAAAGATTTTAGTTCATCGATGCACTCTTGTCGTGATAATCCACGTCGAAAGTTGTGAAAAATGATCGCACGAAAATGTTCACGAGTTAATTCCATTTTTTGGCCGAGATGAATTTTTTAATTCCCTGTAAATAAAACAATTCACGATTAAATGACAAAACGTTCTGAGTGATGTTATGCTCAAAAATGTCAAACTTTCCAATAAAAATGTCAGATTGCACCTGGCAACACTTAGTGTTGCCTAGGCCAGACCTACGTGTATAGGTATACAGCAGCCTACGTAATGAGAGCGCAATAATTATAAAATGACTCTGAGTCAACTCGAGATAGCTACGCTTTTAATTTAGTTATAAGATTTGTATCCTTACTTTTAGGCTTCAGTTGATATAAGCAGATTCACTAATAAATTAATTACGTATAAAACAAAAAATATTAGGAACATTTATTTAAACGTGCAAATGGCTGATGAAACTGATATAATTAGCATCTAATAAATAAATTTAAATTTTGTATGGAAAAAAATGTTTTTAACGGTGTTATACACAGTTCATCGGCTTATCTATTTTGATGAATATCCCTATCGATTGTAGAGTGATAAGTTCACTTACTATTTGTTATTTCAAACCTATTCGTAAACGTTCAATTAAGAAGAAAAAGAGGAAGAAAAGTATATTTCTATGTTCTAAAAAATATTAAGTTAAGCTTAAAAAATACCATTCTTAAGACCATTCGAGTTCGAGTTCTGGTTCGACCAACATCCCAAATTATAGAAAAATTTTTGTAATTGCTATCGCCCCTCCGCAGAGAATGTCAATCCCTCCGAGTGTTTTTTCGACATGAAATAAAAGTTCCTCAAAAAAATCCATCTGCTGTTCGGAAGCGAAGGGAAGAAATTATATAAATTATAAATGGAGCCTCCAGTATTAGCTTTATGGAATGTATTATGTACCTTACCAACAATTCTTTCCTACCGGAAGGAAAGTATTTAGAACCTGTGAACCTGTCGCATTATGTCTTATAAAATATGCCAACCAGTATATGATTTGATTTCTTTGCTTACAGAGTCTCATTATACCCACGAGAACAGTGAAAATCAACTGCAAGATGGATGCCAAGGAGGTCGGTGTGACGGTGATAGTGATAACGGTTGGAACGCTCATCAGCAAGCTACGAACAGTCAACACCATCAACAACAACAACAACAACAATCACAAGCATACGAATACAGTAACCAACAATCGGCCCAGGAACGATCAGTCACACCGGAAATAATAAGCAACAAGTCATCAAAGGAAATATACAAAGATTTAGCCAAGCAGTGGGGCATAACGTGCAAAATGTCAGATGCGTGCCGTTGTATGGAATGTCAGGGTCATTATTTCGATTGTGAATATGACGATGTAAGTGTATATATGTATATGGTAGTTATATACGAGTACATGTACACATTTATATAGAGTGAGTGAGCATAATTTATTGTTTCTTTGCTATATTTTCCTCTACTGCACAGAATGAGCATCAGAAAACGGATGGTGGACTGGGAGCGGGCACGCCAATGTTTATCAGTGAAGTGATGCACGGTTCCGCCTGTAACATTCTTTAAACTGGAGGTTTTTGGAAAGCGAAAGCTGCGAAACATTTTGATAGCTCTCTTAGTCAGAGCCTTGCACTTTTAACACACTACTCGTCTAGAATTTATAGTCGAATTATAAGCATTTATCGAGTAATGAAATATATAATAGATATATACTTTGTGTATTCATAAATTCGTACTATATGTACATACTTACATATACAGTATGTATGTATACTAGAATGTTAACATAAATAGTTAAATATTGATGAGAATGAATATATATAGTGAATGTACATACATATATGTTTGGCCTTAACACCGCTGCAGCGAACCGTAAGCATATGCAAAAACACACTGTTCATGACATACATACATATTTATGTATTTCAATGGTTATGTATTAAGTGTGAACATAACTGAAATCGCAAGGAAAATTTGAAAATAAATATTGTAGTTACATATGTATTAGTATAGCATTTTAAAGCACTACAAGTTCGCACTGATTATAAAGGTTTACAAAAAAAAAAAAAAAAAAAAAAGTAATTCTTAGAAATAGTAAAGATATTGAAAATACACATACATACATATTTAATAACCACTCTTATTTCAAATTGATATTTGGCATTTATAGAAAGGAATTTGCATTGCAAACTTTATGAATTCAGAAAAGTTTCACATGCATATACACGTACATATGAGCTGGTTAAAGTTCATACATTCCAATATGTACTTACGATCTGACTTTCACATAATATATTGTAAGCTAAATAGAGACTGATTTTTTCTACTTTTAACCGATTCAATTCGTAGCATTACTCAAAATTACTCAAAATGAAAACAACGCAATTATATTTATCGATTCTTTTTTTTAATTTACAAAGTAACGTCGAGCAATTACTAAACTCCTTACAGTAATACATTTATACATATTTGAAATTTCCGAGTGTTCAAATTGTTGGTGTCATCAATGGTATATTTTTAGAGGTTACTTGATTGATATGCCCTAAATTACAGTCAAACTTAAGAGCTGATTTTATATAATATTTGTTGTTCATAGACCGGCTAAGAGCAAGGTTTTGCTAAATATCCCATCCCCAAAACAGCGCCATCTGGCATATAAAATTATTAACCACCATCAAAGGATATTACCATCATCAAATGTTAAAGAACTTTTGCATTATAATTAGCGTTATATACCTACATATATACCTATATATATACATATATGCATATGCCTTTGGAAAATAGCTACAAAAAAATTAAGTAAATAATAGATTCTAGATGGGAGTGAAATATATGGTAAATTAAGGCATCAAAAATTCAAGTTTTTTTTTTAATTATAAATTTTAAAAGCTTTCCAATCTCGATTTACGCACATTGTAACAAAGTTAATAGAGTGCTAGAAAAACGTTTGTCAATAAAACAATAACACTATGTAAACTAAAAAAACAAAATGCATTTTAAACCGTTTCCGAAAAACATGTAACAACCCGATTCCTATAGACAAATTGTTAAGATTTTGATACCTTTTGCTTTCAATGTTGACTTTTCTGAACCAATAAATATTTAGAAATAAGATACATATGTATGCTGTATACTCGCGTATATTTGTTTGAATTTAGAAAATATATTATAATAAATCACTTATGTAAATATTTCAATAGATACTCTTGCTCTAGAAGGCATGGCCGGGCACGCGTGTGTACAGTAGCAAGATCAACAGATCTAGGAAAAAAAATCTAATCGGCGCTAGGCAAGCGGTGCCAGCTTTTCATTTACATGGTGCTCTCTCAAGGTAGGTTAATCCAACTGAGTGGCTACGTTTTTGGCTGGTTCGGCTAATGATTGCTATCAGTAAAGCATTAAACCTTCGAATCTAGATTACCTCGGCGACTTAGATTAATTAAGCCTGTCCTAAGCGGGGTTAGTGAACCGCTACTACAGCAACAACAACAACAGGGAATTGACGGTAATACTCCCGTTATCGGGATAGACGGCGATCGTTGAACGCTCTCTAATTTGCTCCTGAAGATGATTTTACCGAGTTCTAGAGGAGTTTAACTAATGAAATTTTTGCCCTTTTATTGACATACCACTAACCCAATTCTATTGTTCAAAATACTGTAATTATAATAAATGGTTTATAGAGACTTATTTGTAGTCGTCTAAAAACGTTTTTTGGGAAATGTTGCTGCTTGTGGGATTCTTAAATAATTAATTAAATTAAAGAAGTAGGGTAGGTCTCAGTTATATAAGCATGATCGTGAAGGTATTTCAAGCAGTTAAAATCGCGCTGTCTGCGTTGGCATTCAAACTTATACCTAAGCGTGAAAGTAGTAATTCTTTTGTATGGCGGTTGGCCATCTGTTATATAGGTAATCACCAAGTTTGGTAGGTCAATCTCGTAAAGCGACTAGTGTGGAATAAAAAAATATTGCTTAATAAAAACCTACGTATTTAATGGTCCAATCAAGCGATATAGAGCGAAAGAGTTGTATTTGAGTAAAAAAAAATTATTTAAATATGGTTGGGCTATGTTATAAACAATTCATTAAGTGTGTTTTGCATGTTTTGCACGACTGAACAGGTAATTATAGGGCAACATTAAGAAACCCTCTTACAAGTGTCGAGAATCTGTCAGAAGTATCTGCCAAAAGTTTCTATAGCATGCAGTTGTTTGCCTTAATATGGCTGTTTTATTGGTTGAAGTATTAGTATTTGCATTTAATTACATTTAATAAGTAATCACATACGAGTATGTGTTTTTTTTTTTAATTTTGCCTTCACATGGCTACTTTATCTTTTGATAATTTGTGCCCGGAAAATAGTTCGGGCCAATTTTAGCACGATGCAGAAGCCAAAGTGAGGGTGAAAAATCCATTAGGTACTATTTTTTTTTGTCATGCTATGAATGAAATTGTTTTCTTTTGGGACAAATGATTACGTGTTGCTAAATAACTATTGGCTTAATGATTTTTATTATGTATTAATTCACTTGAACTATGTATGTATATAAATATAAGAACGACATACTATACACACACTATACTTATATAAAATTTTAATTAAAATGTGAATAAAAATCAAAATTTAATAAATAAATATTTGATGAAACTAGAAATCCTTACTTGTTTTAAGAGAAAAGTTCCATAAATATTTACATACGAGTATGTACTTATATTGGGGAGCTCTAACCACTGTTTTAAAACGGAGAAACTCTCTTATATTAAATAAGTTTACAAATTAAAAGCTGAAAATTGATAGCTTTTACCACCATGTAGAATAACAAGACTCTTCAAATATATGGACGATCCGCTGACATGTTTCTTCGATTACTATGCAACCAGTAGTATGACGTAGCGAGAAGTTTTAAAACTCGTTTAGAGATTCAGAGAAATCCTAAAGTCAAATAATATGATAAGATAAATATGTATGATTGATATTCTTCTTCATAGTCAGGCAATGAAACATTTGTTCCATCGTCATCGATTGTGGAATCGGGTTCGCCATCTCTTAATGATGCACTTTCACTGTCATTCAGCAGACTGTAAAATGGTTCCTTCCATAAATTTGTGTTCTACAAGTGTCTGTGCCGGTCTTGAAACCTTCTGTAAGTCGTTGTATCTTTTCGTAGAACTTTCGAGCATTGCTCTTTATACTCACGCAGTGACACGGTAGTTTTTATCGTACCAGCTGTTTTCGCGACTTTTTCGAAAACTAATAGTTTCGTTGACCAGTGCTCTCAGAGCGCAGAATTAGTTGTTGTCAGTTGTGATTGCAGCTTTTCGTCGTCGAACCTTCCTTGTGTTTGTTTTTAAGGGGGTTATTTGCTGCACAGAAGCGCGTACGTATCCCTACTGCTACAAGATAGTGGTCCTAGTCGATGTTCTGGTGTTCTCGCAGTGTATGCACGTCAAGAACTCTGGAGACATACTTGTCTTCCGCCAGAAAACAACCAAGTAGCTTGTGCTACAGACTACCATATTTCGTGCCCCAGCGAAGTTCCATATGGGGGGACCAGAATTTCTGGCGTTAAAATCGCCAAGCACGATTTTCACATCGCAACGCAACGCTCATGAATACTTTCCAGGCGCTCATATAAAGTCGTCGGGGCGTGTGCGTAAATCAGCGATATGTTAGAAAATTTTGGTTTAATGCTGATCGTGGCGAGACGTTCATCCACCGAGGTGAATACCTATACTCGGCGAGAGAGTCTCTCTCCCACCACGAATCCGTCACCAAATTTGCCCTCTTTATATGCTCGCTTCCATCCTTGTCCCGTCCAATATATATTATATGTATTATCTAAACTAATAAAAACGTCAAATGCATTTGTATATAAGTAGATATTTAATTTGTGTCAGGTAAATGAAACAATTTACATTTTATTTTTCAGTTAATTCTCATATTATAGATTTGTTATATCTTTTCAGAATTACATACATACATACAGGTATATTGCATATTATGAATAATTATCCAATAATATATGTAAGTATAATTTATGGGGACTAAATAAGGCATATAACACTCACAAATAAAGGAAAACCTAAATGGTAATACCATAATTTTAAAAAAGGTTATTTATGTACATACTCGTACATATAACGATTAAATTAACAAATTAAAAAAAAATTACATTTTAGCATGTTTTTCAGTTCTGTCGCCCATACTTTAAGTCCTTGTATCAAACTCAACAAACTTACAACATTTACCGGGATCAAAACTTTCTTCTCTAAACAATTTGACATATATGTAAATGTACATTTCAGTATGTGTGTGTGTATGTTCATAGGTAATTAAAGCATGAATTTTCCATATTTATTAGTAAATTATGAAAAATATCCCTTAGTCTATATTTATTCTTCACTGAAGTTGCTCTTTTCTGTCTTACAAACTTTATTCAACAACCGTTTCAAATTAGCAATGCTGCAATCGCTATTTTTAAATTTTTTATTTAATATCATAAGTTTTTATTTTGTATATACTGTTAATAAGATGTATGAAATTATTCAATTTATAATATTGTAACTTTTTTAAAGAATTTTTACATAAGTGGCACATATTGCTCTTAAAGTTTTGAGCGCAGTGTCTAAATTGCACTTAAGTAAGCGAATTTCCAATGGATGTAACAATTACAACTCGATGTGCTCCATCTAGGGTCAAATGTGACTAGTGTCAAACAACAGGGGAATAACAAAAAAAAAAAACACTACTTAATTGGGTAAATAGTTTTTATTTTCAGTTTCAGCATTTTAATGATTGCCCATTTGGTGCTGTATATTTTTCGTTTGCTGTTTTAGTTCCTTGTTCGAATTCACTATAAATTACTTTATTAAGATAAAGAAGACTGCAATTGGTAGATGACTTTTCTATGCTTACAATATACGATATAAAAGTGTTCCGAGCTATTTTCTCTTCGTAGTGGTGTCTTTTTACATACATCGATTGCTGCATCTTTAATTTAATATTCGAACTTTTATATACATTACATTAATCATTGTCGTCTTCAATTACAATTTTCAGCTTTTCTAAATAATTATAAAATATATAGATTTTCCTTTATAATTAATATTTAATTTAAGGATGTATTGTAAATATATATGTATATACATATATGCTTGTATTAATGCAATTGCTTAAAAATATGCAATTCTTTTAATTCGTTATACTTGTAAGTCAAATTTTACACTCAAATTCGTATTTTAAAATGTATGATTAGCTATTCGTTAAACAATAAATCAGGAGGCACATAACGGGAACTAAGGACTAAAACCTTGATTGTTTCTACTTCTCAAGTCTATTAATTTTAATAACAATACACATTTATTAAGTTTTAACAATGTTTAAAAAAGAGTAAACATACATATATAAATAAAAATAACACAGAATACTTTTGGCCCATCAATAAGCTGGCGTAACCAGGTTTAAAGAAGGAGCCCAGGATAACAACTAGGGCCTTGCAAAGTTAATATAAAAATTAGGACTTTTTAAAGTTATTCATAGATAGATTTGACTATGATTTTTCAGAACAAATGTGATATTTTGTATTATCCACTCTTGTGTAATATAAGTTTAAACTTGTAAGTTAAATTATTAAATTAATTCAATTTAATTCAACTATACAACATAGGGAAAGGCTCTATCTCTATGTCATGCTTATTTGGAAGATTTACGGCATATCTACCGTGGAAGGCGATTAAACGCAAGTGGGAGTATGGGAAACGGTTGCGTCTAAATTTAAATCCTTGCTGCGGCAGCACATCTCGCAAATTCGCTTAGAATTTGGATTTAGAAAAGTGCAAAATCTGCAACTCCATTCATTTTGATCGCTCCTGGAAGGGTGTGTATTGCTCACTATTGCTGCGTTCAGCTTTCGGTTTCTTGGCCGAGTGTTCTTTTCAGATTGGATTTCGTTATTGCCATTATTATTGTCATAACCTGAAGATGTAACAGAATTTGAAGATTGCTTTAAAGCCGATTTTGTTTTCTTTACAGGTTGCTGCTTCAGTATAGACTTTTCTTTATTGCTAGTGCCATTTCCTAACCTCTTTTCATCCCGTTTTTCGCTTTCCCGCCACGTAGTTGCAGTACTAGTTTTATCTGGTAGGCGATTTTTGCCCAGATCATTGTTTGTTTGTCGTCCTGATTTTGTAGCATCCACATGATTTGACCGACGCCTTTCCGTGGTGGTTTTAACACCACTACAGCTTCCGCCACCACCATTTGATAAGTTCTTTGAATCCAAATCCAAGCCCTGCACTAGAAGATCTCCACGTTCACCTAAATCTTTTGAATAACCAGCTCGTTCCAGATTTTTGAAAACGTAGTTCCAAGATTCAAAAGAACCAACACCGTCTTGATTCTTGGAAGCTTGCGTCGGAGAACGTTGCATAGGATGCTCACTATGACCCACTGTCACGAAATCATCGAAATTTGATTCAAAACTTGTTTCTGAAGCTTCGTTGGCATGTGAAGATATTTTTCGCCGACTGCCACTTGCAGTCGTTCCACTAAAGGCTTGTGTATTTTCCTTCAATTCCATATTATGTAGTTGCAAATGCTTGTCGTTATTGTCAAGTACATCCTGAAGTAAACAAAAAATATCAATTTAAAATAGGTATCAGTCACTTTTCCCTAAATTATTTATTACGATATTGGAGGTTGGAACTGTAGAACACGCTAGAAACTATTAAACAGGTTCAATGTAACATTTCTAAAACTTGAATTCTTCAGAAAAAATTCTATATATTAAAATAAAATCTATCTAGTTACAATTAACTAATAAGAGTCTATTCTATCCAGTAACATTTAAGAAGAAAGAGAAGCTACACTACAATAACAAACACAAATAATCTATATTTATAATAGCACGAAGTATTCAACTCAGTAAACACTTTTTCTTACCATTATATTTGAGTTCCGTTCCTGCTTATCTGCAACATTTGCCGAAGTATTAGCTTTTAAGCGATCAGCTTTCGGCAATGGGCATGCGTAAACATAGTTGCCATACATGTCATCCGATGAGAGTTGCTGTGAATTTTGCTGCACATATTGATGACCCATCATATCTTTCGGTTGCGCATATGTAGCCATGTTTGCAGCCCGACTTGAGCGTAGCTGTTGGTCAAATACCCGATCTCTTTCCCGTTCCCGAACATAGTCGAACGAATTGCAATGTGATATTCCATGAAATTGAGCGTGAAAATCATTAGATTTAAGTGGCGCCCGATCATCAAATTCTATCAACTGTTGGTCTGGTGGAAAGGAACGTTGCCGATACGCTTGGAAATCTTTACTGCCAGCAACTACAGATGACGGCTGTTGGCAATTGTAGTTTTGCGACTTTAATACGGAGGCGTAACCATTGTTATCCACATTATGATAGGGATCACCTTTAATACCGTTGCAAGATACATTTGGAGTTGCGTAGTGTGAATTTAACTGATTTGATATATTGTATGGCAATGGATACCGATTGCCTGACACGTTGTAAGGATGAGAATAAGCAGAGTTCATTCCGTTATTTGAACCGCCCGTACCTGAAGCAACAACGGCTGCATAGGAAACACTACTACCACCCATACTGGTTCCATCTAAACAATCATATGGTGATTCGTAGACATGCTGTACCGGTAACTGATGTGGTGGTTTGTAATGATGAGCAGTGCAACCTTTTTGCTGATGATCAAATGAATGTCTATGTGGTAACTGCGGAACCGGTTCGCTGTAATGGTCCAAGCTTCGGGAGTGTTGCATGCTTCCCAAGGGCATCGTAACACCTGTTTGCTGTGACTGTTGATATCCTGATACTGGATATGAAGGCATCTTACTATTTCCATTATACAAATGATTTGTTACTGCTGATGACGAAGGCGCATGAATTGCACAAGTTCCGTGGTTGTCACTGTGCATTGGGTATTGCGTCTGCGCTGGTATCCGATTGTAAAGCAAACAATTAGGACAATCCGAAGTGGTCAACGTTAGTGGCGAATGCTGAATGCTAGCATAACAATTATCTGCAATAATGATAGGAAGTTAGCCAGATGTAGTGGAAATAATTAATAAAAGATATGTACCAGTATTAATAAGTTTTTCCTTTCGTGATTGTTTTTCTTGTATAGCATAAGCCAAGCTTTTGATGGCTTGTGAAATCCCACCTGAACGGATTAAAATATGCACATTAATACGAACATTATGAACATTTCTTAATATATTTTTTAAAATAAATATTTACCAATAAATTTTTCACGATAATGAAATACGTCCTGCCAAGAACATGTAAGTCCCAGAGCAATGAGTCCTGCATAAATATGTTCCATTATTTGACACTCAACATATGCTGCCATAGCATCACGTGAAACGTTTGTCACTTGATCGGGACAAATGGGGCCATCTAACACTAGAATCTCTTCCGAAACCTGTCTGTATCCCATAGCTTCAAAAAGCCTTTCAGCATCACACAAATTCGATTTAATTTCATGTTGATAGAAACCAGAATACATCTAAAAGTAATTGCTTCAATTTAACATGTTCTTCAAAGCAAATCAAAGAAAAAGTTTAAAAACAAACCTTTAATACTCTAAATTCTTTTCGCCATGGCTTTGTAAATAAGTTATTTGCATACTGGCTAATCGATCGAAAGGCAATGATTGCCTTATACGCATTGAACTCATCCATTTCTCGGACCGATTTTCTAAGTACATGACCAGTCTCAGGTAGAAAAAATTTCCGATCATGTGGCACGATGCACAAAAACTCTTTAAAGCAATCTATCAAATATAAAGTAATATTTATTTCTTGTTTTCAATTGAATGCAAAAACTTACTTTCTAATCTCTTTCCTTCTTCAATTTTTTCTATGCTGCCATCCGTTTCTAAATAAATCCAGTGACGTTTTAGGATTTCTTCCCATAAATCAGGAAGCATATCACGTGGCATAAAGTCAGACATTTTTGAGCTTTATAAGAGCGTCTTAAAAGTAGTCGTCTGTGAACAAGAAAACTGTTGAAGTGAGAAAATACAATAAAAATATAAATCCATGCGTATGTATAAATGGAATTAAATATGAATCGCTAAAAATAATAATATTACACTCTACTACAAATATAATAGTGCGATATAGCAAATTTCCATATATCAGCAAAGCCCATTATTAATATACAATCTCAACTCCTCAATAATAATAGAAAATATTCAATAGGAAGAAAGGTTAAATAATATTTCGAGAAGTGGGAACGATCTATGCAAAAAAGTTAATTTATTTTCATTTGATTTATATGTAATTTGGTACACAGTTACGTACCTCTTAGCCTAAACTGACAGGGAGAGCACTTTTTTATAGTTTGATTTACATAAAATTTGGTACAGTAGTAGTTTTGTGTACATACATATTACTATTTTGAACACTTTTTCCTGCGAGAAGCAGGCCTGTGATCGATTCGTTGGTTCTATATAACAGTCTATAAGTGATAATAAAATTAATATTGTTATAAACCTGATAAATCTTACGAAACTGCGCATACAACACATTAAAAAAGTGTAAAGGCTATGACTTTTTTATAGTATCCAAATGTCATGTTTATAATAGAAAATTTAATTTTAATAATAATAATATATATTTTTCCTTCGATATAAAGCTTAATAAGTGATGGCGCTCTACTTCATTGAAAGGGCTAAATAATAATCTCCTACCAGTCCATGGGAACGGGAGTAACTTAAACCACAATAAAATATATATACATAAATTTATATACTATACTACATACACATACAATTCACATGGATATTCTTTTCGTCCATAAGGATTTGGAATGAAATTGCAGATTAGAAGGGCTAAAGGTGGAAAATTAGATTAACGAAGATCATGTTCAAAAAATGTACGATTTCTTGAAAATGATATTACATATGAAATAAAATTTATGTTTGTAATTACAGCAAATGTGTTTTAATTAGAACCTTTAACTATTGAAATGTGTAAATAGCAATTTTTTTCTAAAAGAGGTGCTACTCCGCATTATATTGATTATTTATTTAAAGATAACATTCATATACAGAAAAGTGATAGAAATGCATTTCTACTAAATATGTATTTCCGAATTCATTGAAAAATTTGTATGGTAAACATTCAATCCAAGAGTTGGGTGCACTCAAAAAGAATTTAAATCTTGCTGTCATATTCAGTTTCTGTGACATTTTTCATATTCCCAGGAGAATAATATCTTCTCAATTTGCCCCACGATCACTGTTTAATACCACACATTGCTTCGTTTAACTAATACTAAAGAACTTAATACAAGCAACAAATCATGAGTCATTGCTCATGCTACAATATTTTTCCAAAAAAAAGCATTTCCCTTTCAATTCAATGACAATTAAATGATCGCTAGCGATATTTATATTTTTAGTTAATTCACATGTAAGCTATATCATTATGTCTTGTATTTGATTTAGTGCAACACAATTTTTAATCACTTCTCAAGAGAAGAATTTGTAAATACTTGTAAACAAAGAAAAATTTGAACTGTCGTTTCGCCGGCATGCTTAATCAATCTGAAAGCACCCAGGCATAAGGTCGTTCCCAATAGTATTTTTGGCATTTACTTTTTTCTTATTTTTTAAATTGAGGGCGCAGAGTGTGCATATATATGAATGTATTTTACTTCAAACTCACTATCCTTTGTAAATTCTTAGTACTTATTGACACTTACAAATATTTTATGGTTTGACTGTCAACATTAGTATTAAATCCAGTTATGAATTTCCATTTCAACACTCCGTGATTTACTCGCAAGGGCAAATGAAAATCCACAAAAAAATTGTCACTGGCTTTCTGCTACAAACACCGTTTACGGCAAAAGATAAAGATGCGGAGGTGGTTGTGTGGTTATTTTTAGCTTGTTCAGCTGCTAATATTTTCGAAGCAATTTTTTGTAATTATAACTACGAACTTTTACAAATTTTTTCACTTTTACTCTGAAGTTGAATTAATTGAAACGCAGTGCATTCATGTATTCAAATTTACCACAATGACAAATGTTGCATAAATGTTTTCCTTCTCTGCAGCACAGTTTCAGTTCTTCTTTATCTATATTTTTCAGAAGTCATATAAAAATTTGGAAGAAAATAGTTATTTAAACATTTTCTCCTTAAATTACTACAATATTATTTTATTTTATAGCAAAGTTGTTCTCTTCAAATATTTTTCTGCTTTCGCGACTTAAAATTTTTATGTTACGCCTATTCCTCGGTGTTATCACATTTCATTATTCCTTTCCAAATGTACCAAAATGCCAAAGCTGCCATAGTTTCACATTCTTCTAAAAAAAATTGTATTTAAAGTAACCGGTTTTAAAATAGAGTTCAGGGACTAAATATATTGCGGCGAAGACGTCACAAGACCAATTTCGCTAAAATGAGAAATTGATGTCAGATTATTTGATCTATATCTGCAATTGATTGCTGTTTTTGTATAAGGATACCTTAAATGCTCCGACCAACACGTTCGCTGCATTACACCAGTTATACGCTGAGAAATGCTTAAACAAAAAACTTGCTGAAGAATAGAAAAGGAACAGTTTCTCTTCATTATATAACAATTTTCTCCAAGTGCGATCACTGGATTATTGAATAAAAATATCATGACAAAGAGATTATGTTTGTATATACAGAGAACTTAGAATATATCTATATATATCTATATATATTCTAAGTTCTCTGCAGCGTGTTTGAGTTGAGTTTTCATGTTTTCATTATTTGCGATTATTTTCTGGGCTGGTAACAAAACCAAATGAAGGAGCATTGAACAGCTGATCGTCAAGAAGCCTCAGTACCACCAAAGAACGTATATCAAAGAACGTATTATTGTGCGAAAGAAGGTCCAAAGAGGACAAGCATTCCATCTGTGAAACGTGAGCCACTTCAATCAACAATTCACAGTTCTTTTCCCTTCTTATTAATATACGTTCTTTGGTAGTTTTTTAGTGGAATCGATTGGTCGTCTTAGTTGGAGAGAATTCAGAATAGTGGTAACACTGGCCAGAAAGCAAAAACTCAATTAAAGGGAATCTATTAGCGATCAAAGTTATGCAAGGATTTACGCTCCTCACGTGACTTTGCTTGGAAATTCCAAATGGTGCCAAAATGATATTCTATAGCAGAAGTATCTATTAGCGACGAAATACTGTTTACTGAATCCCGTCATTAAGACTATTATTTATCGATAATATAATTTTAACCCATCTTTATTTTAAATAATGTGTTTTTGATTATATTTGCAAATAGTGTTAAACCTTTTTAGAAAACATGGTGGATGTAGACTTGGGATTTGCAGAGCAACGTGAAAGTGCCTGGTTAACAAATCGTTACTTTCCCAGCAAATTAGGTGGAAAGCCAGCATGGTTAGAACTAGAAAACCTGCCGAGCAGTAAAGATCTGTTATGCGAAACTTGCAATGAACCAAAATCCTTTTTGTGTCAGGTTAGTAGTCCTTACAAGCTGCTGCTTTTTTTACACTGCATTTATGCTTCAGATTTATGCACCATTTGAAGATGAACACAATTTTCATCGGGCTATATTCGTTTTTGTATGCCGCACAAACGATTGCCAGAAGGCCAATTCAGCAAAGTAAGTAATATACTAATTATTTCCTAATTTAAACGGCAATCAACGTTATTACATCTATAACTATCCCATTATTAAGAAAACTTGAGAACAGATTAACTCTCTATGTTTCATTGCTTAATAGGAATTTCACTGCCTACCGGAGCCAACTTCCGAGGAAAAACCCGTTTTATTCAGAGGATGCACCAAAAGAAGAAGGAAAACCTCTGGTATTTATAGTTACTAATGTTAGGCAAAACAAAAAAATTCTAATATGACCAATTTTTCTTAGCAAGAAATCGAAACAACGAAAAAAGTTTGTATTGCGTGCGGCTGTTTAGGGCCTTTAGCTTGCAGTCGGTGTCGAAAATCAAATTATTGCTCTGTAAAACATCAACGTGCGCACTGGCCTCATCACAAAAAGATATGCAATTCTGAAAATAGCAGCGAAACTGAAATCAAAGAAGTTTTACCTGAAGTGCGGTTTCCAGAATGGGAAATTGTAGTTGAGGCGAATAATTCTGAAGAAGAATCTGATGAAGATAAAGATGATGAAAGAGCAGAAACTGAACGCTGGAATGAATATCAAAACATGGTAGCATCGGGAAACACTGGCACTTTAAAAGATGTGCCAGAGGTTGAATTGGATAAATATATTAGTGAATCTGTTGCCGCGGACGACAAATATTTTAGGAAATTCAAAAAAGAAGTTGGAAAAGACCCTGAACAAATTTTGAGGTACAAGCGAGGAGGAAGCCCACTTTGGATATCTGATGTTGAGAAAACAATTGGTGAAAACATAATTATCCCCAAATGTGAACTTTGTACTAGTGAGCGTCAATTTGAATTTCAAATAATGCCGCAAATGCTTAATTTACTTAAGGATGACAATCTTGATTGGGGAACAGTAGCTGTATATACATGTAAAAAAAGCTGTGATATACCAATCGGTAAAGGCTATGTAAATGAATATATATTAAAACAAGATATTGTTGCAAATGAAAATACGAAATAAAGTTTTTATGGGTCGACATTATGCGCTCTGAATGTATGAATTTATTTAATATACTGTGAACACAAAGTGCGATCAATATGAAATTAGGCCGAATCATATCCTTACAATTGAATTTTTAAAAAGATTACCTGAATAAATGAACCTTAATTTTATATCAATTTAACTTTATGATGGGAAAATGACGATGCTTGGAGAAGTCGAAATCGGGTTGTGTCTTTGAATCCTTTTGGTGACCTTTTGCTAAAACATTCATGACAACGTAATTTACTTTAGCGACATGAAGCATATCTAAAATCTGTTAAAACATTGAACAATATAAATGCCTGTAAGTATAAATGTACTCATTAGATTACCTCTTGCTCAGGGTTTTGTATAGACTCCAGTACATTCTTCGCTTGGTCGAAATGCTTTGCCGCAATCGCATAAATTTCTGACGACGGTGGCCGCATCATATGTTCTCTTATATTCTTAAACTCTCCATAAGATACTGGAGGCGGACTGGTTAAAGTAGCGAAAGGAGCAAACCTTCGGTTAAAACGAATTTCCTCATTGTCGAACTTCGGCATAGGTTGTCGTATTCGTCCGTCTTTCGTCAGAGCTCCCAGAGCTTTATAAAATCCTCCACACATATTTGACAATGCATGATAATAAACGATTTCTTGTCTATAAGGTTTTTGTTGCTTCTTATTCTTTTTTAGTTTAGGCTTGCGGTTTTTCGAATTGCTGCCTTGCAGTTTGCTTTGGTGCTCTGCATATTCTTCTTGAACAAGAAGATTATTTTCTGTGCGCGTCAAAGCTGATACAATAAAGCTTATCAGGAGTTCATGTGGATACCTGAAATGGAATATAATGAATTTTGCAAAATTGCATTTGACTTTAATTTTACCAATAAATATACATGAACTCATGTACAGAATATAGTTCCAACTCAAAGCCTGACATCAAGTACAACATCATTGCTCGAAAACAGTTGTATAAAACCCAAGTTGCAAACTGAGAACTGTGCTTAAGTGCTGTTGCATGTGCTTCATTGCCTTCGGCAGCTTTTTCGTTAGCCATAATGTTCATATGAGAGTCCAATCTTGCCGCCTCCACCTGTATCGAATCAAAACTATCAATAAAACGGGCCAATTTGTCACGCTGTCGAGCTCGATTGAAACCACAAATGCGTATAAACTGAGTAAATGTGTTCAAACTGATGCAGTATCGAAAGAAAGTATCTAAGTGCATTTGTATCTTTTGATCTGATGCCAGGGGATGTTTTGGGTTAAGAACTGGTGGTGAGTTAAAAGCACGAACTGAATCCCATAAAAAGTCTTTAATTGGAATTGTTCCGAAAATTAGTCGACGATTAGAGATGAACAATCCTTGTAGTACACTTCGTGAGAGTACACATTGTCCAGATTTCTTACTGAATTCTATGAAAAAATTCTTATAATGATGAAGAAAGTTAATAATGTCATTAACTAATAATAGTTATATAGTTACCAAAGCAGAATAGTAATCCCGCAAACGAACTATTTTACAAGCATACTTCAGTCGATGCACTAAGTCCTCCAGAAATTGTATACTAGTGGGGCGATCACGAATTTTTACATTTCGTGGAAATGTTGGTGGCTGGCTTCTGTCGTGTATTCGAGGGGAGAAACCGATTGGATTTGGAGAGTCAGCTGCAATCATCAATATACTAAATGATGGACATCTACAAATAATTTAAGTTTTGTTTACTCACAATTTGGAATTGGTTGTATACCCTTTTCAATTGAGCGTTTTATTTGGGGTATTAATTCGAGAGATGCGTTCAAATTTTTGTAAATTTCATTCATATTTGACTCAGTTGGCGCACTTGCCATGACGCAATCAAACTGAAAAATTGATTGGTAAAAATGGCGCATAAATCGTAGCCGATGTACGACTGCCATTGTAGATTCTGGTTGTTTTTCCGTTTTGCTAAATCGAACTAAATCGTCCTCCGCTTCTTTAAGCTGAGTTGGTACTGCTGTCGGTTGACAGTCGTCAGCAGATAAGAAAGATGAATTGCCATAAAGCTGGAAATCTTCTTCTTCGTTCACACTACTAATTATAATTATATTCTTTATAATAACAATAAGATTCCTTATGGCATGACAGAAGGATCGGAGTGATTTATCTTTGATGCTGCTTGGCTGATGCAAATAGAGACAAGTAAACAATACTTGATCCATAGAATTTCCTTCTAACCAAGATACGATACACGCGAAAAGGGCATCGAAAGTGCCTATCAACTCTTCATTGCTCAAATTATCTAGTTTTAAAACACCTGCCTATATAAAGAAATATAAGTATCATATGAAATTTAAAATAAAATATAAGCAGTACCATTACAGCGGACTCAAAAGTATGTGGCAGCGCATCGTTTTTGTTGTAGCCCATTCCCACATCCATTTTGGGATCCATCATTTCAATTGCAGACATAGCTTCAAATAAGCCGAAAAGCATATCTTGTGCTAACTCTCCCAAATTTAGCTCTGCGCACGCCTCAAAGAACTCCTTTGTTATATCAACCCAGCCATAGCGAGGGTATTCACCATAGTCTTCGTTGGAACGAACAGTACGCGGAATCTCACCATCAAGGAAACCAGCTTCCTCCATCGTCCACTGACCGCTCTCAGTTATATTCGGTACGACAAACTCCTCCGACTCTTCCTTTCCAGGAGTATTCAGCCAAGCAGCCGCAGCGGCTGCAGCTGCTGTAGCAGCTTGAAATACTGGGGCATTTGCACTAATTAAAATAAATATTAAAAGAGGTTATTAATTGGAAATATGGAATACTTACATTGGATTCATTTGATTTAGTTTCGTTCGTAACAATAAACTCTCTCACTCATATGCATATATAAGTCATTCGCAGCTGATCAAACCTTATGGAATTTTTTCTTTCAAAACCTAAGAAAAATTGTACATTTTTCCAATAGTGCTTAAAAATAAATTGTGCATGACAATTGGATGGTGCTGCCGTTTCTTTGAAGGTTAGAACGGGCAAAATTTTTGATAAGAAATCGATTCAATCGATAACTCGAAGTCGATAGAAAAATATTGTAACGATTTCGCTAAATAAGCCTAGAGGATTCCTAAGTCTTTAGAATTCCAACACTGGATTGCTAAATAAAATTTGAGAAACTACAAGCCTGCCAAAACATCGCCAAAACATGGGAGTGACAGCCCTTGGCCGGATAAAAATTGGGTCGTTCCGTTATATAGACGCGACTTTCATGGGAACTATTATATTTTAGTCGCCTTTTACGACAGGCATGCCTTACCACGAGTAAATTCTTGAGCCCCTAACCCGCAGGGGGGGAGCATAATGATTTGCTGTGCAACCAATTTCTGCTGGGTATTCGATCTTAAAGACTGCGTTCAGTACTACCTTCAACAACCGCTGGACACGACGGCGTACATACAGGCATTAAACGCCATTCACCGAGAGTCCGTTAAGGGAAAAGCCGGTCTAGAATTTGAAAAAATCGAAATAAAAATAACATACCAACAGGTGTCTAAATACCTAAGTTTTTCATTCGAGGGCAATGCCTCGCAAGTATGCTTCGAGCGCCATTTAACTTTAAAAGCGTTTTTCTCGAAATCACTTTTTTTAAACTGGCCGAAGACATAGTTCGAACAAATCTTCATGAAATTTGGACAGTACATTCGAAATACCGTTCTCCAGAGACTTACCTAGGATTTTTTCATAGTACATAGACCATAGCTTCCTCCCTTAATACTTTTATAAGCTCTCTTCTAGTGATTGGCGTTCTCAGAGTCAAATCACCACTAATTTCAGACGAAGAACTCGAGCTGCCTCGAGAGTCCCGCGTAACAATAGCACAACGCAGGTCTGGATATTGCAGAAGATTAAACTCCTACTTATCTAGAGTCGACCCCGACATACCTAACGCATGTTATGCATACAATGAGTTCCCGCCTGACACTAACCACCTCTATGCATGCCCCCTAAAATCAACCCATCTAACCCCCCTTTCCCTCTGGTCCAAACACCTGTTGAAACAGCTCGTTTCCTGGACCTCTAAGCGAGTTCACTTTGGCTGCCGGTCTTCTATGCCTCACCAATTGTTCGTACTCATCTCTGAAAATTTCTTTCGATAAGTTCTCGAAAATAGGTTCAATACAGCCGCTCTAGAATGCTCCACTTAAGTAAAAGTATTGATCAGGCATATTTGCTGTTCCAAATTTTGCAAATTTCCAGGTGGATCACTTTCGTATTGTTTCTTGGTCTTTCAACCCTCTGGATTCCACTCATTACGTCATTTGATTGATAAGGATGTATTTGTTTCCTAGTCTGCTGAAAGGGAATTTGCTGGCTACATCCATGACAACTCGTCCGAATGGTGCACCTGAGTTATATTGCTTCATCTGTCCATGACTTCTGAATTTCGGTCCTTTAAGTGCAATACACTTCTTGCTGTTGGCAATCCAATTCGCAACGGATTGACAGCAACCAACCTTATAGAACCGCTGTTTGTTCTTCTCCAGGGATTTCGTAATCCCAAAAAGCCCTCAACTTTGGCACTATAAATAGACTGCGGTAACACTGACCATCTTCAGTTTCCCATATTCTATGCAAACAGCCTGATGTCAATTTTAAACTGCTCCATTGTGCCCAGTATGACTTTGCGATTGACTTTCTACTGACAGTTACTCATTACTTGCATTAGAAGTTCCAAGTCCGAATCTTATCTTTAGCCGGACATCTCTTATGTCTTCTTAACTTTCAGCTTTTGACCAGTATTTACATATTAAGCTAATTGTTGGACGCAATAGTAAAGTCATAATTTCGCATTCTCTCAATCCATCGTTGTAGTAGTCACTTCAGCGCTGCATGATCCGTCCAAACTCGGAAATGTTGCCCGCACAGATCTTGTAGAAATGTTTGATTCAATCCACCAGATACGCAAATATTTCGGTCTGGCTTTCCTATAGACTGGCTTAGTGGCTGCCGTTCTTTCACAACTTTGGACTATTTTTCATAGATATCTCACGGCCTAAGTAATTCATCTCCTTATGGAATAATGAGCAGTTTTTATAACTTAGTTTAAGACTAGTGCCAGCTATGCTTTGGGAATCTAAAATATAATTTATCACCATAAAAACTGGCGGTATCACAATATCCACGGAAACAAAGAAGGCGCTTTTAATAACATACAGCCAAGGATCATAATGAACGCTTCTAATGATTTGGATATCGCCGAATGCCTTGTGAAGTTTATTGAACAGATACTTCTGGACAGGTTCACAATTTCCACGATGCAGAGGGTACACCTCAGGAAGGCGTGCAATCCGCAATGTTTTCCAAGAAGAGAGAAAGCTTTCCGGTTATGACAATGCCTAAGTCTAGGTGGAAACTATTCCTAACTTGTCCACCAAGTACACTAACCTGCCGACATTAAAAAGGAATGACATAAGGGCTTAAGTAGGAGTGCTAATGTGGTATTGTACTACAAAGAATTACTGTAGAAACTGCCAGTGGAGGAAGCAAAATTATAGTGGATGTGGATGCAAGTCTTTGTAATGGAAAAGATTGGCAACTATAAAACTTTTCCTGTTAAATAGCTTTTACAAGACCACAGGGTGCTTCAGGGAGGAGATAGTAGTGTAAGGAGATTTTAAGTCCGGTGGTTTCACAGACATTCATTGTATCTACCTAGCTTATTACTGTAAATGGAAGAACCTCTGTTCCAAGGCAAATTCACACACGGTAGTAGCAAAAATACAAAAACAAAAATCCGGTGTTTTGTTTGCGTAATCATAGATTCGAAAGGTCAAAACGAAAATCGTTTGTATTTTGTGGGTGTAATCGAAAATTCTTATGTCAAAACCTATTGCTCATATGTTTTGTTTATATAATTTGTTGAAATGAAAGGAGGAACAAGCAATAATATGATATGACAACCTCACCTTCTATAAATCCGCCTTGCTCTGTTCTGTTCAAAAACAAATGTCATTACAAAAATGTCAAAAGAATCTTCGAATTTTCATACTAAAATATATCGTATAAAAATACTTTTACTTTTGAGTAACTTATAAAGGTATGTAAAATAAAAATGAAAAACGTATTTGTTCCGAAATATGTGCCTTTATTGAAAACCTTTAATCATTAATATCACGTGGGAGAAGTTGCCGCATGACGTTTGTTAAGGTAAAATTTATATTGTATAAAATTGTGTAACGGTTTTTTTTTGTGTTTAAGACGTATACTAGAACCACTCACGAACGTAAACGTACGTTCCGTGTCAACTCTGACAATCAGAAATGGGAGTACCATGTAAATCAAAAAACTCACCACCGTGTACATATTACGGTGGCCGTATGCTAGAAACACTCATGAACATGTCCGTGTCCCGTGTCTGATTGCCGTAAGATGCACTAAAGTGATTTTAAGTGATCGACGCAGCCGTAAAATGGGTTTGAGTATTTATTATCATTTGTTTGTTTCATGCACACGATTTAAACACATCTGATTGCGTAAGCAGATAGAGAAGAGTAGAGAAGAGAGATAAGCGGGTAACGTCTACGACTTCCGTCGCACGTACACGATGGTGAGTTTTCCTGGAATTCAAACATGTTTAATTGTGAGAGTTGACACGGAACGTATGTACATTTAAGTTCGTAAGTGTTTCTAGTAAAACATATGGGAGGTTCACGTAAATGAAAATATTACTGTAAATAAAAGAAAACAGCTAATTTCTGCGCTGGAGCTACGTCGATAAGTAAAGAGCTGAAAGAAACTTTAGAGGAGTAGGTTGACCTAACCTAACTCTGAGTAAACGTTAAAATTGGAGAGTAATATTATTAGATAAATTACAGTGTACTTTATATTTTTAGCGTCAATCTAATTTAAGTCTACTACAATATTATGATCCATAAACCCTCTACTTCCAAATTTTTATAACAACAAAATATTTTTGAATTGGTTTTGTCTTAACTGAAATGTTTGTTTGTGAAAATTTATTTTTAGGGAATTCAAGTTTTATGGGGTCACATACCTTCAGGCATTTTTGCGAAACCCAGCAAAAGTAAATATTTTTATAGATTTTTGTATTTCTTTATGTGATAAGTTGTACAAAATCATGAATTGAATATTTATTTTAATAAAAGTGAAGCAAAAATATATGTACATATATGCACTTTGAATAGTTGTCCAATTTCCTATAAAAAAGAACCTTTAGAGGAAAACTAAAAAGTAAATGCTGCAAGCAATCATTTATGCCGAAGCAGTCTTTTCTTCTTCCCCCATGTCTTGGCGAAAATTCCGGAAAGTGTTCAACTCCATCAAGCCGTGTTTTTGCAGAAGATAACAATTCTTGATGTTCGCGGCTGGCGGCTTAGTATAAACTGTAGGTCCCTCAATTTGTGGGAAAAACATTAAGACGCAAAGCCACAAATTGGAGGAGGAGCTCGGCCGAAATTCGCTTCAGCGGTTACAAAGCGCCTATTATATATATAACAAGTTTTACGATTCCAATATCCTAGCGGTTGGCAGGAACGCCGCGGGTCCGAGTCCTAGCGCTATCAAAATGCAAGTTAATTTTTATAATTGCAGTCGCTCCTCAACACGGAATATCAACTCCCTTTTTGACATCCAATAGAAAAGCTCCTCAAAAAAATATATCAGCTATCCGGAGGCGGCTCGAATAAACTATAAGTCCCGCCATTTGTTGGAAAACCCTAATGACGCACACCGCTTCAATGGTTATAAATTAAAATCAACACAAAATTTGACTCCGACTTAAAAAAAAAAAATTTGAAGCATTAATTTTCAATATTTTAGTTCGCAATTAGACGGAAATTAATTTTATACTATATTTAGGGGAAAAAATAACTATCACAAAGAACGACATTTTTTTTGTAGAGTCGTGCTATATGGCATTTTAAAGTATTCTGTTAAGGGGTTACATCTAGTTAGAATTTTCAAAAAATCGTTTTTTTTTAAATCTCATTTTCGTAATTCACATGTATTCAAGTAAATACTCTGAAAGCTTCAAGTTGATCCGACTGTTAGTTTGAAAGTTACACGCATATCTGTAACGACGAGTCAAGCGAAACTTTAACCTCATTTTTCTCAAAACTATGATTTTCAAGTCATAGATTTCTCGGAAACGGCTGCACCGATTAGTCTCAAACTTTTACACGGGCTTCTGAACAATATTTTCTAGTACTTAATGGAAGCTTTTCCATGAAAAAGTTTTTTTTGTAATGCGCAATTCAAGACCAAAATTATGGAGAAAAAATTTTATTTTTTTTTGAGAAGCCGTCACTTTAGAAATACAATGGTCACCGAAAAACGGCTTTTTTGGGAGGCGTCCCTAGAGATCTGCTGTAGCAGCTTTAAAAATAGTTATTTTTCTAAATAAAAAAATTGCTAACTAAAGTTTTCTCGTGAAAAATGTGTTTTTATGACTCCTTTATCTGACCACTAATGCATGCCGTTGCGTATGAGTAACCTCAGCTTAGTAAGCTTGCTGTTTGTATCGATAGTTAGTGTGTACCATGATAAAATAGCGCACGATTGTTTTATTCTTTTATACAATATTAATATTTTTTTATTTGCTTTTGTATTTGGTGCATCTCTATGTAAAGCTATAAAAAGCTCAAAGTACACCAATTAAGCCTCTCTTTGATAATGCAGACTTCTTGCATATACCATACCTATATGACCATTCCATATTACAATAAACGCATCAGGCTTCTGCGCGATGGTCTTCGATTTAGCTGATATTCGGAAAATGGTTCAGTTTCAAGCCAAATTGACAGAAATCAACTTGAAACACTTTTAAAGTTTTTTTTTCTAGAATTATGGGCGTTGCAAAAATAGCGGAAACCGTGAAGGTAGCCCTGTAAAATAGGCCATAAGTTGGTTAATAGTTAACGGACTTATTAAAATTCGGTATCGCAGGAAAGCTAATGCATTGAACTACATATTGCTATATTTCGGAAAAATATTAATTCTAAAGGTAATTACTTTTTTTTTCGTTTAATATGGATTGATTAAAAAAATTTTGGAAATATGGATCGAATTTTTTGATTAAATTTTTTTTGTATGAAATTCTTAAATCAGATGCAGCAGCAAATTGAACCATTTGCAGAATTTCAGGAAAATCAGCATTATATGATATGTTTGTAATGGCCTGACCGTATAGATAAATTGTAAAAGTTTGGAATCATACCTACAAATTTTGGCTTCAATGGCTTTATTTATGTTTAAAAGTGAAAGCTGACAGTTTTTTTTCATGAATTAATTTTTTGTGAATTGTATTCTGAATAATCGTGGGCGATGTAAAGTGCAAATTTTCTAATTGCGGTCGCACCTTGGAAAAACAGCAAGACGTAAAACCACAAATTGGAGAAGGAGCTCAGCCGAAAATCGTTTGAGCGGTTACAAAGCGCCAATTATCCACATATACACGTATGTATATACATATTCTTTTTAGTGTTTGTCCGACAAAACGATTTGTAAACATTGCATAATAGAAATAAGTGAGAAAAATTAAAATTCAAATCGAATCGTTTTAAATTATATTTAATACCACATAAATTCATATTATTTCCGTTTCCTCTCTGCTAGTGCGCATGTCCAGTCACACATCATCCTACCCACACAAGCGAATTGAGTGATTTCTATTGAGTAAAATTGTATTTAAATTGTAAACTGTTGTATTTGAATGAGATTAACAATTTTTTCAATTATCGTAGGTAAGTTTCTACGATTAATATACTTTTCGAAGCATTTACTTTTTCAACCACGATTGAGATCACATTAAAAAACGTATGTTATTGAACTCATTATATTCGAGCGTAGTTAGTAATTAGTTTATGATCTGAGGAATATAGATCTATGGTCGAATGGTTTCAATGAAAGGTTTTTTCTTTGATATATAATAAAGAATAGGACTTTAGTTAAGGAATCAGTCAAGAAAATATTAGCTTTGCTGTGGATGATATTTCGTTGTAAAATATTTTAGATATATAAACAGAATCATTAGCAAAAATCATGAAAAAATGTTTTCGTGATAATTTCGTACCAAACCCTGCAAATATATGAAAACATATTTTGAGTATTCCTTGTAGTGGTGGAGGGAAGGTTAGGTTGTGGTGGTTTCCCAAAGTTCGTATCGATTATACTTAGACTGACTAAGATCCACTGTGACGCGACAAAAACTTGACCATTAGGTTGCGATATCCATCCATTTCGATTCTCTAATGAACCTCATTACATCCATGACTATGACGTCGGGAATCTACAAAAGACCATTCCATAGCAGGGTCTCAAAATTCCGAAACCTAGCTCTGCACACAGCAGATCAGTCGCATAAGAGGAGGATTCTCGTTTCCTCCTCCTCATCATCCTTACAACTTCTGCAGCATCAGGGACCCACGTGAGAGGCAGTTTCTTCTGTTTGTCCCCCTGCTGTAGAGATCGACAACAGTCCGGCATTATTTTGGAAAGTAGTGTAAGCTAGTCCAGTGCTTTTATTGCTGCCTGACTGTTGTTGAACATGAAGATATCCTTATCTTTAAAGCTAGATCCGATTCCTGAAAAACACTGCAATAGTTAGGTAACCCGAAATAGAGTTTCATGGGAGGGCTGCCGACTAAAATACCACAAAGTCCATTGACAAGATATTGAGTATTACATTTAGAGCTTCACTTGGCGTGCTTCTCAGGGTTCTACTGAGAGACATTAACGCACATCTTTAAGTTCTATCTATAAAATCAGCATTTGAATCTTTATTTATAGTTGGTCACCATGCAATCGCTCAGTGAAGGAGCGTTGGTATTACTGAAAGGTAGATACATTGGCAAATCCTGGTGCATTTTATTATATCGTTATTCACAACAATACTCTGTACAAAAGTTCTAAAAGTTCTAAACATTATAACTCACACACATGCACACATGAGTATAAGCACCTCCTCCGCACAAGCCTCAATATCACTTGAGGCCGTCAGTATATTGCGTATACTAAATAAATTTCTTATCAGGAAGCATATAATAATAAAGAGATAACGAAATAATCTGTAAGCAGTTTGTATGTACATATTTGCTTGTGTATGTTTACATACACGTACATATAATCATAAGATCTCGAATTTCTAATTGCATTTCTTCTTCTTGAATCAATTTTGCTTTGCGTTGTTCTGGTAGTGCTATTCAACGCGTTAGAAGTACTTATTCAATTTTGTTTTTTTATATTATCTGACATATCCTAGACATCGATGGTTGCGTTATTAGTCGTAGTTCCATATTTGTATAACGGAAATTGCAAATCATCTATTTATGATTTTGTGCGCAATTGCCACCTTAAAGTGCACACCTAGTTTGAAGCATTAAAATATATATATTTTTTTTAAATTTATGTACATATGTATGTATGTATGTACATACATATACGAGGTGTGATCAGAAAATAACCGTTATTTTCAATTTTTTCAAAAAATATTTATTTATTCATCAATAACTAGGTATTTTGTCCGCTTTAAAGTAATCTCCCTCAAATATAATACACTTAGGCCAGCGTTTTTTCCAATAGTTCCTGTTTCGATTTTTCTTTTATCTTCTCAATCGTAGCAAAACGCTTTCCTTTCATCGGTGTCTTCCGTTATGTGAAGAGGAAAAAGTCAGCGAGGGCCAAGTCCGGTGAATGAGGCATGATAACGGTTTTGTTTTTGGCCAAAAACTTACGCACAGAACTCTCTATGCGTTTGTTACGAATTGCTTTGCGCAAACGGCGCATAACTTCCAGGTAGTATTCCTTATTGACTGTACGACCTCTCTGATAGTGATTCGACGGTTATCCAAAATCATTTTCTTCACTGCTTCAATGTTTTCATCGGTTGTTGAAGTGGTCGGCCGACCAGAACGAGCATTGTCATTCACATCTTCTCGGCCTTCCTTAAACCGGGTATTACCACAATTGAACTTGTGTTCTGCTCATAGCAGACTCGCCAAACGCCACAGTCAGCATTTCAAATGTCCTTACGCATTTAATTTAATTTTTTACACAAAACTTAATACAGTTTCTTTCATCCATTTTTTCGAATAGTAAAAAATTGAAGAGCACACCAAAACATGACTTAACATTTTTATCGGTCAAAAACAAACTGACAATCCAAAATGGCTGATATTGCCAACATATATGTATAACAGATATGTGTACCAACATAACAGAAAAAAAGTGAAAATCGAACATACGTAACTCACGAAATTTGAAAATATCGGATATTTTCTGATCACACCTCGTATGTATAAACGTAATCAAATCTAATCAAATCAAATGTCGACATTTTTAATTTTAAAAATCTATTTATGTTAAACTTATCTTCTTATATAACAATTATTGTGGACCAACGTGTTGTGGACGACACTGAAGCTTATCTTATTGACAAATAAACGGCACTTATAAATTTTTCCATGAATTTCTGCAAAAATTTTTTATGCGTGTTTAAAAATGTATGTATATACATATAGTAAATATCTGAATATTATCATAAATATGTATGTAGGTACGTGTATACACACATACATAAATAGGCATGAATGCTCAATTCGCCAGCGTATTTCTTATCACTTACTGCGGAATGCAAATTTGAGTGAAATTTCCAATTTAATTTCGTACGTTGGAGCATTTTAGGAGAGCACTTGAATTCTACTCAATGCCGTTTTGGTGGTGAATTGAAAACTGTGTCCATATGAAAGTAAATACAAATAGTATATACTGAATGCTACCATCTCGTATCCAACATTTGCTAGCACCGTGGTAATCACACACATCCCTTGCTCCAATAGGAAATACCAACTGCTGCGCCAAAGCTTATCAGACAGCCCGGCACTGATTCTCGTGGGGTTGAATTTGTTTGTTTACTAAAACGTAATTTCAGTATTAAACTCGACGCCTTGTTGGTAGAACATTGCAACGGTAAATTTGTCGTAAACGATTTGTGTGTGATTTAAAACTATATGTTAATTATTTCAAATATTTTCGTCAAATAATATTCTTTTACGCAAATTAGTGCGATTTTAATTTAAATCTAAATACATTAGTTCTTCAATAAAGCAAAAATGTAAGTACCAATGCATTTAAAAATATTTGTTTAGAATGGACATATGTATGTGTGTATGTATGAGTAAGTGTGAAGCTAAAGAAATTAGAGTGATATCAAAACTAACTTTTTGGCGATTCTTGCAGAACAAAAACTAGCAAATCAAACTATACACTAGCATAGGTGTGAATGTATGTATGTATGTATATACCGGGATGGTTAAATTATTTCTAAACATATAATAGCATAAAATCCATTGTCAAACGTTTATTGATAATTATTAATCAGAACTATGTATTTGTTCTCCGAGCGTTATCTATACCATAAGTGATAAGCCAAAAGAGGTGTGAACTTCACCTGGCAGTTAGTCGAATTTTTAATTAAGTTGAGTGAGACATTTAGTGAAGTCACTTGTGTACATTCACTTGATTTTTACAATTTTTAAAGTCGAGAAATAATAATATTATAATATTATACTTCCCGTTACTTCTTAATGATATAGCAATTATAAGACGGCAGATGAAGATGTCGGAATCTAAGCGTTGAAAAATAAATCAAGTTGCCTCAAAAATGTATAGAAAACATGTAGTACCAATTTCAATATGTTAATAATTTCTATTGAAAAAATTTCATAAATCATTACTGAATGTTCTAATTTTTTTGTATTTTTCCATATTGGTAGTAATTTAATTTTTTGAAGCAATGGATTTTTATTTCCTATACATTTTTACATTTTATATTTACTAGTATATGTACATATGTATAGAAATGACTCTAACTTCTCTTAAAAAAAAAAATATTTGAAAAAATAATAATTTGTTGTTGCTACAATAGTATTACCTTTCATATTATGTCACAGTAATTGTTTCGAGAACAGGCATAGATAAAGATCATTATACCTCAATTGTTTTCGTAAGTTAAATAGGTAATAAATTTACTTACGAACCTAACGGCATACATACTATTATGTAATAAAATAGACAAAGTCGTTAGAGATAAGTGATTGTTGGGTGGATCTTAAATAATTATTAAATAATTTTGAGTGTTCGTATTAAGTATTTGAAATTATATATCTATTTCGGTGCAACTTTTTAAGTTGAAATTAAATATATACTTTTTAATTAGGGAGAAAATTAACTTATTTTTCACTAATAAAATACTAAATGAACTGAAAATTGAAAAAAGTTTATTTGTCAGAACGGGGGAGTAGATTTTTTGCAATGAACGCCTTGACATATTTTATTTAAAAATATTAGTACTAGCGAGTCAAACCCATATATTTACTCTTACTTTAGTTCGCTTTCAAAGAAATAAATAGTAGCAACTCAAAAATATTAAAGTATAAAACTTAGTCTTTTGATATTTTATTTTAATTAATGTTTATTATAACCCACCGCTGGACAGCCCCAAAAATCTGAAAAATTGTACATTTAAAAAAATATCTAATAAAATTCTCAAATAAAAAAAAAAAATTAAAATTAAAAATTATTCCTATGACGTAAGTTTACGTATAATTTTTCAGAGCTGGCAAGTGTCCGGTAAAGTGCACATATTATAAAAAAAGAAAAGTGCTTTCAATCAATATATAGTTGAAAAAAAATATTAAAAACAATTATTCTTATTGTCATTTTCTATATATTACGCCAATATCAAAAACACTTTATTATGTATCATATTAATATATTTAAGTACCAAACACAATCGAGCTTGCGTAAACATCAATTTTTGTTACTAATTTATGATTAAATTTATGATAATATTCGTAGGCACTATCGAAGTTAATTGAAATGAAATAGTTTCGAAATGTTCAGTATTTAAATAACAGTGTTCTCTCCAAAGCACTCGTATTAAAAATATCATTAGTCTATATATATCTAGTGAGTTTGGTTTAGCTTACATTTTTCGTCAAAAATTCTCATCGCAGGGATGATGAACTGCAGTCAGTGCGGAATAACAACTGCAAAGTTATGTGCTAAGGTAGGTCTCGCCACCTATTCTCCGTCACTTTTTTCTTGTTCCCAAAACCAAACAATATTCTCACTAAAATATACATACTTCCTTATCAGTGACTGCTATAGCCGTCTGGATGCGGCCTAAACTTGCAGACTCCTTGAGAAACATAAAGTTAAGCATCTGTCTCCATATCCATAACTTTCTGCTATCCTAAGGTCACTGAACAGACTGAGCCGAATATAACAGTTTACCGTAGTACTTTACAGTTACCATTGATATAATTTGTTAATGAAGTTATATTTATGTAAAACAAGTAAGAGAGATTATGATCGGGTGGAACCCAACATTAGATATGTTATTTGGTCTATTTTTTTGGTAGGACTTTAGTCTCAAAATGAAAGGAGCATATCCGTTTGATTGAATTATTAAAATTAAATATTCGATTTTGAGGGGGATGAAAATTAAAACGTTTTTTATATAGGACAAAGTTGTTACGCGCTTGTTACCATATTCAAATCGTCATCGTACAAGACCGTGGGAATTATAAGTACCAAATTTTATCTAATTCTGTTCAGTGGTTTTTAAATTATACTTTTTGACCCAAAGGGGGTTGGTGATGTTAAATTTTACTACAGTTGTAACAGGACAGAATTTCCTTTATAAACAAAATGAAATGATATCCTTGGTGTTATAAAATAATTGTTAATATTAATTTTAAATATGATGGCAGTGGCGTAACAAGCTGATTAATTCGTTGAGGCATTTTTATTGCATTTGGAATCAACTTTTTCAATAATTTTGTACCGTTGCAGGGAGCTCTTGTTATACTTAGCTACCAAAGCCATTTTCTCTAAAATCTTCTCCAAAGGGATTATATCAATGTAAATAAAATATGATGTTTTTTTGTGGCATATACATAAATACATGCATAAGTAAAATTAAAATATCAAGTTTTTCACTTCAATTAATAGTTCTAACATATACTACATAAGTATGTATGTTTGGAAATATATTTTAGAAAATAATTAAATAGTATTATTTTTCCCATCAAGAAAAATGATCACTTTGCACAACAATTTTGGCTTATTTCCAAAATACGCTTTTCAATAATTTTCATATCATTTACACATATTGTATGTACAATGTACTCGGATATTTAAACTTATGTATCCATATGCACATATACATGTGTATGTAAATATAAGCATATACGAAACAAATCATTTACTAAGTATTTTCTCCTGTACAATTCCGTATTTACTTATATAAATACATACATACAAACGCATATAAGAATGTTTTGACCAAATGTAAGTAATTGTTTTGGAAATTCCTGACAAATTTACCCAGCAAAATCGCTAACAACCATTGCGACCACAACAAATACGAATATCATACGTATGTATGTAACTATGTCATTTAGGGACTTTCAGAAAAAGTCAATACTACATAAGAAATGAAAAATTATTGGGGGTAGATGTTTTATATGTATAGATTGCCTAAAGAATTCCCAGTAGCGAAAGGTAATAGCTTTCCAATAAAGGGGTAAGTTATATTTACGGTATTCTGCAACCTCCAGCATCGATTGCTTTTTGTATCGTTTTGAAAATTTTAAAGTCACTTTTTTACTCAGTCTCGATGTTGCGCCGCAACAGATCAAAATAATATTAAAACGCATAAAGTTTTAGAGTAAAACCAAAGTCCATAAATTCCATTAGTCGTAGACTAAGAATCTAAAGCTTTAATGTGAGGGTGAAATTAACAGCACCAGATGAGTGTCGGAATTCATGCCTTAAATTTTGATCAACACCTCTATTAAATCAGAAAAATGACATCATACTCCACTAGCTCTCTATTTAAATGTACACGTATGTTACCACAACTGAGCAAGCTACGAATATATTCTCAAACCTAGTTCGGACTGATATCGAATAAATTTTTCGTTGCGTAAAGTGGTTTTCGTCCTAAAACTTGTGTTTTCGTCATATAAATCTGTCAAACGAAAACACATCGAAAATCGGTTTCGCTGAAAACCACTGTCTGCATTAGTTTGTTTCATATATTATATCGAAGTGAAAGGTATTATTATATAAGCATTGTAAGGAGGGGGTGAAATAGAATAGAAAAAAATGCATATTTTATTACGATTATATTTATGTTGAGCAAAAGGTAACAATTTTAATAATTTGTATGCAATAATGTTTAGGAACAAATATAAGACAATGTTTTCATATTTTAAGCGGAAGAGAAAACATTATATTTTTCCACAAATAGTGATGCAACTAAAAATCTGCTGATTTTACATTAAATATTTAGGTAAATAAGAACTCAACCTAAATGTAGAATATTAAACTTAGCAAGATTTGAGATTTAGAACATACACGGTGTGTCCCAAAAATAACCGAACTTTTTGGATATAAAATAGTAAAATACACATTATTTTATCTTTGAAAGTTATTATTTATTCAAAATAGGTTCCATTTGACTCAACACAACGTTTGGAACGATCAACCAGCGCATGCATAGATTTTTTTATGTCATTTATAGAAATGTTCTTCAGTACCGCGGTTACGGCTGCTTCATTTTTTTCAATTTTTTTTTAATTTTTTAAACTTTAATTTCAATTTTTTTTCAAGTTTGACACAAAATTTTATATTTGCCCTTTGTTCCATTTTTTTTTTTGGAACCATTAGCACACTTTTGGTTTTATTGAAATGGCTGTCACTTTTATATCTGTCATCCGACTTACATGAAGTTAGGTGCGTTTGAAAGAGGTTGAATGTATCTTTTTAATGTTGCAAATTTTCAATACATGGCGCTGTATGTTGTATGATTTAAATATAAAGTTCGGTTATTTTTGGGACACACCGTGTAAGACTCGACCATTTGTCTATACGAAAGAAATAGTTTTATTATAAAAAAAACTTCTGTAAGTGGCTGAGATGGGTCCGAAAATCTTTCTCTCTCACTTCTGTATTGAATTTGATTAATTTTATTAATTCCTTTCCGAGTCTTTTATGTGTCTGAGTTTGACTTTAATTGGGTTATTTAGAACATTATGGAGTAGTATCGGTTGGCGATACCTCTGGACAGGGAATTCAATTATATTTCTAACATAAACAAAATCGATTTTATAAAAATCCATCCCTCCATTTATATGAAAAACCTGAAGACAAATAGGTACCCTGCAGAGAAACACCAACTAGTATGCATAAATTCTAGTTAAATATTAGTATGTTGAAGATGAAATCATACCAGCTCGTTATTTGTATAGAAGTAGATCAGAAACGGGAGAAATAACGGTTAGAGGTCTTCACTGTGCTGCGTGAGGGTCTCGATTCGATTCTCGCAGCCGGCAAACAGATTTAATTTTTTTTTATTTATTTTTTTTTGGTGCCTAAATGAACTAGTATATAACTAGTATGAAGCTGATGCATAGTAGGACAATTATCAGTTCGTAGGAAATCGGCCTGCTAAAAATACCAGTTGCTTACATGAAAACTGGATGACGATGAACTAGTTGGTGTAAAAATGTAAACTAGTTGGATTCTTGTTAGCAACTAGTATTTTCCCCTGCAGGCATACACATATACTCGCATATCACAATATCAATAAAAAGAAAGTTGGTTGAAACACAACAAAAACTAGTGTAATATATCAATACGTATACCTATTAAAAAAAAGGACTAAAATAAAAGTTTTTACATGTAATGTAATTTTAGTTCAACTTACTTCCTACATAAAAGTCAAATTTTTCGCCAAAATAGACTTAGCAACTTATTGTCTGAGACAACAAATATTTATTATTTTATTTATAAATTCAACCAAGTGTAAATATGTGTATAGTATCTCTTATTTTTGATATTATTCCAAGAGTCATAATATCGATTACGAAGAACATATGAAGGTAAATATATACGAGTACATACATACACTCGGTTTTACATAAAATATTCGCCTTAATTTTAAACAGAAGTAAAATAGAAAGCTCTTTTCACTAATACTGTACGTTTTCTGCTGATCCATTGATACATTACAGGCGCATTAAATTCCATGTCCTTATATAGATTCAATCAATGGCTCTTTTATTTATTATTATTATTTTTTTTAACTCTGTCGTCCTCGCCGATAAGCCACATTTGGATCAGCAATGCACGTGATTGCAGACCACATTACGTACACACACTCATGCTGACACACACACACAAGTACATGTATGTACACATATTTAGCATTAAAGTAAGGCTGAAATACAAATATTTATTATCACGTATGTATGCACACATTACATACTTTGGAATGGTTCAGTTACGTAACTTATTGGCAGCCATGTAGGAATTTGACAAACAAAAGGCTTTCTGTACCCACGTGGTGTAAACTTGGAGAACAACTTATAACTGCTTTTTTTATGTAATTGTATTTCAAAATACAAATATTCGAATTGAAATTCAAAACTGATGGATTATGGGCAGTTTTAAACATGAAATCGTAGTTATGATATGTTGTAATGCTGCATATGTTTTTATATGACGGCTACATGCATAATAATGTATAGGTATTTCATGTTATATGTTCTCACTGGTACTTGAGAGAGTAAGTTTACAGCTTTCTACTTCTTGTTTTCCCCGCTAGGTAATTACTTTATTTCAATTATTCCACTTCGATTAATATTGAATTGAATAAAGCAGATTGATCCTTTGGAATTTGAGCTGTTATGTATATACATACATGGAAATACATACATTATAACGGTTTACATGTCGCCCAATCAAATGAACTAATTGAAAGCTACGTTGAAACGACTAGGCCAAAAGAGAGTTTGAGGCGGACATTAAAGGAAATATGTTATTATTTTCAACGTTCAGCAAAAAATTTTGAACTGTCTTTATTTTACTGAACTTCGCTTTGAACAGGCTAGATTATATTTATTCAAGCAAATGTCACATTGATTTTATTTTCTTATTTTATAAAATAAATACTGAAATACTTATCAAAATTGTCCTAAATAATATTGGAAAAAGGTTTCAAGCTCATTTAAAAATTGTAGAGAACTTAAAAAAAAACTTAATTAAACCATTTTGGTACTTTATGTACTAAGAACTTATAGTAGCATATTAGTACTACTTTAACCAGTTTCACATTTCAGTGCATAGTGCATATTAACCCTTATATTAATAGTGTACAACATATACTCATTACGGTTGGTCACACGTAGCAATTCATTAATTTCTAATTGTGTGTCAAAACGACAAATTTGGAAATTTAGTTTTAAAACAGATTACACGTAGCATAAAAAAATTCATGGAAATTGAGCATCAATTTCTGGAAATTAGCTTATTTCACAATAATTCATCGAAAATCTTCTTTGAGAGCAATTTCAAGGTGAAATAAAAATTTCTAATACAGCACGAGCAATTAAAAATTAAATTTCATAAATTAAACTTGTAGATAAATTGGTACAGCTACACAGTGTAATTTTAATTTCTACAATTATATGAAATGAAATTGCAGAAACTATTTTCGGAGTGGTCGAAATTGAAATTTTTTGAAAGCAAAATGCGTGAAGAAAATAAAAATTGCGTGAAAATTGCTTCGTCTGATTGCACCTTTATTTCGTTGCGTATTTACTTACCCTTCAGCGCATCGCACTAGTGTGGAATTAACGATAATCTAACCACTTTATGTATGGTACTAGCTCCTGCTCTATCTCCAAACAATATGTTAAGCTGTCTACTTGCTGCAGGAACTTTCGAGACCCTCCTAATATAGAATCAAGTTGACCAGTACTCATATTGTACGAAAGTGGAAAGACATTGACACATCCCAAAAGCTAAGAACTTTTTGAGCTAACTCTAAATCTCATAGTTAGAAACTACGTTCACGGACTTATAAATAATTTCTTTTTTAAATTAAATACATACATATAGATAGTATAGTATCAATAATTCAATAAAGTTAAAAGTAAATGAAAAGATTAAAAAACAATTGTTTTCTTCGAAGCTATAAATAAATATATACAAAATTATACATAAATTAAATTTGTGAATTTAAAAAAAAAATTTTTAAAAAGTGCTTTCAACAATGCTAATTTCTTATATGAATATTATAAGAACAGTATTTAATCTATTGTTTAATTCAAAATAATAAAACATTTAATAACGACACCTATAATAGAATTAGCTCAGCAGATAATCGTCTATGAAAAAATAAAATAATAGGTATAAATAAATGAATAAAGATGAAGAAAGGTACATAGGTCCACACATAAATTTCACGATTTCCTTGACATAGGTATTTTACTCTCTACTGCTGTTAACTCATCATCTGTCGAAATGGGGAAATGTTCAATCACTGGCTCATACATTAACTCCTGGCGTATAAGTTTCTCCATAACAACTTTATGAAATTTGACTTTAGAAATAGTTGACTTTCATACTTTTAAATAGTTCCAAATTAGTTTCCATGGTGTTTTTATAGTTCTCAGCTTGATCTGTAATAATTTTATATGTTGTTACATTAATTTATTTAGAACAATATGGGTGCAAACTTCTCAAACATAAAGAAAATTAATTATCGTTAATATTTAGCATTACACCGTAACGCACTAGTTCCGAGTCACTCACCAAAGCGACAGTCACCATTTTCTGTTCGCTGAAGGGTATGAACTTACACGTATATGTATAGATATGCATGTGTGCACATTCATACTTTGTATTGAAAAGGTCATGAGAGAAAGGTTTAAGGGTACTGAAGAAATTACTTTGTTTACAAGAGCTTAATGAACATATAGGTATGTATACACGTATGTTAGTTATTGACCATAGAAGTATCTTTTAATAGATATTATTTCCGTTTACTGTGTAATGCAAAAATGAAATAGATTAATTAACGCTGATATGAAATGATTGAAAAAGAATAATAAACAGATGTGGTTTTTTTTATTTTCGAGTATAACTTTGTCTCTGAACCTAACCTATTGCGCGACCACAATGACAAGCTGAAATGTTGACGATGGTCGTAATAACTTATGTTTATAAGATATATAGAACGAATCAATTTATCCTTTCCACACCAATGTAAGCATTATTACAAGAACATGAGAGGTTTAAGAACTTATCGTTTAATTTTGATGCTACTTTGGTATTAGCTCAGACATACCAAGTGGTCGTCACAAAAATTTTTCACTGTCAAGAATTCCACTTGAGAGAATGAAGAAATTATTGTAAATTATATGAGCATTCATTACATATAAAAGTAAATGAATCTTTCGGATTGAGCCTCGGTTTAAGCTCAGTTCATCTGCAAAGAGATGCAAGCACATTTGTCAGTTCTTCGCTGTCTAAAAATTACCCATCCGTTTCGAAGGATTTCTCTCTGACAATAATACTGTAAAACTACTTTAATTCTTAAAAAAACATATACCTACGTTTTAGCATACTCGTATATGTATGTGCGTTCATAGTTTAAATAAATTAAATGACCTCTGTTGTAGGTTAAGTTTATTTCCTAACTTGTATAAATGAAATGAGAAAATTTTGAAGTCATTACTTTCACTTCCCGCAGGAAAAAATGTGTTAATAAATTCCACAATTTCAGATATTTATTTAATTACTGTGACGTATTAAAATTCCAAACTCCGAATTTGTTCAAATGCATTTTGTACATTATGTATCGGTCATCTACGTGTACTACTTGATATCAATACTAACAAATAAATGCTATTGATTTTTTTTCAATTGACATGTCGTAAATAAACAAAAACAAAAAAAAAACGTACAAAAATACATTATTAAATTGTGCATTTCGATTTCTCTCATTGGGTAATTGAACTGCATATTTCAGATTATAACATATTTGTATGTAAATCTATTTAAGAGACTAATTATCTGTAGAATGGTATAATTTTTAAATCAGTTTAGAATTGTGCCCATCAGTGTAAAACGGGATTAAGGTTAGAAATATTTTGCTACACCATACATATCTATACCATGAATATATTTAGGTATTTATATGAGTTGAGTTGAGTTGATGCGGCTGCTGGTCGCCACCAGCTCACTTAGGCTGCCTTCACCTTCTCAAATGATCGAACCATTTCATGTGCCTTATAAAGGCAACGAGATTTCCAATATTCATTGAGGCTAGCTCAACGAGACAGTCGAAGAAGTGTTTCCCAAGGAACTTGCGCCGCGCAGATGTCAAGGCTGGACAGTCGCAGAGGTAGTGCTCGATGGTCTCTTCCTCTTCTTCGTCCCTACAGCGGCGTCAGAAATCGTTAGAGTAATAGTCCATCCTTTTCCCATGAAACCCCATTAAACAGTGACCAGTTATTATGCCAGTCGTTATGTTAATGGAAAACCGATTTAGAAGAGTAAGATGTTTTGATTTTTTCGCGTCCAACTTTAGCCGTAGCTGTCTGGTCACGTTGCACGTGATCTCGTTTAACCATCTTGAATTAGCTTCCCTGATAAAGGCCAGTTTAAGTATGTACTTTGCCGTGGACAGAGGTAAACCAGCATCGTGTGCATGTTTTATCGTAGATAGAAGGATTCCTTCGCTTGCTACTTCGTCTGCCATGAAATTGCGTGGGATGTCGCTGTGTCCAGGTACCCAGACAACGGCAGTACTGTACTTCATTTAGAGTTTGTTAAGAAAGTTCCTGCAATTTATGATTGCAGCCTGACTGTCGGAGTAAATTGTAACCGATTGTCTTGTTGTCGAAGATTTGTGAAACCACTCCACGGCCTCCATGATTGTAAACAGTACCGCCTGGAAAACACTGCAGTGGTCTGGTATTCTCATGCTCATGCTTTAATGAGAGAATAAATATTTTTTTATATACAAATGCAATAAAAAAAAGGTTAAGATGGAACCGAAAATTATACACCCGACTCTACCTACGTGTACATACTCGCATATCCAGCCTGACCATAAATATGCTAATGCTTTTCTGGTGAACCTCGTTTGAAGTTTTCCCTCTAGCACACCACTCTCTGTGGTTAAACTTTTTAATTTTAATTTCAATTCAAGTTTTAGTTCTCTATAGTGGGGTAAAAGTGCTTAAAACACGCGCATTGCTTATTTTGTGCTTTAGTCTCCATGTTTTTGATGATACCTTCTTCAAATTTGGATATTTGATTTAGAAATAAGAATAGAAAATTTTTATATTTGCTCTTCCTGGGACGGGCACCCTACACTTGGAAATTAAGATTTCTTGCAAATCTTCTTATTCAAAAGAAAATGCAAATTTTAAACATTTTCCAACTGATTAAGATTATTTTCTCATTATACATACAGAAATACAAAGTCCATGACATGTGAAAACTTTTTTATAGTAACCTTAATTTTGCAGATATCTTAATTAAAGGAGACAATTTTTCCTTGAAAACTTTTATAAAAATGTATACGAATTTATTTTATTATAACCTTACCTATTAACTTCTATTGTAAGCTTTTTATTTTAATAAGACCCAGCAATATTTATACCGTCTGTTCGTCTGCCTGACTTTCCGTCTCTTTGGACGCAAACTAGTCCATTAGTTTCGGATATATTTCAACCAAATTTGGTTACCAGAGGTTTTTTTATATTGTATTGGTCGCAATAGCCAAGTGGTTAGCAGTGTGTACTGTTATTCGGAAGTTCAGTGTTCGGGTCCTGGTTTAACCAATATCCAAAACTAATTTTTAGAATCGAGGTGGCCCCTCCGGAATGTCAAGCCTACTGGCTGTATTTCTTACATGAACTAATAAAGTTCCGCATAAAAAAACCATCAGCCGTTCGGATTTGGCTTCGTATAAACTGTGGGTCCCAATATTTGTTGGAAAAACATCAAGACGCACACCACAAATGGAGGAGGAGTTCGGCCGAAAATCACTTCAGCGGTTACAAAGCGCCAAATACATATAATTGCAAATAATTCAATGATTACTAAGGAAATTTGGAAGTGATTGTCAAACTATTTTCATATAAAAATGTTTCAATTTAGCAAATTTTGGTCTGAGTAGGTAAGTTCAAATTGAAATATTTCAATATATTGCAAGACTCTGCAGATAGGTTTGCCACTATTTGCTTTATAAAAGCTCATACCTTATGATCCAAAGAAAATTGTTAATTTTTCCAAAAAAGTCGAATTTTTTTGTAAGAAACTCGAACGCAGATATTTTCTAAACTAGAAAATCCTCGAAAAAAATGTTAACAAGGGATTAATTGCATTAATGTTTGAGGGTCACGTGCAAAAAATAAACTCTTTTAGATGAGCTTTTCTATAGACATTTATTAACCCAAAAAATTTATCTCTAGATTGCCCAACTTTGAGTGGTCATTCCTCTGGAATACGTTGTTCGATTTTATCGCGGGCCTGAAGTAAGTTTATTAGAAAAAATTAACAAAATGAGTCCTGCCGTCTACTTACATAAATATTTTTTCTAATGCGCGAGTTTAGAGCACTTTTACCTCATAACTTGTGACTGTATATCCCTCTTCCAGTCGGGTGGTGTGGCTAGGAGGTATGTAAAATGGCTGGTTGGGACAATAGAAAATCCGTTTTGGTTCCGACCGTGGGTTATTGAATTAAATCATTAAACCGTCAAGTTCATTGTTTACGCTCACTAAGTTAATAATGTTGTCGATCAATAGACCTTACGTATTTAACACGTATTTCATACTCGTAGAAGTTCTCAGTGCTTGCTCACGTTAAAAAACCCATACGAGCCGAAACAGAGACACGACTACAGCGGTTTCTGTAGTTTTTCAGTGATGGTCTTCATATAATAGTACATGCACACAAATATACATATATATATTAGTATGGATATAATAAATAAACCAGGCTAAGGAATTCTTCTTAAATATATTAACTTCTAATTTAATGTACTTAAAGTGCAGCAGATATTTCAATCGACGTGTTTGTATGTAGCTATTGTATATTTGCTAGTTCCACAAACTTTGGCGAATTGTTAAAAAAACTCTTCATCCTTTTTCTATTAAGATAACGAGAAAATTGGGAGAAAGTTTTTCAAGATTGTTTTTGTTGAATGAGGAAAGAAATAAAAGCAAAGCAGATTTTTCGCCCAACCAACGAATAGTTTCCACTGCTTTTATTGGGTTAGGGCGCTGATGCGGTCTTTTTTGTATTTATTTTCCCATTAGGATAATTAATTTGTTTCGCACTACAAAAACGTTCTATGTATTACATACATACATACATATTTAAGCAGAAAACATGTGATTTTCGTCCTGCAACTTTTTAGCCGCCTCTGTGGTGTTAATGAATTTTTATATGAAACTTTTTGCCTAATTTTCGAGGGGTTACATAATTTAAAACAATTTCTAGAATTTATAAATTTTTTGGGTTCTCTTCCCATGAACCTCCAATAATATTCGTAATAGGTATGAACTGCTGCTGCTCGACTTCAAAAATCCCCATTCCCATTGTAAAATTGAAATAAAGCAATTAGCAAACCAGGCTGATTCATTTCATTTAATGTAATACAATATAAAACTTGTAAATAAAAAAAGAAATCGACATAAGCGGGTGTCCTTCACTCCGTTATGTACTCAAAAAGAAACTTTTGTAAGAGTTAAGTTCATCGGATAAGCATCAGCAAAGTCATTACAAAACGGCATAATGGAGTAATAGCAAAAAGTTGTAACATTAAAAAAGAACAATCTGTACTACAATTTAGTGTTGAGGGAACGTAAAAAATATATTCAAATATATACCTATGTACGTACACATAAACGATTATATGCCGCAAACCTGAATAAGCTCAAATAGCACAATCACTCTCTCGTAGCAAAAGCAAAGCATCAGCTGTGCAATCTGACAGTAATCTGTTTTTTACTTCTATTTCCCACTTCCCAACAACCGTAATTTGCTACATGCATACATGCATACAAATTTCCATAGTGATTTGCCTTTGCAAATACAAGGCATCTAGCCAACCAACGAGACGCGAAGCTCGGCTGGTATGAGTTGGTTGACTGAGAAAATCAATCTGTCAACAACTTTACAAAATACTTCCTTTTCAAAATAATAAACATAAACATCATAATGGCTCTTCACAAGCTTCTTTGAAAGCTAATGCCTTTTTTTCTGGATGTTCGTCTGGCAGCTGTCGTTGTATTTGATGATGACATTTTCGAAAATCATTGCACATGCAGATTATTGGGGGACACTTTCATGGGGACTGGTCTGGTATTAACGTCATCAGATTGTAAGCAGTTTGGTAAGCATCTTGATGAACGGCTGCTTTAGCAATCTAGTTATTCAAATCTTTAAAATTTGTGTTATACATTTTGTTATACACTATTATAGACTCATATATAAATCTATAAAAATACTACTGTAGTAACTAAATTTTGCAAATGACAGCCTTCCGTTAAGAACTGCCGCTCACTTGGCTATGCATTACTTGCTGTTAAGTACGAACTAATTTGATTTACCATATGGTTTAAGTTTATTTATTTGTCTACTTAAATGTACATACATATAGGTATATATACGCTTGAGTATACATATATGCATAAGCAAGGGAATATTTACATATTTTTGATTGAATGTTCACATCGCTGCCAGCAGTTTGCCACAATAACGCTAGGAGTATCTATAAGAAAAGCCATTTAAATAAAATTTTCAAACCGAACAAAGCACAACGTAAATGTGTACGTGTGTATGGAAGTGATGTGTACACGTATGTTTTGTTTGTTAAAACTGTATGTTTATAAAATTTTTGCAAATTTAAATTGAGAGTCTTTAAGGTTTACGAATAAAATTTAATAATATGGATATGTACATATGTAGATGTATATGTATGATATGTACAAAATTTTAAATAAAATGTTTAAATTAATCCTCTAATATGATGCTAACTTATAGTGAAGAAATAATAAATCCTTCATCGATTTAATTGGTAAAGTCTAATTAACCGAACTTAGATGGACTAAAGTGTTCAGAGTCAGATTCTGCCCTTGTTTGATTAGTTAACTGACATACATACATGTCAGAAATAGTGTAATTTTTGGTAGAAAATTTATATATACGAGTATATAGATATTATATTAATTGGCACTTTGAAACCGCTGACGCGATTTTCAGTCGAACTCCTCCTCCCAGTTTAATCTAAGCCATCTCTAAACGACGGATAAATTTTATGGGGAGCTTTTGTTTCATTTCAGAGAGGGCTTGGCATACCCTGCCTACAGGCTATCGCTATTAGAATTTTTAATTTTCTATATTTTTAGACGTTGGTCGAACCAGGACTCGAACCCTGGTCGTTAGAATGGCAGTACGTAATGCTAATCACTAGGCCATCGCTGCTGCCCCTCGGCTATTTATATACAGTGGCGGACTAAAGTCTACATACGATCCATTTTTTGGGAATTCAACCCGTCCTATAGCTTTCACAGAAAAAATAATGATGCAGTTTTGTTTTAAATTCAAGTATATAACAAAAACTAAAATTTCTCATTTATTCAACATTAACTTTCAAAGTTATTAACAAAAAATGGAAAAAAGGCACTGACAAAAGTGAACATACGATTTTTTGCTTAGCTATTCTAGGTAATCATATTAATTTTAATAACTAAGTTAATATTTTGTTGGGCCACCATGCGCATCGATCACCGCTTGCAAGCGTCTAACATTGAAAAAAACCAAATTTTCCAGCTCTTCTCCTGTAATGTTTTGCCACTCTTCTTGAAGTTTCTCTCTGAGCTTTGATGCATTACTTATAGGGTGCTTTCGAATTTTCCGCTCCAATATTTTCCATACGTGCTATGTAATATTCAATTCCGGGCTTTGTGGTGATGAGTGCAACTGCCGCGGAGCATAATGCAGCAGCCAATCCTTTACAATTTGCGCTGTGTGCTTAGGATCATTATCCTGTAGAAAGATCCAGCTCGAGCCAAGGCACAGTTTGTCCACAGATAACTTCAAATTATTTTCCAATATGGTCTTATACTCGAAGCGATCCATATTTCCTTCAATAAAGACCAATTTACCCACCCCAGACGCTGCAACTGCTCTCCAATCCATGACACTCCCACCACCATGCTTTAAGGTCGAAATAAGGTGCCTGGGATCCATGGCAGTAATGGGTTTTCTCCAAACTTTTGCTCTGCCATCGCATCCAAATATGTTATATTTTGACTCATCCGTAAATAGCACGCTTTTCCAGAACTCATGATCCTTCTTTAGATGCTTTTTAGCGAACCCCAACCGATGTGCGCGGTTTTTCTCGCTTATGAGAGGCTTCTTGCGAGGAGTTCTGCTGTAGAATCCTTCGTTGTTAAGAGTTCTTGTTATTGTGCGTAAGTGCACAACAATTTGGGATCATTTCGCTAGCTTCTGGGCCAAATTGGTAGCATGTACCTTGGAATTTTGGCTTACTTTATTACGGATGAAAGAGATGTCCCTATGGGTAAGCTTCTTTGGACGGCCACTTCGCGGCTTACTCTTGAACGAGCTCGATTCTGCAAGTTTTTATAAATTGTTTGCACCGTCGCTTTTCTTAAATTTACCAATTTAGCTATTTTGCCGAACGTTTTCTTATCATTTCTGTGTTTTATAATCAATTTTTGCACAGCCACCGGGATTTCCGTTCCTGACGACATTTTCGCGATTGTATTTCTTTTTTCAAATGATGGAAAACAATAAAGATAAAGCCAAATACCAAGAAAAGTATAGAAAGAAAAAAAAAACGGTACTTGACCGCTGAAAACAATAGCTGAAGTAATAAACGAAACAAATTAATGAAACGTATGTTCACTTTTGTCAACGGCTTTTTTGGGTTTTTTGTTAATAACATTGAAAGTTAATGTTGAACAAATATGAAATTTTCGGTTTTGTCTTACAATTAAATTCAAAGCAAGACTACATCAATACTTTTCCTGTAAAAACTATGGGACGGTGGGGATCCCAAAAAAAGGGGTCGTATGTAGACTTTAGTCCGCCACTGTATAGTTAGTATACGTAAAATTTGGTTCCATAAAATTTGGTTGCATAATTGCATGATTGCGTTCAACACCGCACGCTTACAGTGACCTATGAGTAATATTCCCATAATTGGCTCCTACTCCAATGTGTGTTGAAACCACATGTTGATGCCATCGGTATCATTCTCCTCAACAATTAGTTCTGCTTTCTCCGGTAAGAACGAGAAACCAAGCGGTCCAAAAGTGAATGAGGGCATGACGAAATATGTCCTTTCAGCAAAAAAAAAGAGGCACAACATTGAAGCTCTCGACAAATTCGTTTATCTTGGACTTTTGCCACAAGTGCGCCTTTGAACTAAGTATGGAATTGGCGGAAGATTTATTGTTTTCTACATTTGGAAGACGGCGAATAGCGCAGACGATGCAATAATGAGTTATACGAGAAATAAGTCGACATTGCCACCCCACAGATTTATCAACCGTCTTTTTTGCCAAACAAAAATTTACCTACTTACATAGATCGCCCTTACTTATCAAACTATAAGCATATCATACATATACTTTAGTGGAGGAAATAATAGCGAAGGCGTGGAGAACATCTGAGTATACGAAACTTGTTTGTTTGTCTGAAAAAATCCGATTATGTGTATAAGGAAATTCCATTGAGAACATCTTTTACAACAAAAACCATTCATTTATTAAATTACAAACTTCGTCTAGTGTGTATGTGCGCATACACACACATATCAAGTATATCCTTCCTTTTAATCCGGTGTAACTTTTTTGGCAGTAAAAAACAAACAAACGCTTTAGTTAGCTAATTTGTGTGAAGAAGAGATATAAGCTAACAATGACGATGACTAAATTCAACGCATTGTATGAATGTACATACCTATATAGGTATATGCATATTTTGCATACATATGTATAACACACCCTCTTCAAAGGTGACACAACTAATAACTTTTGAATATGAAATTTGCTAATCGCCGAACTGCCCGCCCATCTGTACCTCTACCAATTATGAGTACATTCAAATTATTGAAAGGAATGGCATGTGCCTCTTATTGAAAAAAATACAATAAAATTGTTAATAAAAATTTACTGACAACTTCTTCAAAGGGGTTTTAATTTTAAATAACAATTTTTTTGTAGGTTTAAAAACAATGTTCATAAACTTTTCTCTTCTAATTCTGTAAGGTCCTTCTCTACCTGGCCTTTCCAACGTAGTGGAGGTCTTCCTCTTCCTCTGCTTCCACCGGCGGGTACTACACCGAAAACTTTCAAAGCTGAAGTATTCTTACTTGTAGAGTTTGGTTTTCGTTCGTCGAGAGAGGACTTTACTGTTCAGTTGCCTACTCAGTCGAAAGTAGCACCTGTTGGCAAGTATGATTCTGCGTTTAATTTCTAGGCTGACATTGTTGTTAGTGTTAATATTGGTTCCAAGCTAGACGAAGTTATCTACGACTTGAAAGTTATGACTGTAAACAGTGACGCGGGAGCGGATTCGCGAATGCGATGACTGTTTCTGTGATGACAGCAGATATTTCGTCTTGCCCTCTTTCACTACCAGACCCATATCCTTCGCTTCTCTATCCAATCTGGAGAAAGCAGAACTCACGGCGCGGTTATTGAAGCCAATAATGTCAATACCATCGGCGTACGCCAGCAGCTGTACACTCTTATAGAAGATTGTACCTTCTCTATATAGCTCTGCAGCTCGTATTATTTTCTCCAGCAATAAGTTAAAAAAGTCACACGATAAAGAGTCACCTTGTCTGAAATCTCATTTGGTATCGAACGGCTCTTTTTTCACGGGATTTTCCAAGATTTGGTGCATGGTGCATATCTGGTCAATGGTTGACTTACCAGGTCTGAAGCCACACTGACAAGGCCGAATCAGCTCCAGCTGCTTTGTTGTTGTTTAAGCGTGCGATTCTTATTCGAACTTCTTTATGCTCATTACCTGACTATGAACCGATTGGGGTTTCAGGTTCACCATCTCCGGGTGTTCCATTTTCACGGCCATTGAGCAGGCTGGAAAAGTGTTCCCTCTATAAATTCAATATACTCTGGACATCGGTTCGGTTGCTAGATCAGCTCTTTGTGTCCTACAATAGTCTGCTCCGGTCTTGAAACCTTCTGTAAGTCGTCATATCTTTTCATAGAATTTTTGATCATTACCCTTGTCGGCCAGCTTCTCAAGCTCTTCATACTCACGCATCTCGGCCTCTTTCTTTTTTGTCCTTCTCTTCATCGCCAAAGACGGTTAACTCCTCCGAGTATATTTCTGACATAAAATGATCCTCAAAAAAAAAAAATCCCATCAGCCTTTCAGAGGCACTGTAGGTGTTCGAAAAACATCAAGATGCATACCACAGGAGCACGGGCGAAAATCGCTTCAGCTGTTACAAAGCGACAATTTTATATGTATATATGAGTATATATATGATACATACCAATATATTGTTACATTTTGCGATATATTTTTTAGTTGTTTATCTTGTATGTATTTTTTTTACGCCGAACCCAGAGTTACCCACCTCCCTCCCAACCGACCGAGGGGCGCATCTGAGGGAAAATCGAAAAATCGGACAGACCGGTGACCGAAAACCAGTAACAGTCCGTGATACCCTGAACCCGAAACCGATCGCAGAAGGTTACGGTTACACTTGCCTCTTACACTAAACAGCTACAGATTTGTTTATGAGCTGCTATAAAATTGCATGAGAAAACGGATAAGGAATTTACTTAATTATTTAAAGCACTCAGTAAGTAGTTTTTAATACAGAAAAGCGAGTCAGAGGAGTCAATGTCGGCGAAATGTATATTAAAACCGTTACACAAAGATCTAAAAGGGACGTGCATTTCGAAGTTTGTCCTGCATGAACACAATGAAAGGGGCCTAAAGTGTCTAGATGATTTTAAAGGGATGTTAAAGTTAAGCTCGCTAAGTAGGAATGGGCTATTGATAAATTCTCTTATCAATTTAGTTAAAAATAAAGCTCCAAGCATCTTTCGAAGACTGTGAAGTTCTTATTCGCATCCCAGTTTACTATCATTTTTTGACAGTAGCGTACCCAAGTTCTCCTATTCACACTAGTATCAAATGTGTTAGCATTGCCATTATTGAAATTTGTATATAGTTGAAAGAGGATAATTCTCGAGTTAATTGAAATAAAACCATCTTATGCAGAGAGTACTTGCAGTCTGTCTATGTAGTCTGCTGTCGTCTGCTAAGGCTATAAATGAAGTGACAGGTATTCAATAGTAAATTCAAAAATAAAATTAAAAACATGCAAAGCATAATATTATATTGAAATAGAGTTATCATACACATAAAGATTAATCAAAAATTTATAAAATAATTTTCACATGACAACTTTAAAGATTTTTCTGTTAAAGTATTTAATCGTTCATATACGAGTATGCACATACGAGTATAAGTAAATGTACATGCTAGACTCTTTGCGGCTATTTAAACAAGTACATACACGTACATATGAATGTATGTAGATATATGGTATGTAATGAATATTATGATACTGTCCCTGCTGCCCATACAAATACCCCTGTTTCGATGTGGAGCAACTGCTGCATCGGTGATAACCTATGTTTTACATTTTTTCTAGTGTATTTTCATACATACACGTACGAGTACATATGTACTCACATAGGTATGTCGGCTTTTCACTTCACTGACTTTAAAGCTCACTCAATTCACAATAACGGTCAACGTAATGGAGAAAGGTTGGTATGGATGAACGGAAATTCCAATTTAGCCGTAGGCGATTGCAAGAAAAACACAATAATAACAACAAAAACTATGTATGTATGTGTGTGTATATATCGGAAACAATGGTAGCAGCAGCTGTTGCACATTTTGCACATTTTCATTTACACACTCCTTGTTGTTGTTTTTGTTGTTCATGAAATATTGTTGCCGTTATGTACGTGTATGGTCCACAATCTGTGTTGTTCTCACTTTCATCGTTCTGTCGAAATATTGTAATGCACACTGGATGCTGCACGATGGGGCTGCACCATTTGGGGACGTCCATGCGGATGAGTGCGCGTGGTCATCGGACCGCACGTTGCGATGGCAACATTTTAATTGGTGAATTTCGCATTCCCATTGCAGCCTGCAAAGTAGATTTATTCATACACTGGTAATTTCGATCCATCCGAATGTTTGCTAGCTTGTTGATATGATATGTATATACCTATATATGTATATGCATATGTATCTGGCATTGCATATTTTTCTTACATATATATATACATATGTATGTATTTATTATGCACACAAGCATTTGTAAACACATACATATGTGTTTCTATTGAAAATATTATGCAAAACAAGAACTTTTGATAAATTTTAACAGAGCAATATAAAAATGACATAGAAATGGAAAAAGGAAAATAATTAAGTAATCAAAAGAGGTTTTTATATCGTTAAAAAATAAAAAAAAAATTATAAAATTTCCTATTGTGCATTCAAATGAGCTCCGATGAAAAATTATGCAGTCAACTTCTTTTATATATTTACTTTAGCAATTTATTTTTATGCAGTTATAAAATATAAATTTTCTCTTCAAGTTGCTCCACGTAAATTTAAAAAACCGTCATTCAAAAACCTGATTTAAAATTCATTCATTTAATGTACAATTATTAGCTACCATTTAGTATCACGAATTTCCACATGCACATACAATATTAACATACATATTTGAGGCCTGGTTACATAAAATTTACACGTTCCTTGGCTTGACATTTATAAATACACGGTGTGTCCCAAAAATAACCGAACTTTTTGGATATAAAATAGTAAAATACACATTATATTATCTTTGAAAGTTATTATTTATTCAAAATAGGTTTCATTTGACTCAACACAACGTTTGGAACGATCAACCACCGCATGCATAGATTTTTTTGTCATTTATAGAAATGTTCTTCAGTACCTCGGTTATGGCTGCTTCATTTTTTTTTAATTTTTTTTTAAATTTTTTTTAAATTTTTTAAACTTCAATTTCAATTTTTTTTCAAGTTTGACACAAAATTTTATATTTGCTCTTTGTTCCATTTTTTTTTTGGAATCATTAGCACACTTTTGGTTTTATTGAAATGGCTGTCACTTTTACATCTGTCATCCGACTTACATGAAGTTAGGTGCGTTTGAAAGAGGATGAATGTATCTTTTTAATGTTGCAAATTTTCAATAGATGGCGCTGTATGTTGTATGATTTAAATATAAAGTTCGGTTATTTTTGGGACACACCGTGTATATAAACTTATGACCCCTAATTAATTCTTTTCATAGCAAAAAAATTCAAACAAGCCTTGTTAAAGCTACAATTTCTAGTTGAGCTAGTTGAAAAATAGTCTTTATAATTTTCAAAATATCAAATTAAATACACTGGTTTACAACAAAACTCGTCATTTAAAAAATTATACATGCCATGGAGATTTCAAGAATATAAATTTGTTATCATTAGCATATTCACTATTTCTCGTATATTTGGTGTGTTGAAAGCACTTTACCTCCAGCTCTACCAAAAATAACAAAATGAAAGAAAATAAATATCTTTCAAAAAAGACTAGATTTACTAAGCCAATGTTATTTGAATGATCTGGTTGGAGAGACTTTGACACAAAAAATACAAAGTGGAAACTTGTCAACAAAGAAAAAGTTTTAAGGGTTTCTCACAAAAACATTCAGCGTCCATCTTCTCATACGGTTGACATCCGAAAAGCTATGAGCCAGATGGTATAAGCGGGATAGTGGTACGACATGCCTGCCGTAAGGGGGGACTAATAAGATTTGCTAGAGAAGCACATGTGGGAACTTGTGACTGTAACTAACCGTAATTTTTTCTAATAATTGTTGCTTCAATAATATGGTTTCTCAATTAAATGGCTAATATTTTGAAAATTTATCTACACTAGCACTAAATATAAAGAAATCATAATATAAAAATGTTAGTTTTATAACGCATTTGTGTTATGTTTTTATATTAATAGACCAAATTTTGTTTCAAAATATCAAAATCTTCGACACTGGCTTGCGTTCAAACAAGCAGACACTTCACTATCCTACACACTCGTAAACATATTCCAATTATTTATATTTATTTCCGCTGTTAAGCACATTCATATTCTTTTGATTTTAATCCGCATTTTAATACTAATACTAAGCTTCTGTGCAAACACACGAATAGATCTACCCAGCAGAAAACTCGCATACTTCAGACGCTTAAAGGTAATTTTAAGAGAGTTCAACCTTCTCAACACCTGCTGACTAGTAGATGGACGTTTCTAAAAGTGCAAATTGAAGGTGTTGCCAAGCGAATGCAAAATGGTTTCTTTATTGGTTAATACATATTGATAAAGTAAAAAAGTTCGTTCGGTTTTTTTTTGCAAATGGTTCCAAGCGGTTTTCTGGCTTATCTGTAGTTCCTCAGCAATTAAATAAGTGCTCACGTGACGATCCGTCTCCAATATTTCCATGATTTTTTCGCAATTTTCGACGACAGACCTCCCAACGCGTGGTGCATCTTTGACATCCAAATTACCGGAACGGAATCTAGCAAACCACTTTTGTGGTACACTTTCGTTTACAGTATCGGACCCATAAACTAAATTAATTTTTTCAGCCGCTTTGGCTGATTTTTCGCCTTGATCGAAGAAAAATTGTAAAATATAGCGAATTTTCTCTTTGCTGGTGTCCATCTTTGACGAGCGCTCACAACGTACTGAGTCCATCAATCGAAAAACTGTCAAAGACAAACTTTTAGCGCGAATAAAAACGTTTTCAGCGCCGTATAGTATGACATGATGCGACACGTAACACTAGTACTATGTACAATAACGCCATCTCTTAGATAAAAACCGAACGAAATTATTACTTTACCTAATATATACGAGTATAGGTATGTATACATATGACACTTCAGGGAGTATTCGGTGTAATACCAGCTGGTGGAAGTACAAGGAAGCTAAGATCCGATGAAGAAGGGAATGGCTTCACTTAGTGTCTCCAATTAGAGCCCAATGGTGTGAAGAAGAAACGACTGATGCGCTGTTATTAATTCGGCTATAATCGCGTTAGCGGTTCGTATGATAATAAAGAGAAGAAGCGAAATGTTCGTGAACGATAAGCCGAGAAAATTGAATGAAAATTTAAAAGCTAAGTTAACTCGTCTTGTAGTTAATTTTACTTCTTACAATTGTTTCAAATATTTGGCTGGGTGTTTTTAAAAAGCATGTAGACATATGTATATACATACATATGCATATACAAATACGTGTAATCCTATTATATATGCATTTAATTGGTACACTAACAATTCACTTTTACTTGTCATCTAAAAGATTTTAAGTAAATAATAACAATAATTTTAAATTATAATCCATATTATGGTGGGGGAACTTTGGATAAAAATTTTATGACTTTCCAGCATTCGGAAGAACTGAAAATTAAATTGCTTAGGGTGCTACCCATTTGTGTTTTTGAGGTTTTGATCTGCAGAATTTTTTGTTTGGTAATTAAAATCAGTGTTGCCATTTCATCCCTTTCCTAGCTTTGTTTTTTTTTAGCTTTTTCCCGAAACAAATATTGCTGCCTTTAGGAAAATTCAATTTTTTTCTTAAGGCATCGGCTCAATGTTGTACAAACAAGTTATGAAAAAAAGGGATCAATTATGGCAAAGCCTCGTCATAAAAAATTACAGTTCATATATCTACAACACTTTTTGAGGGTTTTTAATTGCGGAGGTTAAAATAAAGATGGGAATGTAATGTAAAAATTTTCGTTATTGAAGAATAATGGATCGAATAAATTAATTAAAGTTTACAAATTGTTAGATAAATATTTTAAGAAAACTGAATTCATAGGAATTTCAAGGAAATTGTGATAAAAAAATCATCGAATTCTGAAAATTAATATTTAATCTTAATATGAAATGCCATAAATTTGATATGGTCATGAAAGGTATAAAGACTTCGGTATATCAAAAGAAAAATAAATTCTTCCCGGCTATAAGTAAAGAAGACTTAAGGCTAATAAAAAGTAATTAAAAAGTATAGTACGAACTGCTCTACATAATCCTAAATATAGATTAATATTGCCAATGAAATACCTTAGGGTTCTAATTAATGGAGTGTATAATTCTTGGCATATTTTGATTTTACAAGCCCAGGGAAGTGGTATAATTTATTTTCAAAAACGTTGTTTTCTGTAAGCTGTCCCATTGCAGTCCGAATTAAATTCAACTTTTAGATGTCAGAAGCTTTTTTTACGTGTGCGTTTTTTTTCATAAAAACTGAATTAAACAATCAAATTGTTGATTTTAGATTTTTCGCTTCTTTTTTTAACTTTTTTATGTATGAAATGATGGAACTGTAGATATTTCCGTAATGTGTTTTCTTGGAAAGGCTCCGCGGCACGCAGCTCCGAGGGCTTAGTCTACATGAGAATACTCGTAGCTAGAAACCCAATTAGAAGTTTTAAAAATTACTGGTTTTGTGTAATTGGCAAGCATTTGTATAAAAACCTATTGACCAAAAAGTACTTAATTGTTTCTTAAAATTGTTTAAATTAAGTTATCGAAAGTCCCTAAGTATTTCTCTTTGAAATGGCTTTATAAAAATGTAAGAAAAAACGCGATTGAAACTATTGAACAATTTCAGAAAAACGTGTTTTTAGAAAAACCCGTTAAAAATTTAAAGTGCTGAGCTTACCTGCCTTTGAGCATCTCTGAAACATTTATTCGGAAGATATACGAGTATGTGTGTACAGTGGTGTTACCCGTTAAGGGTGCGTTAAGTATTTAATCCTGTATATGGAAACAGAGAACGGCGTGTGTAATTACTCAGCAAATATTTAATTTTATAACAACTGATGTGCTTTATAAAATACTTTATTTTTGTTGCAAAATACAGAAGCCATTATCAGAATTCAGCATGATGCATTAATTACTTTTATTTACTAAAATAATTTAAACTAAAACTAGCAGCCGTACTCAATTAATGCGTGTAAATACTTAAGACTTGGGAATTATGACAATAAAATAAAACAAAAAAACAAAAATTTAAAGCAAGATCAGTTTAATTTGTCATGAATTTGACTTAGTTAAATTAGTGTCCCCTGGTGATCATGCCATTTTGAATGTCATTCCAAATGTCACGACTTTTTGCAACTTTAAGTACGACAAAAACTAGATCACATTTGACTAACAGTTTTTTAAGAAATGTTGTAAAACTATTTCTTCCTAGACTACTCACACAGGCATTGTTTATAGCTTCATATTTACATATCAGACATTTACAATACACAGCCATGGAAATATGGATATATTATTATGTATATATGTAATTGTATACAACAAACTCGTATACTCGTACAGCTATGATGGAGATCATTTCAATAAATTTTACTTTGTAACAAAAGTCAACTTTTTTCTATTTTGGGTAAAACTGATTTATTACTTCATTCAAAAATAAAATAACTTCAATTATGTAGAGTATCTGATAAAAAAAGTAATATATGTAATACAATTATATTTGTTAAGTCACGATTGCACTTGTACAATTATTTAGCGTGAATTTTTCGATGGGAAAGAGTTATTTCATATTATATTATATTTACCCTTGATGGTGCAACATTTTTTATTCTGATTAATACTTCGACAAAAAAGTAATATTCGGAAAACAGCGTTAAAACTACGAGGTTAGCTTTTTATAGACATTACCAACCTAACCAAAGAAAAAGTTCAAGCTTTATCGATATATTTTAATTTTTTTTGCCAACTTCATCCTTTATATCAATCCACAAGTACTTGATCTGATTAGATCCGGACTTTGAGCGGGCCACTCGAGCAGTGGGATTTGCTGTTGTGATAATCAATTATTTACCACGCCTGCTGTGTGTTTTGGATGTTAATGTGACGAACTAGCCATTTTACATATCTCCCAGCCGTTTCATCCGACTGCAAGAGTGATTTGTAGTCAAAAGTTACTTGCAGCGGCGAAATATTGGTAGCTGCCAGGGGGCTTTCATACTTTTAAATCAATAAATAATGTTCAAATTCAATTCAAATTTACATGTATGTTGGAATATAAACGCCAATTACCCCATATACGTGAACTATATTGAGTGGTTAACATGGCATACTTCCATATTGACATTAATTTATTTAATTGAAGTCACCCCTCGGCAGGGAAAGTCGACGCCTTCAAGTGTGTTTTTGACATGAAAATAAACAGCTGCTCACAAAAACCTATCGGGCGTTCGGAAGCTGCTTCGAACAAACTGCACGTCTCCTCATTTGTTGGGAAAACATCAACAGGTAAAACCACGAATTGGAGGAGGCGTAGATTTTTCTGGTCCATATATGCGATATCCCAATATAATTGGCGTAGATTGTAGGGTCCGCCATCTTGTAGATTTAGCAGAGCACAATAAGGTTCCAATCGCCGGGCATACAAAAAATCGATGCTTGCCGCTAGGTTCGGAACCTGGCAACTCCAATAGAAAAGAGATGACATCCTCGGATGATAGATTCTCCTTTCGATGACGACCATATACATTCGCCCCTGCGGACTACGATTTGAAGGCATACACCTAGTATGCGATGAACAAGGTCGGAAACGAGTAGGTCCTTGTGATATGGTGTCAGATTTGTGGTGGGAAAGAGACTCAGCATTAAGCCCGGTGGAGGAACGCTACGCCAAATTTAAAGCAAAGCAAACCGAAGTTCTTCAACATATCGCTGTTTCGCGCCAATGCCTCAACGGAGGAGAAAGACGGTGTGAACGGCTGGCTATATTAGACTAAGCTGTTAGCTTTTTTATACTGTGAAACATAAATATTCCTAAGTTCTCCCAATAATAAAGCGTGTCCTTTCCAACAGGGTATTTAAAAACTCAATATAAATGACTATTTTGTGCAACAGACTTTGCATTTGGAAGTACGAGTATATAGCATTGTATGCAAATTAGTTGCAACTTGCTGTCTCAGCGGTTTGAACAGTTTCATTATTTATTGATTAATCTCAAAGTGACACCCAAAAAATTCTAGTTGAACAGTCAATGACAACAAACTTCCATAAATATATATCCGCATATGCATACTTATCTATATATTTATATACTTAGATTATTAAAAAAGTAACAATAAAACATTAACTTTACTTTCAATAGAGGAAAAATATCTAAAAAACATTTAAGAACCGAACGCTATTAATTTTGCATTTAAAGTTCCGGTTGAACGTTTGACGATTGCATTGTCATTGATAGACCAAACATCATCCAGCACCAACGCTTTTTACGCCTTCCATTGCTACACAGAAACAAAATAGCCGGCCGGTTGTTGGGATGCTTTGACTATTCGATTTGTGCGGAGTCAGTTGTAGGATGTAGAACACCCTCTACCAGTCATGTACCTGTTAATTATACATTGACTGGTCACGAACTTTTTGTTGGCTGCCAAACCGGCAGCTCTTAGCGAGGCAAACGGCAGCTCATAACATTTTCTATGCACTCGAAGCAATGCCTTGGAAGGCCAGTGGACAATGTCAGGCAATTATGCCAATAGTAATCGAAACGAAGTAGACATTATTTCATTAGTCTCGAATATTTTCGATAGGTATATATGAATGGAGTAGTTGAATATTATAATTTACTGTGAACATTATTTCCGACAGCTATTGCCTTAATTCTCATTCATAAATACATATGTATGTATAATGTATATGAGCATATGTACGTAAATGTTAAATCACCAAAAGTCCACGAAAATGATAATAATTGAAATAATGCATAGGAAATCGTTCTAATCAAAACTCACACACACATGTAAATTCACATATTCATTGCTAATAACTCTATAAATCATTACATAGAAGTTATGTAATTTTACCAGTTGTCATTTAAAGAAAGATTCTAACATTCTTTATGTATAAAAATAAATGGATCACATGTCCTTACTAAAAATATGATAATATCATTACAAGTGATTAAGGAGGTAGAATCATTTGTTATGATTTATAATTGCATTCTTTTGTTTATGTTGCCAAGCTTGCAAACGCAGCCGCAGAATACTAATAATGCGAAGCGAACATGGTCTTATGTCCAAATCACACAAATTTTCTTCGAACTCTCCGTAATATATTTCCCGTAAAGAAAGCATTTCACTTATTGCTGTTTTTTCACTTTTTTACCTTTTACCTACATATTTATCTACGAACACTTGGTTTAGATATTCTGTACCTGTAAACTTGCCGTGATCCAGTTGTTTTTGTGAGTGAAAGCGGCACACATGTAGTTTAATAGGATAACCATAATCCAACAGAACAAAGACCTGAAAAGGTATCTTAATTCATTTTTTAAAATTTGATTTTCGAGAAATTTTCGATCAAAATCAGCGATGATTGGTTTTTGTGATTCGCATATATAATAAAACCCCTACGAATTATAGTATACGAGTATGTAAATGGCTCAAAAAATCTTGTATGGCGATTCACATTGATTTGACTTTTGATTGGATGGCCAATCATGATAGGAGAAAAAATAAAGTGCCATGGAAATATAGTATAGGGCCCCCTTAAATTGAGACAGCTTTTCAGATAACTTGGGTTAAGGGGTAAAGCCACTCTAGAAGGTTGAAAAATATACTCATTTTTAAAAATTTATTGAATTTATATTTAAACATTTCATTGAACATATATTGAAGTTGAGCCAAATATTTTTTAATTATTATTTTGTTACAAAATGGCGGTGATAAAGTCCATTATTTGATCAATGTTTTTTTGAAAGGCGCCCACGGGAGCTCCGATTTCATTTAAAGGATGAGACCTTGAACAGAAAAGCAAAAAGTTTTATGATCTACAAACTATGGTCTTTGGAAGTACATACGGATTTATTTTTTAACTAATTTTTGTGAAAGCGGCATATTTTTTTTAAAAAGATCGGCTTTTGTCTAAAAAATACCCACTAAATTATTATCAAAAAAGTTTAAATTTAATCGAAAAACGGCTACGTATTTAAAAAAAATGTATTTGCGAAGCTACCATCTAAATTTCAGATAAATCGATGCAATAGTGTCCGAATAATCCGTCCGCCCAGTTTGAAAAATTTAACTTTGAGAAAAACGCTCTAAGGGACTGCAGCAAAATAAAAAGTTTAGTTATTTGAAATTTTTTTCACTTTTGCGTATCATTTCTAGCACACAAAGGTACCCTGTGAGCAAAAAAAAATTATGTGTTTTCCAAAATCCAAGAGCGGCTTTACCCTTTAAAGCACACCAGAAGTGCGTTACAAACATTTCTCGAAAAGATAAATTTTCTAGCTAAAATATTTTGAATATTCGTGGTGTTTATTAAAAAATAATAATCGTACCTTAGGAGTGTGATATCATTGTCATCAAGGGAAGCTCTTACAAGGCTTTCATTAGTCTTTTGCTAGTTTCCTAGAACTGGTCATACTTGACTTCGAAGTTTCTACCATACTTGTTTAACATGACGGAACTGAATTTATTTATAATTATTACTGAAAATACAATGGTGTCTATATACTTACATATGTATGTATGTAATTAGTGTATAGTATATACATATACTTGTAATGAACGGTCCTTATGATAAATCACACAATTACAATAATTTATTATATATAATTATATAATTGGCGCTGAAGCGATTTTCGGCCGAGCTCCTCTTCCAATTTGCGGTTTTGCGTCTTGATGATTTTCTCCAACAAATGGAGGGACCTGCAGTTTATTCTAAGTCGCCTCCGAAGGCCTGATGGTTTTTTATGAGGAGCTTTTATTTCGTGTCAGAAATACACTCGGAGTGCTTGGCATTCCCTGCCGAGGGGCGACGGCAATTAGGAAATTTAATTTAACTTAATTTTTGTTTTTTTTTTAATTAATTTTCTATAACTTTTGTATGTTGATCGTACCAGGATTTGAACGCAGGCCTTACAAATGGCAGTACGTAATGCTAACTACTCGGCATTAATATAATATCAATATCTATATGCATAGGCGAATTATATTATATGTTATAAAATTCTACAAGTAATCATACCTTTCATTTAATTGCATTTTAAATTAAATTTTATTTAAACGGATTCATACCACACCTTAATACTTCTCCATTGCACAAGCCACCTGTTCTGACTTTGATCTAACAGAGACAAGTAAAATAAATATAAAATATATAATAAAATAAAATACACTAATATTTACAATTTAATAAACTACATTTAAATCCAGACGTCAAACACCTGGCGTTTTACGAGTACAAATGCTGTTTAGGCTCTAGTCAAAACAGTAATGCCAACAAAATTTATTTTTTTATAATATCAATTATGTTCAAGAGTTTTCCTAATGGAACTTTTATGTTATTTGAATTTTTTTGATGACAAATAGCTATTGCATACTTTTGTTTATGAAAAATTTTCTAAATTTATTATATTACTGTTTGTTAAAGCAAATAATTGAAAATGATCCCATATCCGATAGAAAAATAGCAGTGTTAAACAAGATCTCTAGACTCAGCCCATATCATGGAAGTAGAAATTAATTATTTTTTTCATTCAGAAAGATTGTTAATATTAAACTGCACAAATTCATTTTTAACGTTATTGAAGTGTGCTGGCAAGAACTCATCTCCAATAATTTTGGATCAAAAATTCGACTCCTTTTCTTACTCAAAAAATGAAAGCCATATACTTGTAGAGTATGTGTTTAAAGGAATTTTGCAATACGATGAATATTTTTCTAACGGCAGCTTCTCAGATTTTTAAAAAACTTTGAACGCGTTTTTCTCGAAACCATGTTTTCTGATTTAACTTCAAGCTTCAAGCTTGATCTATCCGTTCAATTTCTTTTATCTAAAAACTGTTTCAAAATATATAGTTTTTGGTACGTCTTGAACATAAGATTAACATTAATAATTAATTATTAATATTTTTTTAACGTAATTGAAATGAAAAGAGTAGCAAAAAATTTAACTTTACAATTGCAATGAGCAATATGCAATAAATCTATCGTTAAAATTTTTTCAATTGAGGTTCAGGACGTAGAAAATTTAATGATCTTCAAGTAATGACAACGATTTTTGATTTCAGTCTACTACAAGACACTGTAGACTTGAAGTTGTTTTGCCATGTTTTTCGCGCAGAGACCGACGGAAAGCGCCATTTTGTAGCCGTCATTATGAATTTCGACTATTTTTTTGCCGTTTTAAAATCTTAAATTATAAACAAATTTAATAGTCCAAACCGGAAGTTCATAAGCCTTTTCATTCTCCCACAAAAAACACAAACTTTGCCTGATTTTTGGCCAATATCAGGGGAGGGTCCCCTTAAGTGGCTGCTTTTAATACTTCTTTCATGGCTGTACCGAAAAGGAATTTCAGAGACCAAAAATAATTGTTATTACTTTTTCCGTGATCGAAAACGTTGCCCTAAGTGTAAGGAATACTGTTTACGTTTCTTCAAAAGAGTTATTTTTAATAAATAATTTTTTCTGTTGCTCATAACGTTTATTTTCGATATTTGTTTACGTTGCTTGTGTTAGTGAAATGAATTTGTTTACGTTTTCGTGAGGACTTTGAAAAACCTTTGTCATACGGATATGTCATAGTAATAATCCCCCTACAACACTGTAAATTGGTTCCGAGTTATAGGAAACACGTTGTATTATCGTAGGAACACAAATTTAGTAAATTAAAATGGGAACAACTTTCGTTGAGAATAACTGTTATGAGGCAACTTAAAAAATAAAATAAAAATATAAAATAATCATTACTTAATAGTGAAAAAATTTATTTTTTGCAATATAAACAGTTACTGCCCAATTTTTTTACAAATTTCTTATATATAGTTATGACTGAGGAATTTGACTTTATCACAAGATACAAATTAAACCCGTTTTCGTAAATTTCGATCAAAAACTTCACAAGAGGCATGCTTCAATGCTTGGAAGACACTGAATTGATTTAACCATGTCCATTTGCCCGTCTGTTTGCGTTGTTATACCTACCATATTGATCATCTGTCGGAACCAGTCAGATTGGATGTAAATTCAACTAAATATTGATACTGAAAGGATCTGAGAGCTTTAAATTGATTTAAAATGATTTAACATTTCCTATCCATGATATTTTAACCAAAATTAAACGGAAAAAATATTTAAATACTATTTTCAAGCAGTATTATTGCCCAAAAATGAAGATTTGGCTACCCTGCAATTGAATTTATTCTCACACCATACATACTCGCACATACGTGTATGCAGTATGCTCTTGAAGTTGACGTGGTAATATTTTATTAATATATATTATTAAATGGAAAGGAACTTGCATATGTGGTAATTTTTGCATAGTGTAAATAACTATATGTAAAATAATTAATTATATTTATATCAAAAACCACCAATTAGATATGTAAATTTCTTTATTAAATAAAAGCACAAAAGTAATTTACGACAATTTAAAAGCATGTTTATACCAATCTGGTACGTGATTTATCTCTTAGCAATTTATTAACGATTTTACTTGATTTTGCTTTTTGTGAAGATTGGTTAGGAGTTCAGTTTTTAATAAATTTAACCTTCAAACATTTTAGTCCGGTTGCATTTAATAGTGCCGCAGCGTAACTAAATTTTGTTCACTTTAAATAATGCCACTCATCTATTCTGCATATTCTAAATATTTCAAAAGTTGTAGACATGTCCGTTGAATTTTGAAAAATACTTGTGAATGAAATATCCAACCAATAGTAGATATGTTGACATTTTCTACTTATACATGGCAATTATTGATAACCATTGTATTATGGTATGTTTAATCCAGCTGGTACTATAAGGATAGATACCGAGAATTGAAGAGGGAAGCAAGACGCATCTGCAGACAAAAGAAGAAAGAGGCCGAGATGCGTGAGTATGAAGAGCTTGAGAAGCTGGCCGACAAGGGTAATGTTCGAAAATTCTATGAGAAAATACGGCGACTTACAGAAGGTTTCAAGACCAACAACAATGCCAGCCTGGAAATCCAACGCAGAATCACTCTTGCCAACAGGTGCGTCTTTGGAGTAAGCAATTGAAAAGTAAAGTGCTCTCTCGACGTACGAAAACCAAACAAGTCGCTTATCGTTCCCGTCGAGAGAATTTTTTTTCGTAAGATTTATTGTTCTCGAGTTGGGAGCCGCGAATGCCGCAGCCGATGGAATGGTGAGCTGTATGAGATATACGGCGACATTGACATAGTTCAGTGAATCAAGAAACAGCGGCTGCGTTGCACTCCAACTTTGAAAGTTTTCGATACAGTACCCGCCGATAGAAGCAGTGGAAGAGGAAGACCTCCACTGCATTGTAAAGACCAAGTTGAGAAAGACCTGGCTGAACTTGGTATCTTCAAACTGTAATTGATTCGGCTATAATCGCGTAAGCGGTGCCAACGCCAGTAAAAAAGAATAAGAATAACGAAGATAGAGCCTTTTTATTTTTCATATAATGGGGCTTCTTCAGGAATTTTTTCGTATTAAATATTCACTTATAAGCTAAATAATAGTAAAAATGAATTTAATACTGCGTTAATTTCCGACTCGTACATTCTATAAACATACACAAATACATACTACACGACCGTGGTCTTAATTGTCATCGAATTTACAACTCAATGACGATCTCTGGTGGATCGAAGTTTTTGTCTTGCTAAGATTATGGGTATTTTTTGTAACGGAACTGAACTTCGTAAAGACTCTGCAATGTCAACACCCTTGAACGTGACCTCGTTGTTGCAGCCGTCAATCTTGCGAAACTGATAATATAGCCATTTTATTGTCCTATCATTGTGCAACCGGTTTTGGATATCAACTGGATACAAATACGGCTGGCACTAAATTATTATTATTATTATTATTATTTCTAAATATAGGAATTACGGTTATTTATGCCGTACCCTGCATGGAATGGTCGTTTTTATATTTGTACATGAATTAAATAAATATTGCCTTCAGAACTTTATAATCCACGTATGTATCTATTCAAGCTTGGCTTCATTCCAATCATTTTTGGGTAAGCATTACTTACGAAAGAAAACATTTTGAAAATTATATAAGAGAAAAAGGTTGAGAATGCAATATTACTATCTTAATTATATAAATTTGATAAAAATGTTTTTAAATAAGATAAATAGCAGGCGCTTTCGCTCCAGATAGGGGTGTACATCTCGCTGTTTTTCGACAAATGGTAGAACTGTGACTTTTTTTTATAAAAAAAAAAAAGAATGGAAAAAAGTTTAGAATTGGTGCCAGTAGAATAGCCATTTTCGAAGAGTACTAATTTTTCTGCAACGAAGTTTGATTGTATTTATTTGGCCGGTTAATAATCAAATATACTCATGAAAGCTTTACAAACAAATTATTGTTATAGAAACAGCTGGTTAATCAATAGTCCGGACTGGACAGTATCGTTTTCGCGTACGAATATTCAAGTCGGATATGTAAATTGTGCAGTAGCATTCAATTTAATCTCAAAGAGAAGAAAGGAGTAAGAAGTTGTTTGATTATACAGATTATATCAAGAAATTTCAGACAATAATCCTTTGGCTTTAATCATTGTCACACCTAAGTGAAGGGTGGAATTTAGTTAAGGGTATAACGGTTAGTTAAACAGTAAAGCTGTTTCAAATAATGGTTATCTAATGTGTAAGCAACTGGATATGAAGATCTTCACGAGACGACTTCCCAGAGGATAATTTTAGGACATATGTATATACTACATATGCATTCACACATATTTACATATATTGTTGACGATTTTTTTATTTTTCAATACATTGTTTGTTAGATATTTCAGTCTACTTGTGGTACTGGTCGGAAAAATGCATATTTTGTTAATGAAATGTGAAAGGAGCAGACCATTCTCAGTTTTCTAATGATATAAAAAAAATGTGTACTAAATAATTTAATAATAATGTGCTCTGAATAAATACGCATTTTACGAAATAAAAGATCTATAAATCATTTTAAGCACATCTAAATATGTATATCTTCGTCCCATTGCGGCATTAAATAAAGCAAGCCTACTAAAATAAAATTTTGGAAATTATATTTGCTTTATATTCCTAATAACGTTTTTTTTAGAGTTTGCGTTAAACTACAGCCCATCTCCAACTCGATATGATATCAACCTCGTTACTGTGATTATTGGGTTATCTCCATCTTATATCGCAAGATAGAGATATAGAAACCCTTCCGGACTGAACGGCTGAAAGTGATGCTGATAAACATTCACTACTCAGTTTAACAATTTTTATTTACATACTTATGATATAACATATTTCGTTGGCAATTTGTTTCGTGTGGTGTGTTATTTTTAGAAGCAGACAGGTGTTGAGAAGACGTATAAAATATTAATTTACTAATTTGCATGCTTTCGAGAAATATAATGATCTTGTCTAATATGAATGATTCATTTTGACAACCGAATATAAATTAATGAAAAGTTTTGTGATTGCCAGAAGCACTGGGCTACGAGCACATTATTTTTTGGACAAAAACTTATGTAGGATTGAAGTAAAGTTTTCACAATAGCTTGCAGCTTGGCTGCTTTAATTTTTAACATAAATATTATACCAATAATTGGCGTAACCTACACAGTCCTCTTTTTGTGTGATTATACCAAGCTTGCCGATGTTGCAAACAACTTTTCCTCTGATCCTTTAAGATGATCAATTAATTCAAATTAGTTGAATTATAGGATAGCGGCTCGCTCTTTTAACCTTCAGTAAGCCGCCGAAAATTCTCTTGGAATCTGTTCTCTGCATTGTGTCGAATTTGTTAACCAGTGTAAGCAGATACACATAATAACAAACTGCGCCAAGTAATCATCATACTATGACGATTTGAATAAATATATTTTATTAATTACATAAATGTATGTACATATGTGCCATGCACGATTGAATATGAATTGAGCGTATGCATATACATACATACATATTTTGTGATTATCTTAATAAGTATTTAGAATTGTCTTAGTAGTGTAATAATCTAAAAGTCTCACCTATACCTAAAAAAAAGTAGTAAACAAGCAAAGCGTGGATTAAACATAAAATTTTTCATATAATTATTTGACCAGTTCAATTTTAAATACATACTCACGCTAATCACTGAGGTGTGGAAAGTCATTTGTTACAGCAAAAATTATTTAGTTTCAGATTTGCTATTAATTCACGAGTTAATCAATCTTTGCTTGTCAATTTGTGAAGCTTATGATTGTTAATTGTCAATCACGTACGTGTATGCATGTGTACGACAATGTACAACCGTACAAGTTAGAAAATTATAGAGTGATTAAATCTATATTGCTTTCAATAGATTCATATGTGTACGCCATAAATGTTGTAATGTTACTTTTTGAGGTGATTTATTTGATGACAGATGTTGAACACGCTATTAAAGTTACCGGAGTTAATAGACCCGATATACAATACGTGTATGGTACATAGGTGCACGTAGTTATCAATTGAAATTGTCTATTAATGACCGTGCACACCCTCGTACATATGTCATATGCAAATATGTAATATGTTAAACATTTAAACTCGTTTGCATATCGAGCCCTAATTAAGAATACACGTATGCAGTTAATGCCAAAATAAAAAGTTGCAAACAGACGATTTTTTAATTAAACAATACGACACAATATGAAACTTGGTATTCCAAATACCCATATAAAAACAGAGATACATATGTATTTTCATTTTATTGGTCCCATTTTCCTAATTTTATAACCAAAAACACCTGGCCGAAATTAAATCTTAAATCAAATATTTGTTGTTCTTCAGACAAAAAGTCGAATATCTGGATCTAATTCATTAAAAGGTGCATTTCTGTATCATAAGACACTTTACTAATTACATATATGGTATTGTAAACACCATTACAAATATTGTATGTCTTTGCTTATGACACATCGTTATTGGCGTCAAAGTTTACGATCCGTTATAGAATCTTCACCTTTTCCTTACATAGTACTCGTACGCTGCTCTTCTCATGTTCTCACCATAATAAGACAGGAGTCCAAAGTTAGCTTTTTAATGAGGATACAGCAGATTTAGATTTTTTTAAGTGTTAAACGATTTCTAAACAAAATGCCGCGAGGTAAATTATTATTATTAAGTGATGAACATGGCAAAATATTGACATACCTGGGTTAGTAATATCTCAAGTTGCGAAAAAATGTGCAAAATTTCTTACAGAACCCAAAGAATTATAACGTTTCAAGCTAATCGGGAAAAAATTGACACCTCTTCCCGAGATCAACGAAAAATATTAAGTGTATAGCTGATAAATTCTTTTTCTTATTTATTGGCGTTGGTGCCGCTTACGCGATTGTAGCCGAATCAATTATAGCGCGCCATTTCTCTCTTCTTTTCGCTGTTTGGCGCCAGTTGGAAATACCAAGTGAAACCATGTCGCTCTTCCAACGGAGTGGCGGTCTTCCTCTTCCTCTGCTTCTACCAACGGGTACTGCATCGAATATTTTCAAAGCTGGAGTGCTTTCATTCATTCGGAAACCCTGCCGTAGCCAGCGTAGCCGTAATCTCTTCATTCGCTGAACTATGTCAATATCATCATATAGCTCATACGACTCATCGTTCCATCATCTGCGGTATTCGGCCTTTGTCAATGCGCAAAGGCCATAAATCGTTCGCAAAACTTTTCTCTCAAAAACTCCTAGAGCCGACTCATCAGATGTTGACATCGTCCACGATTCTGTGCCATATAGTAGGACGGGTATGATGAGCGACTTGTAGAGTTTGGTTTTAGTTCGCCGACAGAGGACGTTACTTTTCAATTGCCTACTCAGTCCAAGAGCGATTCTGCGTTAGATTTCAAGGCTGACATTATTGTTGGTGTTAATACTGGTTCCTAGATAGACGAAGTTATCTACGACTTTAAAGTTATGACTATCAACAGTGACGTGGGAGCCGAGTCGCGAATGCGAATGGCTTTTAGTGTTGCTTAACGTCAGTTTACATAGCCCTGTTAAGTCAGGATCCGTTGGTTCGATCTCTGCCTGAGGAAGTCTGATGAGGAGATGTGTTTGTTTCAAAAAATCTTTATTACATAATAAATCAATGTAGTTTTATTGTAGTAATTTGATTATTTTATTCCAAACAACGTTTTGCTACTTTTCTGATACTACTCATCTGTTAAAATTATTTGTCAAAATATTCAAAAAGAAACGGTGTCTTATTATTCAGAAACGCGCCCTACTACTAGACTAAACTTCCAAAAATAAAAATTTCGGAACAAACAAACCGATTCGAGTCAGTACATGTTCGTACATACGAGTACATACATACATACATAGTAGGCAGGTTAAATTTTATTTTATTTTGCCACGTTACACATTTACTGGTGGGTGGTAAGAAGAGTGACAAATTCAACTGCCTTTCCATTTATTTTTACAAAATTTGCTAATAAATATTGCAAAGGTGTACATACATACCTACATACAGGTAGTGTGCATACCTTTTGACCTTCTATAGCGGTATATATTTGTCACAGATTGAAAAGCTTGGCAAATATTCACGGATAACAATTGTAAATCACTTAAAAATGATAAACCTTGCACGGTTTAAAATTCACCAATTCAATTTAGCAATAAAAAAACACAAACTCAACAATGGACAATATTTCATTCATTATCGCTATGAACCATCGAAATTAGCGTTATACGTGCATACATATCTACATACGATTGTGTATGTATGAGCATCCAGTGGTACAGATACAGTAATGTACGCTTAGACATACATACATAGTTTTGCCTAAAACTATTATTCCTTTCGGATATAAAATATTGAGCATATATGTATGTATATACATATATTGTATATACCCATTAAATATGCATTTGCAAATAATGTGCAATTACCTCAGCTCGCGTTAAACACTTAGGTGTTATTGAAGTGCGAGAACAATGCCTACATACATTACTCGTATGTATGTTTGTATATGGTAAATACATATTTGTGTATTCACGTGTACAAATGTATGTATGAATTTAAATAGATTATAATTGTATTTTTGTTAATTCTGCTCTTGTCATTATCATTATTGCCACTGTCACCCGCAAAATTTTGCTATGTTTATATATTTATAATTAATTTGTCAGTGTAGCACACCGTTAACTAATTATTTTACCTTGCCATCCACCTTTGCCCAAGCGCTGCGTGTACGCTGTCAATTATAATAGACGACAGGTTGCACAAATTTGTTTGATAAAGCGGTCACTTCACAAAAGCATCGAGGAAACAATTGCGGAGGTGGAGAAACCATAAAAAAACTTATTAACATACATACTCGTATATGTGTAGTATGCAAAAATCTTTATTTTGTACATACAAACAATATCTACATTTACAAATTAGGATTAAATAGTTATTTATTTTGTTAAATTAGTATTATTTTTTTTAAATTTCCAAACAATGCCTTCAATAACAAATGAAAACAAATTTAATATACATTCGTACATATGTACATATATATTTATGTATATCTACGAAACGTCATTCCAATACCAGAACTTCGAAGTGAATATTCGAGTATTAAAAAAAAATAATTTTTGTTTGTATTTCGTTGCTACTATGAAAGACTTCCAATCAGTACTTTGCTTAATTTCAGATTCCAGCATATGCGCTTCAAGCATCCACTCGTATTTGTTAAGATTATTCAAAGATTGAGTGAGTTTAAAAAAATCAAAAATTAGTAATGGGATAATAGGAACGAACGATATAAGAGCTTATCATTTTTCTCTCCCCACTCCCATTTCAGAAAGGGAGGTAAATTATCAGATAATCTATAATAAACAATTCATTATGTAATGAACATAAAAAAAAATATTTTTATCTGGTGATGTGGCATAGTTGTTAGTGGGTGCGTGTATTTGTATTTTTGGTTTTTTTGCTTCTTCACGAGTTCAAATTCCTCTCGCTGAGATATATTATTTTATTATTTCTTTTATTATTTTTATAATTAATTATTTTATATTTATTAATACTTTTTGTATATTTATTAATAAATAATAATAAAAGTAAAAAAAAAATAAATAAAGGCAGTAAATTAAAATTTATATAAATTTTTTTTCTTTAATTTCCATACGTATTCTATTAAATTTCTTAGGTTTTATATTTTTTGACATTTTTTCCCTATGTTAATTTTTCAAGCTCTGTTAGCTGTATTAACAGTGTGTGGAATTCCCTTTCCGGTTTTTTCTAAAGTCGTACAAAGGACAGTTCGAACAAAAAACGCCTTCGCATTGTTATAGATTCTCTGCTTGAAACCCTTTTTTCATAGTATCAAAGTCCGTTCGTTGCAAACGTTTTTGGTTTTTTTTTGTTTAAAAATAATTAACTAATAATTTCTCATAAAAAAAATTATCGTTGCCTTTGTAACATATTCAATAACCTTATATGTGTGCGTGGCAGTTGAGCAACGAGTACATGCATACTTGTCCATTGCTCAATTGGAGCTTTTTGAGCATTTTTAACAAAACTGTTGACTTTTTTCTATAATTTTATTTATTTACGCAAAGTGCAATATTTATTGAAATACTAAAAAAAATTTACAATCAAAATTAAAAAAGTTCTAACTAACATTTCAGCAGTTAAGCAGTTTATGTTCATCACGAAAGGCCTTTATTTTATAACTGACCCCTCAGTTAGAAGTGATATCGGATAGATTCAGATTTTTATTTCGCCAAGAATTGTTACTCCCCCAAAAATTTAACGGAAACCGATTTGGGGAAAAATTTGCGATTACAACAACGAGAATCTGAAAGTTTTTTATCAGTAAAAATGCTATGGTAATGTGTTTTTAAAGAAAATCAGAAAAAAATCGAAAAATAAAGTTTATTTCACAACTCCTTTAAACAATTTATTATACTATTACATCATATGAGAACCTTGCTGGTCTCCATATAAAAAAGGTATTACCATATAGAAATTTACTTTTTTGTTTTATTCATTACAAAATAAGAAAAAAATCGCTCTTTTCGATCCAAACATAAAATTAAACGAAAATAAATATGTGTATAATATATTAGTAACTCATATATTATGGTAACTTCAACCGTCTACTATTTATTTAATTTAAGGACCAATTTATTAAAACAAAAACATTAATTTCTTAACTGCTTTATTTAAAAAGAATTAGCGAAACAGATATTTTGTTTAAAGTAATGTTATTAAATCTTTAAATACTTCCCACTCAAAATTATTTTTTCAGAGTAATATTAAAAAAAATAATTAATGAAAACAATGAAGAAAAGTAATTAATTTAAAAATACTTAATACCTCATATCTGAACAAAACGGTTGAAAGGAGGCTATGTGATTTGAATTATTTTCAATGTCAATGTTTGTTTCAATTTACATGCTTTTATATGCTTTTTGACACGAAATCGCAAATCTGAAATATGGGTCGTATGTACTTCTGTTGTATGTGGTCTGATTTGGCGGGCTCCGAAAAATTATTTCAACATTATAAAAGCACATTTGCGCACCAAGTTCGGTTGAAGTGTGTCAAAACTTAAGGGACTAGTTTGCGTTCAAACCTCTCTCTTCTCCTTCTGGTGCTTTCATCTTCGGACGAATATTAATGTACCATTTCATGCTGTTTTCGCCCATACCCATGCGAAGATACTCTTCACTCTAGTGCGTTTGCACTTCTTCAAGGAAATGTATTGTCGCAAATGCTGTGCAAAAGTACATGCATACATACATATGTACGAGTATATTTATATATACTAGTTGTTCATGATTTACAATAATAAAATATCCATTAAATCTGTTATTTATATTTATATATGAATGGATTTATGTAAATAAGCGCATGTGATACAGAGATAAAGAAAAAATATATACATATATAATAATTTATCACTACAACGGACACAGACATATGTGAAAATTAATTCTTGGATTTACCCACCACAAACATTGAACATTGTTCTAAATGCGGTTTTTTGTGACAATCGAATATTGGACATTTTAATAACAGCCGCACTGCCAAAAACCACAACGAATTATTATAACTAAAGAGACATCACATGACAAGCCTACATACCATATATTGTTCTTTCTCATAATTTTAATAGCATCGCTATTACCCCAATTTTGTGTGAAAATATTGCTTGTTGCGAATGTACATATGTATGTACGAGTATTTACATAAATAAATACGAATCACGCGCGTAAAAAAAGCAATAACTAAAAATTAATTATTATACTGTTAGCCCATTAAGGGACGAATTAGATTTTGGTGATTTTAGCGCTTATTTCATGATCTCATATATTTTTTTTCAAGCGCAATTTTATGGTAGTGCTTGCCATTTGCAAGCGAGTTGTAAATACAATAATTCAATATGATTTAAAAAAAATGCTTTTTATGTGAACTTTTTTTAATAGAGTTTGCTATTTGCTATGGAAATGAGCAAATTACAAAACTCTGCGTAAGACCATAATTTCTTCCCGAACTACCTGCAAAATGAGATTGGATTGGTAGTGGATAGTGATAGCGGTAAAGTAAATATGTTTTATCTCTTTATTAATCAGACCAAAAAAGGGGATTTCCTGTAAAATCTTTCAATGAGTTTCTGATAAAAATTTTACCAAAATGATGATTGATAATATAAATGAATGACTAACATTTGTAATTTGTATGTATATGAAAACTTCCCAAATACATTTGTTCATAATCTCTCACTAGCTCGGTATTTATGCAAATTGATTTTGTACTTTGAAATGAATTTCGTTATTTGTTGATTTTTTATTAGTATTTTTTTCATAATAAACTCGTTTATACATACATATGTATATACATCCGTACACAGATTAACCGAACGATGTCAGACACCTCAACCTAACCGTCAAATGAATAAAAATAATCAGCACAGGTCACAATGATATACGTAAACGAAGTCATACTTACTTGTATGTGGAAAGATACAATGACATTAGAAACCTTTATCAAAACTTATTCTAAATAAACACAGAAGATTTATAAACCCAATTTGAACTAACTAGATTTGGGCCTTTATAATTGGTACTATAGGCCACCTTTATTTAATAATTTAATTATTATTATTCTTATGCTAGACGTACGTGGTCTTCTAAATTATTGATAAGTACCAAACAAAATATAAATATTTAAATAAATGCAGAAAACATTATGACATAAAATAGATTGTATAGCCACACACAGCTCATGAAAAGTGTGAAATAAACAGAAAATTTGGCTAATTACACTAGTCTGCAAGAAAATTACAACAGTAGGCATACAAATATTTCTGAATTTCAAATATTCTGCTGTTTGCTACCTTATTTTAAATTTATATGTGCATATTTTATTTGTATTGTAGTTAAATTTACTTAATAATGAATAAAAAATGTTTAAATTTTTATTTTTATTTGACATCTTCTGTGTAAACATACTTTTAAGCAGTTTTTGGAATTGAAATGAAACTGCTTAGATATTAGAACGGATTATCAGTGAAGACACAACGGGCTCCCCACGTTGAGCATGGGTTTCGAGGGAATCTATGATTTAACTACTTACTGTACATAGCTTTTGCTTCAATTTACCAATTCTTCACCCGGATCTGACCCTCTGTGGCTAATTGGGAGAAAACTTGATATTTTATTCAAAACTTAATTTCAAGAAGAAATACTATGTAGGCCAGTGTTGTTATTATATTTGTTATGCTGGCTCGAAATGAAAATAAACAATTATCTATTATAATTGGAGAATATCACATGTTGGCGTAGATGTATTTACGTTTTTATAATATTAGATTGGTTGTCAATATAAAACCAACTGGTTATTTTTTAAGCTTATTATCTCCCTATGATAATTATTTTTGAAGATTAATGATTACATATTAATCAAATTTATATTGTATTTGTCTATGTATACACGTATATGTAAGTTTCAAATGTTTTCATAATACTTTCGATAATCATATTCCATAAAGCCATTAAGGCAGAGTGATTCCAGAATGAAAACATATTTATTAGTGGGGAATGGAAAAACATTAAGTTATTATTATTATTATTATTATTATTTATTAGAATAATATAAAATATTACACTAACGTATTTAGCGCTAATGTCTACATCGGAAATTAAGTTAATATTTTTAATGTTAACTGAGAAATTAGTGAGAGTTAGTTAAGCAGTTAAGTTGTGGGAAGTGTTGTGCGATTATACGGAGCAGCTATCCTCCGATTTCGATCATTTTCGGTGACAGTATTTATTTTTAGATACAAATGTATTATATAATACCAATCTCTCAAATTGATTGTTTATATGCTATAGTGGTCCGATCTCGGTATCTATCTCTTCTCTTTCTGGGCCAAAGTTAATGTACCATTTCATGTACATGAAAGATATAAAAACAACTAATAAAAAGTAGGTTTATTTTTTTCCAATAGAAGAGCATTTTAATAATAATATAATAATAATATAATATTATATAGACGTGTGTACACCGATATCACTTGGACGTATACAGATATCCAATAATGTTCGTTATTTTTTCATTCAAAAGTTATAAGAAATACCTGTATTAAATTTTCAATTGCCTTTCAACTTTCTTTCTTGATAATAAATCACAAAACATCACATGCAAAAATTATGATTTCTTTGGTTACATATGTACTTACTTACTAAATTGGGGGAGTGCAGTAGCGTATTTGCAAAAAAAATATATGTAAATAACACATACTCGTATATATGTGTCAGTATGTTCTGCCAATAACATTTTTCTGAACCTAATGACTAAAAGTGAAATGCTAAATATCTCATTCGCGGCGATATTCGCTCGCACAGCAGCTCAATCGTCAGCAGAGATGCTACAACGCTCTATTATCATTTTGTAGAAACAGGTATAAACACATATGTATGTACCAGTAAGAGCATTTATCTATACATGTACATATGTACGAGATTGTATGGGAAACAGCACGAAACAAAAACAAATTGGCAAAATATAAACAATCAATAACTCAAGTGAGAAATTGAATCTACCGATGTTAACTGAAATGTATGTACCCTACACAGCGTATACTTTTCTTATATTCGTATGTACATACCCTGCAGAGGAAAATACTAGTTGTCTACAAGAATCCAACTAGTCTACATTTTTACACCAACTAGTTCATTTTCATTCATTTTTCATGTAAGCAACTGGTATTTTTATCACGACGACTGATAATTGTCCTACTATGCATCAGCTTCATACTAGTTGTATACTAGTTTATTTAGGGATGTTGACTTTCTACTTCACCAAAAAAAAAAAATAAAAATGAGTGCGAGAATCGAACCGTGACCCTCACGCACCACAGTGAAGACCTCTAACCACTAGGTTATCGTTATGTGCGTGCCGATATACGAACGAACTGGTATGATTTCATCTTCAATATACTAGTATTTAACTACTGCATACTACTTGGTTTTCCCCTGCAGGGTATATACATACATAAAACGTCGTATTATTTATTTGGCGTTTACCAATACTTTTCCCCCTTGAACTTGATTAAAATATACATTTAAATCCATACTATTTGAATTAAATTGAAATTACAAATATTAACTAACAATTTTTTTGTACCAAAACTCGTCCTTATTACAAAGGAGAATAATAAATATAATAAAACAATTTTTTGTACCAAAATCGTCCTTATTACAAAGGAGAATAATAAATATAATAAACGTTTTTCAATAATTATACAATAGTAATAGTTTGAGAATGATTTGACTGCAATGTCGTTACTTTTTTACGTAAATTGAATTTTAAAATTAGCTTTTGTTTCATAATTTAGATAAAAAAAACTCTTTTTACCATTCATGAATAATACATTAATTATTTATTTATCACAAATTTTTACATACCATATATTTGTATTAATGAAGTGATTTAGATTCATTATCACTTGTAGGAGCATATAAGATACATCTTCCTATATATGTATGTAGTTGTATATTTCGCACTTTATAGTCGCTGAAGCGATTTTCGCCACCTCCTCCTCCGGCTTGTGGGGCATGCCAAAATATTTTGTCCACAAATGGAGGGACCTCAGCCTCCGAGCGCCTGATGGATTTTTATGAGGATCTTTTATTTCATAGCAAAAAAAAACACTCCGAGACGTTGATTTTCGATATAATAATTAACTTTCTATAATTTAGGATATTAGCCTGGCCAGAGTTTGAACCCATGACCCACTACACTGCTAACCTAGCAGCTCTGCGGCCTTTACATAAATATTACATTTAATTTGCGTCCAATCGCGCAGGCGGCCAAAGAGACGAATGGTTCTATCAACTCAGGTCACTTTTCTGCTCATAGCTGATTAAACAAGTATAAACATTTATAATATTATATTAAGCGAGGTTTTATAAAAAGTAAAATATAGGAGATATGAGTATATAAACATAATAAATATTGAATATATTTTTAACCACAAGAACATTACCAACTTTTTTCAATCTTCTGTGATATTCTGCCGTACATTTTTTTCAATTATATTGTAATATTTTGTCATTACTTTAATATTTTTTTTTTTTTTTTTTTTACATGAATGAAACTCTTTAAAGTATTTGAAATATCATGTTTATTCTTTACCTTTATTTTACCTTCCCTTGTTCCTTGTTCTCGAGAAATCTTATTATTCGATATTGTCTTAAATTTCAAACTAGCCCAAAAATGTCCAAGTATTTTTTCTGGTTTTGATCTCGACTCGAACTTAAAATTAACTTTTTGTATTTATTCAGTATGAATATGTATTCGTACAGAGCAAAGTTTTGAGATGTCGAGATTATGTAATAGTTTTACTTTTGAAAAATATATTACATCGCAAAATATTACGAAGATCATGCAAATACTAGAAAATCCCGTTTGCGACAGTTTGTTCTACTGAGAACTGTCTCAATCCCGCTAACCACAAAGTAGCGTGTTCAACTTATTCATGAATACCAATCATTTTTAGTAGAGTTCGCAGTTGGGAGAGGTTCTGATTTGCTATTGCAAAAATCAACATTTGTATATGCTTACATACATACAACGTATGTTAACAACAGGCAGTTGTTGGCCGTAGCGGCAGGGACCGGTAACAGAGCTAGATCTGCGCAAATTTTTCCGCTAAACGAATATAAAACCAGCGAACGTAAACATTTACCCAGTCATTGATCGTTGTCGGTGTATCGAGTGCGCCAAGTGACTTAGGATTGGGAGTCAAATGTAAACATAACATATAATTGTTCTATTGAAAACACTTAAGACAAACTCGGTTGATAACATAAGCAACAAAGGCTTGACGAAATTTTATTTTTTAAACTAAAAGGACAATTCAAAACATTAACCTAAACTACAAAACGCTAAGTGAACAAAGTGTAAACGATTTAATCAAATCCGTTGTGATGGCGTTTAGTGCGCTCGTACGCCCATAAATTTATGTGACAGGGAAATTTCTGAACGTCTGCAAGTCTAATCGTTTAAATACTATACTCATATATATAAAATAAATAAACAAAACTCTCAAAGAAATTGAATTTTCGGAATATTTTCTTTTGCTTAAATATTGTGTGCGCGGTACCATGATTTATTGTTCTTCCCCCCTTTGACGTATCAGAACATTTAGAATAGTCCGATACGCGGTAATAACGCGTGAAAAACAAGAATAGCAAACAAATAAGAAATACGAAAGCAAAACAAATCGTGCTGACCACGAAATTTACAAAAGCTCAGCCGCCAAATAAATAAATAAATAAATAAATACATAAATACATACATATACGAAAATGGAAATAGAGAATTTGCATGATCAAGCGATGTTGGGGAATAAACGGGATTTCGCGAAAAAAGACGCGATCATCCTTGAGGCTCGATACACGGTAAGTTGGTTGAAAGTTTAACATTAAGAAATTTAAGAAAATTAGTAATTTCACTAAATATTAATTGTAATAGCTGGGTATGAAGTATTAGCATACGTAAAAGCGTATGTATGCACATTGGTATATATAGGTACATCGATATGTGTTGGCTGCGATACAATTGATACTTATAGACTTGTGTGTGCATACATTTGTACATACTCGTATTTGCAAAATTTCTTTTTTCTTTTTTCACTTTCCTACTTTGCACGGTAAGCATACGTGTATATGTAGTTTGCTGACTACAGTGGAATGTGTTTACTTTTTCTAATTGCCGACCAAATGTAAACAATTCAAATTAATTAGTAAATGAGGCACGCGACACCTGTCGACGATCAATTCAAGATCAAAAAATTATTTCAAATTGAATTAGACATGAACTCTATACATTTGTACTTACAATACTTTGTGCGCACCATTGAAAAATGAAAAGATTTCAAGAGAGAATTTAAAATTGGACTTTCCTAGACACATCCCTGTATGAGTACCATTTATTTGAGAATTTTTTTCAAACAATGAAAGTAGTTCCTTTTTGTTTTTTCTTTTGTGTTGAGTTAATTTACTATTTCTCTATTTGTAGGTTATGTGAATAAATATTTTATTTATCAGATTATTGAAGTCGCATTACTACTTTCTTTACGTAAACTTGCCCAATAATACCATACTTTATCTTGATTTTTCTACTTATGTGATTTTTTTTTTTGTTTAAACTCGATTTTTTTTTTATTAAGCTCGATAAAGGCTTATGAATTAACTTTTTGTACTTAAAGGCGATATATATATACAATCAAGGTTGTTAACTATGAATCGCTAACAAAAATTATTGTTTCTATTTACATATGTACATGTGAAGAAACCAAAAAATATTAAAGGCCTACACTTTCCAAAACACACTTTCGCGCTTTGCTCTTTTCAATGAACAGATCTTTGTTGTTATTTGTTCTTAAATTTTTCTGGGTGGGTTTGTGATTGGATGGTTTTCTTTTTATCTTTTATTTGTATATTTTTTACCTACTAATGTGTAATATCGTTACAAAGCACCAATAATATGTGTATATTGTAATTATAATTGCACTTTGCTCACAAAGTTACAATAATCGTGGAAGTGCCCTTAAAAAACTTATTGTTAGCAGGCTTTTAAATAATTGTGAACATCTTCAGTGTCTTGCATACAAAACATCGCCTTAAAGACAGCGACTAGAGCCAAATTTTCCAAAAAGTGAATTTTAGTAAATTCTTTGGAAATTTGAAGCCAATCCGATAAATTGAGATGTTCTTAAAATTAACAAAAATGCAACTAGTGAAAAATTTAACCGGTGATCTCGAATTCTGAGAAAAGGCTCAACCTATGAGTTGCAAATTTTTATTACACAATTTTCTAAGATTTTTTTATAAAACAAAAAATATATCCTTTTTGTCAAACATCTAATTTTTTTTTATTTCTTCGTTGAATACTTTCATTAATTTGGGTTCGGAACATTATCTAAAGGAATATAAAATTGGACCCAAAATATTTTTTGACGATAAATCTTATTTTTATTTCGCCTTAAAGACGTCATTTTCAAAGTTTTTCATATCTTTTTTCATAAAAATGGCGAGGCGTCTGATAATAATTTTATTCAGACAATGAAATGTATTCTATTTTTTATATACATATATATTTTATTTTTTATATTGTAATTTTTTTAATTTTTTTTTTTTACCAAAATAAAGCAATAGTTTTCATATAAATCGCAAACAAATAAGGTTTCTTTATTAAGCTGCTCTACGCCAGGTTAATCTATTTCAGAAATTGGTGTTTCAAGAAAACTTTTAGAGCAAACTCATGAAATAAATAGTAGAACAATAGATCAATTCATTAGAAAACGAAAATGGCCCAAGAAATGTTTGCTGCTCCGAGTTGTTCTAACTTCCTCTATTGTTTTCTTGGTAGTTTCATTCTCTCTTCGAAGTCGACTTCATAGCTATCTGACATTGAACGTGTTTCTTATTTTATACATATATTTACGAAAATTATGTTTTATATTTTGCGACCCCTGATCGTGGACTTCATCGAGTAGGTATATGCCTATCATGAGCATTGTATTATATTACAACTGTAGTATATGTATGTATGCAAGTATCAGGAAGGAAAAAGATTGACCCACCAAAATTTAAATTGATTTCGTAGAAATGAAGAGGTGATTTGATTTCGCCTGTTTGTTTTTGAAATTAAAAATCGAAGTTTCGAAAAGATTTCAACTTTTTTTTAGTTTATTTATAATAAAAAGCAGATATCAATTTCATTTGCCACTTCGGCCATCTTAATAAAAAAAACGTTTTGAAACCGATTTTTCTATAAATCCATACGTTTTATTGTTGTTGTTATAACCGAAAAAATATTCCCCATAGCAGTTTTTGAGGAATGTTGCGGGAATGACAGTCCTTGACCCTATAATAAATTCGGGTCGTTCCGGTATAAAGACCCGACTGTCGCGGGAAATATTAAACTTTAGTCGCCTCTTACGATAGGCTTGCCTTACCGCGGGTAAATTCTTGAACCTCTAACCGGCAGGGATAATCCATATGTGTTCAATATTGTTGCTGCTGCTTAGAAGAGCAAAAACTCCAAGTTGAATATCTTATAAGTGGCAAGTTCGAACAATTCTGAGCAAAAGCACGTTCGATATAAAAAATTTTGAAGTGAAACTACTTTATAAAATTTTTGTATCATTTACTCTACACTATTTTCAGTTTCGAAAACCTTAATAAAAGGCAAATTGAAACATATGAGCCGAGCTCTTCTCGTTTAAAGGTTTGCACTGCTAGAATTTTGCATGGCTTTGGAGACCACCAACGTAGCACAATTATTCAACGCTTTGGTTAGAATTTCGTCATAACCCTGAAAAACTAAAAATTTCAATAAATAAAAGGAGTTAGTTAATCTAGTATTTCTTTCTGGTCTGGATATAGTGAACTCTGACATTTGCAAATTTATGTCGGCTAATGAGTTTCCCGCCTGTGAAGTTATTTTTATACATACATATATTTTTTATCTTCAATCAATATTCTTAATTTGTTGTAAAATCAGCAAAGGAGTTGGAGTAGGATGAACAAAAGGAAAAGTATAATTAGATACTACCAGATTTATTGTTCTGTATTCGGGGTATTCAAAAAAAAAGTGTGCATTTGAAAGGGATTTAATGGCGTCTCAATTATGGTGTATAGATTATCATCACTCCAAATGCGACAGATTTTGTTTATTAACGTTCAATCTAAAGTAAGCTTCACGCTGAACATAACAAATTTGTACGAAACGTTGTTACGGAGTAAGTCCTTTCATTATGATATGGCAAAAGACCAAATCCGAAAAAAACCCTTTTATTATATACATAAATAGTAACGACCGTAATGAACTTATGCTTGGAATAAATTTTTGGTTTTGAATTACCAAAACTAGCTATCTCAAAATTGATCCACAAGACACAACTTAATCTATATGACGAAGAGGAAGACTCCCACAGTAGTTAGTCTTCGTTAGATTTATCTTCTGACATTTCTTTAATAATCAAAATACTTACGGATAAACGCTTTTAAATTCTCCCGCTCCTCTTCTACTAGACGAAGTCGCTGTTAACGTTAAGTTCGAAACACGCCATTCTTATTCACGATGTATCTATTAGCGATTGGAAAGAAATTTGTAAGTACACTTCAATTTTTTAGAAATTGTTTTAAATGAGATTGAGTTAATACAAGTGTGTTTATTATAACAAAAGTGGGAAGATTTGAAAATGTCGACAACATCAATCGTTAAATAAGGGATTAAAAAAAGAAAATACGTGACAACTAAATGCAAATACCAGAATAACTATGTAAATAACGAGAAAGACCACGATCTACCATTCAATAAATTTAGTAAATATGCACTCAATAGAAAATTAACAAGATCTCTGAAATCAAAAGACTGTCTCTTTTTAATCCTGCATTGAGATTTTAGTTTAACTTTAAAGGAATTAGAATTTTTAAAGATTTTTATACTTTTATAAAGTCATGTACTTGATTTATTAGGTTAAAAATCACAGAGAAAAGGCCGAATGACTTCAAAGACGAAAGAAACACACTTGGAACAATATATATATGAAATATATATAAAATATATTTATTTAGCATTGCGTACTCCCAGCTTCAAGTTCCTGTCGCCCCTCGGCAGGGAATATCAACCATCCGAGTGCATTTCTGACATAAAAATCAATGGACGTTAGAAAGCGGCTTAGTATAAACTGTAGGTCCCTCTATTTGTTGGAGAAACATCAAGGCGCATACCACAAATTAGTGAAGGAGCTCGTCCAAAAATCACTTCAACGGTTACAAAGCGCCAATTATATATATATATTTATGGATACATAAATTTATTTTATGAAATATACAGTCACATATATATGTACATATACACATATTTATTAACATTTTTAGATTTCTACACATTTATTCTCCAAAAATTTAGAAAAATCATTAAATGTGGTATATTAAAATAATCTTTTGGCGATGTGAAGAATTTAGTGCCATACTTCAGTGCCAATGAATTTGTGCGTGAAATTTTATTCTACAAAATTCTAGTATTTTTAGATTTGAATTCTTTTTAGTATTCATACATTAAATTCATGCGATGTATACCTGACATAAAGATGAAAAGAATTTTTGAAAATAAATAATACACAAAGGCAATAAATTCACAATGAAATTAGATTAATCCCCATTAACTCAACTAGAAAATACCTTCTAATTAGTTAATAAATAAATACACCAACACATTCATTTAGTGAATACGTGTATGTATGTTTAACCTAGAATCTTTTATTTCTTAATAATATTTTCAGTTGTCCGATCTTTATCCCATACGGAGATTAACACAAAGAATGGACAATGTACTAAACGTAACCGGTGTAACACAGCCCAAAACTGCAGCCTCTATCGCTTGTCCCTACGTGGTGGAGCCCGTTACTGAGAAGGACAATGAGGCCGTATTGTCCATGCTACGGAGATTTTTCTTCAAGGTAAGTCACAACAAAAAATTAAAAATTCTGAGTAAGCATAGAGTGGATCTTAGCTAAATGAAACTAATACATTTTTTATTAGAATATTTGCGGCAGTGGTTGTTTAACTAACTAAATTTTTCATTTAAAGAGCTTTGCGAAGAAAATATTTTAATGCAAAAAAGTAATTTGTTTAATTATATAAGTTTCTTACTTTATTTTTTCTGAGTTCTTTAGTTATAATATTTTATAGTAGTTTCGGTTAAAAAGTGAATGCTAAAAATAAAAGGGTATTTATCATTTTGCCAGATTGCCATTTGTGATTGATTTGTTGGCACGTGTATGATCTTGATTTGTTTTCCTTAATTTTTTTCACTAATTTTGGAATGAATTTTTATTTACATATCTATATTGTTTGGTATTTGGATATGGATATGATAGTTAATTTATTTGTATAAACTCATAAATTAAGGAAACATGTCACTTATCCACGTGCCTTAGAAGGAAGGTGTGTTACTTTGTATGTTCGATATAGAAATATAAAAAGCTTGCGCTGCATACAAAAGAGATATTTGGCACTATTGTACAATAATTGCGTTGCATAGAGTGAAAAAACAATAGCAACGTCAATGCAAATTCGGAGACTATAGAAAACTTAATGCACACCTGTAACCCACTTGACCAAACGATAAGGGGTTGATTTATTTCATATCAATGAAAAATATCTACCGTAAATAAACAAATTCAGATATTTCATCTCATATCTAACCGAACATTAAAGTTTTTCTTTGAACGCTTTTTTCAAATTTTGCGATATTATGGGATACTTTACTTGAGACGCCCTAAAGCTTTATCGCCCCTAGGCATGAGCATAATAAAATACACTAGATAATACTGCATGGTATTCTTTTGTTTTTCTACGCATTGAAAATTGTATTTTATGCATATTTTTTCTAATTTTGCATACCAAAACATATTAGGTAAAGTAAAAAGCCAGTTTTCTGGCTTATCTTTAGTTCCTCAGCAATTAAATAAGTGCTCACGTGACGGTCTGTTTCCACTACTTCCATGATTTTATCGCAATTTTCGACGACAGGCCTCCCGACGCATGGTGCATCCTTGACATCGAAATTACCGGAACGGAACCTAGCAAACCACTTTTGTGCTACACGTTCGTTTACAGTTTCGGGCCCATAAACTAAATTAAGTTTTTCAGCCGATTTGGCTGCTTTTTCGCCTTGATCGAAGAAATATAGCGAATTTTCTCTTTGCTGGTATCCATCTTTGACGAGCCCTCACAACGTACTGAGTCAATCAATCGAAAAACTGTCAAAGACAAACTTTTAGCGCGAATAATCACGTTTTCAGCGCCGTATAGTGTGACATGATGAGACACGTAACACTAGTACTATGGACAATAATATATTATATTTATTTATATTTTTAGGTATTTGTTCGTTAAATTCACTATGCTATATTAAAGTAGTTTGAGAAAAAGCATATGTACATATTTACGTGTCGAATCGGTTTTCGAAATATGTTATTTTCATATTTAAAAACAAAATGAAATTAAGAGTCATACGAATATGTGAACTTTAAGTTGGTGATCTGCATTCCTGATGAATTGTCTAATACATTAATGATTTTTGGATGGTTTAAAGTTGAGTGATGTACTGACTGGGCTATAATTAAAAAATCATCTTTTCTTAATTTTAGGATGAGCCGCTGAATAACTTTTTAAATCTGGGCGATTGTAAAGAGTTGGAAGAATATACTTTGAAGTGTGTCAAGGATAACTGCTCCTTTAAGGCCGTGCATAACAATGGTGATTTGATTGGCATTTTTCTCAATGGACTTTTAAAAAGACCCGTAAGTATTATATATTATATAGGAGTAAGTGTATATATAAGTTAGAGCTCAAGATTTTGTTCAAACATTTGCAAGCTGTTCGAGCTTTTTCGAGCACTTTGAATTAAAAAATTTGACTTTTTCCCAGAACGTTCTTTTATAAAAGAAATTTTGACAAACAAAATTGAAGTTGGAAAAATTTTAAACTATCATTTGGGCAATTGAGCAACGAGCGAGTATATAGAGCTCTAATATAAGTTCATATATTTATAATGCAGGGCAGTAGTATGCGTTGTTATACATTTTGGGGTATTCCATAAAACCAAGCAGCCAATATAAAACGGAGAATAATTGGATAGATTTGAAATATTTTTAGATAAAACAATTTTCAAACATTTTCTGCCAAAAATCAGTAATATACATAATAGAGAGTTCAAAAGGGAGGCGCAATTTACACCCATAACTGGCTAAAATAAAAGTTGTTGGTCGACCAAGCGATTTACCTTACATAGATAACTAGAATCTTGTTCCGACCAATATCCAAAAATTTTAGATAATTATTTGAAATAAAAAATTAAGTTAAATTTTACAATTGTGGTCGCCCCTCGGCAGAGAATGCTAATCCCTGCGAGTATATTTCTGACATATAACAATGGCTCCTCATAAAAAAACACCAGTCGTTAGGGAGTGCCTTAATATTAACTGTAGGTCCCTATATTTGTTGGAAAAACATCAAGGCGCAAAACCACAAATTGGAGGAGGAGCTCGGCCGAAAATCTCTTCAGCGATAACAAGACGCCAATTACATAGATAACTAGATGATTATCTGTCTGCGGAAGGTTGTGATACCTCTACGGCTCACTACAATACTTTTGACTGAACAACTGATTGCGGAAGTTAGTCAAAAGCAACGAATCACTTGTCCACCAACGCTATATTGCTACATTATACTTACTTATTTTCTAAAGAAATTGGATTACCCGGACTTCACTAAGTGGAGATTTACCGGCGCCCACAAAGAAATACACCTTTCTAGTTAGGTGTAATTGAAAGCTCTTTTGCTTTCTGAAATATGTCCACTTATTATTTTTATTGGTTGATGGAGATGTACGAGGTGTGACAATTAAGTAATGAGACTGATTCCATAAAAACCGCATATTTCAAAATTATTCTACAACTCTGCCATCCACTTCTATGGTAAGTAGTCCCCTTGGGCAGCTATACAACGATTCCAGCGCGTTTTCCAGGCTTCGTAACATTTCTGGAACGCTTCGACTGTGATGTCCGTGAGTACCCTCGTCTCGGCCGCCTGGATAGCCTCAATGGACTCAAAATGGGTTCTCTTTGACCACCGATTTTTTTCTAGGGAACAAAAAAAAATCACAAGCTGGCATATCGGACGAATAAGGCGGGGCGATCCATTTGGAGGCTAAATACTGGCACAGGCTGAGGGCGGTGTGGCACGGCGCGTTGTCGTGATGAAGTATCCAGTTACGAGCGATGTCTGGGCGCACCCTGTTGACTAGTTTTCTCAATCCTTCGAGTACTTGGCGATAGTAGACTTGATTTGCGGTTTGCCCCTCTGGAAGAAATTCGTTGTGGACGATTCCACGGCAATAATCATCGTTTAAACTCTTTATGCCATCGAAACACCTGGGCACGACATGCACTTTTACAATTTTAGCGTACACGTACGTTTCCGAAGCTATTTCGCCCAATTTGATGGAAATTTTTATCGCGACGCGTCGCTCTTGGTTTCGTTTTTCCATTTTCGTGACAAGCACCACGAACACACGTTTACTCAACACGACACAGCAGGCGAACTAAACAAGCTAGAGCGATGGCAAATATATCAATAAAGAGGGGAAGTATGCCGGGAGAAGGGAAAGGGCATTTCAAGGTCGAAGGGTTATCACAATCGCGGGAATATAAACAGTCTCATTACTTAATTGTCGCACCTCGTAAATATAATTATAATTGATGGAGTAAAATGATGATTTTAAATTATTAAGCATTGTATTTGAACTCATTTTATGAACTTGAAAAGCTATGTGTGTTAAAATATATATGTATATATATGCTTATATATGTATGTATATAATGATCAGAATAACGTGCTGAGTTAATCTAAATATGCTCGTCTGCCCATCTGTTTGACCGTAAATTGGCATGCCTGTTTTTGTTTTCAAATTAAATTTGATATGAAGGTGTATTTTTGTAATGCTTTCAAAATTTGTCGGAATCAGAAGTTCAATGGAACATTTCCTTAAAAGTTTCTTTTTTTTAAATGAGTCCGTTGAAAAACTAAAAAGCAAAAAATACTAAAATTTTTATTTACCTTTAATAAATAAATACTTAAACTAATGTAAGTATATCTTTATAATTTGAGTCGCCACCGCAGGCAATAATTGGTATTAATAATTATTATAATTGAACCAGAGGTACACATGGGGTAGGAGCGGATCTATCTGGGGAATATTTTGGATATTCTCCGAGACCTCTACATGTCTTACTTATGTGAGGCCTGTTAAAACCAAACTTAAATTTGCTTTAACCAAGTGATTAGTCCTATAAAATTTCTTCTAGATCTATGTTTTATTTGGCTGCCCCTTTGATAGTAGATATTGCAACCAAGCTTACCGCTTTGGCCGAAAATTTAACAGCGCTTAAATCGCTTATTTGGCCATTCAATCGAGCAAAGTAAGACAAGCCAGAACAGCCAGTTTGTATTGGGGCAGGGACTTTAATGTTTAACGCTGGGGAATTCACGATTTGATATTAATTTGATTTGGTTATTTCTTTAAATTTAAGATATTTAAGCGATCTCTATTCATTGATTCTTTGGCGTCGACTCAAAATTATTAGGGTAGTTTTACATTAGCTTAAGAAGCTATTTATTAAGGCTAAATAGAAAAATTATAACAAAAATGACAAATCATTTGCAATTAAGCAATAAAAAAAACTATTAACATTGTTATTGCAGTTAAATTTTGAAAAAATTAATTTTTATAATTAACAATTATTATTCCTTTGCCTTCATTTCAGTCTCCCGATGCAGTATCGACGGAAAAAGCAGCGGATTCATGCCAACACCAAAAATTCAAGAAGATTTTGTCACTTTTTGATAGAATTGAGGAAAACTTCAATATTTTCGATTTATACCCAGACACCGATGTCATATTGGACGGTAAAATTCTTTCAGTCAATACCGACTATCGTGGACTGGGCATAGCTGGACGTCTCACTGAACGCACGCTAGACTACATGAAGGAGCATAACATTCCGGTCATGCATGTGCTTTGTTCTAGCCATTATTCGGCACGCGTTATGGAAAAACTCGGTTTCCATGAAGTGTATAGCCTCAATTATTCCGACTACAAAGTCAATGATGAAGTGGTGTTCACCCCAGCCGAACCCCATGTGGCCGCACGTATTTTAGTGAAAGAGCTCGCCGATGTCAAATTCAAAAGTACACTATAAATATCGCAAAGAGATTGATTGGTGCCGCCGACTTATTACTATGTCAATTGGTTGTAAAATGAGAAGAGTGAATGTGAATTTAGTTATTAAAATTAACACTTTGGTGAGGGTAAATGCAATTCAATTAGAAAGTACAATAATAATATTTACATAACTAACAACAAACATCTTGAACGCAAAATGGAACAGTATGGAATGGCAAAACTGGATCACTATTGCAGTTTTAATAAATTCTATATTCCATTTTATCTGTGAAAGCCAGAAAATTACTGTAAGAACTGCTTGTAATTGAGTATATTTGTAGAAATTATTGGTTAAGTTGTTACCTCTGTATTTGTAAAATTGTGTGTACGCATGTATGTACATACACGTATATGTATGCATATAGATTATGTAATTATTATTTAGATATTAATAAATACTTAATTCATCCGATTCCTAGTGAATTTACAATGTACAATTTATTTAGTGTACGAGTATGTACATACATATACATGCATATGTATGTATGGATGTTTATGAAAAAATTAAATATTTCTATTAAAATATGATACAAGATACATTTGTGTTTGCAAAACATTGCCAAGTTCTGTACGAAAAATATCCAATTTTAACATATGTACATATGTAAGCAATAAAATTATTATATACACAATTATTTACAATTTTTTATGTATTTTAAATGCAATGAACATTCAATTATTTACCTACATACATGTACATACGTAAAAACCAAATGTCTGTAATAAAATGCTAAATGGAGAATTTATTTAATCTGTTTTTATTTATAGTTGTTAATAGTTAATTTTGATAGTTCGGACACATTCACCCCCAGCTTTGACAAAAATTTTCCCTAAATAATTCTAGTACAGCCCTCTCTTAGAAAACCGCACGAATTAATGCATACACCCAACATAAATGTACATACATACAAACATTATTAAGATTCAGTATTTATTCCAATATTTTACATAGATCATGTACATGGTTTAAATAGTATACAAAAGACATAAATTCGTTTTTACAAATCAGCAAAATATTGTAAGCAAACCGGTATATGCAGATGTATTTAATAGTGCCAAGCGTTGGCGACGCAGCTTCTCAACTCTACGAACGCCTCCATCATAATCGCGAGTCCTTTGAAGTTTAAAGGCGTCTAAGTAAAATAAAAAATGAATGTTCGAATCAGAATGTTATCAATATCTAAATGCAGTTGTACCTCGCAAAGTTTTGTTGTTAATTTCAGATCTACTACTTCTGCAAGGTGAGAAGCGTCCATTCCAGTCAATCTGCTCCATTAGATGAATTTTCCGTAAAATATGGAGTGCCCTTTAATACAAAAAAATGTGAAAAGAAATGAAAAATTAATTAGTTAATTAATCGACAATATATTATTACCACAGCTTGTACAGAATCCTTATCCATATATTTTTCACTTCTGTCTGCTACGAAGAAAGCGATAAAAATGCCGTTCTACTCGAAAATAAGAACATAAAATAAAACGGATTATTCGTTAGCTGCATTCTCTTTCAATTTGTATATACTCAGAAGAGAAAGATAAAAAACAAATTTGCTTAAGTGTTAGTGCTGCCCGAAATCGGGTGAGTGTTTGGTGAACCCATCAGGCCGTTCTTGCAGGGAAATTTTACTGATCCGTATTCGATGAGGCTAAAGAGAGAGCACAATTTTGACGTTTAGTTTGGTGAAGAAATTGCAAATTTGTGCTGGGAAAATTTCAGCCCTTTCTCGCGGAGCAGAGCTTTTGTAAAAGAGGTAAAGCTAGCAGTTGATACTGAGATAGCCAGGAGAATTTGAAGTGTCAGTCTCAGGTTTGGAAAAACATATTCTTCATACGAGTATATAAAAGAAAAATTCCAATGGAGTTTAAGGTGTAAATTCTTTCCCATTGTAGAGTAACATTGTGGGACGTGGGAGCCAGGGCGCAAATGCGCTAACTGTTTTCTGAAAGAGAGTAGATATTTTCGTTCCCTTATACAGTCTGAAGACAGCAGAACTAACAGTGCGCTAGCAGCAATTGTACGCTGGTATTGTCTGAAAACTTATTTGGTACCAAAGATCTCGAAAAGGTGCTTCCTAATCCTTACTGTGCTTCAGATATTCAGGGGTGTTACAGAATCCGATTGTAATCAGATACATGCATATACATAGGTACATATATGTTTCATTTTAGAAACATAATTTGTTACGGTTTTGTGTGTAACAGAAACTGATGTATCGGTTTAAGTGTCAGAACTAAACTGGGCAGTTGACAGGTTTGTGTGCAAACTTCTTTGCAAGTGGAAAATTAAGTCATGGGTTTTACAACTACTAATACCTGGAATATGGTACTAGGTGTAAAAATGGTTACGAGCTCTCCGCTTTTCACTGTCGTTCATACCTAACTTTCTTCAGCGTGGGCAAAACAACTGTTCAAAAACCTGTAGCACTTCTGTTATAACCATCGATATTGTAGGTCGCGCTGAGGAGATATTTGATTCACTGCCCTTGACCATTGATAGGAGCCTTCTGCCAAAAACCGCAGTGTTGCAAGTTGGAGCACAGGTGGATGACAAAAATTTAAATTAAATTGCTAGCTTTTTTGCACAAGTTTGTTTCCAGCTGATTCGAAAATCCGTTTTGCTTGGCAGCACCATTTCAAACATATTGATTTTCAATTTCGATAAATAAGCAATTCAGTGCCCCTGATTGTCTAGAGTCAGCGACGCAGAGGGAGCTCCAATCGTCACCGATTGTACACGAAAAGCTCGAGAGACAAGAGTAATACTGGCATTAATAAGATCTGGATAATGTAGTCGACTAAATTCCGACAACAACAACAACAACCGTCAGCTTCTTTTCGTGGTGCTGGAAGGCGGCTTTAAACTCGTTGAAAACATTTCACGCTTGGTGAACATCTGGTTAATGCAGATTTACCGAGTTAAAGCCACACCGTAACATCCACTCAGTTCGCTGACAGTGGGTTTTAATATTTCACATAATACGCCAGATAAGACCTTATATGCCATATTGAGTACGCTGTGTCACGATGATTTGCGTAGATTATATGGGATATGTCTTTTTAGGGATTGGGAAAAGCTGAATGCAACCACCTGCTTTCCCCGCTAACTAGTTTATCAATTTTAAAGATATTTTAGGATGTTTCGTAAGACATGATATTGTTTTGGAAAGTGCGATAAACTTTTGCGGCTGTATAAATTTCACAATTTGAGAAAAAAGCAAAGATTTTGGACTCTTAAATAAAAATATCTTCTCCCGCCTAAAGAAAATAACTTGAAGCCAATACTTTGTATAGTCCTTTGACATGTACATACATTCGTGTATACATTGTTATATTTTCTGCTTAAAATAAGATAAACCCAACAATAGAAAAATATCCAAGTTGAATATCTTATAAGCAAGATAAAAAAAATTCTTAGCAAACACGTTCAGTATCAAAAATTTTTGAAGAGAAACTAAATTATAGAATTTTTATATTATGGGTTATATAATATACATATATATATTAAAAAATAAAATTTTATTATACTATCACAAGAAGGTCTTTTCTGCAAGTAGTTCTAAAGTTTCTGTTTATCTTTCGTTTCTTTCCATTCGATTTACCATTCGACGTAACTGCTCCTCATTCCCATATTTTGCAGCATCATCCCGAATTGCTGCATGATAGCTGCCAGCTTCTGCTGATTTAGTATCTAAGATTTTGCGATTAAAGGTGAACGAATGGCTGAAAACATAATAAGCACTGCTCACTTTATGCGATTGGTATATTTTGTGTATTTACACAAATTATTCTTACTTAACGCATACAAATCCTAATATGGCGCCTGCTATTCCCAATAGTGCCAACACGAAAGCTACTTTTGAATTAGAAACTCGTTCCAATCCCTTAACTCCATAATATGGTCCCGGATTTGGATCATAGTTAGGTTTCACCTCCCATGGTCTGAAAAAGAGTTAAGCAAGGATAGTGCGCGATTTGTAGAGAGAATTTCGTCGTACTTATGTAATTCTTCGGCGTGCATATTTTTCACTGCACTTGATCTTGATCTTTGACCAGGCCTCAGCAGCTCAGCGTCATATAAACGTAGATCATATGCTGAACGAGTCTTAGGTTTGCTAAGTATTTGATAAGCTTCAGAAATCTTTACAAACTGTGCCGTTTGCTTTGGATCCGAACTCAGACCTTTGACATCTGGATGATACTAAAACAAAAACATAATCAAAAATCTTTGTATGTAGATTTTTATCAAAAATTACCTTTTTAGAGAGTTGTACAAAAGCACTGCGTATTTCTTGGTTGCTGCAGTCTCTCCGTACTTTAAGTATGTCATAATATGTTTCCCCATTTTCTATACTGTAACATCGCACTCTATGGACGAAAAAATAAACTTTTAAAACTATTTATAACGTATGTAAAACTAAATGTCGGTCATCTTACGCCGTATTTACATGTTTCCAGTATAAGTTGTTGTGAAGTAGGATGTTTCGCATTTCAACTTTAAGAAAGGTAATTATTCAGATAAGCGGCTTTTGCTTAAACGGTCCAAAAATGATTGGGTTTTTGGCTAAATCGATGTATTTGATGATTATCTTCTCATTCAAAGAGGGGGAAAGCTAAATTTTGCGATAGTTTTATTATTATTAACATTTAAAGTTGCACTAAAATTACTATCAAACACATTACATACAAATACACGGTTAAAGTGATGCTGCCATACTGTGAAAGAAATCTAAAAAAGAGCAATGTGTGGGTCGGGTTCAGTTTGTTTTTTGGAGTTTTTTTTAGAACGAACAACAAAAAAATCATAACATTAACATATTTTTACAGAAACAAGAACGAAAATACATAAAATTCAGATATTTTTAATAAAACGGCGTCGAAAATACATAACATTCACGTATAGATACAAAAACGAGGTCGAATATACATAACATTCACATATTTTTACAAAAAATAAATTATTATTTCACTAAACATTTTTTGGGTCCTACAATTTCGCCGCGAATGTTATGTATATTCGACCTCGTTTTTGTATCTATACGTGAATGTTATGTATTTTCGAAGCCGTTCTATTAAAAATACGTGAATATTATTTATTTTAGTTCTTGTTCGATGCAATAAATCGAAAAAACTATGCCGGACCCCCAAACGCTGCGTCTTATTTATTGCTCTTTTACTAATTACTTTCACAGTATGGTAACATCGCTATAACCTTCCATTTGTATGTAATGTGTTTGTTAGTGATTTTAGTGCAACTTTAAATGTTAATATTAATAAAACTATTGCAAAATTTAGCTTTCCCCCTCTTTGAATGAGAAGATAATCATCAAATACATCGATTTAGCCAAAAACCCAATCATTTTTGGACCGTTTAAGCAAAAGCCGCTTATCTGAATAATTACCTTAAGAAATTTCAAAATATCCTAAAATTTTATAAATTTTGAACGAAATGAATAATTTAAAACATTAATAACAGAAAACAAAATTGAACAGGAATCAGCTGTTATATCAACCAAGGCCTTCTTTGAAAGAAATCAAACGTAAGGAAAAAATGATGCCACAGCAACAAAACGGTAATGTTATATTGTAACGATTTTCGTAAATTAAACCACGATAATTTCCCAAATATTTCCGATCGTTCTACTTAACTCAACACGCCAGCAGTTTGCACTTCGCTCGCACATACTGTAACGATTTTCACTAAATACGCCTCGATGATTTCCAAATCCTTCAAGTTCGATTATAGGATCGCTGAATAAAATCCATAAGATTTGATTTACAATTTTTAATTTGTAAAGAACTTAATCAACGTTTATTTCTTATTAAATAACTCACAATTTGCCATATTATATACGACGACTTATTTACAACTTTGACACTCCAACGAGCTAACTTTGTAACTAACTAGCACTGTGCTTACCGCTCTCTTATATACCTCACTGATTGCTCGTACTCAACACAGAAAATTTCTGGTATGTTCTTAAATGTACACAACAATCGGCACTCGCTCTCTAGAATGTGCTTTAGTAATACTTTTCATCTGTCATTTTCGTCACAATACTTCATTTACAGTTGTGTAATAACAAGCGAGTATTTTAGGCGACTGACTTACCAGCAGCGTATGTATTCTTGCATACCCACCGATTACTCGCATAAAGTGACTTGTTAGTTTTGTCGGAATTGTTCTTCATAATGAACGTTCGATTCTCGTGCAGAACATAGAACACACTTTTGTTATCGCTATCTTCCTTTCATCTGACTTTCGTATTTGGCACCTTCGCTATATTACGACCATCTAAGCCTGATCAGGTACACTTTTTCCCCAAATGTTGCAAGTCTCTCCAAATGTGCCACTTTCATCAGGTTTCTTGCTCTGGAATCCTTACGTCTGGAATCGTTGTTTCCTGCGAATTTCCCTGGTCCAATTTTCAGCTTGGAAGATCTCGTTAAAAACAACGGTTTGTAGGATCCCAATCTTTCTGATGACACTTGTCCACAACCTTCCCCAAATTTTTTTCTAAAGTCAGGCTGAATAGTGTTACCATGCCATCTGATAAGGGTGGAAAGCTGTCGTTCGAATTTTAAAGGTAAGCAATATCTGGCACTTACCTGAGACACCGCCGTTGCCAACTAGCATTAACTTGCGGCACCTAATTCAGCGATTGCTACAGCATCAAAATCACTCCCTCACTCCCCGTATTATTAACTCCCGAGACAGACCAGACTGATGCAGTTCAATTGCAACGGACCTCAGGGAAAGATCGATAAGATAGCCGACTTCATGAGCTGAGGACATATTCCAATAGCTGCGATCGAGGAGACAAACCTGGGTGAAAATTCAAATCTTTTGAGCCGGGCTAACATGTTAGGGCATAGTTATCCAGTCAGACGAAGGCGGACTCTAAATGTTTAATATATACATCTCTCCAGTTACTTGTTGCTTAGTTGGATATCGTCCTGATATAGGTGTGATACTCAGAGGCGAAACCGTTTGGTTTTGGTTGACTTTAACACGCACCACGATCTTTGGCATTTTAGCCTGTCAAATGACCGTAGAGAATGAAGCTGGCAGAACAGATAGTCGTTTCAACATTCTGCGTCATGAACGAAGACGTGAATTTGTTTTTGACTATCCTAATAATACCCGCCGTGGAGAAAGTGGGTAGGATGGTCCCGCTATTAAAACCTGAGCGGGAGAAAACATCAGCATGGTTTCTGAAAGGTCTATAAGAAAAACCAGTACTGGGCGCAAACAGTCTTAGTAACGTTGGATATTTCAAAAACTTTTGACACCGTTAATCATTGAGTGCGACCATCAGACATAAAAGATCCCTCATTAGCGCCGGAGTTGAAGAGGTGGACCATGGGCTACCATTGACAATCACCCAAACTCCGAAAGATTAAATAACGGTGGTCCTCTTGTTGCTTTAACTTCGATAGCTCGAAATTCCCTCCGCCAACAGAGGGCGTTTCACTGAACTCATATGGCGAGATTACTCGATACTGGCATTTGGCCAGAATATTGACGACTTTTGTTCGAAAGTGAACATCAATTGCACAGCGAAACATCCAACAGACACTAGGAACGTCGGGAAATTAGTACTTGACCAAAGGATTGCATTCAGTACCCTGTACTAGAATAGCTAGTCAGGACAACTTTCCGACAGGCTTCATCGAGAGTCCGCTTCTTGAACTCTCTTCCAGTGAACGGCGTTCACCGAGTCAAACCACCAGCCATTGCAGACGATGAGTCCGCGCCCTGCGGGTTAGAGGTAAAGAACTTACCCGAGGTAAGGCATGCCTGTTGTTGTTGTTATTGTTGCAGCGGTTCCTTAACCCCGCTTAGGACAGGCTTAATCAATCTAAGTCGCCGAGGTCATCTAAAGGAAGGTCCAGGAAACGTGCTGTTTCGACGAGATTGGACCAAAGGGAGAGGGGGGTTAGATGAGTCGGTTTAAGGGGCATGTGAAGAGTTGGTTAGTGTCGTGCGGAGACTCTCCACATGCGAGGCATACGTTGGGTATGCTGGGGTCGAGTCTACTACAATATCCAGACCTAAGTTGTGCCAGGGTCACGGGGGTTTCTCAAGGCAGCAGTTTCAAGAGGCGACTAAAATCCAATAGTCCTGCTTTTCGTAAATTAAACCAAGATTATTTTCCACATCATTCAGGTTCGATCACTTTATTGTTAAATAACAGTTACCAATTTTGATGTACAGTTTCCTTATTGTAAAGCACGACTCTGTTACAATTACACGTACACATTCTAAAATTTCACGCTGTTATTTTGTGCCCAGAACCCTTTGTGATTGGTCTTTCTGTTACCGTTTATTCTTAAGATGGTAGTGTGCTTGTTTCTAGTCCGTTTATCAGGAGATTCAAATATCGTGTCGTGTTAATGAATTTTTTTAGATGTTTCGCATGGTCGACTAAAAATGGCAACAGCATTTGGTGGGTTTTTCCTTCCGACGTTCGTCAGTTGACAGAATGTGATGAAGATTTAATTTATATAAGAAGCAGCTCTTGGTCATATGTTTTCCTTCGGCTATGAACTTAAAAATTAAAGGGTGGTACAAAAAAAAAAACAACAACTTGGTATATAATAAAATGTATTATGCATACGACGGCCCGCTACTCTATAGAGTAAGACTCTCTACATATATATGTGGATTCACAGCATAACATCCACCGGTGACTGTTTTTATTATAAATATTTAAATTTTATGATAAAAGTGTTTCCTTTGAATACAACCATATATAGATATTTTATTTCATTCTTCACAATTTGCGATCTAGAAAATCACACATGATTGAAGTTTAAGTTTAATTTCAGGTAATGGAAAAGAAAATGTGGCAAAGATTTCTAAAGCTAGTTTTTAAGAGTTGTTCCGAATAAAAAAGATGGATAATTTTAATAAAGTATGTATATGCATATGGATAGACTTAGAGTTTAACTTATTATGTAATACATGTGCTTAAGTGACATGATCAACTATCATATCCCTTTCCAAAATTGGGATCAAATAATTAAACGATGCACATGACTTGGATTTATTGACTGTTGACGTTTAATCGTATTATTACCATCTTCTGACACCACATTGACTATAGGACTACTTGGCTGGTAGTCTGACCGCAAGTGAGTATGATGGTGGCTGGTATCCCCTACGTTACTGCAATTACTGTGACTTGCATGAAGTAGCGAAGTTGTGGCTTTGACTCGCCTATGTAAAATGCGTTTACCCTATTAAAATATAAGTTAGTGAGGTGCACATACAACATAAATACACTGGTCTTACCTGTCTCGTCTTGTTTGATTTGGATTCTTCAATTAGGCTATTTGGCACTTGAAACAACGCCTCTCCACGCGTTATAAGCATATTAGTAAGGCGGCAACATTGCGCAGCCATCTTAACTTGTTCTTCAATACTATTTTTATCCGTCGGATGTATATAACGTGGCGGGAAAAATGATGGTGCAATTATTGTGGCAACATTATGCATATTCATTTTATTAAAAACCTTCTGCTCAATAACATTGTTCAGAAAACGAATTAATGTTCGCAACGTATTTCGATTTTCATGCGGCAACATTTGAACGACAATTGCCAAAGCTTTTGCCTGATCTGCTGGTGGTAGACCATGACATTGATAGAATAGCTGAATAAGCTCATTTGTGAGTAGTGGTTGAGGAAGCTCACGTAACCATCGCTTAAGTAAAGCGCTTAGATCATGCACACTGGCTGAGTTCAATAATTGAGTAAACTTTTTCGGCTTCTGATAAAAACTCGATTCCAATTCATTATAAAGTATTTCAGTCTATGAAAAATTAAAAAATATATATATTTGAAAATAGTTGTAAGAAAAACTGTACGCCAGAAAGAGGGAAAACTACCTTTTGCTTATGCCCAGCAACGCGCAGAATACCCTCCTCTCTAGCACCACGTTTCGTAAGCTCTTCCAGAAGACCTTCTAGGAACAACGGCACCAGTGTTGAATCTTTTCCCGTTATTTGCTGATCGCGCCGAATAAGCGCATTCAATGACACACCGAACAGGTTACCTTCCTCTTTCCGACGTCGTTTGAAAGGTTTTCGTTTATCGAGGGAAACATGATTCCGATCGAAAATTGCTGCTAATTCTAACCAAAAAACTGTCTGCAGACGTTTCAGCTCTGTTTCATTTATAGTATCTATATCGGTACAGAACTCTAGGGAAGAGTCATTACTATCCACAACATCCTGCAAGAATATTCCAATCAAATAATTATAAAAGAAAATAAGAAAAGAAATATATTAAGTTGTTTTATTACACACCACTCCATCCTGACTAGATGTCTCACGGCACATATTCTCAAAACTAATACCGTCTCGAGATGAAGGCGAGTTCTGTACACTTTGAGGCGGCGTATCTAAATGTATTTTTTGTGGAGTGCTCTCTGACGAAGATGAGCTCGACAAACGTGCGTTATTGGACAGACACTCGTCACTTGATTCTCCTGAAGCATTGTTGTCACTGTTAGAATATTGTAAAAGTTGCCCGTGTACACGACTAAAATAGAAATAAATAATTCTATATTCGTTTAATTAGTATACTAAAGAAATACTAACCCTACAGAACATGACGGATCGGATCCAGATCGATTTCGCGGGATGTGAATGGTACCGATGCGAGAAAATCCCAGCAATTCTATACCCTCTGCAGCAAACATTGGAATATCACAACGAATATGTGAACCGCGAAAAATGTCTTGCGAACTTTTAAGTGGAGCACTAGGAGTTCGACGTAGACGTTGTTTCTGATTTTTATTCAACTGCAAAGTCTGATGGCCATTCCCTGAGTCTACCACTGAATTATGATCGAATATACTGACAAAACTAGGTCTGCAAAATGATAATAATAGGGATACCACTTGCATTATTATACAATTTATTTCCTTTTTTTTTTTAATTTTTAGTTCACTGATAAATAATTTTGAGATTTAATTCAAGAATAACATGTTTTTATCAAAAATTCCTTGTTTGAGTAATTACTCACATAGATGCGTTTCCCCAAACTTCATCTCCATGAATAGAATCTAGCGAGTCAGGCGTTGCGCTCCGGGACCGGGTTCCAGTACTGGATTCCTGCAATTAAAAGTTCTAGTGTATTGTCTAGGATATTTTATAACCAGTTTATTTACATCAAAATCTCGAAAGACATCTCTGATATCTGGTTTTCGTTTTTGGCGATTTTTCGTGCGGCCGCGCACAGTGTGGTTTAAAGCTCGAACGCGCTGTTTGATTGCTTCAGCATGGGGCATAGAAAGTGTCGCAAGTACCGGCTCCAAATCTGAAGTACGCAATTCCAGACCCTGAAACACGAAAACAAATCGTCTATTCAGCAAACACTTATTCATTGATAATTTCATAAAAACTTTAGCAAGAAACAAAATTTATGAATTTAAATTTCGCTTAATTTTGAATTAATGGTTTTTGCCGCATTCATAGACAGCTGATCCATTTATAGTTCTGTTCGGTAAACTGATGTGCAGCAACAATTGATACAAATTTTTGGTGAATCGCATTCGATGATGCAAAAAGCTAGGAGAGAAATGTCAAAATTCGGCTCTCTCGGTGTAAATTTGACGGGTTTACACGGTCAATGAACAAAGCTTTTTATTTTCCATGGAGGCACGAAAAAGGCAACCCTGGTACCTAGTTATTTAAATTGAATTGGCCTCAATCCTGCCACTGGGGTAAATTTCTTTTAATATTGCCAGATTTTATTACATAAAATCGTCTCTAAAATTCAAATCTAACTTTCATCATTCAAAGTTATGCAAACATAAAAATACCGTGAAAGAGGTTTGAATGGAGTTGCGGTTCAATGGTGGGTAATATATAAATTCAATGTTTTTATTATATCTACTAAGAAAAACAATTTCGGAAGAATTAACATCGCGACCAAGACAGCTCGATGAGGACAGAATGTAAATACAATGAGAAGGCGCAATTGTTAACTGAAAATTGTGCGCGAGTTTTGTCACCGCATCTTGGAGGAACTGGATTTGCAGCCATCACATTTCGAATTCACCACATCTCGGAGGAACTAGCAGAAAAGCAAATTAAGCGGGAGTTAAAAATAAATAGTGTGTAGATCGAGGAAATTTGAACTCAATGCGCAGAATATATGAATGTATTTACGGTATTATTAGTTATATTTAATTATACAACTTTAATCGTATTATATATTGTTTTTTAATAAAATTCAAAATGCAAATAATTTAAAAATTATAAAAATAAAACAGTAAAGAAACTGTTTTATTTGTGTACGATTTTTCTTTTTTTAATTAAAAAAAAAAGTACACGCAGCCAAGGCGTATTTATAAAGGGCGAAGTTATCCCATCATATGTTTGCTTGTTTTTGTTTTCGAATTCGCCTGATTTGTTTTGTTTACAATTTTAAATCCTTTTTTAAATTGAAAAGTCATATTCGTAATTGAAAACAACATTTCAATTTGTGAAAAAGTAATAATGGGAAAGTGTGTAATAAATATGTTTAAAAAAGGCTAAAGGGCAGCTGGGTCGTTTTTCCATGTTCCAGAAGATTCGTTAATTCGTTCGGTGTGGTCTTTGTCGTGTGAAGTCCAAATGTGTGAAAAGATATCTTATACGAAAATCATTTTTTGAATAACGACAGAGTGGAAGTAACACTAGACTTCTTGGAAAAGCTGTCCCATAAATAGTACTAAAATAGTACTGCAAAACCGTTCAAACTTACAAACAAAAAGTGATACTGTGCCTGATTCCTCCTTCTACTCAACAAAAAGGTAATGTTTAATGTTGTATTATAATGCTGAAATATTAACTGTATTCTCAAATTTGTTGAGAAATCATTTTCTGGATATTTGATTGTTGCGGAAAAGCACAAAGAGTGGGGTAGGATAAACGCTGGTAGAAATTGAAAAAAATTCGAAAAGATTATCCAGCTAAATTGTTTGCTAAAAATTTGTTCTTCCAGTTTTTCACATTGCGATTCGAGAAAACCGCGTCTCCAAACAAATAAAGCATGAAAGGAATATCTAAACGGCGATCTTTTATATAATATGTTTCTTTACACTGATCGTGTAATTTCTGTGTGGTTCCGTCTATTGTGACAAATTTATAAATTTACGATGTTCAATGATAAACTTAAAATAAATTTAAATAGTATTATTGACATACCTGCTCAAATGGTTTTATGAGTTGAGGAAAACCTGCCGCTACTAGCCATTCTGCTTCCAGTTCACCTTCTGCAAAACAATTACTTTCATCATTTATTATTCTAAATAACACCATATGTATAAATATATTTAAATATATTTAGTTACTAAACATATACATATGTAGGCGAGTATGTATGCATTTACCTTCATAATGTGTTTCAGGCTCGTTGTTTGGCGAATTAGTCTGATATTCATTTAGAAATTCACTGTAGTCCTGATCGGAAGTGTTGTCTAACGACGTATTGCTGCTTGTCATCTTGACATGCTGACTTTTATTAATATTTGGAGAATATGGCATATTGTTGCTTTGATCACTTTTGGCGAAGAGATTGGTCACAATTCACCAAGAAGAAGAGAGTTTTGGCGAACTATTGCCCAATAGAATAGATAGATCTTGCACTCCTCCAGCACCGTTGCTGTGTGGTCTTTTTTCGTGAACTGAAGTCGTCACTCTAGTCCATATTGGCTCTTTTGTTTCCGCTTGTGCTGCTATTTGATGTATGGATAAGTTGTTGCTGCAAGAGAAGTAGAAAATGTTAAATTTATTATAGAAACATTTTAACTTTTGTATTGGTCAGAATATCTTCATAACTTTGCGATTTTAATCTAAATAGAAGAAAAAGAGCTTAAATACTTGATTTTCCAGAAGGAAGGACAGTCTAAATCAATAGTATTTATTCGGTTCTGAAATTCTTCGACTTTCTTGGTGTTAAAGTAATATTTTAACCTTTTTTCCTAATTTATACACAATTTTTTTTTTGTTATTAAATTTGATGAACTTTTCTACTTCAAAAAAAGTCCGCATACAATCTCAATTCTGTAAGAGCTTCTATAGCAAGCGATATATATTCTTTTAGGCGATTTACTCCATTATCCACTTGAGAATTGCTGTTTGAGCGTAGTATTTTTGTTCAATCCAATCGTCAATCAAGGTTTTTGTACTAGGCGTCTCTTTGCCCAAATATGATTTAATAAGTACAAATATCAACCAATATTTTAAATAAATAAAGCTTATGTTTAAAATATTAAAATATTTGTTTTTGTAATAAGCAGTTTTTAATATTTCACATAACTTTCATTTTACATAATATTTATTTATGTGTGATATACCATATATGTATGTATATGTGATTGGCGCTTTGTAAGCTTTGAATCGATCTTCGTGTGGAGCAATTGTTTGTCAGCTGTGTGTACGTGAGATTTAATTTCATGTCAGAATTTCACATTCCCTCCCGAAGGGTGGCAGCAATTGGAAAAAATAGTTTTTCATAATTTTGGATGTTGGTCGGACCAGAACTCGAACCCTGATACCAAGATACCAAGTTTTAAAAATTCGGTGTACTACTTTTCAAAATATAGCGTTTTATAATTTTCGAAAATTCCCCTTCGTCCCCCCATATTTACGAAAATAAAAGTTTGCCCAAAAAATATTGATATCATTAAAATCAGAAAAACCTTAACGGTATGTATTCTGCACTTGTTCCGAAAAGATTGCCGTACACCTTTTTCACTGAGAGTCAGAAATCCTAATCAATGTAAAATCAATTCAGAAAAAACTCCGATATGCGAGATTTTTATTTACACCTGAAGAGAAAAAGAGACTAGTCGTTAACTAGAACGCTACTAGTTTCCATTTCTCCCAAATCCAGTTCGTCTTCCAGCATTTTCCCAGATTAGCAATCAGCATATCAATACATCTTAAAAGTACTAGAACTTAGCTATCATTTTTTCACACTAGTATACCATTTCACTGCACTATACCATGTATGTACCATACGTGTATATTATATGGTATACCTACATATATTCGTATTAGCCTCTACACATAGTAATAGTTATGCGTTCAAATTATTAGAAAAACTTTTAAAAATTAAAATGTATTTGTAATGCAAGAATGCACTAAACATTCGAACACTAAAAAATTCAGTAGGAAAGAGTTAGGAGTTTGAAAAGTTTGTCACACGACAGCACCACACGAGAATCTGACTTAATTACCCACAAACGAGCCAGAGCCACCACACGCATTCACTTGGCATGCCAGCGATCAGGCCTATCGACAGTTATACCATTACGTGTGTGCATACATACATACATATATACGAGTAGACTTGACCAAGCAAGTGATATGCATAAGCTCAGTATTTTATCGAACACTCCGAATGTTGCCTTGATCAATAGGTTTGGCAAATTACCTGAGTGAGCATATATTACGTATATACACATGCATATGTATGGATGCATGTACCTATGTATGTATATATTTCTTGCCCATATTTACGAGTATGTACATATGTTAATACTCTTATATTTATATTTTGTTAATGAACAGATTAATTTATTTATATGTATGCATGTATTTACGGATGTTTAGTGAGGTGGAGTATCAAAATTACGTATACCAGTATACATACATACCTATGTATATGGTTAAAGTTTTTTATCTGCTTTTTACCTTTCTACAGTTTTGAATATTTTAAAATTTTTTATTTTTTTTTTATTTTTTTTTTCGTAGCAGTACATTATTCATTTTCAGGGCGCTACATATGCTAATGCCGCTTTCATGTTAACCGATTATGAAATCTTGAGTGAATTTAATCAAGTGAAATTGTCGTGACCCCAAAGTTTACAAGGCTTGTATCGGTCGCGTCTGTATGTCGAAATGTATTAATTTTTGTATGTAGGTATGTATCAAGATAAATGCATTCCTGAGCCGCTGTGTGAAGCGTTCATTAACTTACTGTGACTATATGGGATGATTAGCTTGCTAAGCACACATATTAAATATCGCATATATGTACATATGTACGTAGGTATGTATGTAAGAGTTAATGCATTTGTGTAGTTATTCTAGTCCGTAGAAATTAATTTTCTTGAAAAGCAGAACTTTCTAATGTATATTTTGGTGAATAAATATGTATGTATGAATGTGTATGACGAACATGAGGTAAAGCATTAACAAAAATTCAGAAACCAATCAGTTTTTACCTAATGATAAACCATGAAAGCTGTTTGCAACAATAAAGGTAATTCCTCTCGTTTCGCTTTCCTCATCGTTGTATATACATAAATATGCACACAAATATGTATGTACATATAAATTTTTCCCAAAATATTTCGACATTATTTCTAACTAAATAGAAGACCCGAAGATGCTTGAAGGCCAACGAGGCAAAGCCAACTTAAGTACTATCACAACAATGGGAGTCACATGCCCACATCAACTGGATAGGAATACAATTTCTTAGCATGCTTTGACAGTTAAAATGTCAATATTCTCCTTCCAAGAACAATAAGCTTCTGGTACAAATCCATGCTTAGGCCGATATGGACGCATAGTATTCAACTGCAGGGAGTTGCCCCGAATTCTAATTTAGTAACTCTTCAAAGGTTTCAATTCTAGACGTTAAGAATACTGTTAATCTAATGACACCAATACAAGTTTTCTTAATCTACATAAAACAGAATTTTTATTAAATTATTTATGAGGATTTTCCACAGGAAATATACCTTACCTTACAATGGTAAGGGTCAACTCCTCTAAGTGTATTTTTACATGGAAACCAAACTTCCTCATAAAAATCCATCAGCCGCTCGGAGGCGGATTAGAATAAACTGAAGATCCTTCGAATTGTTGGAAAACATCAAGATATTTACCACAAATTGGAGGAGGAGCTCGGCCGAAACATTTGTAAGACGTCTTCAATTCTTAAACAGTATACAAAATATTAGTAAAAAGAATAAAAAATAACAAATATTTATGGAAACAGCGGCTACAGTGGGTGCAAGATATTAAAATTAACTATATACTATCATTATCATTATCGTTGGGTGAACTTCTTCATTTATTGCCTAATTGAGTTTGATAGGTTTTAAAAGGCTCACCTAGACTTGGGAGTGTTAATCCCTTTGAGTGTGTTTCTGATATAAAATTAAAGCCTTTTAAAAGACTCCATCAGCTGTAAAATATCATGATAAGTTAGATTTTTTTTGCTTAATATTGAAGCATGCCACTTCGATCTAGTAGTTATTTCATTAATAGTTACTGTTTTGGGCTGATTGTATGGTTTTTTAATAAAGGGTTTTCCAATAAGGTGTGTTATTTTGATATTCAAAGAAACTTTTCCCTTAAAAGATCGATTGTTTCGTTGCCTGTGTGGCACGTAACGTTGTCTTGTTGAAAGTAAATGTTGTCCAGATCAATTAACATCAAATTTCGGGCATAAAAAAGTAAGATCTAATGACCCGGCTGGGTCATAGGCCATACCAAATAGTTACACGTTAAGGATGGAGAGACTTTTCAATAATTATTCTTGAGTTTACCGCACCCCAGATGCGACAGTTTTGCTTATTGACATAGCCATCGAGATGTAAAACCATAAATAGGCCTCATCAGTCAAGTTGATTTTCCAATGAAATTTTTATAGTTAATTCTAATACTTTCAACGCGTTATTAAAGCGTGTACCGTTCCATTTTCTTTACTGGTGTAGTTTCTAATTGTCAAATGTCAAAAAATTACACCTTCAAAGGTGACATATACCGGAATAGCAGGCTATTCAAAACCCTTTATTAGTTTTGTTCGTTGACTAGATGGGCAGTAAAAATTTTTACAAATTCAAATTCAATTGCAAATTCGTGCTCGGAATATTTGATCCACTAAAAACTAGCAAGTATGAAAAACAGCTGATTTGTGATCATATGATTGAATTTTTGTCAACAAAACAAAATTGATTTAAAATTAAAAAAAATTTAATTCTTTATTATGAATTATTTGCCAACAAAATAAGTGGTTAAATATAATGTTGTTTAATTTAACTGAACAATATCAATGATTCCAACAATAGTAAAGGCACCTGTTAAACGAAAATGTGGTGGCAGTGGCACAATGAGGATAATGCATTTTTAAACTTCCGGAAGCGACGACAATGGACAAAATGAAATATTAGTAGCTTTTAGAAGGAAAAATAAAGCTCTTGCTTGGTTTTTATTTAAACAGAATCAAATAAACTCTTTAATAATGTTGAGTTAATATGGCAGGCTTACACGGAAAAAGAATTTCAAACTGATTTTCGTATTTAAGGCATCATTCCTGAAAGTCAAAATGACAAATTGTTGCAAAGCATTGCCATTACTGTTACAACGTAAACTATGAATTTTCATAATTCAAGTTCATTTTTCTTCGCTAGTTACTACGAGTATTAACATTACTCGTACAAATTATTGCAATAGCAGCAGGGATGTAATCAGAGATTTTAGAGATTTTTTTGTCTGTTGCTTTTTCTTTTCCTTTTTTGAGTAAAGCATAAAAAGTTTTGAGATTATATTTTAATGACTGAGGAAATTATATTATGACATTTTCAAAATTTGTTCGTTAATTTTTTGCGATCTGATTTTGTAATGTTTGAAAAGTTTATGTTAGGTTTTCTACATAAACAGATACATATGTATATGCAGTTTAATGGCAAACGACTTGTGTAGAAAATAAGTGATGGAAATCATTGTTAATATTCAACTATAAAATTTATTTTATTTTATATTTAAATCGACCACTTCGTACAGTGTGCTACTATACAAAAATTAGCACGAAAGCCGATAGTGATTGTATGCTTTTCGTATATATGTAGATGTACATATTTGTATATGTAGAAATACACATGTATATAATTTAAAAATATGTCATAACTAAACTCACCAAATCTATTTTCTTGACTTCTTCGTTCTGAGTTTTGTTCTGAAAAAAGAAGAATAATAATAAATAAATCAGAAAATTATTTTACAGTAAAGCATGTCTTACTAATATGAATTTAGAAGCATTTGAATACATTTTATTTAATTATTATTATTTTTTTCAGTGTAATTCTTTGTATACACTGAAGACTTTACCGCTGAAAATTATTTAAAATTAACTGTGAACCATTTCTTTCTCCTTAGAAATTTCAATGTGAATGCCCTCGTTCTTTCACTATAACACTTCATTTGTTCCCTATTTTATTTAAGAAAAATAAACATTCGTTTGTACGTACGTGTATGTATATATTGAAATATTCAACGCATTATGGCAAACAAAAGCACGATTCAAATGAATAAAAGCCGAAATTTATCAAGATTATTGTCCATGGCTTTGTGCAGTTCTGCTGTTAGCAAAAAAAAAGTTAACACATTTAGTGCTTGTAAATTGAGTTTGAATATTTTTGAAAAACTATCGACCTTGATTCACTCAAACATTTTTCTCAATCATATCGGTATAAATTTTTATTCGTCTGTTTCCCTTCTCTTCATGTGTAATGATAAACCGGTATTTCCACAGAGTTTTTTTCGCACTTATAGCGGTTTTTCATTTAAACGTATGAATTTATAAATATGTTAATACTTTTTTAAAATCTTAGTTTTAATAATTTCTAACTTTTAAGAGAAGAATAATAAAATACGTCAACAAAACGTTAAGTTTTAAGAGTGCAAAATAAAACCGTTTCAGTATCTGTGAATTAATATCTTTTTCTTTACTGGCGTAGGCACTACTTACGCTATTATAGTAGAGTTAACAACAACACTCCAGACGTTTCTTCCTTTCGCCGCTTGAAACCAATTGCAAATACCAATAAAAGCCAGATACGTCAATAGCTGACCTTTATAACGCAGTGAAGGTCTTAATCTGCTTCCACAGGCGGTTACTGCATTGAATGCTTTCAGAGCTGGAGTGCTCTCATCCATTCGGACAACATGCACTATAATTTATCCCCAGAACTATGTATGTCAATGGTACTGTATATCTTGTAAAGCTCATCATTCCATTAATGGCGGCATTCCACCGGCAATACGCAAAGGACCTTCCTTACCTTAATGAAAAATCAAAAACTCACGGCGCAGTTGTTGAGGCCAATGACATCAATATCATGGAAATAAGCCAGCAGTTGTACTGCTACTCGTGTTATTTCGTTCGGTATTAAGGCTCAAGATAAAGAGTCTCCTTGTGAGAAACATCCTTTGGTATCGAATGGCTCGGGGAAATTGTTTCCGATTCTGACGGAAGTTTTGGAATTCCTTAGCGTCGTAGTATACACGGCCATATAAGATTTGGGGAGATACCAAATACAGACATAGCGGTATAGAAACAGCTCATTTTCACCTGTACAAAGAATGGTGTACATCGATCCTTTTTTCAAGGATTTTTCCTCGAATTCGCGCATGGTGAATATTTAGTCAATTGTAGATTTTCCAGGTGTGAAGGCACACTGATGGACTTTAATCATTCACAGAATGATGCATGCACTTTGTTGGTACTTCGCCCCTATATCTGAATAGCTCAGGCGCAGTACGACAAACCTCATCGTACCTCGTCAAAAAATAATAGTTTCTTTGGGTGGTGTATGTAGAGAGTTTGAAATGCCGTTACACGGTTCTCTCAAACCTAATTGTTTACGAGTGCTCTCAGAGAGTAGGAGTGCAGGTTCAGTAGAAAATTGCTTGGCTCGACATCTAACCTTCCTTGTGTGTAATCTGCCGCGACAAGAAAGTGGCCCGAGTCGACACTTTGATCTTCAAGCGTAAGCAGGTCTACTCGTGGAATACTACAGACATGTCATCCATCCAACATTGTCGATTTGGTTACAAGTTATTTGATCTGGAAAAAGACATATTGGCTTCATCTCCTTAATAATGCACCTGGTAAAAAATATCTCAGGCACTGTAATATAACAATATTTCGCACTACTTGAATCTTAGTAAGGACTTTTCATTATTCTTTACGTATCACCTACCTTACAATACATACATAAATATATAATATAATATACATTGAAATACATTCAGAAAGCCACAACTTGTGGCCGGGTTTTATGGTTATTATATAAAAGTTCACAGTTGAGATAAAAATTATGCTGTTCTAGAGGTAATGTATTCTTATTGTTGTTATGCTATGAAAATCTTCGAAATATATTATCAATTTCCTTTTTCTTCGAATTTTACTTCTACTTTCATGAATGTACTTATGTACATGAAGATGTTTATATTTTCAATGTCATTAATTTTATACATAGTTAAATTATTATTGTAGGAATTTATTAATTACAGCAGCAAAAAGAAACTGCAATCAATGATATTCATTCGGTTGATCTCACCATCTCTTTGTTTTCGTTTCTTCAAGAAAGTGTCTTATAAAATATAATGCCAAAACCGAGAGTTAATTTACGAAACGGTTGGCATAATAGTACAGTGTAAAGAAAAAAAAAAGATTTCTATTTCGTGAAAAGCAATCCATCGCCTTCATGCATATACCCTACACACTAGTTGGTCTCTTAAATTGTCATGTAATTTAATTACTGTACTAACCTTTAACAATCGTCATACAATTGTGCGTAAATCATCTTTTGAAAGTTAGTGTAATTAAAGCCCATGCGTAGTAAATTAGACCAATAAAACGGAATGAAAGAAATCGAAATCAAACGAAACAATCGCCAATCGTAATTTGATTTCAATAATTTGTGAAATGTTGTTTCGTACAATGAGCGATGGCAATTGTTACTGTTGCAACCGTAATGCACCGTGTTACAAAACAAACACAACAAATACCATACCAGCTACTATTATTTATGCCATTGCATTTTGGCTATTATCTACGGAACGGAATGATAAATGCATACACGTATGTACATAGATACATACTCAAGGGCGAATTTTTATTGTATGTAAACATAAGTATACAAAATTTTTAGCGCTTGCAAAATAAGAAAAAGAAAAATTAATATTGGATTCGATAAATCGAAGATTTTCGAAGTGTTAGCATTGTGTAGTGCCATGCTGAAGACCGGGATTCGAGTCCTGGTTTCTGACATGAAATAAGAAACTTCCCATGGAAATCCTTCGACAGTTTGAAGGCGGCTTAGAATAAACTGCAAGTCCCTCCATTTGTTGGAATCCACAGATTAGAGGAGGAGCTCGGTTGAAATTCGCTTCAGCGGTTAAAAACACCAATTATGTATATATACCTATATATTATGAACTAACGAAAGTTTAAAAACGATTATCTTAAGGGGGTCTCCTCATCAGTAGCTTACAAAAAAAGAGGTTTTTCAGGATTTTTTTTGAACATGAAAACAACAAGAGAAACAAATGATCTTTTGCATATTTTTGAACATATATTTATTCAACAAAAAAAAGTTTATTGTATGTCAAAATAATTAAAAATGGCTGATTTATGAAAAATCTTGCGCAGCAGCTCGCGATTAACAACTCAAACTCCGTGCATGATTCAGCCCGTAATTTTTATCTGAAACAAAAAATGGAAATACTTCCTTGTTCAGAAGGCTTTTTTGCAGATCATAGACTATTATGGGGATTGAAAGTTGAAATTTTAACATTTTTGTCATTTTTTTAAAAAAGTACTCGATTTTTAGTGCTTTTTCTAAGAATAATTGAGTTGATAACATTGTAAAATAAAAATTTTTTAATAAATATTTTTAGTTCAATCTATGGACAATAAAATTATCTAAAAAACGGTGTCTTACTTGTATACATAGCTTTAATGGTTCATTTTTAATCGTGCACGGAATTTTAAAAAATACGGTTTTCGGGAAATAGGCTTTAAAGTTTTTAGTTTAGCTCGCGCTTGCCCCACGCGAGACTCTACTCAGATTTGTAAATCCTAAACGAGTTTGAGTTGGACTCTCAAAATTTGCAAGAATATTCTTTAATAATAATTCTAACGATTGAAGCAAAAAAAAAAAAAATCGATTTTTTGAAACTGACTGATGAGGAGACCCCCTTAAGAGAAATCTATGTATTTGTGCTTCTTTCTTCATTGCAGTCCATTGACGATTATTGCATATTCGTATATGTATGTATTTCGCTTCGTACCAATACGAATTTCACTTTTGACTGTGTGTCAAATTAACTAACTATTTATTCAATTGACTAACTAACGGTAAGACTCTTTTGAAAAACTCAATACTATAGGCAAAACAGTCAACGTTGCCGTTATAAGCTCATCATGGTCTCTACAAATCAACGAATCATTTGTAAATGTATAATGGGAGTGTTTGTGAGTATAAAATACTAAGCGGTAAAGAGTTTGCCTGACACTCAACTCACATAATTAATGAAATGCCAATCAAAAATTGTGATGAACCGTCGCTATATGGAGGCAGCCGAATGGAGAATATTATCCATCACTTGGATCATAGGAACAGAAAAATTAGGGAAACTACAAGCAGTGGATCTTTTTAGGTATGTCAGATTCTTCATAGTAAGATGGAAACACAATTCGTCGTTCTGCAGTTGTACAAAAATCAGGAATTTCGAAAGGATATTAGAGTAGAAAGCTGTTGGATTTTTTAAGACGACGTTATACATAGGCTCTGTAAAGAGATGTAGAGGGTTGATTTGCGGTTACCATTTCCATCTTATGCAATTCCTAGAGAAGTGGATATAATACTAGGGGTGGCTGACTTTTTCTCGACCTAAAGTACTTAATGAAACAAATGTAAAGTTTTATGTTTTTTATTTTTCAATATATGTACATAGTTTCCCTCAAATGAAAAGCATTTTTAATATCGTGAATACCATGCCTTTGTACCACTGAAAAAATATTCTTTAGATTTCTCACTGTCTTCTGAAAATTTTCATCCCCGTAACTTCTGTTTTAAAACTGGACTGTGGGGTGGATAGTCAGTTTCTGTAAATCCAGTAGCTTTTAAAGCCTTTAAGGTGTGAATGTGGGGTGTCTTGAAGAAACAGCACTCCGCACGCTAACTTGCGTCTTACGTCTCCTCTTTGGCCTTTCCCCCTTTTTTAATCACTGCATCAACTCCTGCTTGGACTCGGGATCATACTGTCGAATCCAAGTTTCATCAACTGTTACAATGCGATTGCAAATTTGATCAAAATCGCCTTGGTATAACTCTAAAAAAATCTTTACAACTCTCCAATCGTCGCTGCTTGTCGAGCAGCGTGAACTTGTTGAAGCCCAGCCCATTTTTTCGCCATCGAATATGAAGAGGCAGAGTCCTCAAGAGACGGAGTCCTGAAGAACTAATGACATCTATCGGCATACATTTTTTTTTTACAAATAATTTAATCACAGCTCCAAATTGCTAGAATTTCCAGTTTCTGTTGTCATAGTGCTGTTGCTTGTTATCAACCGCCCCTCTATATATGTATGTACGCATATAATTGGCGCTTTGTAACCGCTGAAGCGATCTTCGGATGAGCTCTTCCTTAAAATTTTTGAACTCATTTTGATGCGGGGAGACTTACAGGTTATTTCAAGCCGCCTCTGAACGATCGATGGATTTTTATGAGGAAGTTTGATTTTTTTGTTTGATATACACTGGAAGAGCGTGACATTCCCTACCGAAGTACGCAATGCTAGCCACTTGGCTATTGCGACCGCCAGGAGGGTCGCAGCGCGACAATTCTAGGAACTCTGCTAGAACTTTTCCCAAATAATATTGTTACAAACACCCAGATATATCAAAATGATTGTGTAAATCAATGTTGGACTCATGTTGTATTCTAGGGTTAGAAATTATGGAGCATTTGTCGACATTTTATAGAAAATGTATATATGCAAAAAGTAAAAATGTGCTACTATGCCGTTGTGTATATTTATTTTCCACAGATTGGAAGAAGAAAAAGGCAACCTGGCGGTAGTTTGGTATTTAAAGTGAATTTGCCCCGATATGCAAATGGATTATTTTCGTTCTCTAGCAAATCCTAGGAAATTTTTAACATAGAACACTCTTAATATTTCTAAATTGTGGCTTACCATATTTTTTCTTACAGCTAAAACAAATTTTGTTTACTATTATTTGACCAATTGAAGATGATAAGGAAAAAAAGCACCTAATAAAGCATTATGAGCTTTCAGAGCGGTCAGTGACTAGTTGGGAAGTGATTTTCGTGAATCAAAATTATAATCTTTTAAATGCGGGTGTCTATTATAAAATATTTGCTTAGTCTCATAGTTACAATTAATAATAAGATCGAAATGAATTCAATTTCAGATTAAGTACTTTGTATTCATTTGTTACTAAATAAACTTACAATTTCACAAGATTCTGTACGGGATAAACTTTCGAATAAGTGAACTCACAGAACTTAATAGCACTACGTACACGTATACTAAAGTATTTTGATGCGCAGAAATGATAAAGAAAATTGGCGACAACTTCATCTTTGTGAAAAAAACCATATTTGGTGTCATTCTCCACAATTCAGCTTATCTAAGCAAACAACTACACACACGTGTACATTGCACATATTGCCATACTAATATATATGTACATATAATTTTTATTGATATAAATAATTGTAAAAGCTTTAAGTCGGCATTCACATGGTTATAACTTGTTGTTCTGTACTTTTATGGGCCTTTTTATAATTGAATTGGCCTTTGATATCAGGTAAAATGATTCAGAGCCACGAAAATATATACATGCATGTATAAATATGTACTCGTATGTGGGTTATATAATATTTCCGCCCATGCACACATACTCTATTGATCTAATGATTCATTTTTTATTTATTGGGATCTTTTTGTATATTTTTGTGTATTTCTACCAAACGGGTCAAACGCCCCGGATTAAAAATGCTATATGTATAACTATGTCTGGCAAAAATTAAATCAATTATACTAATTCGATACATGGTAAAACATTAAAAAAAAAACGATTCAAATTATTTTATATATGTATGTATTAAATTTAAAAAAATTGTGCGAAAAAATAGTATTCTTCAATTCAAATTTAGAAAATAAATAAATAATATGCTAACTTTATTAATTTTCACAGTAAATTTTTAAAGATTATTGGGTTTCGCCTCGTTTTCCAGATTTCACCGTATCTGATTTTTTTCTTTGTGGCTATTTAAAAAGTAAAGTTTATGTCAGCAAGCCAAAGGCAATCGACAAACATACGAACCGAAATAGCTACTATAAGGCCTGAAATTTCCCTTGTAGGTATATGTTTTCTTTTTATTTGGCAAAGGATCCCACAACCTCCCTAAAAAATATTATATTTTAGAGCTTGATCAGGTGTTGAGCCTAGTTCAACTTCTTGCATCATCGGCCGAAATTTCAGTACATCGATCTTCTATATCAATTTCCCCTTCTGAATTCGACAACTGTTGTTTTATTTACATGAGGTCTCACATTTGTCCCTGGTGTCAAATGAATCATTATATTCAAGATCTTTACGTGGGTGAAATTACACCTTTTGGTAGTTAGGGCAGTTTACATATATTTCTCGGTAAATAAAAAAAGCAAGGGGGGAGTAGATCTTGAAAATTAAATTCAATGTATATTTTAATAAAAGTCGTTTAGGCAAATGGCGATATCATAGTCTAATTTTCAAGATATTCTGACAGAAAGTTTAAAATGGGTCACTGAACCCGCTTTAGTAGGCTTAAATGGTAATAAGTCCGCTATATCTAAATTTTTATTGACCAAAGTAAGAATATACATATGTATATATGTATTTCGACGGTTTAGATTATCAAAAGTAAAAACATAAATTAATGAAGTCATTGATGTAAATTGTTAAAAAAGTGATACATTTACTAAATACTATTATTAATAAGGAAAAATAATACAAATTTTAACTCGATCAGTTGGACCATCTCTGCCTAATCGAGATCGCCGACTTTGAAAACAACGTATTGAGAAAAATGCGAAAAATAAGAGCACAATTTTGACGTTTAGTTGGAGAGAAAATTGCAAATTCGTGCTGGGAAAATTTGATTCAGTAAAAACTAGCAAGTATGAAAAACAACTGATTTGTGATCATTGATTGATGGAATTTTCGTCAACAAAACAAAATTGTTTTAAAATTAAAATAATTTTAATTCTTTAATATAAATTATATGCCAACAAAATAAATAAGTGGTTAAATGTAACATTGTTTAATTTAACTGAACAATATCAATGATTCCAAAAATAGTAAATGCACTCATTAAAAACAAATGTGGTGGCAGTGGCACAATGAGGATAATGCATTCTTAAACTTTCGGAAGCGACGATAATGGACAAAATAAAATATTGTACAATTTAGAAAGAAAATTAAAGCTCTTGCTTGGTTTTTATTTAAACAGAATCGAATAAACTCTTTAATAATGTTGAGTTAATATGGCCAGCTTACACGGAAAAAGAATTTCAGACTTATTTTCGTATTTCAGTTATCCTTACTGAAAATCTAAGTGACAAATTGTTGCAAAGCAAGTTCTTTTAGAGAACTATTAGAAAAAACATATTGATATCTTTTAAAAATTTGTAATACAATTAATAACTTAAAAATGTCACATAATTACCAATTTTAATAAAACATTTAGGAAAATACTTAAAACCAGAAATAATAAACTACAATATATAAATGAACGAATTCAGAATTAACCGCCAAAATAAATAGCTGTTATACCACTTGTTGGCTGTTCGTTGAAAACTCAGTAAATTTCTTTCTTTCGGAGAGCAAAACATCGTACTCTCTCAATTTCGTTACTCGCTGGTTTCTACTGACATTTCTCAACGAACACAACTAATATTTGTTGGTTTTTCTTTCCATCACATTACACCTTACTGTTGCGGCCAATCTGTCAAGAATTTTTCAAAAAATTATCGGCTTGAAGACAAATCGAGATTTGAAAATATAATTAAATCGAATGGTAAGTGTTGTAATTCAAATTGAGAATAAGGACTTATCAAATAGAAAGGCTCGGCACGTTCATACATACACATGGATATCTCTCATTATTTTTGTATAGCTTGACACCACACACATATTTGTATGTATGTACATAAACAGGTATATAACTTTTGCGTTGTTTTGTTTTGTTTACGCAGTGACCAGGTAATGGGCACTTTAATGCCACATTAAGTTGGCTATTGGCCTAGTCACCCAGAAAGTACTTTTCGACGCTATCACCATTAAAGCTCGTCTTCGTACTCGTACTTAAAATCAAACATACATATGTACATACATACCTCCGCTAGGTTGTTTTTGTATTCGTTCAACAGTAAAATAAAGCCAAAGATAGTTGCGAGTCGCGTATGTACAGAGAAACAAAATGGAATGGGAAGACGAGGAAAAATACACAAAATAAGGTTGGCCAAAAATGAGTTTCTATAATAGCTATGTACGTGTATATGTGTGTACGTAATTCAAATATATGTATGTTTGTCAAATTCTTTCTTTATTTCCATAACCTAAGTGGCCACAATTTAGGCCTTTCAGGACCCCTCCCTCCCTCTTCTGTCCGATTGAACGTGGTTTTGTTTCACACTTACTTCCGATTTCTTCTTCATATTTATTAAAAATATTTTATTTTAAAGGGATAGTAAGGTTATATATTTATAATAGTTAATACATCATTAATTAAGTACAATCTATTAACTTATAATAAATATTTGTTTCAGCTGAATAAAACTACGGAGATTTATTCTAATCTCCTTCCCCCGTTTAGGTGGTTATAGCGTAGCATTTAAACCAATTGCTCCCCCCTCTTAGCCGTGCTACGTCGTTTATGGGTGCTCTCTGCTCTTCCTACGAGTATTTACGTCTTTTTAACTGCCGTCGCCAAACTTTTACGCACTGCAAAGCGTTACAGAGCATACATATTGTATATTTAGGTCAAACAAGTTACAATTTAATTCTCATCAAACGACCGCTAACACAACTTCATTGATCTACTCTTTGGGCTTTAAAGACATGAGCTGAAAGTACATATCAGAGATGGGCACTAGTACACTGGAACTACTAGTACGAGTACACCGCATTTATACAGTCTTCTCAGTACGCGTGAAGCCACTACTACAACAAATTATCTTGTGTTTTTTTACTCGTTTAATTTTCTGCTGCTTTTTTTGAGATGACTAAACTGTGCTTCAAAATTTGGCTTGGTTCATACATATATAGACTGAACAAACAGCTCATAAAACTTAGTTTTGTAATGAATATGTATTTTGTGTTGTTGGTGATGTAGCTATCAACTAATTTTTTGCTTGATTATTTCTTTAACGATTTTTTATTTTATGGACTGTTTATTTGATTTAAAAAAAAAATTAATAACGCATTTTTTGTTGCTGCAAACTCTCACTCATTTTGAATGCGGTGTGTAAACACAACATCAAACTTTATTAGCGATGTTTAGTATTACACACATCGTATGAAAGGAGAGTATAATATAAGTGGGTTTATATCTACAAAAATTAATTCAAAAGTTATAAGAAATTACAAATAAAATAAATTAAAAATTATTTAAATACAGGTAATTAATGTGTACGTGCATTCTTTTACTGCCCATATTATTTGAGATTTTTTCACTTTTCTCAAATTATTGAAATAAACAGATCGATCTAATTCATTCAGAAGGGGTGGATATTATTGTCTTAATGAAGCTTTGTGAGTCGGGTATCTCACCTGAATTTAATCTTTCCCATTTTGCTTTCAGTTATATTAAAAAAAAAAATATCTAATAAAAATTCATCAGCCCTTGGTAGATAGGTGGCAGAGACTAAACTTCAGCTTCCCTTTATATGAAGGAAAACATAAAGACGCACATCGCCAACTGGAGAAGGAGCTCTGCCAATAATCGCTTCAGTGGTTATAAAGTGCTAATTATATACATACATACATATATAGCATATTAAGTGATTTTCAGTAAACTCCCTTTTCAACTTGTGTAGTGTATTTAACATTATTCCCGCAAATGGTAGGATTTAGAAGGATTTTTGAAGTGGAGATATCAGAAAACCACATCTAGAATAAACTTATTAGAAGCCGTGTGCTCGGAGTTTGAACTCCCAACCTCCGACTCGTAGGGCACACGGCTACTTATTGCGCTATAGCAACCTAAATACTTTAATTAACACTCCTATAATTGTATTTTTGTGCTAGTGAATTTCGAAAATACTGAGGAAAGTGATTTAGCTCCAAATTTTTGCACTTTCCATTTTTTCATTTTTTCACTTTGTTTACTTTTTACTAACTATTTGGGTAACCGACAAGCGGGTGACCTGCTCAGAATTGATAATGAGGTAGCAGTTGCACAAATATGGCTTCTTTTATTTTTATTTTTATTTTTAGTTAATTAAGCCGAAATTAAGATCTTTCTCAAATTGATTTGAAAATATGTAGAAGCAAAGATGTATTGAAATAAAGTAATATTATTTTTTATTTAGTCAACTTTTTTTCCTAACGACTGAGTGCTCAACTGGTGATCACGTCAGCCTACGTTAGATCGACTCATTTCACAAAAATGAGTACTTTTTTCTTTGGTTATTTTGTATCCAAACTCAAAATTCTTTTTAAAAAACTTCGCCTTATGCCAAAGTAACGGATTTTATTAGTTCATTACAACCCCATCGTAAAACCGTCTGCGTGGAAACAAATAAATAATATTGTTATTTTGTTTTTAATAGTGAGTAAGTATGTATACGTATCTAACAGAAATCGTTTTGAGTTATGTATGAGCTTTTGACCAACTGGCAGTAGACAGCGTGCAATTTTTAATTGGAGCTGTTTTCGTTGCCGCGTGCGGCATGCAACTTGCGTTATTTCCAACTAAATTGAAAATGTAGATACTCTAAATAATTATTCGTTTGTTATTAACGGCTTGCGAAATGCTTGTAACGGTGAATTCTTCTTAACACACATTTCATATATTTCCTCGTACATTTGTGTGTGTTTCACATTAAGCTGAGCGTCTTTATTGGCGAAGAATTTTTTCTTATTATTCAATTATTTCCAAATTGCAATATTTTTTGAGAAATTACTTATGCACACATAAATATTGGATGAGTGCATAAGTTCGTGCCCGATTTCAAGTGCAAACTAAAATTGAAATTTTTTGAAGAAAGCGCTTTTATTAATCAATTATGTATTCGCCATCATGTTCGGCAATCCACTCCCAACGTTCAACCAATTTACGGATGCCTGATTCATAGAAATCGCGCGGTTTCTCGTTGAAAAAGGTGTCAAGATGGTTTTTGACTTCTTCCACATTTTTAAATTTTTTTCCATTCAAATTGTTCTGCAGCGATCGAAACAAATGATAATCAGAGGGTGCAATGTCGGGTGAATATGGGGGATGCGGCATGATTTCCCAATTCATCTCCTTCAGTTTGGCCAGGGTCGGTTTTACAACATGTGGCCTGGCGTTGTCATGATGGAAAAGAACTCCTTTGCGATTGGCCAAAATCGGACGTTTTTCATCAATTGCTTTCTTCAATTTGACCAATTGCTGACAATACTTGTTGGCAGTGATCGTTTCTCCAGCTGGCAAGAGCTCAAAATAGATCACGCCTCGGATATCCCACCAAATGCACAGCAGTACCTTCATCGGATGCAATCCACCTTTCGTCATCGGTTCCGCCCCTTCGTGTGCCTGTTTCCATGTTATTTTGCATTGAACATTGTTGTACAGGACCCATTTTTCATCACCAGTCACGATCCAGATCCAGAAAGGTTCGTTTTTGATCCGTCGAAGCAAAGAAATTGCTGTTGACATACCGTCCACTTTGTTCTTTTCACTCAACTGATGTGGCACCCATGTATCGAGCTTCAAAGTGTACCCAACCTTTTTTAACCGACGAAACGCAGTTGATTTGTTGACGTTCAATTCACTGGCAACCTCTTCCGTCGAAATATGTGAGTTATTCGCAACTAAAGTCCTTAGAACATCGTCATCAAGCTCAGAAGGCCGTCCACTGCGAGGTTGATAATCGAGGTTAAAATCTCCAGAACGAAATTTCGCGAACCATTTCTTTACTGTGCGGAGTGCTGGAGCACGGTCCAAATAAACTTCGCGAATATCTTTAGTTACAGCGCCCACTGTTTTTCCTTTGCGGAATTCGTATAACATAATATGACGCATATGATCTTTTTCGTTGTTCATCTTCCATGCGTCTTTTCACTAAGCAACTCAAATCAAAATGAAGTTATTTTATGCTTGATTTACAGTTCGGACTGTCACCTTTCCAACGATATATAATATGTATATATTTCTTTCACGAGCGCCACTCTCAAACGATTCGTACGGCATCCAGCGGAATCGGGCACGAACTTATGCACTCATCCAATATTTCTTTTGTTGCAAAAAGGGCGATAATCTAAAGTCTATAACGACTGAGAGACATATACATATCTACATATGTACATATATGCAAGTGATTGCTCTGTAGCACACTAATAAGAAACTAAAATTTATTAAAATGAATTATTTACAAAATCAATTTCAAATTTTTCGTTTATAACTCAAAAGGAATTTAAAATTCTAAATTTACATACATATACAGTCAATCCTGGATAAGTGAGAACACCCTATAAGTGAGAGTAATAACCAGCATCCGTCATTTTGGGCTCCAAAAACCTCTATTAGCGAGAAACAAAAACCTCTGTAAGAGAGTCGTTATTCCCTCATGGACCTCCGTAAGTGAGACTGCTACTTATCTATGGTATACCCCTATAAGCGGTAGTCGAGCTTCTGCTACTTAATGAGTCATTCTTAACTTTCGTTTTGTTTTCTTCTTAATATTGTTCGTGGAACTAGGTAACTTTGTTAATATATCGCATTCTTTTCGAATGTACTGTACCTGCTGGTCGGACTTACTCAGTTTATAGTTAATCAATTGCGAAGGAAAGTTCTGTTATGCATCATATCAAAACGGAAAATTAAAGTACTGTCATTAAGTGATAAACTTCAAAGTAATTTACCAGAACCCACCTAATATAAAATTGTAAAATCAAAAGACTCTGAAAAGTCTGGGTGCTCTGATGGACATGGACAAACTCTCGATAAGAATAAGAATATTCCCATATATGGACCTTTGTTGAAAGAAAAATCAAAAGAGTTTCCTACAATAAATAAAATAAAATTACATAGTGCATGAATTTTTGACTTGTCATTGCTGCGTACCTCTATCAGAGAGAAACGCTACCCATGTACCTGCATTAGCGAGAAACTAGGGTCAGTGAGAAATATCTATGAGCGAGAATGAGATTGCGCCCCCTTGAACTCTAGTTAACTTATCCAGGTTTGACTGTATTCCTTGTGCTGACATACCTCCCAGCCGTACCGTCCGACTGAGAGAGGAGAGGGGGCTTGCAGCGACGAAATGTTGCCATCTGCTGTTTGCATACTTTTAAAAAAATTTGTAATTTTCATGAATAAGTTTCATAATTTATTTGTTTGAATATAAACACCAATTAGATATACGGGAACTATTTAAGTTCACTTCAAATTTATTTATAACAGTCTCTACCGACAACCTTTTACAATAGAGAGCAATGAAATGAGTTAATTTTATGGGAAAAATCAAATCGCCGCTGGTTTCTACGATACATACGAGTACGTCAGTAACGGTATAGCCATGGCGCTCTAATAAGCTAGATTGTATCAGATGAACCGCTAAGTTTGTGGCTGGTTCGGCTATAATAGACCAATAATGGCGGACGGTATAGTAGTACAGTGGTTAGCGGGGCGAGAGAAAGTAACCCTTTCCGTGCGTGTTTCTGGAATGGAATAAAAATCTCGAAAGAAATTCATTAAGTCTCTCCATTAGGAAGAGAAGCTCGACATACGAGTATGTACGAGTTTGTAAAAAGGCTTCAGCAGTGGTAAAGCACCAATTATATGTACGAGGTGTGACAATTAAGTAATGTCACTGCGACCTTGAAATTCCCTTTCCCTTCTCCCGGCATCCTTCTCCTCTCCATTGATATAATTGCCATCGCTCTAACTTGTTTAGTTCGCCTGCTGAGTCGTATTGAGTAAACGTACATTCGTGGTGCTCGTCGCGATAAAATTTTCCGCCAAATTGAGCGAAACGGCTTCGGAAACGTGCGCTAAAATTGTAGAAGTGCTTGTCATGCCAGGTGTTTCGATGGCATAAAGAGTTTAAGTTTAAGTAAAGCTCGAATGAGCAAGTCGAAGGTAAAAGCGATGATTATTGCCTTTTTTGATAGCCGTGGAATCGTCCACGAGGAATTTCTTCTACCGGGCAAAATGTAAATTAAGTATACTATTGCCAAGTTCTCGAAAGATTGCGAAAACGAGTCAACAGGGTGAATTTTGAAATATATGGTTTTTATGGAATCAGTCTCATTTCTTAATTGTCACACCTCGTATATGGTATGTATGCAGATATATCACAGAAGAATAATTATTTATATTTTTTTTTTGGAATTGTAATTAATTACTTTTTCAATTTTTAATAAAAAAAAAAATATTATATAATAGGTGTGTATATTGATCTGCTCTAGGTTAAGTTAGGTTACTATATCGCACACTTTATTAAAGATTTTTTATATTTTTTACTTTTTATTATACAAGTAGTCTGCAGAAATAGAGTGACTTACAGCAAGACTTCTGTTCTAGCTTTTTTTTTTGGTAGATTAGCTTAGTGCACTCCATCACGTCTTAAAAAAATTGTCTCTACAGAAATTCGCTGAAAATGCAAACATACTTATATCATCTGCAAGTACTTTCTCCTTACTTCCTACTCCTGAGCCTAGTGAAAGAAAAGTGCAAGGGCTACTTTGAATAGTTTCACCGAACTTGAAATTGAAACTGAAGAAACGGCTTGACAGGTACATATGTAGGTATGTTCGTGGCTCGTCAAACAATAAACTATTTAGCTTCGATGAATCATCCATCGCCTCTTTGTTTCGTTCATTTTCAGAGTTGGCACTAGATATTGGTAGTTAGCCAGCAGCCGTCTTATGTACAATATACCAGTATATGTATGTATGGATGTGTATACATACATGTTGCCATCAACCATCAGACGTCTGCCATTTGTGTCATAACCATTTTGCCCAAACAAGTTTTTCTCCGTTCACCTCGTCTCCTGCTACTCACGCTACCAATTCGAAGCTTACTACCTCTACCTCTGTGAAACTTAAGCTTTAACAAACTAATTAAATATGCCGATTAAATACATATGTATGTATGTATGCACATATTAACATTTCTATGTAATAATACATACCTATATACATGCATACATATCTGTCTAAGCATGTGTGTTCGTACATACATATGTATGATGTTAAGCCATGGCAAAAACTTGTTTGGTTTATGCATACATTCGATAGACTCTTTGTATAATTATATTCAGCTGAGTAATATTTTTTGGCCATTTGCGATTTATCTGTATTTTATTGTTGGTATAAAAACATTAACTTAGCATAGTACATACGAGGGCAGTTCAAAAACTAGTGAAATGAAGATGTTGAAGTGATGGAGTGCGAGTATGAAGGCTGTCTTAGTATCTCACCAGTTGAGGGTTGTCGGTGGTATTGTCCTGTCATCTCTTCGGAAAACCAACGAAAAAATGGAACGGAAGCTTTCCAACGAAATGAGCAGTGGAAATACAAATCGTTTCCACTTTTCGAACTCTTTAGACAACGTTTGTATATGTATGTAGAAAGTGAGCATTAGACAGGAAATGTTATTGGCGATAATAAGCCGATTATCAGTGGTAAGACATCCCTAAATGTCAAGGCCTTAAATTTTGTATTTGTTGTTTTCAATTTATTTAGATGACAACGTTGAGAAATCATCACAGTTATTTGTTTTAAATTTATTAATTGTTAATTCACCGTTTTTCTTCCTTATCTCACTTCAAACAAACATGCATATACTATATTTACGAATAGATGCAGTTGTATTGAGGAAATTTGTTTTATTCGCTCGTTGTTGAGCAAACTGAAACTTTAATTGTGTCGGCGAGAAAATGCATAAGCATGGAGATTTCATAAATGAAACTCTTTTATGCATAATATTTAGGTATTGTATACATGTACATACATATTAGGGGTATTCTCTTACTGCTATCCCTAAATTGGATACGATTTGTATGGAACATCCCACAATAACGCGGCGTCAGCGTTGAGCAAGTGGAATTTTCAATATTGACATCGCGTTATGTGATATACATAGTTAGATGTGAAGGGTAAAAGTGTGAAAGGAAGGAGAAAAGACTGACGAAGGGGAATAGGCAAATGGAAGAAAAAATAATTCAACTAGTGAAGGCACTTTTTTGTCGACCGATTAATAAATGCAATTAATTCAGTAAATGTTCTTAAAATGCTACCAACTTGAAGAGGAAGGGAAAACGCCAAAACGTTAGCGCTCTTATTTAGGGATAGCGCGCTTTGCTACTCATTGGCGTTAGAAAATGCTACGCCGAACGCTCCAATTTAGGTATGTCAGTTAGTCTAGCAAATGCATGGTGGGGTGTTGTTGTTTGATTAGAATTTGCCCAATCATGCAACGAGGGTGCTCACGAATGAAATAATTTCATAAAAATCAATCATATGTTGGATTTGAGTTGATGAATAAATTTTAGGAACTTAGAGTACTTGTATACTAAATCACTTGTCGTTTTTCTTTAACGAATTTTTGCTAAAGAGAGCAGTCTAAAATGTAAAAACAAAAATTTTATACAATATCCAGAAATGTTGGATAATCTTAGTCCTCTATACCTTCTGCTCAAATATAAACGAGACTGGCTCAATAAAACAAAAACGGTTAATTATTCTTCAATATTTATTTTATCCCCTTCAAAGTAGTCACCATTAGAGGCGATACACATATGCCACCTTTTTTTCCAATCTTCATAACACTTCTGGTAGGCCGCTTTAGGTATGGCTTTCAGTTCCTTCTTCGAATTCTCTTTTATGACTTCAATCGACTGAAAATGCTTTCCACGAAGCGGCAATTTGAGTTTGAGGAAAAGAAAAAAGTCACACGGTGCCATGTCGGGTGAATATGGTGCTTGCGGAACAATATTTACGTTGTTTTTGGTCAAATAATCGCGTACAAGACGAGACGTATGAGCAACAATTTTGGAACAAGTCGAGCAGACACACGTCTCATGCCCAAAACATCGTGAATAATGCTATGAGCGGATCCATTTGATATATTGAGCTCACTAGCTATCTCTCTTTCAGTCACACGACGATTTTCCAACACAATTTTCTTTACTTTTTCGACGTTTTCTTCGTTTATTGACGTTGCTGGACGACGATCATGGGGCAAGTTCTCCAGCGATGTACGGCCGTCCTTGAACGACTTATACCAATCAAAAATACGTGCACGTGATAGGCAAGACTCCCCATATGCCTTCTGCAACATTTTCATTGCGTCCGTCGCACTTATTCCATTGGAATAACAAAATTTCAAACAAAGCAAAAAAAAAGTATGGCCATATGTCTTGTCCTTGTCGAGTTATGGATAAAGTCTCGTTTATATTTGAGGAGAAGGTATATAAAAGTGAAAGAATTGCACGTTGATGTAGCATTAGACATATATGAGTAGGTATGTATAATAAATCTTATGTTCTTGAAATCTATTTAAGAAATTCGATACCTTTTTGCTTAGATTAACAGGAATACTACTCTTCCCTCCGGGAAGTTGACCAAAGACTATGCGAAAAAAATTGTGTTGGTTTTGCTTTAAATTTTTATTACGGGAAATACATATAGCTTTTTTTTAATTAAAAGCCACCAGAGAACTGAACCAAGTCCGATTTGCTCAAAATGCTACTAACTTTCTTTACGTGAGAGGGATCACCGACTGATTGAGAGAAATTAATACAATATCACTTGGATATAAGCATAGATCGTGGGTAGACATGTTCGCTTCACATTTCTGTTACTTTGCGCCTTGTGTGTGAATATGCCTAGATCCGAATGGAAAGATTTTGTACAAACTTTGCAATTAACAACCAATATCAAAATCCAAATCAATTATAAGGATCATGGGTGGCTGAGTGAGTGATCTATCCTTACTGTAACAAACTAAGATTACAGAGGAACGTAATAGAAAAAACAATTCTGACGACCTTTCAAAGTTGAAAAAATTTTCATTCCTTGAATTTCTGATACTTCCTTTCAATTCAATTGACTACAATAACCTGTTCTTCTAGCGTTTGCCATCGCTATCAATAAAGCTCAGGGTCAAACTGTGGAATTATATGAACTACACTTAGGTACGAGCTGCTTCGACAATTCCATGTTCTCTTTATTTGCATGGCTGATGGTAAAACCGAGAATGTTGTATACCTACAGGTATATACGTGTATAATTGGCGCTTTGTAACCGCGGAAGCGATTTTCGGCCGAGGTCCTCCTCCAATTTGTGTTTTTTGCGACTTAATGTTCTCCCAACAAATGGAGGGACTTACAGTTTATACTAAACCTCCTCTGAACGGCTGATGGTTTTTTTTTTACGTGGAGCTTTTATTTCATGTCCGAAATACACTCGGAGAGGTTGACACTCCCTGCCGAGGGGCGACCGCAATTAGAAAGTTTATCTTAATTTTTTTTTATTTAAATTAATTTCCTATAATTTTCGTATGTTGATCGTACCAGAATTTGAACCCGAGCCTTACGAATGGCAGTACGCAACGCTACTTGACCCGTGGCCGCCCACAGGTACTGAGTAAATAAAATTACGATGAAAATATATCCAATACTTTATTTTTCATATATTCATTAAGTGTATGCCACAGCGGAGTGTTGCAGGGTACAGCTGGTATTTTAATACCATTTGTCGAAGCAATAATAATAATAACAATAAAGCAAACTACATAAAAAAATGACTTTAGAAATCGATATTTTACTTACGAAAATGTGATATCTTTAATTTCTCCACACTCACCTGCAAGTAGAAAAAAATATTATTGACAAAGTTCGTACCTCAATCGTGCATATTTTTATTCAAATATTAGTAAAGCTGGTCACGTACATACTATATCCAACTAAAAAAGCTATTTTATTAATTTATAAGCTTAAACGTACATAGTTATGTACATAAATAGTATACAAGCATGTGTGTAAAAAAAGTTTCTCAAATAGTTATGGATGTATAGACTATATATGTACATACGTAAATATATTTGCATGATATAAATATACCGAGCAAATTCAGCAAAATGTTCTTGAGAAGGCCGTTTCTTATCAAAAGCCAACATATACTCGTATGTATGTACTTATAATCAGTTGTTTTCCATAAAAGTTTTGTATATTTAGCAAAGATAAGAAAAATTATTATCTACATACCTATATAGGTATATGTACTTATTTAAAAGATGGAGTATGTATTGTATTATGCACCTATGCAGCCTACCGACCCCGAAGCCACTCAGCCGAGTTTGTTCAAATATTCAGGACAGTTTCATTGGAACTCGGAGATTGTTCCTGTCAAGTTTGCTTCTTTGTTTTTCAAAGTAGCTGTCACTTGTCAAAAGAATAAAACTTATTTAAATATGCACCTAACTAAAGTAATGTAGTATAGAAATCAAATTTAAGTTACTTGAAATATTCATCTCAAAGAACACTTGCATCAAAAAGCATTTGGGTCCGATTTATTAGAAAAATCGGAATCATGCTTTCACTTACTTGAAATTATTTTCTTGCCATAAGTGAACCAGATACCGATCTTGTTGGGAAAAATATTTTTATGGTTTGATTTCAAAGTAGTTTTCTTTGGGCGGAAATGGGCCAAGGAGCAGGTACGATTTGCTCGAAATTTAGTCTTACTAATTTCTTTTTTGGAATGGTATCACAGGACGATGAAAATAGCATATATACATAGATACACACATAATTGATTAAGAAGTTTAATATAAATTCAACATCCGGTTTGGGTAGTACTAGTCAGGTGATTGGCATATGTATAGCGTGTGAGCTCGTTTTATTAAAGCATTTCAAAATATTCAAGTTGTGACTAATACATTTTTTTAAAGCTTAGATCTTTTTTTTCTAATAAATCAGAGTCATCCTAACAGATTGCTCCAAAAAATTCGTATCGAACCGAAATTTGTAAAAAAATATTTTATTGAAATAAGTAATAAGCCAGCACATACATAAGCAAATTCAGCAAAATTGGAATAAATTAAAGAAAAAAATATGACAAAATTGCGCGCTGAGTTTATTTGCTGAAGGTGTGCCACTAAAAAACTCACATACATACTCGTATGTACATACATATGTATCTCCCTTGTGCGCACAGTAATCTGAGAAGTGACTTTTTCAACGAAAAACCACACAAATAAATGCAAATTACTTATATGAGAATTATTTCCCCTTTTCTTACGCTTCATATCTTTTCATTATCTTATCTTGAAATTCTTCTCTCAACGACTCCACTGACAATATACTGAGCTTTTGGCTTATACGTACATATGTACATGCATGCGTAAAAAAAAAACGAAAAACAATAAAGAATTGTTGTATTTGGCTATGTCAAATGCTGTATACCTTTCACGTATGGAAGCACGCACGAGGTGCAATGATTTTCTTCTTATATTCGCTATACGTTTTCATAAACCGGTACCAAGCTGTGTTATAATCGTCCGATTTTGATTATTTTTAGACTCATATTCCTATAATATTCCAGGAAAAATGATTAATTCTCTAGAATGATAGAATACACAGATTGCGCCAATCAAGGCTCATTGCGAACAGATATAAATTTTGACAATCTGCTTCCATATTCATGAAAGGTATAAATCCAGCTTTGGAATTTGTTGTTCTGGACACCGGCGTGGTGAGCTCATGGCAATGTCGACTTAAGATATGGTCTTAAGCATTCACCGATTCAAGAGAAATCATTCATTTTTAAAATATGTCGCTTTTTAAAACCAAAATATGTTGTTTTAGTTGTTTTTTTTTTTTTTTTTTTTTTTTTTTTTTTTTTTGTTAAATACATTTCGCATTTGGATACATTGGCATACACACATACCAGTACGTATGTATGCGAATATTTGTATTTATGTGTTATAAGTAAACACCCGATTTTAAGTGTTGGTATGTGAGGCAAAAAATTTGTCATCAACACCCAGATTCAAAACGGTGTAACATACATATGTACATATGTATGTATGTATTGGCAGCTACATAGCAATATCTGTGCAGTTTTTGTACGGGATTCCACTGAGTGGACAATGTACATACATACATATGTTGGGTTTGTCCACCTAACGGTTTTATAAAATAATAAATGCCGAATTCCACTCAAGAACTTTTTCTTTAAATTAAAAGATCTGCAGTGTTACGTCTCCTCGGGGCTAATTGATTTTTACTTTATGCGAAGTTTTTATTTCATGTCAGCAATACATTCATACATATGCACATACACATATGTATAAGAGCATTTCTTGCGAAGGGGCGAACGTATTTTAATGTTTGTTGGTCCAAAGTTCAAACCCACAGTCGTACGTCTAGCAGCACCCACAGTTATCCACTCAAAATAAATAAAAAAATATCGAAATAAATATGTAAACAAAAGCAAATGTAGAAGAAGAATTAATTTATCCAAAGCTGTTTTATCACTCATTAGGCATGACAAATCATGAGAAGAATTCCGCTCAAACGATTGGGGCGCGTTAAAAACGCTGCACTCCCAGAGCATTTATCAGTCTCAAGTGATGAATATTTCATATATTCAATATTTCGGAAATTTAAATAAATATTTATATACATATGTATGTTAATTAATTGGAACAAGCACCAAATTGACAGTGCCAACCACTTTGCTGGAATGCAATTAACAACTCTTTGAAACAATTACGCTTATTGGGAAGACGAATCGTACAGTAAAAGCTAAATATTTGCACGGGCTTAGTTCATTTTTATATAATTATATATGTATGTACGAGTATATGTACATATGTACATATATCTATCGCATCACACATTCATGTTAGTATGTACAATCAATATTTACGTTAACATTTTTATTGAACTGCAAATCGTGCTGTGAAAACAACAAAAGTAAACATTAAATAACGTAGAACATAAATACTTGTCAAGGTCCTTTATAATATTTTTATTTTATTTGTATGTAGGTGTTGTTGTTTTGTCGCATTTAGAGTTGGCGTTTTTTTTTCTGCCACACGTGTGTGAACATATATATGCATGTACGTATGTATGTATGTATGTACATCAACTTGCTAATTTATACGGGCTACGCTGGGCAGGGTTATACTAATTTCGTATGTACATATATATGTATAAATGGCACTTTGAAACCGCTTAAGCAATTTTCGGCCGAGCTTCTCCTGCTATTTATGGTTTTGCGCTGTTTTCCAACGAATAGGTCCCTCCCTTGTTACAGTTTATACTGAGCCGCCTCCGCACGACTTATGGTCCAGATCAGATATATTGTTACCCGATCTGTTAGCATCTTCCCATCCATGCTCCCTGAGTAAGCGTTTGACGTCAGATGTCTCCTATGACCTTGGTTACGACGAGCCTAGTGCTCAACCTGAATACATTTTAACACTCTCCTCCACCCGCTTGGACAGTGTAAATTAGTTCGTTTACCTGTGTCATCGAACTCTTTGAAGAAAACCTAATAATCGAGGCTCGAAACATCCGAGAATGTGTTCTGTCTATAGTGTAAGCATCCGAAAAGGGTTCTCCAGGAAGTGAAAATCTTATCTACGGATGGATTTGTTTCAAATTGGGATTGAAAAAATTGATATATGTACAGGGTCCGCCATCTAACATTTTTCTTTGAACTAGTGGTTATTTTGAGTGTGGTAACACTGATGTTACATCTGATTTGACAGAAAGTTAGTTTTATCCTTCCGCTGGACAAAAATGGTTGTGTATACGATTGAGGAATGGGCAGATGAGCGCTTGGCCGAAGACCCGGAATTTTACCAAAAAATCATCTTTTCCGACGAAGCTCATTTCCATCTTGGCGGCTACGTCAATAAACAAAATTGTCGTATTTGGGGGACGGAAAACCCGCACCTCAGAGATCCTGGTGCGGATTTTGGGCCGGCGGCATCATTGGCCCATTTTTCTTCGAAAATGCGGCAGGAGCCGCCGTTACGGTCAATGGCGAACGCTACCGCGCCATGTTAACGGATTGGTTCTTCCCGGAAATCGAAGAGGAGGACTTGGACAACATTTGGTTCCAGCAAGACGGCGCTCCGTGCCACACAGCCAACGTTACGATCGATCTTGTGCGCACTGTTTTAAAAAAAAAAAGTTACGTGGCGGACCCTATACATATTTTACATATACACGTAAGTATTCAAACATTTTTCTTCATCGTTACTGGCGTAGAATCCGCTTACATGATTATGACTGAGTTAACAACTTCCAAAGTTGGAATAGTGTTGTCCATCCGGACCGCTTAACCTAGTCAGTGTAGCCGCTGTCTCTTAATTCGCTGAACTATGTCAACATCGCCGCTGCTAACGCATAGAGGACCATACATTTTAAGCTAAACCTTTGTCTCAAAAACTCAGTTCTTGACCGACGTCTTTGAATAGCTCAGCCGGCAATCCGTCAGCCCCCGCTGTTTTTTTTTTGTTTTTCTCACAGTCGCGCGATGAAACATCTGTTCCATCATCAACGATTGGAGAATCAGGTTCGTCATCTCCTGATGTACCAATTTCACTGCCATTCAGCAGGCCGGAGAAGCGTTCCCTCCATAAATTCAGTATACATTATAATAATTGATTTCTTATAATAAAATAAAAAAATTGAATATGGACGAAGTCGCAGTCATAAATTTTTTTGGGAAAAAACCACGTTTGAAAAAGTCTGGGATCGTCCGAAGTAAGCCTTCCTTAGATTTTTTAATTGTGTTTATTACGTTCTCATATTGTTAAATGCTTTAAATATTTGCAAGCGAGTGGGTGCACCGGAGTACATACGTACTCGTATGTGTTGGTGTTTAGCTAGGTATATAACGAAACATTGTGACAACATATGTATGGTATGTAAGTATGTACTCGAACATGTATTCTACTATAAAATGATTTTATTAAATGTACTATTTTGCTTCAGACTTAATTATCTAACCGTTTAAGGGATAAATCCACTCTAGAGGTTGAAAGAAAGACTAATTTTTGAAATTTGTTGTAGGAATATGATTAGAATTTCTATTTAACGATTTCGTTGTGGTGATATAAAGTCCATTATTTAATTCATGCTTTTTGAAAGGCGTCCACGGGAGGATCGATTTCTTTTAAAGGACGAGACCTTGAACTGAAAAGCAAAAAGTTGTATGATCTACAAACTATGGTCTTTGGAAGTTCGTACGGAATTATTTTTTAACTAATTTTTGTGAAAGGGGCACACTCTTTTTTAAAAAGATTGATTTTTGACCAAAAAATACGCATTAAATTATTAAAAAAAGTTTACATTTAATCGAAAAAGGGGTACTTACTTCCAAAAAAAAAAAAAAATGAATTTGTAAAGCTACCATCAAAATTTCAGATAAATCGATGTCTGAATAATCTGTCCGCCCAGTTTGAAAACTGTGATTTTGAGAAAAACACGTTTAAAGTTTTCGTTGCACTCAGCGTAAGCTGTAAAAACTGTTTTCTAAGAGCATGAAATTATACATTCTTATCTACACATAAGCATCGAAATCGGAAAACTTTATCATATAGCCTCCCTCCGCGAATCAATTTTTCAGATATAAGAATTAATATTTAATCATATAATGAAGTACCATAAATTTAATATACTCGTAATCATGTAAGGAATGGCCGAAGACAGCGCTTCTTTCTTGTTAATATTACATTAAACACAGGAGTATTGGCTAAAGTACAATTTTTACCTTTCTAGGGTAACTCAGTTTGTTAGTTAAATTCCTTGTTTCTTAATTTTGCTTAAAGCAGGGACTGGTTTCTTATGTGCTATCGCACGTTTGAAAAAGATCTTTTGGATACACACCAAAAATGCTAAAAAAAAAACTGCTAAGCTTTGCTTTCGTTTTTCTTGCAAAGCTCTTGTCATATTTGAGCTAGGATATTATACACAAACATTTAAAACGTCGCAAATAATTATTTCATTTGCTATTAGTTGAAATATGCCGGTTTTTTCGAAAAAGAAAACACTTAATTTTCAGAGGAATCTCAAAATTTTTTTATTCAAAGTATTGACCATTAGTTTCTTCACATTTCGCCCATCTCTCAGGCAAATTATGGATACCATTCCAAAAAAACTTTTTCTCTTTCGAGGCAAACCATTCGACGAACCATTTTTCGACTTCTTCAAAATTAGCTGCTCTACAAGGGAGTGTCCCATCCATGCGAAAAGGTGATAGTCGGATGGGGCGAGGTCTGGAGAGTACGGCGGGTGCGATAATATTTCCCAATTATGTGTTTTTAATGTGTCTTTCACCAGTTTAGCGGTATGAGACGGCGCGTTGTCATGTTGCAAGATAACTTTGCCATGTCTTCGGGCCCATTCCGACCGTTTTTCGATCAACGCATGACTCAAATTGATCATTTGTTGTCGGTAGCGATACGTGCTCACCGTTTTACCAGGTTTTAACAACTCGTAGTACACCACACCACACTGATCCCACCAAACACAGAGCATTGTCTTACGGCCAAAGCGATTTGGCCTTGCAGTCGATGGGCCAACTTCACCAGGGGAAAGCCATGATTTTTTTCGCTTCGGGTTCTCAAAATAAATCCATTTTTCCTTTCGAATCGTTGAAGCAGCATTTCATAAACGGTTTTTCGATTTTCCATTTGTCTATCGTTCAGCTGGTGTGGCAAATTGCTCCTCGAGTTACATGTAGTGTTTCTGCCAATTTTTGTTGCTATTGGATTGGATCAACATGCAATTCCACGGCTTCGAACTTTTTCGCTGTACCAGGATGTTCATTGTCTGTCAAATCGAAATCTCCACTTTTAAATTGACGAAACCATGTCTCACATGTTCTAATCACTGGAGCATGTTCACCATAAGTTTCTACTAGCTTCAGGTGCTTTGTTCTTTTGAAAGCAACGAATGCCGCAAAAGCGATTTATGGGAACGAAACTCGACATATTCACTGAGGTAAACAAATATGACGCTATTATTTTGGCGGAATGTGGCTTGCGTATTTTTGTAGGTTAATGTCAATAGAAATAAATTACATACATGCCAAATTATAGAAATTTATATATATTTCTAGCGACATCTAATAGTAAAACCGGGACACTTCAACAAACACACCTGGTAGATCAATCAGCCTGTTGCCTTGCCTTTCAAAACTTTTCGAAAAGGTTTGCTATCAAAAATGTCTATTTTCTTCATGAAAATTATAAATATAACTTCTACAATTCGATTTTATTCAATATGGCTCAAGCATTTAACAAAATGTGGTTTGATTGGCTTTTCTTAACGCATTCCACAATATCCCGGAAGCCTGCTTATCCAACAAAATAGTTAAGTATATACCAAGGTGGTATTCAATCTCGACAGGTGTTCTCCCATGTTAGTGTTCTTACAAAATTAGAAAATTAACTTGAAGACGACCCATATCCGACAAAAAGCTGCCGCTGTTGCTTAAGTTTGTCAGTTTGCATTTGGTTTTAAGCACGAAATCTAGGCTCAGTCGGTACAACAAAATCTTCCTCCAAACTTAAGAGGAGAATATTTAAATTTATTCATAATTACATGAGATTGTTTATAGTTCTCTCACAATGGATAGCGAATTATAGCGACTACAAAGCGTTATATTTCACCGTAGGAGTAATTCCAACTACATATACTCGTATAGCGTCAGCTGACAAAGGGGCATATCGGCCTCCTCTGATCTCCTTTACTAACATTATTAATATTAGTTATCGTAATTTTTACGGTCCAACATCCTGTTGATGTAATGGAATTAGAATCTGCATATACACGTTCATGTATGTATCAGCGTAAGCATTTACCAACAAATAAACAAAGACAAAGCCATGGCCAGCTAAAAGTTGACGTGAAAACGAGCTAGTTAAATGTCGCAATCAACTCTTAACCTAATCAATGATAAACAAGCTTTTTAATCTTATGCATATGTAGTTTCATTGGCTTGTTGTCGCTACCAGCTCTCGCTGGCGTTTGCATGTCACGTCACAGGCATCAGACAACCATGTCTTCGTGTAGCAATTCCTCTTGATCTCCTCTGGAGTTCTTGTCAACTGGCGACAATCGTTTCTATTGTTGTGCATACATAAAATAAAATAATGATTGGCGCTTTATAGCAAGTTAATGATCTTTGGCCGAGCTTCTCCTCCTATCTGTGGTGTGTATCGTGATTTTCTTCTCATAAATGAAGGGAAATGCAGTTCAACAGTTTTTCGTGAAAAAATTTACTCGAAAGTGGTAAGATTACCTGCCGAGGGAGCCTCATTTAGAGAAACTTTAAATACAATGTTGGTCTGCCAGGGTTCAAATCTTCGAACTTTCGATACGCAGAACTCACTGCTGCCCACTTGGTTGCTGTGTTATTGTTCAGACGGTATCCGGTAGACGCATTTGCGACCAAACGACAACATTCCATACAACTACCGATCGAATGTGTATAATTATTTTGCTACTTTCCGATCCTCTGGGTAATGAGTACGAGTATGTGCAAAAGTATATCAACCTTCACCGTTCTGCCACAGGCGCATGTGAACATACATACGTATATATGTATATGTATATACCTACACCTGGGCATGCGCTAAATGCTTTCAAACGTTAGGCGGTGGCAAGTTAAATACAGTACTAGACATAGCGGAAACAACAACAACAACAACTGGAAGATCAACAACCTCCTCCAATGGCATTGAGATGCAGATGCCTACTTAACGCGTAGCTAATCGCATTTGCGTTGTGTTTGATTGCAATTCGTAATGGGAAGAATCATTCTCGTCGTCGAACAATGTTTCAAACTTGTGGTCCTCTGATATTACGCAGGAGTACGAGTACATCGAATCGTGCAGCCCACAACAGCAGAACACTATCACTTAAGTATGGTTTTGATTGGGACGACAAATGGGAGGAGGGCAAATGAAGTGCGTGAATGTTAGCAAGTTACATGCTGTTGATTAGCGAATATTGCTGCCGACAAACTAGTTGCCATCTCTATTTGTTGGTTAAGAACGGAAGCGCGCGTCCGTCCGCACCAGCCTGTCGATCCGCTGTGTGCAATTAACTCCTTATGAATGCACAATACGTATGTAGATAGGTTATGCATATGTACATACATACGAGGTTTGCTCAAAAGAAAAGGAGAATTTTGAAATCTAAATTTTCGCGGGATTTGTTCATTTGATCAATAGTTATGAATGATGTCAACGACGATACATATTTGCTCGAAAGAGCCGTAACTGAAGACGAAACGTGAGTAGCTGTGTATATGATTATAACGTCGAAACCAAGCCCCAATCATTGCAATGGAAACGGCCAGATGAGGCAAGACAAAGTCAAATTTGTAAGAGCACACAAAAACGTGGCTAACCTGACTAATCTTTTCAGTTGTCAACAACAAACGACTAACCCTTTTTGGCTGATAATGCCAACATATGATAAACATACGAGGTGTGATCGGAAAATAACCGTTGTTTTAAATTTTTTCGAAAATTATTTATTTATTCATCAATAACTATCTTGTCCCCTTCAAAGTAGTCCACCTCAGATATAATACACTTATGCCAGCGTTTTTTCCAATAGCTCCTGTTTCGATTTTTCTTTTATCTCCTCAATCGTAGCAAAACGCTTTCCTTTCATCGGTGTCTTCAGTTTCGGGTAGGGGAAAAAGTCAGCAGGGCCAAGTGCGGTGAATACGGTGGTTGAGGCATGATCACGTTTTTGTTTTTGGCCAAAAACTCATGCACAAGTATCGATGTGTGAGCTGGTGCATTATCATGGTGCAAAATCTATGATTATTTTTTTCACAATTCGATAAAAATTGCTTGACATTAGCCGTACGATATTCCAACATCATCAGCAACCTCTCTGATAGTGATTCGACAATCATCCAAAATCATTTTCTTCACCGCTTCAATGTTTTCATCGGTTGTTGACGTGCTCGGGCGACCAGGACGAGCATTGTCATTGACATCTTCTCGGCCTTCCTTAAACCGGTTATACCACAGTGTACCTTGTGTACCCTGCTCATAGTAGACTCGCCAAACGCCACAGTCAACATTTCAAATATCCTCACGCCCGTTTAATTTCATTTTTTACACAAAACTTAATTCAGTTTCGGTGATCCATTTTATTTATCGAATAGTAAAGAATCGAAGAGCACAACAAAAAACACGACTAAACATTTTATCTGTCAAACAAAACTGACAATCCAAAATGGCTGATATTGCCAACATATTTAACAGACATGTGTACCAACATAAAAGAAAAAAGGCGAAAATCGAACATACGTAACTCACGAAATTTGAAATAACGGATATATTCTGACCACACCTCGTATATATACCAACATGAAAAAAATGCACAATTTACGTTTCCTTTTGAACAGACCTCGTTTACGATAAAATTACATCTATTAATAACAAAATAAAATAAAAAAGCTTTTAAATTGGTTCGATATAGCTGAAGATTAATTATTACAAATACAATTATTCATAACTTGACTTTCTTATGATTTAAGTATATTAAATATTTATAATAATAAACGAGTATAAATATTAATACTAAAACACAATTGTGCTTTTCACCCGTAGTAGCAGGGACCTATTGTTTTATGCCTCATTTCAGAAATTCACCTGATGCCTTGAGATTAATTAAATTACATATTTTTCCCTTTCAGAAAATTTTAAATAAACAATATCTCCTTACCCAAATGCTCCATATGAACTTGTATGCCTCTAGCTAAACGACAACCTTTTCTGCATTATAGCGGCTTCCTAATTTCAACATAAAAGCGGATTTCTACATAGACATCTTGATATCGTCCATCTTCAGTGCGTCTCCAACAACTTTCGTCTATGTTCCATCTGCATATTTCAATTTTTATGCAAGCTACTAGTTCCACATGTAAGAAAATGACGAACGGACTGACAGATATGACTTCAATTTACAATTTATTTATAAAAAAGCCGCGTAAGAACGGCTGATTGATTTTTATGTGCAATTAGAACAATTAATTCAACTTTTTTTTTTAATTAATTTTATATAATATAACGAACATACCATAAACCTTTCGATTTCAATCCAATTGAGAACTTTTTGGAGATTGTAATTTCGAAAATTCAGTAGAAAAATTGTAGAAAAGGTGGTTAAAGACAACTGACTCAATATATTGCGGGAAGTTATTAGTAATTAGATTTCTTTTATGATATAGAGAAGTGCTGAAGTCGATAAAAAAATAATATGTTCAGTAAAAAATTTTGAACAATCAACATAAATATTTCCGCTATTAAAGGGGCGGGCTTTAGTTTTTACCACCCAATTTTTAATAGCCAAATAATATCTCAAAAGTTTATCCAAGTAGTATAAAAAATGGGTTTGGAATTTTTATCCCAGTACGCATATATATTTTTAATAATATGTATAGGTATATGTGATCAATTGCATTTATCTGATTATTTTTATGGTCATTATAAATCAACGGACTAGATGTAAAAATTTATTTAAAATTATTAAAACTACTGTCGAGAAAATAGAGAGATAACATTTACATGGAGAAATATGTACATATGCACGTATGTAAATTGGCATGGTGAAATATTCAGATAACAATTTATGCTTTGGAGGAGTATTTACATTAAAATTCCTATAGATGTATTGTGATTAATTCACCGGTAAAAAATGTTGATTTATTGAATTGTATTTTAAATTATGTTTTTTTTTTATGTAATCAAATTATTAAAAATATCATTCTATGACTTCTTAGTGACAATGATAATTAATGCATACATATGTACATGTGTACATATATTGTGATTGTTATATGCATCGCGTACGCGGAAAACAAATTTGGCGCCTAGAAATAGCTACGCTGTTAAATTTTATCATCATTAATTACAATACATTTGGCCATTTGGTAAAAACGCGTTTTGACTAGGAACGAATTAAAATGATGTTAAATAAAACTGAAGCGCGGGTGTAGACGCGACGGTTATTACCGACCGAATGTGTCAGCTGAACGGCAACAACTGTTTAAATTTATTTTTTTTTTTAGATTATTTGTTAGCTAATTACGAAGTGCATACACGTTCGCGCAATCTGATTCCCAACAAAAGTTAACTTTTGAAATTATGTCAATCTCCACGCTCAATTGCTTTAGAAAGTGTGTCGGAAATTAAAGTTTGATCGCATTCTACTTGCCCAATTCGCCTGCTGATACATATTTCTGAGCATTAATTTTTTATCTTATTTTTACGTATTTATATATGTATATATATGTACATATGATTCAAATTCGATTTAGAGGAATTCGAATGTTTGCAGCATCTTAAAAGCGGTTTCAAGAAGGATAACATTTGTTGTTACACAAACAACGTAGATATCCCAATCTGTTAGTACTTTGAACGTTCTTGCAGAGAAACGAAAAAATGGCACATTTTCGCATGGTTTATAGAATACAAGATTACCACAAGAGGGAAATCATATGTTTAATGACGAAGTTTCTTCAATTTTCTGGGTTGCCGAATACTTTAAAATAAATTTGCACAATTTTATCTATGAAACAGCATCACATTTTGATTATAAAACTCTAAAGCCTTGCATTGTAAATAAATAACAAATTCCAATCAAAACGTTTTTAATAGTTTTATGTCGAATAAAACCCTTTTAAAGTCCTTATTCAATCGAGAACTTAGATTGCCAAAGATTCAAGTTGATAAAAAAAAATGTAAAAATTAAATTATTAATTAAATACTTGTATAAATGTAATCGTGGCTAAATGCATAAATTTAATTGAAATACACTACTTTTGTAAGATATTTTATTTTATAATCAAGTTGTAAGCAATAACAATTTGCCTTTGTTTACATACCGCACACTAAATCTAAAAATGTCACAACTCAAAATTTTTGAAAATCATATTTATCCATAAACAAGTTCGCAGAACAATTCGCTAACGACTGTAAAAAATTATTATTTTTCTTCTCAAAACGGTTGTAATTTATATATGAATGCACGAGTATATGTACATATATACAATTTTTTTTTTCAAAATTCAACCTTGAACTAAGGGAACTCAAAAACCGTGTGTCACCACTGTTCATCAGATTTTGTATCTCCTTAAATTTTTTGAGTTGTTACATTTTATGATTTAGTATATATGTAGAACGTACATACATATATAGCATTATCAAAAGGTTATGTGTTGTGTTATGATTGTATGTGTGCTCGTCATTATACACATTTTCAAGGTGCACTCTCTTGCCAATTGACAAAACTCATTTATTTAATTTTTAATAAAAGTTCATAATCACATTGAAATTAGTGCGAGTCAATATTTACTCTTCCACGAGTGATTTTAGATAAGCAGTTCTTATAAACAATATTTGAACCATATACACTCATATTAGAATAAATTAAAATTACACAAAAGTTAGTGAAGCGTGGAAATCAGGAGTAATTGTTTTTCTTTAAAAAAATTGCATCTAAATTTACATGAGGCATGACCTTACTTCAAGGTTAAAGTAATTAATTAAAATATCTTAATATTTTAAGAAAAAATGTATATATTCATTTGACGACATATTCACGTTGACTGCCACAATAGCCGAGTGATTAGCAGTGCCTACTATCATTTGAAAGTATAGGATTCGAAACTTGGTCCGACCAACGTCCAAAATTAGAAACAATTATTAGTTTTTAATTGCTGTTGCTCCACAGCAGGGAATGCCAAACTCTCCGTGTATATTTCTGATATATATAGATATAGAAGTTACCATTAAAAATCCATTGGACGTTAGGAGGCGGTTAAAAAAAAGGGTATGAAAAATATTTCAACACACATATTGCGGTACATAGGTGTCTTTTCGCTTAGATTAACAGGAAGACTCTTCTTTTCTCCGCGAAGTGGACCAAAGACTGAGCAATTCAAAAAAAAATTTATTTATAGTTCGACTTACTTGAAACTGGCTTTTTGCTTAGGTTAACATGAGGACTACACTTCTCTCCAGGAAGAGGACCAGTGACGGACTTATTAAAAAAAATGTATGGTTCAATTTACTTAAAATTCAGTACAATTCCGGGTAAGAAACTTAATTCATAAGTTTATCTGGAAAAAAAAACTTTTTCCTACCTACTACGAATAAAAGGCAATGAAATCGAAACAAAAACAATTTCAAGAAAATCGAACCATAATATGATTTTTTCGAATAGATAGATATTCCCTATCATTTATGGTATTTAATTATTCGATTTCAATAAATTAAATCGATTGACAAGTTTACTAAAAACTATATGATACTGACGACTGAGGTTTTCATACTCAAGATGCCTGCAGATTTCTGTTTGGTTCTTCGTTCAAGAACACAATGAATAGTTTTCTCACAAATAATTTAAATTTCTTATCTCTTATGTGATCTTTTTTTAAACTTACCAACGACTATTTTTATACTTTTACAAGCAATTCAGGATGTCAAGAATACCGCAGACATTGCTTGCATTCGCACGTATTTATGTACATATGTATGTACTCGTATGCATGTATGTATGTATGTACACATTGCATAGGTTTCGCTGATTTGCAATTTTTGTCTTGCATGAGTTCGTCTTTCTAGGAAAATACAGATAAAGGTATTCGCAACTGATTTATCATTTTACACTTGTCGCTATTCTATTCCAGTTGAATTCTCTTTATTTGCTGTCTTTATATTCTTTAAATAAATGAGAATTTGATTTGTATTGCATTTGTATTTAGATTAGTATGCAGAAGTCACACGAAGTAATCAACGGCGAGGAATGAAATTGGCTCAATTTTGAAGCTAAGAAAGCAAAAACTGGCAAATGGATTGAAACAGGAAAAACCACAAACAAACCACTAAACAACTTCATACTGTGTAGCTGAATACATACATACTTTTGTGCATACATACATATATGGTATATGTACAAATATTTGCATATGATTATGAATGCGTAGTCAAGCATGTTTGTTTACGTTTCAAAGATCAAGAACTAACGTCAACAGCGACTTTTATGTCTACTGCACCAGTCTGCTAATCGATCATTTTGTCAATCACACCAAAGATGCGCAACAAACGCAACGATACAATTTCGTTTCGCTTAAAAAGAAAAATTAATTCAACGAAATGAAATCGTTAAGGTTAATTTTGAAGTGACAACACCGCAACGAAACGAGCGTCCGAACGCTCGCTTGCAAAATTGTGCTCGTAATAATAGCTCTGTTCGGTTAGAAATGTCAGTAAAATTTAGCTATTTCGCTGCAAATTTTATTGGTTTTTTCTCTCACCGAACGCAGTTCAAAAGAATTCGGTAAAAATTGTTACTGCCCATCAGATCATCGAACAGAACTAAGATCACATAAATTAATAACGAAAGTATTCTTTTAAGACCAGTAACCATTGGGTTATTATTAGCAAATAGACTCATTGTCATTGCCTAAACAAAAATCATATTTTTTTTCTTTCTTTTCTTTAATTTTTGCATTTGCTTCGATAGCACAAATATCTTTGGGGTTTGTTGCTTTCGAGGCGATCGTTCTTCTTTTATGTTCTCTGCCTTCTCACACAACACCGTCATACCCTGATTGACGAAGAAACGCTCCTAAATGTATGATGTTCTTACTCCATCTTTAAAAAACTAATTTCCCTTATAAAACCGATGTCGCTTTGCCTAATTATATATTTTCTAAGGGATTATGCATGTAAAATTCGTAAAGGAAAATTTTAAGATGTTGAGATGACGTCCACAATTTATCGATAAAATTAATTTAATTTGTGATTTTTGCCACATATTTCCTGTTATTATATTGCGGTCCCCTCAGGACATGTTTACCCCTCAGAGTGTATTTTTAACATAAAAAACGTCCTCATATATGTAAATACATCAGCCGTTCTGAGGCTGAAGGTCCCACCGCACAACAAAGAGGAAGAGCTTGACAGAAAATCTGCACTTATGCGGTATGTTTTTGGAGTTTCAGCGAAATCGTAGATCATCACGCAAAAAATACGTTATTATAGAATGGCCGTATTTGTGCAACAAACATAACAGTTAAGATATTCCGATGGAGCCTTTAAAGTTTGAACCATTTATCATTAATTGACGCCAACGGTTCTTGTGAAAGAAATTAAAATATGTTTTTTTCTGGGCACTTTAAAGTAGGTTCATATGTACTTATAAACATGCGTAAGAACCCTTGCAGGAAAAAATTCTAGTAGTTAATTCGACTGCTACTAGTTTGCATTTGTACACTAACTACATAGTTCATTATCCCATAAACAATTGATATTTTTAGGATTGCGATGTGCTACGAAGTATCAATTGTCCGACAGTGGATCAGTTCCATACTAGTTTATTTATATATAGCAAACAGCAAAAAGTTGATGCTAAAAGCTGATGGAGTCGTAGTAGAAATTGTTATTCTTCTCATTACAGATGATTTGCGAAAAATTAGTGAACTGGTATAATTCAATTTTAAAAGTGCTGATACATATTTAACTAAAATATTTTTATTCCAGCTCAGCATTTACATATTTATGTATTGGAAAATAGCCAAGGAGTCAATAACAATACATTATTTTTGATATTCTTTACTTTTTCAAATACATATACATACATAGAAAGTTTAGTAGCGTCAAGTTTCAACACGCTGAACATACAAATGGATTTATTTTTCAAAATTGATATGCGAAACACATGTTGACCATTGTCGTCACCAATATTTAAAGTGAAGTGTCAACAGAGCTTCAACCAACTCCCCGAATCAATGAGCAAAGCCCAACTGGAGACATATATACGTATATATATACATGTATGTATGTATGTATATTGAGTGTCAATCAGTAAGAAAATAAACATTAAACACTAAATGTACATACTCATATTTTGTTATAGGCGGGAATTGAAATAAGCAAATAAATAAAATGATCAAATTTATGCATTCAACAAATGTCAATTGGTACTTAGGTTTATTTATGGATGAGTGATAGTACATACATATGAACATATCTACATACATATGTATTTGCTTTTTCAATCCGAAATACGGTTTGCGAAGCAGCAATTCAATAATAATCGTATAACAAAAATACTACAACTGAAAGTTTATTATTGCAAGTCTCTCATTTCTTTGGTTTGAAGATAATGCTTTGAACAGAAATAAAATGTATACATTAATTCATACTCATGGCTGAGTTTGTGTGCATATTAAATTCACAATTTATTGTTATATTCGATATTTATACAATAGGGACTCATGTATATACATTAATATCCATTTAATATATAATAACGCGAAATTCCTCATGTCAGAACTCATTTGTGAGTGGTTGCGATTGCTTAGATTAAGCTAGACGCTTTTTAATTTCCAAAGATCAAAGATGCCTAGTAATAAGAAACGTTTTAACTGCGGCTATGCCGAGGGGTTTGCACCAAAGATGCTCAACAAACGAAACGGTATTGACAAACAGAAATCCTTTCGTTTCGGCACCATGTTATCGATACGAAATGAAATTGTTAATGTTAACTCAGCGTTAGCGCTAATTTTAAAATATGCTGTTTGCTATGATATATTAGCACATTTCAATTTTAACGTTTAACATTATTTATTTGTTAACGATTTAACATTAACAACAATTTTTCGTTTTGGGTAAAAACGAAAAGAAATTTAAAGCAGCTATCAAGCTTTAACGTTGAAACTTATCGTTAGGACGCAGCCTTTATTATCAATATTTTATCTGTAATGCTTGAGCAGAATACTAAATTTTATGTTCTTAGATGCTCACTTGTGAGAATTGTGATATGAAATTACATCACTGAAGAATGCTGCAAATTCAGTGCAAATATCTTTAAAAGTAAAGGACCAGTTTGAGTTGAATCAAACCAACCATCAGACGAACCCACTCGCCATTCTGATCATATCGATATAAAATTTAATGGTCCTTCTGGTGTTGTGAGCGTTTGTGGCAATCATTTGTGCGTACCTAAATATTCATATACATATATATACGGTGTGTCCCAAAAATAACCGAACTTTTTGGATATAAAATAGTAAAATACACATTATATTATCTTTGAAAGTTATTATTTATTCAAAATAGGTTCCATTTGACTCAACACAACGTTTGGAACGATCAACCAGCGCATGCATAGATTTTTTTATGTCATTTATAGAAATGTTCTTCAGTACCTCGGTTACGGCTGCTTCATTTTTTTCAATTTTTTTTTAATTTTTTAAACTTCAATTTCACTATTTTTTCAAGTTTGACACAAAATTTTATATTTGCACTTTGTTATATTTTTTTTTTGGAACCATTAGCACACTTTTGGTTTTATTGAAATGGCTGTCACTTTTACATCTGTCATCCGACTTACATGAAGTTAGGTGCGTTTAAAAGAGGATGAATGTATCTTTTAATGTTGCAAATTTTCAATACATGGCGCTGTATGTTGTATGATTTAAATATAAAGTTCGGTTATTTTTGGGACACACCGTGTATATGTATGTAAATGTATTGTTAAAAAAAATCACAATATTATTATTGCTGAAAACGATTAGATTAAAGATTAAATTAAAACGTATAATATATGTATGTACCTACATATATAAAAATATTTATGAAGGTCCGCTTTATCCAAACATCGCTCCCATGTCTTTTTGTTAATGCCAATTATTGTAAAAAAACATTTAAGAAGAACAACATACACTTTTGTGTGTATGCATAAGCAATTAATTAATTGTTCATTTACCTGTATATATGTATATGTAGGTATGTATTTTATGTACAATACATGATAAACAATTAAAACACGAATATTTTCATTGCTTGAAGATTTCTTTAATTTTACTGCAGCACCAAGGTTTTCGGCAAACTTTTAATTCTCTTTTAACCACTATTCAGAGTTTTTGTTTCTGTTTTATGTTGTTTTTGTTGATAGCTCCAAAACGAGTGCATACGAAAAGTGAAAACACTTTGGCTAAGAAATAGTAAGTTGACAAGTTTGCACCGACACCTTTCGTTTTTTTTTGTTTTTTTTTTGTTTTGTATTTGCCCTTTATTTCCAACGCATTTTAATTTTTAGTTTGCGTTTTCCCTTTTGCTGCAACGACAATTTAAACAATAAAAATAACACCTAAAAATGTCGAACGGATGACTGCTACAAAAACACTTTCACAAAACTACTTTGGAATATACATACATACATATGTATTTATATATGCATCTGTGTATGTATGTATTTGCGACTAACTTCGGGTCTGAGAAATACACGTAACGGAATAAAAGAAAAACACGTTCAGTAGATTAACACGGGTACTTATAGAGCTTATATTAGTTGTTTTTCTGTTGTTTTTTATTGCACACTATTTATGAACGTATCAACGAAAAGCAAAAGGCAATAACTATTAAAATTTGTATTTTATCAAAACGAAAATTTTTAATTGAAAACTTTCAAATGAAGGATATTTTAGAAGGGATTCTTTTTTATCTTCATATTACATAAATGGTGACGATTTAACTATTTTTAACATGGCAACTGAAATGCATTCAAATCAATCAAAAATTATTTTTCCGAGTTTTTATCAGTTACGTCCTTTTTGCATGTAGTAATGCATATTACATGTGTACATGTATAGATATGTATACATATATGTGTAGTATCTACGACTTCATCTAAGCAGTTGCAAGCTTGAAGCGTTGGATTTGTTATTTTCGAATTTAATTTTGGCAAAGCAGAAATTGTCAATTGTGCAAATAATAAAACACATGCAACTCGCCAAACAATAAGCCGTTTCGTCAACATATGAACATACAAACATACATACATATGTACATATGTATGTATCTTTGTATTTCCAGTACAATTGTTAAAATGCACGGTTGTACATGGTATGTATGTTTGAATTTTTTTAGTATTTTTTTTAAATAGGTACATATGTATGTATTTTATGTAATTATAATGTAATACATTCATATGTGGTAGAACTTAAAAGTTGTTGGCGTGTACATAATGTTAAGTTTTCTGTCTTTAAGATTTTCACAGTCATAAGAATCGGATAAAGAATAGAGAAAACCAATGCTAAAAGCAACAGAAAAATATCGAAATCGCAATTTAAACACTCAACTTAAACACAGTCATATTGATGGATACAAGTATATACAGATATCATGTATAACATATGTACATATGTATATGTATGTGTTAATATGTAGTTGCCCAAATGCCCTCTTGTATTCGCGTTGATATCAAGGTGTGCATATATGAGTGTATATGTGTATTTGTATACAAATGTATGTATGTTATGTGTGTATGTAGCAAACAACTGTCGACCTGCTCCACAAGTCTTCGCTTGGAAATAAAACTCGTATATGCACAAATACATACGTGTACATATATTTAATATCACTGCACACGTTCACAATTACTTAAGTATGTATGCACGAGTATGTATGTGCATTAACACTTTAGCTTTGCCAGTTGACACGCACCTCACTTTGCACTTGTTGCAATTACAATCGCTTACAATCGTTTATTGTTGCATTGGAAAAATAGATAGCAAGCAAAATCAACTTGTTTCTTTGCACTGTTGCTTGGATTTACACCAAAGAAAACCAATAGACATTTAGTGTAACCGACGGCACAAAAGAAAATAAAAAGAAAATTCACGAAAGAACGTCTTAACGCGTAGTATACATTATACACAACCAGAACGATCGACACTTCCAAGATGACTAAATACAATTTCGCTTCCAAATGGGCGCATAGCCCATACGAAGTGAACGAAGTGAGTTACCACAGTGTAGATCTAGTGGAGTAGCAGAGTTTGGCCTCACACACTCAGAGCGATTCGATGGCAACGCAACCACTCACACTGGAAATGGATCGGTGAGTATCTAACTGATCAGAGTTAAGAGCATACATTGGAAAACCTATCGTTTCTCTTTCAAATTGTGTTTCTGTATTTAATCCTAATAATGCATGTGGGAGTGAGCACGCAGTGAGTGATAGTTACACTAAGGAGCGACGAGTTTTCTGATTACAACTTCAAGCTACAAACTCAGGTGTCTTGGAGCAAATGTCGTTTACTTCGCTCGATTGGTTTACAGGTGTACCCGCAGTTTCCAGTCTCACTCATTCGCCTTCTTTCCGTGCCAGCAGTATTAAACGTTCATTTGGTAATATGAGTAATCGCACTGAGAGACATGTGCCAATCAAAAAGAAGTTTGGGCACTTATTCAAATATCTCTCTCGTGTAACTCTTTGCGTTACTTTATCTCTATATTCTATTAAGTAGTTGGACTAATGTGAACATTTATATAAATTCAAATATAAGTATATACATACATGCATATGTACATATGTACAATAATACACTTTTGTATACATTGATAAAAATAAAGAATTAAATAAAAGTTAAATCCGGTCATGTAGGAATTACAAGTTATTAAAGTTGGTGTTTGTACCCAGAGATACACACACATATACATATGTAGATATGTACATATATTCTACACATTGCTAGCAGCACTTTTTTTGCTGGCTGTATGCATCAAGGTCACATTTCCAATACAAAGCTGAAGTAGGAGCATATACGTGTATGTGTGTATAAGGATGACACTTATTAAAAGTACTAGATTTATTCATTTGCATAAGTTAATAATGCCAAACGAAGATATGTAATTTGTTTGGTTAGGTTAAGCTAATGCAGTTGCTGCACTGCAAAGCTTGGCTTTCATGGAGCGTCTGTGTTAGTGTTGGATTTATTTAATTTCCGAACAAACAGAATTATTTAAGTGGGCGTGTCGGCAAAAAAAGTAAGTAAAAATAAATAATAAGTATGTATGTACATTAGGATGTCCCGAGAAAAATTTTTTTGAGTGTTTTCAATGCAAGTTTGAGTATTCTTTTCTATATTATCATAATAATTTCAGAAATTTAAAAAAACATTTATCTTCAAAGTTCTACCGCTCTTCAAAGAATTGAAAAATTGCCCCTTAAAAGGATATTTTTGTCATAATTAGTTTCGAGTTTCGATCAAAATTATCGTTTAAAAACCAACTTTAGGTATGTACCACTCGGGCATAATAATAACACTACATCTTAATTTTTTGGTAAACAGCGTCCTCTTATTATTCAGTTTTGGCAAAAGTACCCTAAAATTTTCACCTTTTCGAACACTTTCTGTTATTTGCATATAAATATGGTTACCACCGTTACTTTTATAGTTATATGAAATTTTAAATATGAGTTCAAGGCGCATCGAGAGAAATTGTCCTTTAGTAGGACCATTCAAAGAACTTGACGACCAGTTCCAGTTACGAGAAGTCATTAAATTTATTTTATTTGTCAAGAAAGATTTAAAATAATCATATAACGGAAAGGATTCATCTAATTCAGAGGTATTTTCAATTGTTTCTAAAGAAATAAACAATATTTGGACTAGAGCTTCAATTCCCATCTTAACCAACTAACGAATCACTCAATTATTGAAATGCTGTGAAAGATGTGTCAAAAGGATGAAAAATATTAAATTTTCAAAACTTCAAAGACCGGTAGAGCCCTCAAGATGATTCTTAAAAGTAGTTTTTTTAGCAGTTCTGTAATCTGTATTTAATTACGCCAATTTTTATACCTCTTTCAATAGAATAGGACAAGCGCTATCCAGCTAATTAATGGCCCCCGGATAAATTAAAACTAAAAAAACTTTCCAAGTGGTTCCAAATGCGACGAGACTACGAGGTAGGATTGTGGGTATTTGTAACATTTCCTTCAGCAGCCTTATAATAAAAGGAGTGCAAGTTTGGTGTTTTGAAAAGAGACTTTTTCGCCGATTAAGAAACTTCCTCAAATGGGCTAAAGCTTATCGACTTCGTTTTGATCCAAAATAAGCTGTACATTGAACAAGAAATTATTGAAATTATATGGCTTAATCCAAATCGAATATCTCGCAGCCAGATTGCCCGTTGTGACAATCAAAGATCTGATTTAGCGACTGATGTCTTACCAGATTCTTTGCAGAATAAGATCGGACAAAAACTCCTCAAGATTAGAGATTGAGTACAATTTTCTACATTGTGTACAATTGCTGATGATATCGTATCATTAGCCTCAACAAATGCAGAACATTATCCGATGAGTATGCTTTAGAAGTTTTCGAAGGAAAGGTTGTGCTGTACCCAATGAAGAAAGTAGATGAGGAGGAAGATATCACACTTGGTGTCCTCAAGTTCCAAACTTCGAGAAAAAGCCATCTTTGAACCCCAGAACCAGTTTTCTTAATTTTTACTCAAGCTATCCGCGACGAAAATATTCGATTTTGAGTCACCGTTAACTTTGAGTTTTGTCATACATATAACATCTATTGAGAGTATTCTGCTAACCTAGCTGCTAATGTAATCTCTTTCGTATGCAATAATGTTGCAATTTTTGCGTATACACGTATGTATATAAGCATATGAATGAGCATTTTTATTAGTAGTGCTAAATATCGGAGACACACAACATTCTTTTGGTATAATACTGGTCAAGAGAACGACACTATTGTTCTCGCTTGGAGAACGATTCTCCCATTTCTATTTCAGTAATGAATGACATTTTACTTTATTATTAACACAAAGAGGATTAAAAGGGATACGAAATAAATATTATTTTTTTAAATACAACTATTGAATTTGAGCATTTACAGTGTTGCGCAAGGCAGGGATAATCATCATTAATTACCTGCCTTCGAGTTACTAACTGCACTCTAGCCAATGCACTGGCACCAATTTTACGAATGAGTTTATAAGCGGCAGGTAAACAGCATTAAATCCTAAAATACCACACAAAAAGAAAGCACTCATCTGAATCAATACGTATTTATGTATGTATGTATATATATGTAATTCGACCTTTTTGAGCATGCCATTAAGGATTTCGTTGTAAAAACATTTTGAAGAATTTACTTTTGTGGCATTCATTACTTACGTACAGACAATCAGACAAGAGATGATGAGTCAGCCCAACGAGTCTTCGAAAGAAAAGTTTTGATAACGATTTATGGTCCTTTGCGCATTGGCAAGCGATGGAATGATGAGTTGTCGGAGCTATATGATGATATTGACATAGTTAAGCGAATGAAGAGATAACGGCTACGCTAGCTAGGTCATGTCGTCCGAATGGATTAAAGCACTCCAGCTTTGAAAGTATTCGATGCAGTGCCCGCTGGTGGAAGCAGAAGAAGAGGAAGACCTCCACTCCATTGGAATTATCAGGTGGAGAGTGAGCTGGCTTCACTTGGTATTTCCAACTGGCGCCAGACAGAGAAAAGAAAGAATGCATGGCGCGCTGATTCGGCTATAATCACGTAAGCGGTGCCAATGCCAAGAAAAAAGAAGAATTAATTTAAATATAAGCTAATGCAGAAATAAAATTATAGAAACTTAATTAGTATAAAAAAATTAATTTGGTCGAATTACGGCCGTTTTCGATAGGGAGTGTATTTCTGACATGAAATAAAAGCTCCTCACGAAAATTCATCGAACTTTGGAAGTAACTTAGAACAAACTATAAGTCTTCCATTTGTTGGAGGAGGAGCTCAAGCAGGGAATTAATAATAATAATTTTCATATAAAATACTAGAGTACTTTTCGTTCATTGCTTTCACGTTTCTGACAAGTAAAAATTGGTAATCCTAAATGCCTACGACACATAATGGGGTAAAAATCAAAAAATGTATTTAAAGGGATTTTGCAAAACGATGAATATTTTTCTAAAAACTGTTTCAAAGTATATAGTTTTTGTACGTCTTGAACCTAAGATTTGCATTAATAATTAAGTATTTATATTTTTTTAACGTAATTGAAGTGAAAAAATTAGCAAAAAATTTATCTTTATAATTGCAATGAGCATTATGCAGTAAATTTATCGTTAAAATTGTTTCAATTGAGGTTCAGGACGTAGAAAATTTCATGATCTTCAAGTAATGACAACGATTTTTGATTTCAGTCTACTACAAAAGGCTGTAGGCTTGAAGTTGTTGGGCCATATTTTGCCGTCATTTTGAATTTCGACTATTTTTTTTTGCCGTTTTAAAATTTCAAATAATAAAAAAATTTAATAGTCAAAACCGGAAGTTCGTACGTGTACAAAAAAAAAATACAAACTTTGCCTGATTTTTGCCCAATATCAGGGGAAGGTCCCCTTAAAACACGCGCATAGCTTATTTTATGACATATTTTTGATGAGACTCTCTTCAAATTTGGACATTAGATTTAGAATTGTTCAAGGAATCGAATGCTATACTAAATTTATATAATTGCTCTTCCTGGGACTGGCACCCTACAGTCGGAAATTAAGATTTTTTACAAATCTTCTTATTCAAAAGAAAATGCAAATACTAAACATTTTCCTTCTGATTGAGGTTATTTTCTCATTTTACATACAAAATACTATACTTTTCAAAGTCCATGATATGTGAAAACTCTTTTGCGGATTTTTGTTTTTAATGAGGAAGAACATTTTTCCTTAAAAATTTTAATAAAAATGAAATTTATTTTATTTTCTAGTAAAGCTTACCGGTTAACTTCTTCTATTGTATGCTTTTTATTTTAATAAGAAGGAGAAGACCCAGCAATATTTATACCGGCTCTCTGTCTTTCGGTCTGTTTGGACGCAAACTAATCCGTTAGTTTTGGAGATATTTCAACGAAATTTAGTTAGCAAAGGTATTTTTATACTGTATTGGTCACAATAGCCAAGTGGTTTTTAATGTGTACTGTTATTCGGAAGTCCAGTGTTCGGGTCCTGGTTCGACCAATATCCAAAACTAATTTTTAGAATCGAGGTTGCCCCTCCGTAAGGAATGTCAAGCCTTCTGCGTGTATTTCTGACATGAACTAATAAAGCTGCTCATAAAAAACCAGCAGCCGTTCGGAGGTGGCTTAGTATAAACTATGGGTCCCCCCATTTATTGGATAAAACATCAAAACTCATACCACAAATTGGAGGAGGACCTCGGCCAAAAATCGCTTCAGCGGTTACAAAGCGCCAAATACATATACAAATTGAAAGTGTTTGCCAAACAGGACTCTGCAGATCAGTGTGACACCATTTGCTTTATAAAAGCTCATACCTTGTGGATCTGAAGTATTTCGTTGATCTGCGTATGAGTAAAAAAAAGTTATGATCCAAAGAAAATTGTTAATTTTTCCAAAAAAGTCAAATTTTTTTTAAGTAGTTCAAACGCTTATATTTTCTAAACTAAAATATCCTTGAAAAAAATATTAAAAAGGAATGAATTGCAATAATTTTTAGGTGTCACGTGCATAAAATAGGCTACGTTAGTTGACATTAGTATTTTCTATAGACATTTTTGTACAGACATCAATTAAAAAAATTAAAAAAATTCATCTTTAGATTACCCAACTTTGAGTGTTCATACCTCTGGAATGCGTTGTTCGATTTTATCGTATTCGTATAAAGCTTTTCTGATGGCGTATGGATGTTTAATAGAAAAAATTAACAAAAAATAAGCAGGCAGGATTTTTTTATTTTTCTCTGATGCGCGTATTTGGAGCACGTGCGACGTTGAGACAACAATTAATGCTATTGGAAAATACGATAAGTACAATTTAACTATTTAATTAAGAACATTTACATACAAATATTATTTTGAGAAATTCCAATGAATTTTAACAAGTATTCAAACTAATTCACCGCAATAATGATTGTATAATAGATACCAAACCAATTTACGAAATTGGTGGAATTTGGTTACATTGTCACTGTTTTCACATCAAATTTATTTTAAACAAATCGTCTTCTCAACTTGACTCTTTGTTTTTAATTCGAGTCTGTCTGATAAAGGTTTATCGATGTTGTGGTATTAAAAGTAAATTGAAATTCGAATAAAACCTTAAGGCGCTGTCAGACACAGCAATTAATCGATTGGAAATTGCCAGTCAACATGAAAAATTTCAAAAAATACTTTCAAGTACAGTCACACGTAGCATGATTGTTTTTTATACATTCCAGGACTTTCAAGAAAAAGAAAAATCGTAGGTTCAGCACGAAGAATTTGAGATTTAATTTCGGAATGCGATTTGCAAGAGTAAATTAATTTGCAGAAATTAATTTCGGGTTGGACACAATTTTTTGATAGCAAAATGTGTTGAATGAAATAAAAATTGCTATGTCTGAAAGCACATATAAAATATTAATAAATAGTTTATGTGTATGGAGTTTCATTCTTATGTAGCCCTGTCCTTAAATGGATGAGGAATGGAAAGTAGGTGTAGAAGACTTCAAATTTTTTTTTAAATATTTAATACGAGTACAGTATGTAGACGCATTTCACTCTTTTGATTTATTCTAACGCTCTAAAATTTTTTATCTAATTTCCGACTTAACCTATTCTGTCGTTGTATGTTGCAGCTCAAATCAGTAATGGAAATTATATTTATTCATATTTCATCGTTCCAAGAGATTAGAATTATTTATAGGCAAATATGAGTATGTAAATGTGAACAAATTATTATACATGTCTACATATGTATGTATGTGCGCATGAGCACGAGCACACGGTCACAAATGAATGGGAAAAGAATGACCAAGCAGGAAACTATGAATTCTGATAGGAGCTCACCGCATCAGAAACCTGTTGTTTAAACATAAATACATACATATAACATATACGCCCGACATACAAAGAGTTTGTACATACATACACGTATGTATGCTTGTGTATGCATACATCAGTTAGGTTCAAAAACAAACACTTTTTATTGCTTAATGAGTTCTTTGCATTCCAACATCAGAATTAATTGGAAAACTCTCGGCAATAAATCGAAATCATTTTCATCCAAGCCAACGCTAAGTCATTTTAAGGCGGCCGTGGCGGTTTCTTATGTCTACCGTGTGGTACTCTAAACTATAGAATAAAAGATTGAAAATAAAATGAAAAATAATACATGTTAGAAATTTCAGTTCATTTCGGCCGGCAATTCTATTTAATCGTTCACTAAGAAAGAAATGCCTTTATTTAACGATGTGGAAACATGTTACATAAATAATGTAAGCACATACATGATCACATTGCCCAACGGGTCAACAATCCAACACCGCCGACTCATATCAGCAGTTCATTCAATTTAAGCCTTCGGCGCATTTTCAAATTACTTATGCATCAGTACGTATGTTATCCCACAGAAAGGGAAATCGCTGCACAACGCACAGTAAAATTATAAATATATAAATGCAGTTATGTGTGTGCGTGAAGAGATACGAAAATGTGTTGCACAATATAATGCGCACGGACATACATATGTACATATACATATACTCCTATGTATGTATATGCACAAGCAACTATTCCTATCAGTGATACCAGTGAAAAACATTATTTCATATTTAAATAGTTTTTTCATTTCTTTAGCGGGTGGTATCGAAATATCGAGCTTTTGCGCAAACTCTTTCTTAAAACATAATGTACCTTCTGCTCAAATATAAACGAGACTGGCTCAATAAAACAAAAACGGTTAATTATTCTTCAATATTTATATTATCCCCTTCAAAATAGTCACCATTAGAGGCGATACACATATGCCACCTTTTTTTCCAATCTTCATAACACTTCTGGTAGGCCGCTTTAGGTATGGCTTTCAGTTCCTTCTTCGAATTCTCTTTTATGACTTTAATCGACTGAAAATGCTTTCCACGAAGCGGCAATTTGAGTTTAGGGAAAAGAAAAAAGTCACACGGTGACATGTCGGGTGAATACGGTGCTTGCGGAAAAATATTTACGTTGTTTTTGGTCAAATAATCGCGTACAAGACGAGGCGTATGAGCAACAATTTTGGAACAAGTCGAGCAGACACACGTCTCATGCCCAAAGCATCGTGAATAATGCTATGAGCGGATCCATTTGATATGTTGAGCTCACTAGCTATCTCTCTTTCAGTCACACGACGATTTTCCAACACAATTTTCTTTACTTTTTCGACGTTTTCTTCGTTTATTGACGTTGCTGGACGACGATCATGGGGCAAGTTCTCCAGCGATGTACGGCCGTCCTTGAACGACTTATACCAATCAAAAATACGTGCACGTGATAGGCAAGACTCCCCATATGCCTTCTGCAACATTTTCATTGCGTTCGTCACACTTATTCCATTGGAATAACAAAATTCCAAACAAACTCTTTGCTCAACGTTAATTTCCATAGTAAAATTCGAAAAACACACTCGAGGTTGACTTGTTTATAGTGCCGTAAAAAGAAAACTATGTGACAGATCTCGCTCAAATTTGACATGTAAACATATAACAGTCCTGCCAACCTAAGCAAAAAAAGTATGGTCATATGTCTT